>JARDYJ010000011.1:2930000-3530000 GCA_029215755.1 Spea hammondii | reverse complement strand
GGAAAAGGAAGCAATACTAAATGCCTTTTTTAACTCTGTATACAACAAAGAAGAGCCACTACCTGCTGATTGGCAACTCAGCACTACAGAAACCTTAACTCAATCGTGGGAATGGCTGACTCAAGATAAAGTTTTTAAACATTTAATTAAACTTAAAGTAGACAAAGCTCCAGGCCCAGATGGGATGCCCCGAGGATACTCCAGGAAGTTAGTCAATAAATAGCCAGACCACTTTCTGATTTTCAAAGATTCTTTCCATTCGGGAATTATAGCAAAGGATCAGGATCCAAATCTGAGCCTGGGAACTTCAGACCTGTAGTAAGCTTAACGCCTGTGGTAGGGAAATTATTTGAGAGTTTATTAAGATATGGCATTCAGGAATATATTGTGAACAATTACATCATCAGTAGGAGTCAGCACATTTTTGTGAAGAACAGATCATGTGAGACCAATTTAAATTGCATTTTGTGAGTAAAGGCATAGATCAGAGTGTTGCTGTAGATGTTGTCTATTTAGATTTTGCAAAAGCATTTGACACTGTTCCACACCAGTGGTTATTGTATAAGCTAGTACAAATTGGTCTTGGAGAAAATGCCTGTGTTTGGATTAGAAATTGGCTTTTGACAGGGTGCAAAGAGTTTTCGTTAATGGTAAATTCTCAAGTTGGACAACTGTGGTAAGTGGGGTGCCTCAGGGTTCTGTCTTGGGTTCAGTTCTCTAACTCATTTATTAATGATCTTGCAATAGATATTGGAAGTCACCTGTCTGTGTTTGCTGATGACACAAAATGAGGTAAGGTTAAAAAGTCTGGTCACGATGTAGCTTCTCTTCAGAATTATTTGGATAATAATCCAATAATAATTGAATAATGTCTGAAGAAAACTATGACATAGTGGGTATAACAGAGACATGGTTGGATGATAGCTATGACTGGGCGGTTAACATACAGGGTTATAGTCTATTCAGGAAGGATCGAAAAAAATGAAAAGGGGGAGGAGTTTGCCTTTATGTAAAGTCCAGCCTAAAGGCCACACTGCGGGAGAATATATGTGAGGGAAATGATAATGTGGAGTTATTATGGGTAGAAATATATGGAAAGAAAAATAATAAAATACTGATCGGGGTTTGCTATAAGCCACCAAATATAATGGAAGCAGCAGAAGATCAATTATTAAAGCAAACAAACAAGGCAGCAAATCACAATGAGGTGGTTATTATGGGGGACTTCAACTATCCCAACATAAACTGGGAAACAGAGACCTGTGAATCTCATAAAGGAAACCGGTTTCTGACTATAAGTAAGGATAATTATCTGTCCCAAATGGTACAGGACCCGACCAGAGGGGGCGCCCTACTGAACTTAATATTAACCAACAGACCTGACAGAGTAACTAATGTGCAGGTCAGGGGGCATCTAGGAAATAGTGATCACAATATGATACATTATAACTTGTCCTTCAATAAGGGAACTCTTAGAGGAGCCACAAGAACTATGAACTTTAGGAAGGCAAAGTTTGATCAACTAAGAGAAGCCCTTAACACTGTAAATTGGGAAAATGTCCTCAAAAACAAGAGTACAGACACTCAATGGGAGATTTTTAAGGATATCTTAAATTCTCACTGTGAAAGGTACATACCGTATGGGAATAAAAGAGTCAGGAACAAGAGAAAACCAATGTGGATAAATAAAAATGTAAAGGGGGTAATAAATGGCAAAAAAAAGGCATTTAAGCTACTAAAACAGGAAGGCAGTGAGGAAGCACTAAAAAGCTATCGGGAAAAAAATAAAATATGTAAAAATCAGATAAAAGCAGCAAAAGTGGAGACAGAAAGACTCATTGCCAAAGAGAGTAAGACAAACCCCAAAATGTTCTTTAACTATATAAATAGTAAAAAGGTTAAAAATGAAAGCGTTGGCCCCTTAAAAAGTAATGAGGGAGAAGTTATAGACGGGGATCAGGAAAAAGCTAATCTATTAAATATATTCTTCTCTGCTGTATTCACAAAATGAAATGCCAGGTAATATACAGCAGGATGAGATAACTGCCCCAGTACATGTCGCCTGTCTAACCCAGGAAGAAGTGCAGTGCCGCCTAAAAAAAATCAAAATAGACAAATCACCAGGTCCAGATGGCATTCACCCCCGCGTTCTAAGGGAGATAAGTAATGTAATAGACAGACCCCTATTTCTAATATTCAAGGACTCTATAGTGACAGGGTCTGTTCCCCAGGACTGGCGCATAGCAAATGTTGTGCCAATATTCAAAAAGGGGACAAAAAGTGACCCGGGGAATTATAGGCCTGTTAGTTTAACTTCTGTTGTGTGTAAACTGTTTGAGGGTTTCCTAAGAGATGCTATTTTGGAGT
Organism: Spea hammondii; assembly: GCA_029215755.1. NCBI lineage: Eukaryota > Metazoa > Chordata > Amphibia > Anura > Pelobatidae > Spea > Spea hammondii. The sequence goes on along the minus strand of JARDYJ010000011.1, from coordinate 3,527,633 downwards.
ATCTCAATGAAAATAAGTGTATGACTCCATATCAGCATGGGTTTACAACGGATCGGTCCTGTCAAACTAACCTGATCAGCTTTTATGAGGAGGTGAGCTCAAGACTGGATCGGGGTGAATCGCTGGATGTCGTATATCTTGATTTTTCCAAAGCATTTGATACGGTGCCACATAAAAGGCTGGTACATAAAATGAGAATGCTTGGGCTGGGGGAGAATGTGTGTATGTGGGTAAGTAACTGGCTCAGTGATAGGAAACAGAGGGTGGTTATTAATGGTGGAGTGGGTTACTGTTGCTAGTGGGGTACCACAGGGGTCAGTTTTGGGTCCTATTCTTTTTAATATATTTATTAATGACCTTGTAGAGGGATTGTATAGTAAAGTATCAATCTTTGCAGACGATACTAAGCTCTGTAACGTGGTTAACACAATAGAGGACAGTGCACGATTACAAATGGATCTGCATAGGTTGGAGGCCTGGGCTGGGATGTGGCAGATGAGGTTCAACACAGATAAATGTAAGGTTATGCACATGGGGAAGAAAAATCCAGGCTGGGAATATGTATTAAATGGGAAAACACTGGGGACGACTGACATGGAAAATGACTTAGGAGTTTTAGTTAACAGTAAATTTACCTGTAGCGACCAGTGTCAGGCAGCTGCTGCTAAGGCAAATAAAATCATGGGGTGCATCAAAAGGGGCATAGATGCCCACGACAAGGAAATAATTCTACCACTGTACAAGTCACTAGTCAGACCACACATGGAATACTGTGTACAGTACTGGGCACCAGTGTACAAGAAAGATAAAGTGGAGCTGGAGAGGGTTCAAAGACGGGCAACCAGAGTAATAAGGGGAATGGGAGGACTACAGTACCCAGAAAGATTATCAGAATTAGGGTTATTTAGTTTGGAAAAAAGAAGGCTTAGGGGGGATTTAATAACTATGTATAAATATATAAGGGGACAGTACAGAGATCACTCCCAGGACCTATTTATACCCAGGACTGTATCTATAACAAGGGGACATCCTCTACGGTTGGAGGAAAGAAGGTTTCTACAGCAGCACAGACGGGGGTTCTTTACAGTAAGAGCGGTGAGATTATGGAACTCTCTGCCAGAGGAAGTGGTAATGGTAAACTCAATAAAAGAGTTCAAAAGGAGCCTGGACGTGTTTCTTGAAAGCAATAATATTACAAGTTATGGATATTAGATTAATAGGGACAGAACGTTGATCCAGGGATTTATTCAGATGAGATTCAATATAGATAAGTGTAAGGTTACCAAAAATAAGCATGCAACTTGGGAAAAGCAGAAACTGAGAAGGACGTAAGTATAATTGTAGACCATAGACTTAGCAACAAAGTCCAGTGCCAGTCAGAGATTGCAAAAGCCAGTAAGGTATTGGCATGCATAAGGAAGGGTATTAAATCACGAGTTGAAAATATAATTTTACCTCTTTATAAAGCAATGGTGAGGCCTCACCTTGAATATGCAGTGCAATTTTGGGCACCAGTTTTTAAGAAGGATGTTATAGAGCTGGAGAAGGTGCAGAGGCTGGCTACAAAATTAATTAGGGGAATGGAGAATTTTAGTTATGAAGAGAGACTAGAAAAACTGAACTTGTTTTCACTTGAAAAGAGACATCTAAGAGGGGATATGACCACATTGTACAAATGCATACAAGGTCAGTATTAACAGCTTTCTAGTGATCAATTCGAAGAGGTCTCTACAAAAGACATGGGGTCATCAGTTGAAACTTGAGGATGGGAGATTTCGGCATCAGCAAAGGGTTCTTCACAGTAAGAACAATAAGAATATGGAACTCTCTGCCTAAGGATGTTGTATTATCTAACTCTGTAGTTATTATTAAGAAAGGTCTGGATGCTTTTCTGGTTAAGCATAACATAAAGGGCTACAACTGCTAAAAGGACAGTCATATTACAAAGTTGATCCAGGGAGTAATCTGATTGCTACTATGGAATCAAGAAGGATTTTTCCCCTGTTGTGGCATAATTGATAATTGCCTCAAGTAGGTTTTTTTGCCTTCTTTTGGATCTTTTAGAAGTTTAGAAGTGCGTATGTGTGAAAGGTTGAACTTGATGGACTGAAGTCTTTTTCAACCTACTATACTATATTATACTATTCTTTTTTTTAATGTATGTATGTATATATATATATATATATATATATATATATATATTTGGAATTGTATTCTATTTTTAGATACTCAAATTCCTGTGTAAATTTGAAATTAAAAGATTCTTTTTGAGGAAGGACGCAAATTTTTTTAATAAAAATAGTTCTTTAACAGTAACAAATATAGACCAAATGGATAATAATGTTTTACCATCTATAAATGATCAGGATATAGTTCATACTGTCAGGGACTGGGTCGCTACAGATGACTGTAATGACCCAGAGGGCCCAAAGATGGTGTTCAGGAGTTATTGCGCAGTAGCAGAAGTTAGGCAGGGCTTGGTTCAGGGTGACTGCACTCCCCAGGGTGTTGAGCACCTAGGGTTGTGTGGCCACATACCAGGGCCCTGACATAGCAGCGGATGTTATCCAGAACAAAAAAAAAGTGATATCCTGCAGGCACCCTGGAGCAGGCATGATACGTAGCTCAACAGAGAAATGTGCAGGATGCTGCAGGCTGGGAGTAGGGAAGCTAAGTGGAGTACAGGAGAAACATAGCAAGCAAGGGGGACGGAGCAAGGATCAGGAATACCGAGCAAGAAACATAGCCAGACAAGACATACATGATACATGATACAGGGCACAACAAAGGACAGGGAACAAGGAATGGAGTGAGGAGCCAGGATCCTCAGACGCTTCTCCTTTAAGCAAGGATAGGAAATCTTAACTGGGACATGGGGAGAGGAGAGAGGAACCGAAATCCTCAGATGATTCAGGGAAGAGGGCAAAGGTACATAAAAGACTGACACACATAAATACAGGACTAGCCTAGGACTATATGAAAACAATTGGTGATTTAGTCACATCTTATGGCCATAGAATGCTTAGCCCACCACTACGCCAAAGTATGCCAACTGAATCACTAACAAGCTGAAGCTAAACATTAAATCTATACACAGAACAGAGAAGGACATACCTTTAGACTGCAGACTGAGACAAACATAACCAACGGGTGGAGCACACTTTATAAAGCAAACAGAAGCTGAAGCTATGAGCAGGACTGGAATCAAAGAATCAGAAGTACAGGACAGAGCATAAGGAAATCCAGGAATGGATTACAGCGAGACTGTAGGGGAAACTAGAGAGAAGCAGCTCCGCAGCCTGAGTTGGGCCTGACACATACAGGATTAAAAAATAAAAAAAATATTTATTACCCAGAATGAAAAGAGACATTATGTACGTTTGGTTTTTTTTTAAACTCTTTTTATTAATTTTTAACAAAGAACAAGAACATCGTGACAAAACGATACAGCCACTGTCTCAGAGACGTCAGGGAACAGTACACAGTCCCAGATAAGGGAGACAAGCGACACAATAACATAAAAAGAAAAACAAAAACGAAAACAAGTCCTCCCACCCCACCCACCCAACAACAATTTAAACCCATGGCCATGGACAGAAAAAGAAAAGAAAAAAGAAAATGCATAAATATATGTATATACATGTTGTTCGTCAGTTGTCTAGTCAAACATAGTAACAACTTAGGCGCAAGGGGTAGCACCTTGGAGTAAGCGGGCAGTGAACCACGAGGTATCCTGAAAAGATGTACATGTTTTTAAAGAAGGTATATTGGAAGAATTTGAATTTTTGGGACAAAATAAGGCTAAACCGAAATGGAATTTAAAATTGGCAGAACAAAAAAGAGCTTTAAAAATTTACAAAAGGATCTCAATCTGATTATATTTGGCAGGGTTCTTACACGAATTGGACTGTTTCAAAACACATCTTAACTCTAAAAGAGGTGGACGGTAATAGTTATATTGATAGAAGAAGTTGTCATTTACCCATGTGGTTAGATAATATCCCAAAGGGTCAATATTGTAGAATTAGAGGGAACTGTAGTGATATTAATACATATTTTGAACAGAGTTTGGTCCTGAGGAATAGATTTTTAGATAAACATCTATAATGAAGAGATGATTATACAAATAGAGATAGGGGAGCTAGATCGCTCTTCCATGTTTTTACCCAAAGAGACCAAAACCATTCCTTTTGCTTTTCAATTCTCATTTTTTACTCAGTATAATATTCAAGCAAAAAAAATAGACAAGCTTTGAACAAATATTGGTATATTTTTAAAGATTGATCCTTTTCTGGGCCCAATTCTTCCTGATAGTCCACATATAATTTTTAAAAGAGACCCTAATTTTGAAAACCTTTTAGCACCCAGTTTGCTTCAACATAACCCATACCTCAAAAATATGTAGTTAAGCAAAAATCCTATAGGTTTTCATAAATGTGGGAATTGCAAAGCTTGTGCTAAAATTCTGAAAACCTCCAAAGCCTTCAGTTCTCACACCACTGGAGAGAATTTTTAACATTAAATATTTTATTAATTGTAATGGTATATATGATGTTCTGTAGTTGTGGGGTGCAGTATATAGGAGAAACAATAAGACCATTGGAAGTTCGGATTTTAGAACATATGGGTCTCATACATTCTCAAAATAATATTAATTCTGTCCCTTTTGATTTTAACACCTGCCGAAAGGTGGATTATTTTAATTATTTATATTTATAACTATTAATAGTTGCTGTCTAACTACAATTACTATTATAGGAATTTATTGTGTATTTTATAATGATATTTATAATTTAATCTTTGATGATATTAAATAACTAATTTTGTTATCTATTATCTATTTATTTATGAATCTGATGCATTTAATCAATTGATTATTGGATATGATGATTTTTAATGTAGATTCATTTATTAGTATAATATTTATTATTGTATAGAATTTTATATTATGATGTTGTCACGCACAGCGTAGATGGAGACACCGATACCAGGCAGGACCGGAATAAGGGTTCAAGGTCAGACAAGCTGATGTCAGGGCACCAGAGAGCAGGAATGTCGTAGAGACAGCCGAGGTCAGGATACCAGAAATCAGGAATAATGAATAAACAAGCCGGATCAGCAACAAGAAATCAACCAGAAACGTGTACGATTATTATTTATTGTTTTATATAGCGCCAAATTCCGTAGCGCTGTACAATGGGTGGACAGGACAAAACAAGTAGTATGTAACATAACAATTTGACTTACAGAGACAACAGGTGAGGAGGGCCCTGCTCAAACGAGTTTACAATCTAGAGGAATTGGCACTATAGAATATAGGCACGACCATCAGAAGTCAAGGGTTTCTGAGAGTATTTAACCCCTTGATGACAATTGCCGGTCCGGGCACATCACGGAAAAACATGTCGTTAACGACAAATGATGTGCCAGGACCATCATTTGTTAAAACGTGATCGATTTTTTTTACCCAAACGGCGTTGCTGTAATGCCTCGACCTCAAGGCATTCAGCAACGCCATGATCGGAATCAGGGGTCATGTCTGGCCCCTCCCCGGGGCGTCAACATCCGCCATACAATGTATGGCGGCAGACGCCCATTTTAAAAGCGTTTAGGATGCGATCAACGATCACCTCCTAAACTTAAATGGTGTCGCTGGAATGCCTCGATCAGGAGGCATCCAGCGACACCAAACACTTACCTCTTGATGGACTGTGACCGCTCCGGAGAGCGGTCACAGCCGCAGCTGCCGGTGATCTTCGCCATCAGCAAGATGGCGGCGGCCCGGGAAAAAAAATAATAAAGATGAAAAAGTTCGCTAGACGGTCTCCAGACCCTCTAGAGAACTCTGGCTCCACTTGCAGGTTGAATACAGGTACTGCATTCAACCATGCAAGTCAATGGAGCCCAGCTTTCTAATCACAGTGTGATTAGAAAAAATAAATTAAAAATAAAATTAATAATAATTAGAAAAAAAAATAGTAAAAAACCAGTAAAATGTAAAAATAATTTCCCTCTGATGTCACTATCAGTGGAACCTTCAAGTTGAAAAAAAATGTTAAAAATGTTTTAAAAAAGGCAAAAAAATATATATTTTTGTGAGCAAGTCCTAAAATTAGCACATTAGCTTAAAACAATTCTCGCATGGAAAGAGTTAAAATACTGGCATATTAAATGCCCATGGGGTGTCTACTTTTAAAAAATGTATGATTTGATAGGGTAAATTGAATTGGCCGGATTCAACAATGTCCCAATTAACACGGGGGGGGGGGGGGGATGGCCACACATCTAATTTCCAATTAGAAAAATGCACACGTACCAAATGTGGCCTTTTAGTTCCCCCCAAAAATGACAAACCCATGCATGTAGGGTATCACTGTACTCAGGAGATGTTGCTGAACACATATTGGGGTGTCGTGTGACAGCGGCATATACCAGGAGCTGTAAATTCATACATAAAGTAGGTGTGTGGGGGAAAAATACACACACAAAAATACTACTGCAAACTTTGAAAAAATGCTGGTGGTAAAATGTATGCATGCAGAGAGTTAAAATACCAGCATTTAAAATACCTTATGGTGTCTAGTTTTCAAAAATATATGGTTTTGTTGGGCACACTGAAATGGCCCGGCTCAAAGATGTACCAAATAGGGCATGGGCAGTGGATCCCCAAATGCCAAAGTTCAACATTGAAAATGCGCATGCCCCAAATGTGGCCCTTTTGCCCCCAAACAGCCAGGCAAAATCATTCATGTGAGGTACCGCTGTACTCGCTGTATGTTGCTAAACACATATTGGGGTGTTTTATGATAGTGACATATACCAGAACCTGTTTATTCATACCTAAAGTAAAATGTGTGTGAAAAAACAAATGCAAAAAAAATGACTACCATAAAGTTTGACAAAGGCTGATGGTAGAATTAGTGCTTGGAAAGGGTTAAAATACTAGCATTTGGAATACCCTGGGCTGTCTAGTTTTCAAAAATATATGACTTGATGGGGTAAATTGTATTGGCCGGCTTCAAAGATACCCGAAATGGCACATGGGGGGAAGAATTACCAGATTTGGAAAAAATGGCTTTGAAATAGCAAAACGCTACCTGTACTTTTTGCCCCATAATGTGTAGAAAAAAGCAAAAAAACATAAAAACATTGGGTATTTCTAAACTCAGGACAAATAGTAGAATCTATTTAGCAGGTTTTTTTCATTACCTTTTATAGATGAGTAAAAGATTTTTCAACTATATTTTATACTTTTTTTAATAGTAAATAATATGATACAATCAAAACAATGTCATCTAAAGAAAGCCCTTCTTGTCCTGAAAAAAACAATATCTAATGTGTGTGGGTTCAGTAAAGGGGAAAGAAGAAAATTACAACTAAACACGAGCAGCGCAGAAATGTTAAAACGGCGATTGTCATGAAGGGTACAAAAAGTAAAATCAGCCTTTGTCACGAAGGGGTTAATAGGCAGAAAGGTTTTGGTGCCAAATTTGAATTTGCTGCCAAATTTTCAAATGTTCCATTATCTCACATTCGTCCCACGGCCATCTTGAGTGTGGCGTGCACGTAACCTCCCTATATAAGGCGAGGTCATTTCCACCGGCGCCGCTAGAGGGCGTAAAGAGGATGTCGCTTGGACGGAGGAACCCGACCTGCTTTGGTAGTCTCAGTCAGGACAAGAGAGACTGCCTATGGTGGGGGAGTGGCACCGTACAGTGCCAGCCGCCACTGAACCTCCTGTTGAAAATCATTCACATCCGAAGCCTCGGAGGTTGTGTTGTTGTTCCTATCGTCCTCATCAGTTCTGCGATGAGGGTGGCTTTAGGCTTGTTGCTAGCGACTTTACCCCAGGCTTCCATCACTTTTTTCTGAATTGTCCACTTGAGCTTCCCATAAAACTGTTCGGCTTTAACCCATCGGAGGATGAGGAAGGTATCCCGGTGGTGGTTTGAATATCCCTCGGCAAGGAAGGACATCCCACCGCAACCAGCAAATATGACGGAGACCTGTACTCGTACGGAGTAGCTCCGCTGTAGAGCTTAATTGCTCAAGGGATTAAGCCTTCATATTACCCCAATCACTAGCTGAAACTTAATGTAGGGGTAAAACAGAACTCTCTTTATTGAGGACTGAACAGATATATATACAGCAAACATGATAGAATTAAAGGTATAATCTCATCAACCACCAGACAGCCCGGCTCCGCCATACAGTTCTGTGGCTAGCAATGCCCACCTGACAAAGAGTCACTATTTCGGGGTGATCAATGCCGGGGTACCGTTGGAGAGCTCAGGGTCCGAAGATGTTATGATCCAAAAAGCAACAATAGTCCGTGCAGCAGCCGGGCCAGAGTTCTATAGCCGCGGCAGGGTAAACCACCGGTCCTAAAGGTTGGTAATAAAACCAGGGTTCCCAAACATGCTCCATCTCTGTAACCACCACCGAGTGTTGCTCACCACAAGCTTAATGTAACACCAAAAGAGCGACGTGTGAAGCGACGCGGTTCATAGCCACTGTACAGTTCCATGAATCCGTGGCTAGGTCCCGGTGAGAAGCCAAGCAGGGAGGGAAGGTGGAATCCGATCAACATTAGGGGTATACAGGGTCCGTGAGCCTTTAATCTTTGGGAAAACACAGGAAAACAGGTATGGCCAAAAATAACATAGTGGATAAAGCACACACAGACTGTGTGGACTGTCACACAGACAAATAAGCAAAAATAGAAGCACAAGCACAGGCCTTATTTTATATCCTACAAAAAATGTTTTGCAGTCCACATTCACTTTGTCACGCTCTCCCACTGTCTCCCTACTTTCTCAGTCCCCTTTTCCACAGCTCTTCTTCCTGTCCTCTGCTTCTTCTCCTCATTTGTGTTCTCCATGTCTTCATTCTACTTTTGTCAGGACCCAGGTAAGCAGGTTGGGTAGAAGCCCAGTAGCAGGGGATACAAGGGGTTCTGTTTGTACCCCACGATGCATGACGGTAAGTGGGATGGTACGGACAGGCACAATGAAACACAGCACAAACAGAATACTTGGAAAGGTACTGTATTGATGAAGGTGATAGGACCAGCAAGTAAAGGCAGTAAGTCTCTAGGCAGGATGCCCACTGGCAGGGCTGACGAATACGGAGGCCCACTGGATGGGCTGACGGCAGGATGCCCACTGGCAGGGCTGACGGATACAGAGGCCCACTGGATGGGCTGACGGCAGGAAGCCCACTGGCAGGGCTGACGGATACGGAGGCCCACTGGATGGGCTGACGGCAGGAAGCCCACTGGCAGGGCAGACGGGTACGGAGGCCCACTGGCAGGGCAGACGGGTACGGGGGCCCACTGGCAGGGCAGGCGGCAGGAATGCAGGTACAGGCAGGTAGTTCAGGTACAGGCAGGTAGTCCAGGCACAGGCAGGTAGTCCAGGCACAGGCAGGTAGTCCAGGTACAGGTTCAAGGCCAAAACAGAGCGGTCTAAACACTCCAATGCAAAGACTAAAGGGCATGGCAGGTTAATAAAGGCAGGTTCTACTCAGGTGATAAGACTCAGCTGACCTGGTAATCTGATCCTGAGCACTCCAGAGGGAGGGGGAGGGTGGCCACTAGTGGTAGCAGCAGGACTACAGCACAATAAATCATCCATGGTCCGGGCTAGTAGGGTGGAATCCTGACAACTTTCTTCTTCAGTGAGCCCCTTCTGCCGGTGACCCTGGCCTCCTGGAGCACTTCCGCATCAGGGATGAGCCTCACTGCATGACAGGGACAACAGCTCCCTTGATTAGAGGAATGGGTGAGAGGTTGTCCCCATAGTACACCCCAAGGCTCTGCCTTGATGCGGAAGTGCTCCAGGAGGCCAGGTTAATGCAGCAGGTCACCAGAGAAGAATGAAACACGAAAAAGCTGAGAACAAGAAACAGAACTGTGGAGACATGGAGAAGTGTGACAGAGAGTGAATGAGGGTGAGTGACCACTAATTTTGTTTCTGGAAATAAAAAGCCCTAAATTTAATCCAAAACCAAAAAGAGAGAAATTAAATCAATTGTCCGAAAACAAATGGACCAAAACCTAATTGGAAAAATGTGTCCATTTTCTGCTTGACCCTGTAAATAGTCAGTGCCACTATCAAGTGATGTATATATCCAAGCTCTTGTATGCATTTTTTACAATAAATGTTACCTGTTGCAAGCTGTTGTATCCAAACCTGGAATAGTGAGGCTGGTAGGACTGGCATGACATTCATTCTGTTTTTTCCCATCTATAGTGGGAAGTTAATTTTAGTACACTTAGTACAATGTTTATATGCAGAGACCTGATTTCATGAGTTATGACCTTCAGCTATTTTTTCCCTGACACACACAGTAGAGGATGTTGTTGGGGGTTGGGGACTGTCTCTACTTTAAACTTTCATACAAGTGTCATGTATATACAATGATTATTATATCATTATCAGTGGTAAATAGAAATCAGCTAAACAGAACAGGAATGTCAAATAGCAAATCATAGAAATCAGCGCCAATTTACACAACTCAATTTATACACTTCTTATTTCTATACACATTACTACAACCACTATCAATATAGAACATTATCCATTAAATATTCTGAACCCATAAAAACAAAAACATCAAGGTGGGAAAGAGAAAGAGAGGGATTTTCATTACAGGGGCAGTTTAACGTCACCAACAGCCTCACCAAAGAGAAGTGCATACTTGTAATGATTATGGGTACCAGGTCAGGTGGGCATCTATCTAAAAGGGCATGTGTCAGGAACAAATCAAATAGTTACTTAACTGCAAGTGGGTACAATAATGTTCCAGCAAGGGACACTGCAAGGAACTCTGGTATAAAAAGTCCACTAATGATTAGATTGGCCACAGATGTGTCAATATCCAGACATGAAAGACACGGTCATCAGAAAATACAGATTCCAGCAACCACAGAGCCTCCTGGTGGCGAAATGGCCATTTGAATAACCTCCCATACTCAGAGTCGCTAGCTCAAATTCAAGAAGGGGGGACTAAATACAGAACTTGACATTTTAGCCTTTATATAAAAATATATATATTTTTTCTTTTTTTTTTTAATTCTTGTATATATACACATTTTGCAAACCCCTATAAATATATTTACATTTTATATACATATATTTTTCACATATGTAATATATTTTTAATAAAGCCCTTTTTTAATTTTCTAAAACAAGTCATTCAAATACAAGCTACTTTCTTTTCTAATCTTGGGTGGATATGTAAGTGGTATTTTTTTGTAGTTCATTTCTTCTTATTATTATTTTGGGTGTCTATTCTTCTACCTTATCTTCAATTACTGGAAGCAATCTATATGTTGTTTACATGGGATTATACATTTGGATTATTTTGGGATTGAAAAGGGACAAAATTACGATCTGTGTCTTGTGTACTAAATTCATCCCTTAGAGATACGTCTTCACATGGGAGACTGATACAATGCGTCTCAAAGGTGAGATGCATCAACTAATCCCAACGCAATCACGTGATTACAGAGAAGAGTGAACTTTTCGTCCTGATGATGCATGCGGAGATGACATCCCTACGTACATACCCAGAAGTCATGAGGAAGACATCTTTTATCCTCCTGAGGAAGCCTCATTAAGGCAAAACGCGTCGAGAATTGTTTTAGGACAATTTAGTTATTTATTCTATTTATTTTTGCAAGATTTTTCAGGAATCTATTTATATCCCTCTATTTATTTATACGTCTATTTATTTTATTTATATGTGTGCACTATAAAACAATGAATTCTATTTTTTAATGAGTCCCATAATAAATAAATCCCATAGAATTATTTATTTATTCTATCAACGATCACCTCCTAAACTTCAACGATGTCGCTGAAATTCCTCGATAGAGAGGCATTCAGCGACACCGAACACTCACCCAGGAAAAAGGAGATGACGAGTTCTCAAGAGTTCTCCAGACCCTCCTGAGAACTCTGGCTCCCCTTGCAGATTGAATACAGCTACTATATTCAACCATGCAAGTAAATGGAGCCCAGCTTTCTAATCACAATGTGTAAAAAAAAAAAAAAAATTGTGACATGTAAAAATAATTTTCCACTGATGTCAACATTAGGGGAACCTTCCAGTTGCAAAAAATTTTTTAAAAAAAGCCAACAAAAATAAAAAATATATATTTATATAAAAATATTTTTATGAGCAAGTCCTAAAATTAGCACTTTATTTTCTTACATGGAAAGACTTAAAATACGGGCATGTTAAATGCCAATGGGGTGTCTACTTTAAAAAAATGAATGATTTCATGGGGTAAATTGAATTGGCCGGGTTCAACAAAGACCCAATTAACACACTGGGGAGGATGACCACATGTCTGATTTCCAACTGAAAAATGCACACGGCCCAAATGTGGCTTGTTAGCCCCCAAACAATCCGACAAACCCGTGCATGTAGGGTATCACTGTACTCAAGAGATGTTGCTGAATACATATTGGGGTGTTGTGTGACAGTGACATATACCAGGACCTGTAAATTTATACATAAAGTAAAATGTGTGGGAAAAATACTCACAAAAAATACTACAGCAAACTCTGACAAAGGCTGGTGGTAGAATTAGTGCATGGAAAGAGATAAAATACTAGCATTTGAAATACCCTGGGGCTCAAAGATGTACCAAATAGGACATGGGCAGTGGATCACCAACTAAAGTTAAACATTGAAAAATGTGCATGCCCCAAATGTGGCCCTTTTGCCCCAAAACAGCTAGGCAAACTCATACATGGGTGGTATCAATGTACTCAGGAGATGTGACAGTGACATATACCTGGACCTGTTAATTCATACCACAAAGGTTGACAAAGACTGGTGGTAAAATTAGTGCATGGTAAGAGTTAAAATACTAGCATTTGAAATACCATGGGTGTCTAGTCTTCAAAAATATATGGCTTGATGGGGTAAATTGCATTGGCCAGCTTCAAAGATACCCGAAACGGCACATGGGGGAAGAATTACCAGATTTGGAAAAAATGGTTTTGAAATAGCAAAACGCTACTTGTACTTATTGCCCCATAACATGCAGAAAAAAACTCAGGACAAATAGTAGAATCTATTTAGCAGTTTTTTTTCCATTAGCTTGTATAGATGAGTAAAGATTTTTCAAGTAAAAGTATTTTTCACCGTATTTTATACTTTTTGTCCCGAAAAAAACAATATATAATTTGTGTGGGTTCAGTAAATGGGAAAGAAGAAAATTACAGCTAAACACGAGCAGCGCAGAAATGTTAAAACAGCCATTGTCACATTTGCATGCATAGGGCAGGAAATAGAAAACACTGATTAACCCCTTAAGGACCGGGCTCATTTTTCGTTTTGTACCCTGTGGGACCGAGGCTGTTTTGACACTTTTGTGGTGCTTGTGTTCAGCTGTAATTTTCTCCTCACCCATTTAGTGTACCCACATAAGTTATATATTGTTTTTTTCAGGACAAGATGGGCTTTCTTCAGATACCATTATTTTGATCGTATCATCTTATTTACTATAAAAAAAATAAAAAAAACATGGTGAAAAATTGAAAAAAAAACACATTTTATGACTTTTATTTGAAAAATCTTTTACTCACCTAAAAAAGCAAGTAAAAAAACTAGCTAAATAGATTCTACTACTTGTCCTGAGTTTAGAAATACCCAATGTTTTTATGTTTTTTTGCTGTTTTTTGTAAGTTATAGGGCAATAAGTACAAGCAGCGTTTTATGATTTCCAAATCTTTTTTAACAAATCTGGTCAGTCTGCCTCCATCTCCTCTTTGGAACATCTTTGAAGCCGGTTAACTCAATTTAACCCATTCAAACCATATATTTTTGAAAACTAGACACCCCAGGGTATTCCAAATGCTGTTATTTTAACCCTTTCCATGCACCAATTATAGAACTACACTTTGTCAAACTTTGTAATAGTAATTTTTTTTTTTTTTTTTTCACACAAATTGTACTTTAGTTATAGATATACAGGTCCTGGTATATGCCACTGTCAAACAACACGCCAATGTGTGTTCAGGAACATCTCCTGAGTGCAGTGATACCCGACATGCATGGGTTTGTCGGGTTGTTTCAGATTTAAAATGCCACATTTGGGAAGTGCGCTTTTTTTCTCCATTTTGGTCAGTCTGTACCTATGCCCTATATTTGAGCTAGGCCACTCCAATTTACCCCATCAGCCATTTTTTTTATATATTAGACACCCCTTGGGTATTTGAAGTGCTTTTATTTTAACTCTTTGTTGAGATTTTTGAGAATTTTTAGCACTTGCTCAAAATAATAAACTTTATTTTTTAATTTTATTTTATTTTTTTAATACTTTTTTTATATTTTTTTTTACACATTTTGCTGGTACTGGATGGTTCATCTAGTGACATCACTGCATAATTATTTTTAAATGTTAGCACATTTTTTTTTATTTTTTTTTTCCATTTTTTATTTATTTTTATTTTTTTTGAATATTTTACTAATCACATAGTGATTAGAAAGCTGGGCTCCATTGACTTGCATGGTTGAATGCAGTACCTGTATTCAACCAGCAAGTGGAGCCAGTTCTCTAGAGGGTCTGGAGACCCTCTAGCGAACTTTTTCGTCTTTATTGTTTTATTTCCCGGGCCGCCGCCATCTTGCTTGATGGCGAAGATCGCCGGCAGCGGCGGCTGTGACCGCTCTCCGGAGCGGTCACAGCCCACCCAGAGGTAAGTGTTTGGTGTCGCTGGATGCCTCCTGATCGAGGCATTCCAGCGACACCATTTAAGTTTAGGAGGCGATCGTTGATCGCCTCCTAAACGCTTTTAAAACGGGCGTCCGCCGCCATACAATGTATGGCGGCTGTTGACGCCCCGGGGAGGGGCCAGACATGGCCCCCGATGCCGATCTCGGCCTTGCTGAATGCCTCGACATCGAGGCATTGCAGCAAGGCCGTTTAAGCGAAGAAAGTGATCCTTGATCACTTTCTAAGCTTATTTAATTTTTTGACGGTTCAGGACCGTCAAAGGTCATTTAGTGACCTTCTTGTTATGACGGTCCTGAACCGGCAAAGGTCGCGAAGGGGTTAAGGAAACAGCACTATCTGGCTAAAATCTATATTGAAAACAAAAAAAATAATAGTCAAAATAAATGAACAAATAATCATTTTCTCACCCTATCTTAAAAGAGACAGTGATGTAAAAGCTCAATAATAATTTATAAATGTTCAACAGAACTATATGATGTCAGCTGCGGACCCTGTGAACCTGAGGCATCTGTTCCTATCAATTAGCCCTAAGCGATCCTGTGCCACTCCTAACATTGATGTCTAGCAGTCTCCAAAGTATCTTAAGGCACTAGTAAACACAAATTAAACTACATTAACGTATTCATCCCTACGGCATTGTCAAGGGATATACAAAGAGTACGGAGAGATGAATACTGAGCTTTAAAACGTCTGCGTTTCATCCTCATTGGAGCAAGCGGCTACTGATTGGCTTAGCCGTTTTAACAGGAATCAGAAAAAATAAACATGATGTATCTTTATTTACTGTATGTATTAGAAGAGCATAGTGTTAAATATATATACATAGATATATACACACTTTATTAGGTACACCTTTCTAGTACCAGATTGGATCCCCTTTTGCCTTCAGAACTGCCTTCATTCTTCGTAGCATACTTTCTACAAGGTGCTAGAAACATTCCTCAGAGATTTTGGTCCATATGGACATGATGGCATCACACAGTTGCTGCAGATTTGTTGGGCCATGATGCTAATCTCCTGTTCTACCACATCCCAAAGGTGCTCTACTGAATTGAGATCTGGTGACTGTGGAGGCCATTAGAGTACAATAAACTCATTGTCAGAAAACAAATGTGGCAAAAGCAAAACAAAATGTTTGTCCAAATTGATTTTGCTTGCCGTGTGCCATAGAAGACAGGTGGCATTTACTCTTATGCAGCAATCAGGTCCATGGAGTAGGCAGCCAATAAATTAATTTGCTAATAGAAACATTTTACAGCAGATAAGAACCATTCAGCCCATCTACTCTACCCATTTTTCTGAGACTCATCCCTTTATCAGTCTTTTGTCTTGTCTTAAGATTCAGGATTGCTTACTCCATGCATGTTTAAAGTCCCTCACTGTATTATCCTCTACCACTTCTGCTGGGAAGCTGTTATAGGGGCATTTAGGGGGCAGATGTGCATAACTGGGGGCAGATGTGCATAACTGGGGAAGGTTGGCAAATAAAAGGAAATAAAAACAAGAAATGCATTTTTCTCAATCATAGTTTTTATTAAATATGAAAAAAGTTTACATGTAAATTAATATTTACTAGTAAATATTAATTTACTAGTAAATTAATATTTACTAGTAAAACTTTTTTTCCTATAGGGTAGTATTATATTCAGGCTTTTTTTTCTAAATAAATATTCAAATTTTGTGGGGTCGTCTTATAATGAGGGTGTTCTATAATCAAGCAACTACAGTATATATATATATATATATATATATATATGTGTGTGTGTAAAATATGTCCCCACGTCGCCACAATCCTGATTGCCCCCCCCCGATCACTGAGGCTTAGCTTTGCAATCGCTGGTTTACCAACGATTACGTCCCAGCTGCCACAGGCAGGTTCGTGCTACCTGAATGCTCCAATATACTTTCTGATGTACAAGTAATTGAAAAATCTATACTTTTGTGCATCAATTTTGCTTTTTCTAGCTTCTATTGGGGCCCAAATCTCAGCATCTCTAATTTAAAAAAAAATCCAGTTAGGAAACAGCGATGAGTTTCTCTTAAGTACCAAAATATATGAATATACCAGGGATATGAGGCTTTTCCAAATTCAGGACAAATACCTAAATACATTTTGGTTGTGTTGTTTTTTTCACATTAGCATTAGATATGTGTAGTTTTATAGGTGAAATGGTCAAAAAAATTGGCTTTTCTCTTAATTTTTTTTATTTTTTATTTTCATTTCAAGGGTTTAAACATATAATTATCATTTTAAAAGAAAGCCCTACTTGTTCTGAAAAAATAAATAAATATATATATATATAAAATTGGTTGGGGTAGACTAAATGAATGAAGACATAGCAAAAATTGCTCCAGCATGGAGGGGTTCAAATGCATTCTTTGTTTGGGTGGCTTGCCTGGGACGCTGAAGGCAATACAGACACGTCATGGCATTAAATAAGCTTAGAAAGGGATATACGATTGTTTTCTTCGCTTAAACGGTGTTGATGTGATGCCTCAATGTTGAGGCATTCAGCAACATCAAGATTGGCATCAAGGGCCATGTGTGGCTCCGGAGAGTGGTCACAAGTGCCATTGCGAGAGATTTTGCCTCTCGCAAGATGGCGGCATCCTTTAAAAAAAAAAAACAAGCTTCCAAGAAGGTCTTTCCAGACCCACTTGAGAACTCTGGCTTCTCTTTGCAAGTTGAATACAGGTACTGCATTAAACCATGCAAGTAAATTTAGCCCAGCTTTCTAGTCACAATGTGATTAGAAAAATATTTCAAAAGTAGTTAAAAAATGGAAAAAATAACTAAAAAAAATATAAAAATGTTGTAACATTTTAAAAATAATTATGCAGTGATATCACCATGAGGGAAATGTGACGGGAAGCCCTATACCCCGACTGGGTACCTCCATCAATAGCTGCTTCCTACCTTTTACAAAAACTGTGTCCGGGCACACTCCGAAGAAACAACTCTCCAGTACCCCAAATCACTAGCCGAAGCTTAATGCAGGGTGAAGTACAAGAACTGTTTATTCAGTGACACACAGGGTTTTTATGCAGACATAAATTAATTTTTAACATAGTGGAATACAATGGGGGGAGGGATGGAGAAAGACTGATTTAACCCCTTAAGGACAATAGGGGTTTTTACATATTTTATGTATATTGTGGGACATTGGCTCTTTTAACATTTTTCAGTGTTGCTGTTTAGCTGTGATTTTCTTCTTTCTCATTTCGTGCTCCCACACATATTATATATTGTCTTTTTCAGGACAAACAGGGCTTTTTTTAGATACCATTATTTTTATCATATCATCTAATTTACTATAAAAAAAATGATAAAATATGAGAATTTTTTGTTAAAAAATAAATTTTTCTCACTTTTTAAACAAAACACTTTTACTCATCTGCAAAAATTGATGAAAAAACCTGCTAAATAGATTCTACTATTTGTCCTGAGTTTAGAAATATCCAATGTTTTTATGTTTTTTTGCTTTTTTCTGCACGTTATGGGGCAATAAGTACAGGTAGCGTTTTGCTATTTCAAAACCATTTTTCCAAATCTGGTCATTCTTCCCCCCCATGTGCCATTTCGGGTCTTTGAAGCCGGCCAATGCAATTTACCCCATCAAATCATATATTTTTTAAAACTAGACACCCCAAGGTATTTGAAATGCTGGTATTTTAACCCTTTCCATGCACTGATTTTACCACCAGCCTTTGTGAAACTTTATGGTAGTAAAAATGTTTTGTATTTTTTTCACACACATTGTACTTCAGGTATAAATGTATCACTCCTGGTATATGTCCGTGTCGAACAACACCCCAATATGTGTTCAGTAACATCTCCTGAGCGCAGTGATACCCCCCATGCATGGGTTTGTTGGGTTATTTGGCAGGTAAAAGCCCGCCTTTGTGAGGTGTGTATTTTTTTGCCATTTAGACATCTGATCCTACTGTCCCCATGTCCTATATTTGGGACATCTTTGAACCCGGCCAATTCAATTTCCCCCATCAAATCATATATTACAACTAGACACCCTATGGGCATTTGTAATGCCAATATTTTAACTCTTTCCATGCTGGAATTTTTGTGAAGATTATTGAAAACTTTTTTTTGGGGTGACAGTGGAGATTTTTACATGTTACCATATTTTTTTTACATTTTTTTTTTTTATAACTTCTTTATTACAAGGAGAAGACAAAGCATACAATATAACAAAGCAATGGTACACAGAGACAAGGTGACAGATGAGATGCATACAGGTACAAGTAATGCACAATTCCAAAAACACATACAGTGCAGGTTAGAAAAACCCTTCCTCAAGCACAGAACACCTAGCCACAACACAAATATGTCGTGATCCGTAGCTAGATCAAAACCCCGGTATGGGGTGAATACCTTTGAGGACCTGAAGACAATACCACTCCGTGGTATTGAACGTTTGAAACAGGGACAACCTGGTGGCGTTATCTAAAGTTGCGATATATGGGGACCAGCGACCGAAAAGACATTTAACTTTGCTTTCCTTATGAAGGACAGCCTCAAGCCAGTCCATATGGAACAAAAATTGCAGTCGCGACAGAAGCAGAGGAAGCAACGGAGGTTGAGGAGCAATCCATTGGGACAGTATTGCCCGTTTTGCCACTGCGGAAAGTATAAGCAAGAGAAATTTAGCCCTCGCTACAGGTGGGGGAGTGTGGTCAGGGAATATACCAAAAATAGCCCATTCAGCAGAGATGGTAAAGCGAATGCCCAGAGTGTCGTTGATATATGTTTGTAGGGCATCCCAAAATAGGGCAATAGAACTGCAAGAACACAAGCCATGCGTGAGATCGGCCTCAGGCAATTGACATTTTAGACAGCGGGAGTGATCCGCTAAGCCCGTTAAAAACCGAAGTTTAGGGGTGACATACGCTCTATGCACAATCTTGAGAAACATTTCACTATAATCCCTAGAAACCAGGACCCTAGAATTGAACATATAAGCCCGGAGAATCTGGCTCGGAGGTAGGTTTGGAAAGTCAGCCCTCCAAGAGGGAAGACCTGCGCCGTGAGACTCCCAATCGAGGACAGGCCGGAGCAGACTATAGATAGTAGATGTCTTGAGCAGTATGGCATGGGACAATACCGTTACCTGGTCCAAGGGACTGTTAGAATTAGCCCCAGAGAGATGAGGGAGCAGGGAATTAATATAATGACGAATTTGAAAGTAGTGAATAGGGTGAACACGAACAGTAGGGAATTTAGATTGGAGCTGTAAAAAGGACAACAGTTTACCCCCACGTGGATCCAGAAAATCGCCAATGGTGCGACCCCCCACCCGGGCCAGGCGTCGAAAGACAATATCCTCCCTCCCATGCTGGAATTGCGGCTTACGAATCAAAGGCAGGAACTTAGAATAGTGGACCTCCAGGCCCAAGTGCCGCCTAACACGCCCCCAAGCCTTAACAGTATGATACAGCAACGGGTTGGATACGACCTCTGCGGGCAGGTCAACTGTAGATAGATGCAGGAGGGAGGCCAAAGAAATAGGAGACAAGCCTTGTTCCAATGACACGTTGGTAAATTTAGACCCTCCACGCAACCAATCAGCCGCAAAACGATAATTAGAAGCCAAATTATAGTCTAACAGATTAGGTAAATTCACCCCCCCATTGCGAGCAGGCTGTTGGAGTTTAAACAGGGAAATTCTAGCTTTTTTATTGCACCACAGGAATTTACGCAGCAGGGCATTATGATGTTGGATATCTTTCTTCCTTAAGCTAAGAGGTAGCATATGGAGCGGATATAAAAGTTTGGGGAAAAAGGCCATTTTGTACAAGTGGCAGCGTCCCAAGAAGGAGAGGTTAAATTTGGACCACGTTTTGAAAGAATCCTCCATTTGACGCAGCAGAGGAGAAAAGTTAAGTTTATAGAGGTGCGACAAATTGGTAGGAATAGTGAGACCCAGATATTTTAAAGAGGGAAGTTGGGTCCAATTGAAGGGGAACGTCCCTCCCCAGCCACGTTTAGCCTGAGGAAAAATAGGCAGCGCCTCTGTTTTGAGCTTATTTATGAGAAATCCGGAGGCTTTATGAAAACAGTCAAACAGATTAAGAAGGAACGGCATGGCCGCTTTGGGGTTGGAAAGGTATAACAGAAGATCGTCAGCAAAGGCAGTGATCTTAAGCTCAACCTCACCGACTCGGATACCCTCAAGCTCAACAGAACGCTCAACAATTCGTATGAGGGGCTCAAGTGCTAGATTAAACTGAAGTGGGGAAAGAGTACCCCTGCGAGTACCCCTGCCTAGAGAGAACCAGCGGGAATTCACATTATTCACTGTGACTTGGGCCATAGGCAGATGATACAGTGCACGAAACATCTGTATAAAGGGCAAGCCAAAATGATGGAATTTAAAGAAACTAACAAGATAAGGCCAGGAAATTCTGTCAAAAGCCTTATCAGCATCACAACTAATCACAATGGAGGCTTTACTATCTGTAAGTTTAGCAGTAAAAATTGCGGAAATAAGTCCTCTAATATTCTGCATTGAGTGGCGGCCCTTAACAAAACCCGTTTGAGAGGGGGAGGTAAGCTTCATTAATACAGGTTGTAGTCGAGAAGCCATGATTTTAGCATAAAGTTTAAGATCCTGGTTCAGCAGGGAGATGGGGCGATAAGAGGACAGCAAAGCAGGGTCCCTGTTGGGTTTCGGAATAACTATAATGCGGGAGGCCGTAAACTCCTTCGGGGGTATCTTTCCCTGTAGAAATCCATTAAAAAACATCAGTAAGATGTGTCGGTAAATAAGTAGAAAGTAATTTATAATATTCGGCACCCAGGCCATCTGGTCCCGGGGATTTACCGTTAGGGAGGGACTTTATGGCAGCCGCAATTTCGGAGGGGGTGAAAGGCGTAACCAAACGTTCTCGATCTTCAGGCGTCAATTTAGGAATACCAGCCTGGCGAAACAGGTGAAGCATCATATCAGGATCATTGGATTCAGGGGAATAAAAAGCCTCAAAATAGTCAGCAAATAGTCGCGTGATTTTGTCTGGTTCAGTCACGACCGATTGAGAACCATCACGAAGCTGAGTTACACTATGATATTTAAATTTAGAGTGGCGGATAAGGTTGCCCAAGAGCTTACCGGGCCTGTTACCCCAGCGAAAAAAGGCGTTGCGAGTGTAATTATAGGAAAGCTGTGCCTTCTCAGTAACCCAGGCATCGTAGAGAGATTTGATTTGCTTATACGTTTTCAGGGTATCAGGACTAGGATGGGTTTTGTGAGCAGCATACGCCGCAGAGAGATCGTCCGCAAGGCGGACAAGTTTAGCTTCGGCCTCTCTCCTGCGTCCCACCACATAAGCAATAATATGGCCCCTGAGAACTGGCTTAGAGGCACCCCAGAATAAATCCGGGTCATCAAGATGGACATGGTTATCATCAGCATAGTCATTCCATTTGGCAATCAGGAATTGCTTAAACGCTTCTGAAGTATAAAGGTAGCTAGGAAACCGCCAATTACGGGACACCTGATATGGGGAGGTTAGCGAGATCTCTATCCAGATGGGGGTGTGATCAGAGATCACTATCTGGCCCACGTGGGCAGCCTCCAACCTATGCAGCAATAATTCAGGCAGGAACAGATAGTCCAGCCGGGAAAACGAATTATGGGGATGGGAGTAGAACGTGTATTGTTTGTTGGATTAAGAAACCTCCAGGCATCTCGCAAACTGAGGTGATCCAGCAAGGGCAGGGAGGAGAGCCCGATAGGGCGGGAGGAAGGGCCAGAGACATCCAAACCGACATTAGCCACTAAGTTAAAATCACCCCCCAAAATCACATTAGGGGCCGCAATCTCCAGTAACAGCGAGTAAACTTTGGCCATAAAAGCGGACTGGTCAGAATTTGGGGCATATAAATTGACAAAGGTAAAGGATTCTTTAAACAATTTGACCCTAAGAATAATGTATCGCCCTTCCGGGTCAGCAATCTCTGATTCGACAACGAAAGGCAACTTGTTGGAGAGGAGGATAGTGGCACCCCTGGATTTCTTGGTGTACATAGCGGAATAACAAGCGCGCAACCATGGCGCCTTTAGCGTATTTCTGACAGGGTCACACCAGTGGGTTTCTTGGAGGTAAATAACATCCGGACGCATACGCTTGAGATGGGTGAGAACTTTTTTACGCTTAACAGGGGTGTTCAAACCTTCTACATTCCATGACACAATACGCAAGGAGGACGGCGCATCACACCTAGTATCGGCTTGCATCAGAACTATTATGGCAACGGAGCCAGGTTTTCACCCGATGCCCCGCGGAGGAAGAGACCGAACAAAAAATAGGCCGGAACAGGTCGGTCCAGGGGGGTCCCAGCCAGCCCTCCCAGACACCTTACAGACAGAACATAAAATGGAATCGTACATCACCATTTGAAAAGAGCTATGCTTCTCCCAATTTTGCAAAGAAGAAGGGCGAGAGCGAGAAGAAGGGGGGGAGGCCTCAGGCACCGCCGAACTGTCATCTGGAGCTGGAGAAGACCTGGAATCAGCACGTAGCAATTCCTTGGCCGCCTCAGGGGTGTCAAAGAAATAGGCTTGCCCCCCATGGGTAATCCTGAGCTTAGCCGGATAGAGAAGAGCGAACTTCACTCGCTTGTTATAGAGTTCAGTACAAATTTCGGAGAACTGACGTCGTTTGACCGTTACTGCAGCAGAAAAATCTTGGAAGAGTAACAGCTTGTGCTTGTGATAAAAAAGAGCTGTGACCTTTCTATAAGCGTCCAGGAGCTTGACCTTGTCAGTATAGTTGAGGACCCGAAAAATCACCGCCCTAGGACGAGACGAAGCAGCCGCAGGGAGTTGACCAATACGATGTACCCTCTCGATGACCAATTCACCCTGAGGAAGCACCAGGTCGTTACAAGGTCATGTAGCGCTGTGCCCTTAACCTCCTCAGGCAGGCCAACCAAACGTATGTTGTTACGTCTACTACGGTTTTCAAGATCGTCAATACGGTCTTGTAAGGACGTGATCAGACGATCTTGTGAGCGGAGAGAGGCAGACATGGAAGCGGTACCGTCCTCTATATCAGAGACCCTGGATTCCAGAGAAGTGATCCTCTGTCCCTGAGAGACCAACTCAGCAAGAACGGCATTGATGGAGTCAGACAGCTTCTCCAGCTTTGAATCCAGGAGTGGAGATATAACACCAACAAGGTCTTGAGCTGTCAGTGGATCTTTGGAGGAGGCAATAGACACGGAGGGCCCCTCCGCTACAGTAGAGCCTGACCCAGGAGGAGGCACTTGCTTGAAGGTCGCTGTAGACTTATCTCTTGCCTTGCTTTGCCTGGTGGATGACTTAGATGGAGGATCCATATATTTTTCCATGTGTAGACAAGGGGCCGCGAGGAACTCACCCCCAAAGAAAAAGAAAACAGGGCAGCACAAGGAAGAGAGAAAAGAGAAGAAAAGAAGAGTATGGGGGTAGACAAAGAAAGTAAAACCTGGTCACAGATCCTTTGATAACATAAAGTAGCAGAACAGGTATGTACACAGCACAGTAGACCACCGAAGCAGTGGTCCCAACACGGCGACCACAGATAAAAGAAAATAAACACAACCCCCAAAAAGAAGAAAGAAAAAAACCCCTACCCTACCACCCCACCTAACTAGAGCCCAACCTTCCCCCAAATCTAACTAAGTGCCAGAAATGTCAGTAAAGCAGAGCAGGAGCAGTCAACCAAAATGTGATCCTGGACACTGGAAGCTCGTCGCAGTCCCACTTGCCTTGTGATGCACACCCTTCCCAAACCGAACCCCAACCACCCAACCTAACTATAACCCACCCTGAACCCCTACCTAACTAATGACGGACCCAAAACCCTTCCCTACCCTCCCAACCTAAGTACAACCCACCCGAACCCGCCACTAACTTTTGAAAGAACAAAAACCCCAAAATGGAAAAAATAAAAGAACAAAATGAGCCCAGCCTTGCAGGTGCACTGCCGGGGCCTACCAGACGAAGACTGAGGTCAGCCGCTAATAGCGACGCCGTACGGTGTAGCGCGGAGCAGAACCGTGGAGAAGCAACCGAAGGGACCGCGGATGCGGTAATCCACAGCCGCGGACGTGGTGAGGCTGACAGCGCCAATCCCCGGGAGACCAGCGGAGGAGCCAACAATGGAGTAGAGGCCCCAACCAGCGCACGCGGGAAAGGGAAACAGCCCCGGCCCGCACGAAGGCCACAGTGGGGTCAGCGCAGGCCACAGGAGGAGAACGGCCGCGGTACGTACCACAGCCTCCTGAAGCAGGTAACTTCGCCGGTCCAAGCCCACTCCTCCCAGTACGGTACGAGAAATCCTTCGCTATGCGAGGGGGGGTCACGGATGGGCAAGAGGCAGCAAGACGACACAGCTCCAACCGCGTGGCTGGAACCAAGCGGCAGAGTAGAGGCAACGCCTCACTCCAGGCCCAACACGTGCGGTCCGCACACAGCTCCCGGGGAACAAAAGAACGGATGCGGCTGGATCCAGAAAGGCAGAGTGGAGGTAGCACCTCACTCCAGGCCTAACACGTGTGGTCCGCACACGGCTCCCGGGGAGTAAAGGAAAGAGGGCATTCAACCTGCAGGAGGAGCTCGAGAGTTCTCAAGAGGATAGACCCTCAGTGAACTCATTCGGTTTTCTATTGTTGATGCCATCCTGTGAATGACGGCAACGTCATTCACAAGATGGCACTTGCGGTTGCTCTTCGGAGCAATCACAAGGCTACCGGGGTAGGGGGGTAGTGTTGCTGACATGCCTCGATATCGAGGCATGTCAGCAACACAGTTTATGCTTAGGAAGCGATTCCGATCGCTTCCTAAGCTGTTTTAGCCCGCCGCCGGCTTTCCTTCCCAGATCCACGGTCAGCCTCACTTGTGAGGCTTCCGTGGATGCTGCAAAGCCGCCGATCGCGGCGAAACAGCTATTTAACGGCAGCCCGTACATGTACGGGCATTGTCGTTATCGCATTGCAAGGCAACCCCGTACATGTACGTGGATTGTCGTTAAGGGGTTAAATAACATATTAGTGCACCATGGGGGGGTCATACATTAAACAGATTAACTGAAACAATAGCTTGTCACTCCCTGGTTGCATATCCTGGCTGTCTGCAAGAGTTAATCCCCTCAGCAAGTGATGACACAATACACTTCTGGGGGTAGCTGAAAACATGTATAGACACTGGAAAAATAATACACAAATAATTTTAAAACATCATCTGTGTTGGCAAAATACAGGACCAATTCCAAATCATGAGCTCCACAGTCATCAGAGTCTCCATTATTTAGGAAATATGGTAAAACCTGTACCAGGGGGAAAATCAGCAGAAACTGCCCCCCTGTACCTACACACAGAAGCCTTTACAAAGCCAGGGCCCATAGTCGGTAGGAAGGAGGGTGGCTCTCAGGCCTCTCCAGTGATGGAGGGTTCCGTCACAGGGAACCATTCAGTTCCAACAATAAAATTGAAAAAAAAGTGCTAAAATTTGCTCTGTATCTTCCCAAAAATCCTGACATGGAAAGAGTTAAAATGCTTGCATTTCAAATACCCAAGGGGTGTCTACTTTAAGAAAAATGAATGGGTACAGTGATACCAACCATGCATAGGTTTGTCAAGTTGTTTGGGAAGTGTGCATTTTTTAACTTAGAACTTTAGTTCAGTGTCTAAAAAATATATGTTTTAATAGGGTAAATTGCTTTGGCCGGTGTCACAAAACTAGGGCTGTTTTTTCAATTTCCCCTAGGAGTACAATCACGCCCTGATGTTAAAAACCCAGCGGATCATCATTTCCTGTGCCTGACTGGGACCTAGCAGCGAAAATAATGGAACTGTATGACAGCTAGGACCCACGGTGATACCCGCCAACAATTGAGACTGTGTCGCTACAGACACAGGTTGGCCCACCACCTCGCTCTTTTAAATTATACTGTGTTCCGGTGCTCATTCATAGAAGCCCCTGCGGAAGTCCCGGCAGCAACAGCGGAGGTTGTCTGTGCACATCTGGCAGACCTCCAACATCTTCCCTACTAGACACCAAGGAATCTGAAGCATGGGGACAAGTCTAGGAAAGCACTGGTAAATAGGGGGAGGGTAAGATTGGCATATGGGGGGCGTATAAGGGCTTTCTGGAGGCAGAGTGGCATATAGGGGGTTAAAAGGAATATCAGGGAGGCAGAGTGGCATATAAAGGTGTATAAGGCATATCTGGGGGCAGAGTGGTATATAGGGGGGTTAAAAAGCACATCTGGGGGCAGAGTGGCAAATAGGGCGTCAAGAGGCATATCTGGGAGGCAGAGAGGAATATAGGGGTATAAGGCATATCTGGTGGCAGAGTGGCATATAAGAGGGGGGCAGATGTGTATTTTTCTCAATCAAAGTTTTCCAGGTCCCCTGTAGCGCTGCGTGGGATCCTCCTGTCTGGCAGCCAGTGAACATCTGCGCGCAACCTCCGCTTCTGCCTGGCACTTCTGCTGGGGCTTCCATAATGGAGCACCGGAAGGTCATGTCACGCTGGCGCTCGGTCATAGAAGCCTCAGAGCAGTGGCAGAGGTTGCCAGACAGCAAGGATCCAGGTCCTCTGCAGCGCTGCGGGGGATCTGGATCTTAGTATTATAGTCAGACCTCTATTTGAGGTCCTATTATAAGATGACCTTAAATATAAAACAAGGGGTATTTTTCTTTGCTCTGAAAAAAGCCTTGTCTTATATTTGCGCAAATAGGCTACTTAGGAATTCAAAAAGTTGAAGATGTAGAAAATGGAGGAATGGCGATCTCTTGAGGTCTCGTGGTGGGGCAGGATAAATGTTTTAGTTATATAGTTATATAGGCTGATATCTTTTAATTTGTTGCTGTTGGTCCAAAAGAAGGCAAAAAAACCCAGTTTGCCCCTTTCAATTTTGCACTAACCAGGGGAAAAAATTCCTTCTCAAACCTAAAATGGCAGTCAGATTTCTCCTTGGATCAATAAACTGTTTCCCCTTAATTAAAGATTATAACCCTAAATATTATGTTTTTCAAAGTATTCATCCAGTTGCTGTTTAAACGTCTGTACAGACTCCGATAAAACTACCGCTGCAGACAGAGAATTCCACATCCTTATTGTCCTTACTGTAAAAAACCCTTTCCTCTGCATCTAGACAAATTTCTTTCAGTTTGAATACTAACCTACCGTGTGGAACCGTGTCAAACACCTTGGCAAAATCCAAGTAGATTACATCCACACTGCCACACCCTGATCTACACTTCTATTTACTTCTTCATAGAATGCAATTGAATTAGTTTGACAGGACCTATGTTTCATAAAACCATGCAGATTTTTTGCTAATAATACTGTTCTTCCCAATGAATTCCTGAATATTATCCCGTAATAAGCCTTCAAATACTTTCCCAACCACTTAAATTAAGCTCACAGGTCTATAGGGCTGCAACAACGAATCGATAAAATCGATAATAATCGATTATGAAAATCGTTATCAACGATTTTCATAATCGATTAGTTGAATCGATTTTTATCGATTTATAAAATTATGTTTTTCAGAGCAAACGCTCTGAAAAACTCCCGTCCTTCTATAATCCGATCTCAAACAGAGATCGGATTATAACTGTAGAATCCAGACCCCCCGCAAAGCTGCAGGAGACCTGGATCCTCTCTGCCACCCGGTGAGGGTCTGTGCAAAACACACAGACATCCTCCGCTTCTCCCCTCCACTTCCGCCGGGGCTTCTATTACTGAACCCGGCGTCATGTGACCTTCCGGTGCGGCTTCCATCATGGAAGCCCCAACAGAAGCGGAGGGGAGAAGCGGCTGTCTGCGCGCATCACACAGACCCCTACCGGCTGCCGGAGAGGATCCAGGTCCCACTGCAGCGCCTGCAGGGGATTTGGATTTAAGTGGGCGATGTGCGCAACCTCCGGTACTTCATCTCGCTGCCACTTCCACCTGCCCCACCAGGGGTTAATATATCAACAGAAGAAAAACAGGACAAGTAAGCAGCACTGGGTAAGTATTATCTTTATTTTTATGCTCATTTGCCCTGTTTCTTCTGTTGATATATTAACCCCTGGTGGGGCAGGTAGAATTTTTGCGGGATCTATTAATTATGTGCATTTGTGTTTTTTTTTTATGTCTATAATATTTGATTTATTGTCCATATATTTATATATATTTATATTGTATTGTGTATTTTTTTTGTCTATATTTAATAAATATAAATATAAAAAACAATTTTAGTGATGTCAGTTTTTCTTATATCGGGGGGGGCATAAGACATATCAGGGGGCACAGTGGCATAAAGGGGCTATAAGGCATATCAGGAGGGACAGTGGCATAAAGGGGCTACAAGGTGTATCAGGGGGGACAGTGGCATGAAGGCGCTATAAGGTGTATCAGGGGGGACAGTGGCATAAAGGGGCTATAAGGCATATCAGGGGGGACAGTGGCATAAAGGGGCTATAAGGCATATCAGGGGGGACAGTGGCATAAAGGGGCTATAAGGCATATCAGGGGGGACAGTGGCATAAAGGGGCTATAAGGTGTATCAGGGGGGACAGTGGCATGAAGGCGCTATAAGGTGTATCAGGGGGGACAGTGGCATGAAGGCACTATAAGGCATATCAGGGGGCACAGTGGCATCTCAGTGGCATATAGGGGTAAAAGGCATATCGGGGCATGGTGGCATATCAAGGGTAAAGGTATATAGGGGGCTATAAGGCATATCAGGAGGGCACAGTGGCATATCGGGGCACTGTGGCATATATGGGGCTATAAGGCATATCAGGGGGCACAGTGGCATATTAGGGGACAAAGTGGCATATCAGTGGCATATAGGGGGCTATAAGGCATATCAGGAGGGGTATAATGCATATCAGGGGACAGAGTGGCATATAGGAGGTATCCCCTTATACCTCCTATATGCCACTCTGTCCCCTGATATGCCTTATACCCCTCCTGATATGCATTTCTGGGACAGAGAGGCAAGCTGGGGGTGAGATGTGCATAACTGGGCAAAAATAGTTTACATGAATATTTACTAGTAAAGCTTTTTTTGGTATTTTTTGAGTTCTTGTTAAAATATAGCTTTAATTATTATGTCAGTAAAATAAGAAGGCGAATCGTGAAATGCCATTGTAAATTATACGTTTTTATTTAAAATAAACGAAAAATTTGCATATTTTTTTTTTACCCGATTAATCGATTAATCGAAAAAATAATCGGCCAACTAATCGATTATGAAAATAATCGTTAGTTGCAGCCCTACAGGTCTATAATTTCCAGGCACAGAGTTTGAACTGTTTTTGAATACAGGAACCACATCTGCCTTCCTCCAATCCTCTGGTACAATTCCTGAAAGAAAAGAATCCCGGAAGATTAGAAACAGAGGTTCACTTATTTCCTGACTCAGCTCCTTAAGTACACGTGGGTGAATACTGTCAGGCCCTGGAGCCATCCAATCACAGTTTGACTGCAAATTTTTTTCAGTAGTCATATGTATATCTATTGCCATAGGTTCCTCCTTAATATATACTGAGGAAAAATATTTAACGTTTCTACTTTTTCCTGGTCCTCCTTAACCAACACTCCCATCTCTGTTTTTAGTGAACCTACACTTTCGGGTTTTTTTTTATGTACTTAAATACATTTTGGGGCTTAGTTTTGCTCTCTTTGGCTATCACTCTCATTTTCTAGTTTAGCCCATCTAATCACCTGTTTGCATGCTTTATTGGCTTCCTTATATCTTATATAGGGTGATTTGTCTGATTTAAAGGCTGTAAAAGCCATATTTTTAATTTTCTGGTTTACTTCCCCACTAAGCCACAATTGGTTTCAATTTGTTACTTTTATATTTATTGCCTAGTGGTACATACAGAGAAGTGTACCTTGCTAATATTTGTTTGAAAATACTCAATTTTTCCCTCAGTGTTTTTATCCCTAAATAGTTTATGCCAGTCAATATGTTAAAGCTACCCTTATCTCACTGAAATTAGCCTTCTTAATTTTAGTATTCCCCATGGGCAATTTATTTTTTTAGTTTATCTCAAACGACACCATATATTACCCAAGTGCTCCCCCACTTGAATGTTAGAGAAAAGATCAACATTGTTTGTTATCACCAGATTGTGACATGAAGGTCATTTAACAGGTTCAAAAACCTGAATCCCCTTGCAGTACTACTAGCCCCTCTATCCCAATTTATGTCCAGGTAATTAAAATCTCCAATAATTAACGTGTTACCCAGATGTGCAGCTTTCTCAATTTGCTCTAACAGCTGTTCTTCCTCATATTTATTAACATTAGGTGGTTTATAACATATCCCAAACAGTAGTTAATTTTCTTTTTTTGCCCCTCCCCATCTCCACCCCCTTGTTCTGATCTGAAGCCCCTCTCCATGTTCTAGATCTCTGTGTCCCTCTCCCCCTACCACTAGTTTAAAAACCCCTCCAACATTCTAGCCATCCTCTCCCTCAGCACAGCAGACCCTCTTCCGTTTAGATGCAATCCATCACCGCTATAATGATTGTACCCAAGCGCAAAATTAGCCTAGTGCTCTAGAAAGCCAAAACCATCTTCCTACACCATGACTTTAGCCATGCATTAACCTCCCTGATCTCCCGCTGCCTTTTTACTGTTGCGCGTGGCACAGGTAATATTTCTGAAAATACTACCTTGGAGGTCTTTTTCTTCAGTTTACCTCCTAATTCCCTGAAATCATTCTTTAGGACCTCCCGTTTTCTAATGACTTTGTCATTGATACTGATATGGACCATGACAGCCGGGTCTTCCCCAGCCCCTCCCAATAATCCATCCACTCTGTCAGCAAAATGCCGGACCCGAGCACCCGGGAGACAGCAAACTGTCTGGTTAAGCCAATCAGAGCGGCAGATTACCCTATCTACTCTCTTAATAATAGAGTCCCCTACCACCACAACCTGTCTAGCCTTTCTTACGCTCTCAACCCCACCCATACTAGAGGGGCTGTTCCCTCGGCTGTTAGAAGGAACAGCTTCCTCCAGTACAACTACTCCTGAGCTGATGCACCCAACATCTTCACTCAAGTGGGCACTGCACTCTGCTCAGTGAGCAGCAGACCCCTTTCAAGATTGTCTATCTGTCTCAAAGTTGCAATTTGCTTCTCCAGATCTCCAATATGAGCTTCCAGAGAAGCCACTTGCTCACACCTGCCACAGAGGTATGGACCCTGGATGGATTCTTCCAGGCATGCATACATGAGGCAAGATGTGCATTGAGTTAGATCATCAATCTTGCTATCTAGAGAAATCTACAAAATAACAGTTAAACAAGAACACCCGTCAAAAATAAACAGTTAAAAGTACAGAACCAAAGTTCAACAAAAACAACAAAAATAACAGTATCTTGTAACCCCTTAGTAAATCCTGGTACTAACATATAAGGCCCTCCATAACACTGCTCCTCCATAAATTTCTGCCCTCATATGCAAATACTCTCCAACTTGATCCTTAAGTTCTTTTCATGGGCTAAGGCTCTCTTCATGACTTATCACCTCTTCCTTTTCCTGTCTACAAGATTTTGTTCGGGCTGCCCCATATCTCTGAAATCTACTTCTACTGAACCTTCAGCATTCACCCTCCCTCCCAACATTCAAGAAATATCTCAAAATTCACTTCTTCAGAGAAGCATACCATCATAGCTGCTAGAACCTCTTTGTCATTAATACAACCACGCTACCTCTCACCCTTTCTCTGTGTGTTACGTTTGTCACCCCATTCCCTCAAGATTGTAAGCTTGCGAGCAGGGCTCTCTCCACCTAATGTACTGGTTTGTCTTAGTCTGTCAATTCTCGTCAAAAGCTGCCGTACTACATCTCAATTGGCCTGCTCTCAACAATAATGAATTCACTTTAGTTACACACAGCTTTATTGCCACAAAAATTATAATAGACAGAAACTGAAAGGGTAATCTTCATTTTTTTACATCTAAAACACCAACTAATTTACCAATTTAAAATGGAATAA
Source organism: Spea hammondii (assembly GCA_029215755.1). Lineage (NCBI taxonomy): Eukaryota > Metazoa > Chordata > Amphibia > Anura > Pelobatidae > Spea > Spea hammondii. Next base: position 3,494,865 of record JARDYJ010000011.1, on the reverse strand, counting down.
ACTTTCAATAACATGTTGAGACCTGAGTCAAAGCCCCATAGAAGGACTTCATCAGAATAGTTGAAAACGAGGTTTGGATGAAGGAAGTAACTCCAGAAAATTAGATGATGCACAAAAGGTATTTTACTGTTAAACCATCAACGCAACATATAGTACAACTTATTTGTACTATATGATCTAGTTGGAGGGCTTGGATTGGTTATGTTCTCGTTGGCTGTCATCGTGCCACTGTAGGAATTTTAATGTGCATTCTTCTAAAATGAAAAAAAAAACATACTTGTCTAGCACAGAAATTAGAGGCATGCTGCAAAAACCTCTTTATTCCTCTATGATCTCTAATTACTTGTCACTGATTGGCTGATTATCAATCAATGGAAATATACACTGTGATTGCTTGACTGCGTAAGCAGCCAACTGTGGGCAGAAAAGTGCCCAACGTTGAACTCAATGGGAATAGTTTCATACCTGGGAACGCTCTGGGTCAACACCCGAATCACCTCCCCTTCCCTGAAGCTGCCAGTATTCCACCTCTGCCCAGGTCGCTATTGTAGTCTGTGGGTAAGATGGTAAACATGGGCGGTTCCCTGACTTTTGGCCAAAACCGGATGAATATCAGATCTTGGTGAAAAGATTGGCCATGAAGGTCTCTATCCTGTAAATCCTGACCCGACAGAGTAACACACCACACATAAAACCCCTTACCAAAATGCAGGTACCCTGAATCTGTGTCAGAGCTCCACAGTCTGTGTAATCTGACTGTAGAATGGATCCTGTGGAGCAGAGTAGGTCTTATGCAGGCGATCAGGCTGAATTGGCAAAAGCCAAGGTTAGACAGGCTGGTTCGGTAACAGGAGAGCATGGAATAAGCCAAATTGGAAAAAAAGGAGCGAGGTCAAACAGTCCGGGTCACAATGGGTTAACTAGAGCAGCAGAACTAAAAACGTCTTACACCAACCAAAGGTAATGTAATAGTGAAAGTCCCATGTTTAAATAGGAAGCAGGGGCCAGAAAACGAAGCACAGGAGGTCAGGCGAGGTCATTCGAGGTCACAAATGCGCATCACTCCAGTAAGCACATAGACGCAACGTCACATGACCATGCATTCCCCGACGGGAGCATGGTCTACCACACAGTCGTCAAAGCTGCTTCATGCCGGTAGAGATTGCAGCAGTCGGAGCAGCTTGCAGAGAGCGGGACGTCGTGGGATGCAAAGCCAGGTGAGCCCTAACAGTCTGGAAATTAGCGAAACATGGCACTCTGTACCAGCGGGAAGTAGTAGTCCCAACTAAATCCTTGTACCCACCTCCCCAAGAACAGAATCCCTTCCATATAGTCTGTAGGGGGAGCCAAGTTCACAGAGGCTTCTGTGACACCACTGTTCAAATTCTTTATCTATAAGGCATTGAACGTCAATGTAATAACAAAGATAACAAACATAATATTTGCCAACATATCAGAACCATCATCCCATCTAGTCTGCTCATTTTTCCTGATTTAGAGCCATAGATTTTGGATAGTTTTATGTCAATTACATGCATGTTTAAATTCCATTACATCTGTAGCCTCTACCATGTCTGATGGTATGCCATTCCATTTATCTATTACTCTCTCAGTAAAGTAACACTTTGTTACATTTACTGATAAATCTGTTTTATACTATGACATCTTGTTCAGACATTTGTCCTCCTTTGAAATAAACTTCCCTCCTGTACTGGTTGTGGTTTCTATCACATCTCCTATTTCTCTCCTTTCCTCCAAGCTATACATATTGAGCTCCCTTAGTCTTTCGTGATAATTTTTATCCTGCAACCCATTTACTACTTTGGTGGCCCTCCTCTGAACGCTCACTAAAATGTCAATATCCTTCTGGAGATGGGGTTTCCAGAACTGTACACAATACTCTAGGTGTAGTCTTACCAGAGATCCGTAAAGAAACAGAACCACCTCCCTCTTACTGCTACTAATGCCTCTAGGTATATAACTTATATAACTTATACCAGGGCTTGACAAATTTGTTGTGAATTTAGGCGCCAGCTAAAAAAGTTAGGAGCCAGGATTTTTTTAAAACTAACAGTTGGTCAGGAGTGATCGGATCATCATCAGCCCACTAAACTCACAGCATTTGACCTGGAACCACCCTGGACTTTCAGGTCAGTGCTGTTTGGGTTTTTTTATTATTATTTTGTTGTTTTTTTAACTCTTTCAATGCTGATGTTCCATTGGAGCACAGCATTGACTGATATTTAGTCCCCAGGTAAGCTTGTGGGGACAAATGTTAACCCCTGCAATGCCACGAATGTGTCATACACAATTGTGGCATTGAAGGGGTTAATGCTGCACTGTCGCTCTCATGGAGGGATCAGGCAGCAGTGGAGGGTTGGGGCTGGTCTCCACACTCATGTGGAGACCGAAGAACCCTCTCCCCTGTCCCTGAAGCTGCCTCTGGCAGCTGGGACGCAATTGCTGGTCTATAGACCAGCCATTGCAGGGGGGAGTCTCTGATGACTGCTGTAGGCTTCCATGCCTACAGGAGTCATCAAAGGGCTTGTGGGGGCTCGTTTTTGCTGTTGCTGGTCTGCCTGGGCTTCCAGGCAGACCACCAGCAGCAGAGCCCCGTACAAAACAGGAATTAACCCCTAAAATGCCGCATTCGCGGCATTGCCTTCAATCGGTTAACCCTGCACTGTCGCTCTCATGGAGCGATCAGGCAGCAGGGGGGTGTTGTGTCAGGACCCAATCAACACACAACCCCATTCCCTGAAGCTGCCTGTGGCAGCTGAAAATACGATTGCTGGTTTTCCTGCAACCGCGTTTTCAGCCTACAGAATCACTCCGTGGGAGTGATCTCAGGGTCGGGGGCGGGCTCGGAGTGGCTGTGCTGGACTGCCCAGACTCAATTTTTTGTGTATGTAAGAGGCTGACAAACACCTAGGCGTCTGGGATTTGTCGAGCCCTGACTTATACAACACTTTATTGCATTGCCTTCTTACCTGTAGGTCTCCAGAACTAATAGTCCTCCACTTCTTTTTGCCTCTGACAGAACAGCGTCTCCAATAATATATTGGTCTTGTGATTTTCATTTCCCAAGTGCATTATTTTACATTTAAAACATTAAAAATTAAAAAAGTGCAACAGTCACACTCTCGATTATTCTTCTAATTTAAGCTGCGGTGTCTACTTCCTGTCATACACCATTCCCTACCCCTTCTTATTCGTGCTGATTGCTCAGAGTTTTCTATTGTGAAATGCCCGCTACCAACCCCGGTTTGCTTACTGGACTACGCTACCTGCCTTTGACTACTGACGTCTCTTTGCTTAACCCCTTAAGGACCAGGCTGTTTTTTAGGTTTTGTACCCTTTGGGACCGAGGCTGTTTTAACAATTTTGTGGTGCTCGTGTTTAGATGTAATTTTTCTCCAGGACAATAATGGCTTTCTTCAGATACCATTGTTTTGATCATATTATCTAATTTCCCATAAAAAATAACATGACGAAAAATTTTAAAAAAATAACACATTTTCTGACTTTTACCTTCAAGATCTTTTACTCATCCAAAAAAACTAATGAAAAAAACTGCTAAATACATTCTATTTGTCCTGAGTTTAGAAATACCCAATGTTTTTATGTTTTTTTGCTTTTTTTCCTGCAAGTTATTGGGCAATAAGTACAAGTAGCTTTTTTCCAAAGCTGGTCATTCTGCCCCATGTGCTATTTGTGGTATCTTTGAAGCTGGCCAATGCAATTTACCCCATCAAACCATATATTTTTGAAGACTAGACACCTCAAGGTATTTCAAATTGTAACCCCTTCCAAACCAATTGGTTGATTCCAGAGGCGACCAATAGAGTCGTTTGCATGGCCCTTTAACTCCTGACGGCGAACCTACGGATTTCCGCTCCCGTTAATCCCTGCAATGCTGCGTAGATAAGGTAGGCTAGATGGGGAAGGGACCAGGGAGATTAGTAAACGAAGACGAAGATTCTTCGTGTTGTGTGTCTTCGTCTTCGTATACATTTTGCCGCCGCCATGTTCGTATGTTCGGTATTTGGGCTGAACAACAAAAACGCACCCTTCGTGTTGGTTTTCATGTTCACCCGAAAACGAATGCACAAGTCTAATATTAACGATTCAAATAAGCCACAGTGACCAAAGGACATATAATGAATTCTGCTGAGATCCTTATCAATACCTGCCATAGTAACCCCCTGAGGCTGAGGACACATGGGGTAGATTTGGGTTTGGGTGGGGGGCAATGATTGATTCCTGAAGAGACTTCTTGCCTGCCTGCCCAGTCCCCTCTTATGTCTTAAGGACCGGAGTTTTTTTCCAGCTGTAACTGTTGCCAGCTACAACGTGGACTATTCCCGGGACGTTTTCGGCGCTATTGCTCAGGGTCCCGATGTCGGATCAAGGCGTTTTATGGACCATAAGATCCTCGGACCCTGAGCTCTCCATTGGTACATCGGTATTGATGCCACTTCCTTGGGATCAGCCCGAAATAGTGACTTTATGTTGGGTGAGCATTGCTAGCCATAGAACTGTATGGAGGTCCCGGGCTGTCTGGTAATTGTTGGGGTTATACTCCTGATCCAATTATGTTGTGTGTATATATATCTCTGTGCTGTTCCTAATAAAGTCAGTTTGTGTTTTAGCTCAATATGTATTCTGTCTCGTTATTGTCTCTGTAATTTCCTTGCCAGGACAGTAAAGTGCTGTATTGCTATGCTACAGTACCACCAAGGTTCCTGAGGAGCGGTGTTTCCTGCTGTCTTCGATGCTAATACCACCTGACAATTGGAGTCTTGTATTCCTGGTGGCTATGGAGAAGCAGCGTCTGACAGATATACCCTGAAGGGGCTAAGGGTCAGTGTTATGTAAGTCTCCCTGGGCTCCTGGAGTGGCCTGTGGGCCAGCCTCCGCTCTACAGACTATGGGCCCTGGCCTTGGAAGGGGTTCTGTTTTTGGGGAGGTCGGTACAGGGAGCCTGTTGGGACTAATTCTTCCCTCTGGTATAGAGTGCCACGTTTCCATAATTACTAGGGACTCTAAAGACTGTGGAGCTCGGACACAGATATGGGGTTCCTGCATTTTGGGAGGGAGTTTTTCAAATGCTAGTATTTTAACTCTTTCCATGCACCATATCTACCACCAGTCTTTGTCAAACTTTGTGGTAGTCATTTTTTTGCATTTGTTTTGTCACACACATTTTACTTCAGGTATGAATTAAAAATTTCTCGTATATGTCACTATCACAAAACACCCCAATATGTGTTCAGCAACATCTCCTGAGCGCAGTGATACCCCACATGAATGATTTTGCCTGGCTGTTCGGGGGCAAAAGGGCCACATTTGGGGCATGCACATTTTTCAATGTTGAACTTTGGCATTTGGGGATCCACTGCCCATCCCCTATTTGGTACATCTTTGAGCCGGGCCATTTCAGTGTGCCCAACAAAACCATATATTTTTGAAAACTAGACACCCCAGGGTATTTTAAATGCTGGTATTTTAACTCTTTGCATGCACACATTTTACCACCAGCATTTTTTCAAAGTTTGCAGTAGTATTTTTGTGTGTGTATTTTTCCCACACACACCTACTTTATGTATGAATTTACAGCTCCTGGTATATGCCGCTGTCACACGACACCCCAATATGTGTTCAGCAACATCTCCTGAGTACAGTGATACCCCACATGCATGGGTTTGTCATTTTTGGGGGGAACTAAAAGGCCACATTTGGTACGTGTGCATTTTTCTAATTGGAAATTAGATGTGTGGCCATCCTTCCCCCCGTGTTAATTGGGACCTTGTTGAACCCGGCCAATTCAATTTACCCCATCAAATCATAAATTTTTTAAAAGTAGACACCCCATGGGCATTTAATAAGCCAGTATTTTAATTCTTTCCATGCGAGAATTGTTTTAAGCTAATATGCAAATTTTAGGACTTGCTCACAAAAATATATTTTTTATATATATATTATTTTTTTTGCCTTTTTTTTTTTATTTTTAAAAAAAAAAATTTCAGCTTGAAGGTTCCCCTGATAGTGACATCAGTGGGAAATTATTTTTAAATTTTACTGTTTTTTTACTATTTTTTTTCTAATTATTATTAATTTTATTTTATTTTTAATTTATTTTTTCTAATCACACTGTGATTAGAAAGCTGAGCTCCATTGACTTGCATGGTTGAATGCAGTACCTATATTCAACCTGCAAGTGGAGCCAGAGTTCTCTAGAGGGTCAGGAGACCGTCTAGCGAACTTTTTAGACTTTATTGTTTTTCTTTATTGAATTTTCCCGGACTGCTGATGGCGAAGATCACCGGCAGCTGCGGCTGTGACCGCTCTCCGGAGCGGTCACAGTCCATCCCCAGGTAAGTGTTTGGTGTCGCTGGATGCCTCCTGATCGAGGCATTCCAGCGACACCAGCTTTTAAAACGGGCGTCCGCCGGATGTTGACGCCCCGGGGAGGGGCCAGAGATGGCCCCTTTGTGCCAATAATGGCGTTGCTGAGGCATTACAGCAACGCCGTTTCGGTGCAGAAAGCGAAAATAGATCACTTTCTGCACCCGTTTAATGACGTGCCGGTCCTGGCACGTCATTTGTCGTTATCGACTTGAATTTCCGTGACGTGCCCGGACCGGCAATTGTCATCAAGGGGTTAAATACTGGTGTGTTTTCAATAAAACTCAGTCCTGTTTTCACCTCAACATTGGTGCTGTCTGATGCTTGGGGTGGGCCTGTTGAAATAACTTTTGAGGACAGAACATTCACTGAATACGCTAAGCTACGACTAGGCACAGCGCCAAAGAAGCTCAGGTGCAGCTAAATCCCCCTTCTCTCTACAATACTGGTTCTGTCTGGCGCTGAAGGGGTTAACCCCTAGTGTCCCAACAGAAGGAAGTGTAGTTCGGTGGGAGTACCCACAATCGGTCCCATCACGTGGGTGTTTCTAATGTTAATACCATTTCTACTGTTAATATTATTAAGTAATGCATTAAAAGAAAAATATTGAATGATGAATATTTACATAATATATTGCTGCGTCTAGTATCCAAATTTTTTTTAATAAAGCATGAAAAACCATGAAGAATGACTAGTCTTTTAACAACTAGCTATAGGCCTTCTTTATTTTTTTGTATGCTATTGTTTATTGTGCAAAACATAAAGTCAAAGGTTTTGGGTTGTTTCAGCATTAAGATAATGTGCTGGAAGCATAGAAAATGTAGACAAAAATGTCAGTGCACAAAAATTTGAAATGGGGTATGAAAGACATGGGTACACTGCTGTACTAAAGCCATGATGCTGCTAGAGCCATAGCATAGCTTATGCAGCGCTGATACTGTTTTGAAAAGGACAGTGAGCTATTATAGCAATCCACCTCAAGCCTCAGACAGAATGTTAAACTGAGAACAGAACACACAGCCTTTTACACCACAGAATCAGATAAGGAGTATAATCACATTATCACAACAATGTCCAGACAGCCTGGCACACAAATGCTCCATAGCCATCAGAGGACGGTGTTAGAAACCGGGGTTCCCCAATGAGCTCCCTCTCGGTAACCACCTTCGCCCGTACTCCACCAAGTATCCAACAAATCCACAAAAGAGCACTCTGGTGGGGCAATCGGCGTGCAAGATATCTAGGGTCAAATGACAGCGGGCACTTCCACAGGTCCTAGCCACTAAACAGTTCCAGGAAAATCGTGGCTAGGGCCCGGTCAGGCGCGGGGCAAGGAAAACCAGGATTCAATTAAGTAAACAGGGTAAAAGGTTAATCCAAGAGGGCCCGGTACACAAGGAATGTGATTATACCCCTTTTGAGAAAGATATAACATGGAAAAATATATTGAAATGGGGTTAAACCTTTTTTTGCAGCCCTACGTCTATATGTTGGGTCCTATGTGAGATCACAAGGAGGAAATGTCCAGCAAGCATGTCAGAAGGGTATCTACTGGGCATTTAATGATTCTCAGAGTAAATGGCCTAATTCCTGTGAATGTGCAAGCAGTGGCACTGCCTCTGTGTTTTCATAAGGGAGGGCAATCTGGGAAGGAGCAACGACACAATAAGACAATTACCCAAAGAGGCACAGAGCTGAGCTATTAAAATCAGGGTTTTAAAGAAGGTTTTCATATTCCTGTCTATACCTGCTTTGGGTAAATAATTTAAATAAGGATGTTAACCCCTTCATTTCCAGGGGGGGTTGGTACCTTACATCACAGAGCATTTACCATTTCTACCACCATCCAGTGATTAGAGATACACTCCACATACATATTTTTTTATGTCCTAGAGGGCCACGTCCATCTCTTTTGCATATCCCTTACATCCATCCCTCACATAATACACTGTGACAAAATGCCCTGGTACCCCGGTTGTGTACCTCCATCAGAACCTTGCTTCCTCGCTTTCGAAAGAGTTGAGGTCACCCAAACCACTAGTCGAGACTTAGTGTAGGATGAATAACAAGAATAGCACGCAGAGCAGAGATTCAATTTCTACAAAAATTGGACCCGTTTAATTGATCCCTCAGAGTAAGGAAGGTAATATGGCACCAGCAGTAGTAGCAGGGCACTTGGAGTAGGTTGAAACTGGCACAAATCCAGCCCCACTCTACAGGAAACTGAATTCCACCCAAAATTAGAAAAATATTTATCCCTCAGAGTAAGGAAGTAAATTGAGCTTCAGCAGCAGAGGCAGAGCAGGGGACCGGTAGACATTCCTCCCTCATATTAGAAAGAACAGGAATTGATCTACCAGAGTAGAGCATTGGGCATTAAGGCACATGCAGACAGACACATCCCCCTCCAATATTAGAAAAAATAAGGCACTGGGCCTGGGCAAGCACACACTGGCAGATGATAGACACATGCAGCACCTTGGAACTTGACTTTACCCAATATTACACAAATTACAATAACTGATCACCCAGAGGTGAAAGACGGTGCAGCAGCACTAATAGTAGGGCAATGGGCCTAGGCAGGCATATGTAGATGACCGGCACATTATATATTAGATATATTATAATGCCTACTTTTGTACCAATATTTATGAATGAAAAATAATATGTGATATAATAGAAAAAAAAAATTGTAAAAATTTACTTGCCGACAAATTAGAGGTTTGGCTGGTAAGGGTCAGTCTTAAATTTTAAACAAAAGAACTACTAGTTTTGTCACCAATATTTGTCAATGAAGATAAAGAATAATATATGATAAGATAGAAATATAATACAAAACACTCTGTGTAATAAATTGTTAAGAAATATCTGATGCCGACCCTATAACTGGTATATAAATTAAATATTTACACTACAGTAGTACACTACAGCTTCTTCAATGCACCCACCAGTAACTTTTCTGCGCTAAAATAAACTTTTATTACTTTATGAATTAACTTGCATCAACCACAGCCTCTGCTAAGCTCACTGTCATTGTCTCATGACTCTCATCAATCTGCAACTGCAAAAACTCCCACAGTTTTTTTGACCCATCAGCATACCTGGGAACTCTCCAGGTTTGACCCAGAGATTGCCAGGTGAAGCACCACTTCTCCGGTTCAAGACCCGAATCCTACGGGGCGCGGGAGAAATCCATCTTTGATCACTTTCTAAACCCGTTTAACTTTATGACGTGCCAGGCACGTCAATTGTTGCCAATGGGATGTATTTCCATGATGTGCCTGGCACGTCAATTGTCGTAAAGAGGTTAATGTTCTTAGGCGTTTCGTGTATTTATGTTTGAAGCATAGTGTGCCTCTGCAAGGTACTCTCCCAGCAGGACAGGACACAGCAGGTTCAAAATAAAGTCAGTTTTATTTCACTCTGCTGTCACATAAACACAGTCTCATAACAGCAGAGGCTCACAGCTTGGTAAGGACAAAGATACTTTAGAAGTAGGTAATAAAGGAGCTAAAGTTTATTTTGGATTTGAGAAAGAAAGGATTGTCAAGCTCATTGATTGAAAAGTATTTCTTAGGGATTTCCTTTTTGTTAATATTGGCAGATATGGTTTAAAAGTTTATGGTGGTGCCACCAGAAAGTTGGACACAAGAAATCTATTTCGTTTGAGGCAGGTGGTTCAAGGTTGCAGGTTGGAGACGTGGTTTGTGATAAGAAATTACTTTTATTCATAAGATCTTCAAAAACAGATAAGAAGGGAAAAGTTTGCTGGATGGAGCTGAGGGTAGATTCGTCCTGTGAAAGCAGAAGAATCATTTAATTCTTTAATTAAATTGAATGTTACAGGAATTGATTCATAGGTCTGGTAAAAAAAAAATTCATTACAATGGGTTTAGGTAAAGAGAATTATTCAACTCATTCATCGCAAATTAGGGCAGCAATTGAAGCTACCCTATTCGGTTGGACAGGTCAGTAATCAAAAATTTATGAACATTAGAATCAGATTGGTTCAAGATTCATATCAGGCTGAACCTGCTATAGGTAGTTAACTATACTTTTTTAGGTCTACATTCTAAAGTATTGTGGATTGTTGGTCATACATTCATCTTCTGGACACAAATGCGGCCCGCCAGGCCTTAATGTGCGGCCCGAGTAAGATCTGCAGCCAGGGCAACCTGGATAGCAGGATCGCAAGGGCCCTGCTGCTTACCTGTGGGTTGCTTGCACACACTGTGCGAGTAGTGTCTTTTTACAGCACAAGGGAGCGGAACCCAGCAGAGTTATGTGAATTTACGTCACATTATATGACTGCTCCGTTCCTGATTCCACTGTGCTGTACAAGAGAAGTTGCTCGCACAGAATGCGAAAGCAGAGGGAAGAAGCCAACCCTGCTGAAGTCTGCGAGCAGCATCAAGAGAGCTGCAGTGCAGGTAAGGGGGTGGGGGGGGTGTATGAATGAGTATGTGTGATTGAAGGAATTAATCTGTGAATGAACGAGTATATGAATGAGTGTGTATAATTTATATATGATGTTAACAGCAATCACACTCCTATTATGCCCAGGCAACCAGTACATGCTGGAATCTGAGTATGCCTGAGATTGCTGTTAATTATATATATATTATTAATATTAACATTGTTATTGATTTTTTTTGTACAATGTTGGTGTGTTACTTTTATATAAAAGTGTGTTTTTAAAATTTTTTCTAATTTTATTTTTAAAGATGTGTCGGGGGGGTCATTTTCGGCTTCGGTCCAGAATTTTATTTTCAGTGCATCCCTAGAATAAATAGAACTAGTAGTCACTTCAGAGAACAAAACCTTTTTGGCCCAGAAATCAGTGAGAGGAAAAGTACTGTTTTGTGTCATTTACTTTATTTCTGCATTTATTATTAAAGGCCATACTTTCTCTCGGTGAAAAATGAGTGTGGCCCACGCACATATACATTTCTGATGAAGTGGCCCACTGCAGGATAAACTTAGACACCCCTGTGTTAACGTGTTACAATGGCTGAATGATATAATGCACTGTATGGGTAAATTCATTTATAGCTGTTCTTTAAGGGTTTATTTTGTATCTAAAGGAATACTTTAGTAAGGGTTTGTTAATTTGGCCTGAGATTATACCACTGTCAAAAAGGCCAAAAGGGTCAAAAGGCCGGATTGCAGAGCCTTGGAAAGGGTACATGGTAAATTGAATAGGGCCATGGAAAAATTATATTAATGGGAGGTGGTATTAGTTTTACAGGTTTGGAAGGTGGCTGTGAAAGTCTGTATAGAATGATGGTATACACTTATCAAAAATTGGTTTGAAGCTGAAAAAGTATGGTGCAACAGGCCAGGGTTTGGTGGGATAGCGCCTCAAATGGTTGCTAAGAACCATTGTACAGCGCTGCGGAATATAATGGCACTATATAAAACAATCAATAATTTGCGGCAAGTGGGTGAACTGGTTAATAAAGTTTAGCCTTCAGGTTTACAGGGCAGTTGGTTGAGTTTAATTTATAAATTGTTGGAGCTCTGGGTATGATCCAAGAGCTTTTATGTGTTGATGGTTTATGTTTCATTACATTTGTTTTGTGTGTCTTTGTAAAAAGTAATAAAAGTCATTATCCAGATTGGTGCCATGTGTTTTATTGCATATTATGTGAATGGGTTAGATTTTCCTTGCAACCACATGCCTAGACAGCACAGTCTCCATAACACTCTGTACTCAGTGCCTTGCATCCTAAGATATGGAGCTTCAGGTTATGACATCTTATCCTGGTGCTCAGTAGTAAGATGTTAGTGGGCCTGGCCCAAGGCAGCATCTAATGTAAATATTGCTGCAGCATTTAAAAAATATGTAGTAGTGACAAAAAATTCTTGGTTCAGAGTAATATGAGGGCATGTATGGCATATTCTGTCATTTTCCACAGTGGTGTTGTAAAGTGGGATGAACCGACCTATAGTTACAGGAACAGTCAAATCACCATTTTTTAACATAAATTACATGGATGGAGCACAGCATGGTTAATGATGCCCTCAGAACCTTTGTAGATAACTTAAAATCTTAGCATTGACAGCAGAACCATTTAGCCCATTCAGTCTACCATTTTTCATCTGCAATTGGAAACCTGGCCCTCTCACACCTAAGCAATAATCATAGCCCCAGACTAACAAACCAGAAAGCTGGTTTGATTCACACTGCATACCCCTTGGTCATCATTGCTGGTACCTTTCTGAGATCCACCTGGATCGGCCCAGAGAAAGCCTTGCTGGAAATATAAACTATGGGGCAGCCAGTGCTGCTTTTCCAGATTACTTTTACAAATGTGTTCTAGTCTTGCTTTTTGTGACCCAGACAACTGCCATTACCAAGTGTAACAGACTATGTGAATATGAAACAGATGCATATTAAAGGGGAGACTGAAACAGATAATTCAAAATATCCAATAGACCAAAGTATGCCCATGTAACAACAGAGCAGTGGGTGGTGGAAGGACAAGTTTACCCACCCTTCAGAGAAATGATAAAGCGACAAAAGGGTAGGGTGTCTACTTTTCATGTTGATGCCGATCCTAGGGACATTGTTCTTTAACTGGGTACCTTAACTCTCACACTCACCACTCCTTTCACTTTCTGACCCACAGCAAGCAATTTCACTCCAGGGTACATATTTGAAAAATATTCCAAACTACTCATATTGACATATTTGTTTAGTGAAGGCATCTTATAATAGTAGCACATGTTGTAATGATCTAACATACCACTTTATAAGATCAAATTAAAAATTCTTATTGATGCTAATGAAGGTTGTTGCCTCAGCTAAAGCACATTATAGCCAATGTGAGGCACTCCGTAGTGTGAGTACACTCACACGCCTAATTCAGTCACATGTAATTTAGCATATAAGTTTTCTTCTCGATCAATGTGTTGGTATTTATAGGGTTAAATTGAACTGGTATACTGTGTTTTAGCGTTGATGTTTATTTCTTCTTAGGAATCTGTTGTAGCTGGGATGCCTGATGATGTCATAATGACATAACTGGATGTTTTGAAAAAAAAGGAGAAAAAAGGAAGAGAATAACTGAACAGGACTTTAAACATGTTAATCCATTAAAACTGTTAGTGTTCATTACACTGTATGATCAGCTATTTGATTGAAATGTTTTAAAAAATTGAAAAACAGCCAAATTCTTGGGAATCTGTACACATTCAGGCTAAGCTAGCATCAGATCTTGATCGGATGCTCTTTAACAATTTGAATGACATGTTTCGTACAGTTGGGGCTCCTTATTTGGTATTAGAAGTATTCAGATTACAACTGGTGGGGGCTAAGGCCTGACTAGGTTATAAATATGAGGTCATTACCGTATTTGCTCGATTATAAGACGACCCTGATTATAAGACGACCCCCCAAAATCTGAATATTAACTTAGGAAAAAAAGAAAAAGCCTGAATATAAGACGACCCTAAAGGAAAAAAGTTTTACCAGTAAATGTTAATTCATGTAAACTATTTTTTTTAATAAAAGCTATGATTGAGAAAAATATTTTTTTTGTTTTTATTTCTTGTATTTTCCAACCTGTCCCCCAGTTACGCACATCTGCCCCCAGGCTTGCCACTCCAATATGGCACTGTGGCCCATGATATGCCTTTTAACCCTCTATATGCCACTGTGCCCCATGGTATGCCTTTTGACCCCCTATGTGCCACTCTGCCTCCAGAAATGCCTTATACCCCTATATGCCACTCTGCCTCCAGAAATGCCTTATACCCCTATATCCCATTCTGGCATTTAGGGGGTTAAAATGCATATTATGGGGCAGAGTGGCATATAGGGAGGTATAAGGCATTTCAGGAGGCAGAGTGGCATTAAGGGAGTTAAAAGGCATTGTATAGAGCACTCTGCCTCCAGAAATGCCTTATACCCCTATATGCCACTCTGGCATTTAGGGGGTTAAAATGCATATTATGGGGCAGAGTGGCATATAGGTGTATAAGGCATTTCAGGAGGCAGAGTGCTCTATTAAATGCCCCCTTAACGCCACTCCAGAAATGCCCTATGCCCCCATTTAACACACACACACACACACACACACACCCTATACCCCCATTTAACTAACACACACACACACACACACTCTCCCCTCCCCTCCCCTCTCAGCCCTCTCTTACCGGTGCTTCCAGCCGGGGCAGCGGGTTGACGTCGCCTTCTGCTGCAGCCGGAAGGAGGTGGAGTTGGCAGCGGGGGTTTGTCTGCGTCCGTCGCGTATACTTTCCCCGGCTGTCAGAGATCAGAGTTCCCCGCACCGGTGCGGGGAACTCTGATCTCTGACAGTCGGGGAAGGTTTGCGCGACGGACGCAGACAACCCCCGCTGCTAGCCACACCTCCTTCCGGCTGCAGCGGACGTTGTCTACGCGGATCGCGTAGACGTCAACCCGCTGCCCCGGCAATACAGCAGGAAGCACCGGTAAGTGTGTATGATGGGGGGGGGGTGAGACAGGAGGATCCAGGTCCCCTGCAGCGGTGCGGGGGATCTGGATCTTAGTCTCCTAATCAGACTCTATTTGAGGTCTGATTAGAAGACGACCCCGATTAGAAGACGAGGGGTATTTTTCAGAGCATTTGCTCTGAAAAAAACCTCGTCTTATAATCGAGCAAATACGGTAATTGCAATCTTAATTTAGGGGCCCCCTGCTTATGTGCAAAATGTACATTGGCATAAAGTAACACTGTGAGTGTTGCGAGTGGTCTGTTGATTGAATCCTAACAATATAAAACATCTAAATGTACATTATTTCAGATGCTACAAGTTTCCAATAAGTGTTCAAAACATCATGTAATTTTATTTTTTGTAGTTAATAAAAATATATATAAAAGGGAATGGAGCTCTGTGTTGTAATGTTTTTTTTTCTTCAATATTTTATTGGTGCGCCCTTCTGTATATCCATTTGTCAGCAAGCATAGCGCTTTATCACTATCCATGCTAAACTACAGGCAGTCCCAATACAGTGGTCAGGACTGGAGCATCAAATTTAGGATTATAGGCTACCATACATAACGATGTCCCTGATGCCCACTGCTTTCAATTTAGGTGTTTAATTTCGAGGTACTGTATTTCTTGAAGTGCATTGTATTGTGTGTATACTGTAGGGTAAAAACAAAACTTAATCGGAGTGTAATCATAATCTTGCTTTGTCTAATATACTTGTATTATGATTATGTACTATGTTTGTCTATGGAGTCTAGAAAGCTTTCTCTAAATTTCAAGGCACTTTAATGCATACGATAGCTGTGTGGTCATTTGACATTCTCATTGTTTTTCTGCAGAATGCCCTCAAATGCATTTGCCTCCTTCTCAGCTCATTCTAATGCAGGAGATGAACACATTTGCCAGCATGTGATATACTTACCGCCAGTCAGCTCAAGAGCTGGTTCAGTGAACATAGCAGGTAGAGGCATCAATTCAGACTTCTACTTAAGAGGCTTCTCTCATCAGAGTGTATATAGGTCTCTGTCTCATCTCACAAAAGCAGTTTCCTGACAGCTGCATGTTGATCATTGCAACAGCCAGAAAATTACTCCTGTTCACCATCCGAGTGCACCTCCTCCAGGAACATGGTTTTTGGAGGAAGGCAACACCGAAGTGTTATATAACACTGTAATTGTAAAGATCACAACCCCTAAAATACACTGATCCCAAAATCATATTTGTATTGTTACTGCTATCATCTCATTACAGTTTGCCCACTTTATTGTGTAATATTTGAAATGACGGAGTTCCACATTTTATGCAAACATGGGACACTATAGGAAAGACAAATTCCTACTATTACTTGACACTTCAAGTGGTTAAAAATAAAGAATTGACACATAAGAAGCCAGCCTCATCATAGCAGGTACACATTAGCAGTACTGTCATCTGGAGCTGGCAATCATCTTGATAAGGGTATAAAACACTGACAACACTATTAACTCATATACTCTTGATGAACAAAAACACCAGTTAGCTCACCAAGCTCATTGTACTATCCACCTAAGATTTTTTTTTCATACAGAGCGGATGTACTAGGAAGTACTTATTTCTCGTGATTTAAAGATAAGCAAGCTATGCAACAAAGTATCATAAACTGTAAGCAGAGTGCTGGGTTATATAGCAAGGGCATTAATAGCAGAAAGGTGGTGAAGTCACATTATAGATCTCTGGTCAGATCTCACCTAGCATATTGTGAACATTTCTTGAAACCCCATGTAAATAAGGAGGTAATAACCTAAAACAAGAGGGCCTGAGGCTTAGATGCAGTATAATGAAATGTTACTTTACTGAGAGGGTGTTAGATAAGTGGAATAGTCTCATTGACTCACCACTTCTGCTAATACAGTGAGGGAAGTTAAACATGCATGAGATGGGCATACGACTATCCTGAATCTAAGATGAGCCCAATGACTGATTAAGGTCTGAGTTTGGCATCTGGAAAAATAGGCAAACAGCATGGGCCAAATGGTTTTTAACTACCGTAAAATTCTATGTATGCATAATCAGAACATTACATATAAATAGTTTCCACCTAGGAAGACTACCTAGGAAGCCTTTTCTGCTTCAAATTTAAATAATGTCCTGGTGTTCTGCAAAATTGTGCTTTTTTATCACATTAGTATTTAATTGTGTACCTTCTGCACTCTATCTTTCCTTGTATGCATATCATAGAATATATATTTTAGCTTTTTCACAGAAAAACACCTTGCCCATATACAAAACAGACTATTTACATGCCCTATGGAACACATGTTTTAAAGGGGGACCCCTCTATAACATGCATGTATTCTATGCATGTATTACTTTATGTGGTATGTAACATATACCATGCTTTAAAAGGTAATATGTACCTGATTGCAAGATCAAACAAACAGGAAAAAAAAACAAAACACAGTTCACTCTTACCTGTATCTTAAAATAATGGGTATCCAGAGTCAAACTGTTATGGTCAGGTGTGGTCAGTTGCCAGATCGAGCAACCCTAAAATATAGTCCACCCTTGAAAGGTCCAGAATACAACCTGAATTTGGGGAGCTGGGCACAGCTATGGGCGCCCCTAACCAAGGCAAAGGTGAAATCGAAGCCTACAGCAGTGTCGGGTGTCTAGCAGATGGTAGCTGCCTCTCTTTCTATTTTTGTAGCTGGCTGTGTCTGGGTCAGCTTCACTCTCTCACTGCTTAGACCCTTAAAAACGATGTACTTAGTGTATCCATACTAAAGTAGAGAAGCCAAGTCTCTGTGAACACAGTGGAGAGTGTGGTAGTGACAAAACGGGTAGTTTGGAGGGGAGGGGGTCATACCCAGAAATAACTTATGGCATCAAGGCCTAAGAATTTATGCCATAAATTCCACAGGCAAATTCTCATCTGCCTTCTCTTACCAAAGGGAAAGTCCGGGGACTTAGAGGCGGGGCACAAGTATTTGACTATTCTCTAGATTACTATTTTCTGGGCACACTGAAACCAATAGCATCTAATCACATACGATCATCATAACACTGTTCCTTCTAAACTAAGCAGATTAAAACAGAAACAGAAAGAAGAGGAAAGCATTGTAGCATGCTAGACTTTAACTATTTCAATGCTGGAAAGCTATCTTTGTACATTACTTTAATGATATGAGACGTCCAGATTAAATCAAATATAACAATTTAACTAATCTGTTAAATATTTCTTAAACTAAAAATAGTTAAAAACAAAAAAAACACGCAAATCATTATTAATTAGCCACTAACCAGATATTTACCTTTCACTGGGAATATATTTCCCTGCATTCAAGATTATAATTGAACTTTCAAGACAATTTGTTGGAATTCTTATATATTTACTGTATATATATATATATATATATATATATATATATATTTACTCATAAGCAGCATTTAGCATATTATATTGTGCCCCCATGATTGCTGAATGATAAGCAATGTGTCTCCTTCTCTTTCTCCCCAGGAATGTGTGAGCATGGTGAGACTTATTTTTAACAGAGCCTGGAGAGAAGCACATGGAGAGACTAAAGAGAAGGCTGATGTCACCAAAGGATGAATAGTTTGCTAAATCAGGAGGTGCTTGACAGGCTGAGTGATGCAACAAGTGGTATGGGGATAAGAGTTTGTTTACACTGAACTGGATCACTGTGCCCAGCCCTGAGTCTTGAACAAAGGAGTGGCACACTTCACTGATCCATTGCATACAAATCTGATAGGTTAAAATAAGAAAAGGGCTTTACCTCTTTTCATAATGATCATAGCCTTAGCCACCAAAGTTGGTCCTATGGTGAATCACAACAAAGGTATCTTTTTGTATTCTAAATAGTCACAGGCTTATGGTGTTAAGAGAGAAAAAAAATTAAAATTTACACATTGTTTTAAGTGGTGCAGATGATATGGAGAAAATGGTGGAAAAAAAATAATGAGATTAGTAGAAGGAAGAGGAACAATGGCAACAACATGGTCTTCATCGAAAAGTATCATGTTGGACTGGGTGGTTCCTAAAAAAGCAATAAATAGGTAACCCTATAAATATAACACAAATACTGCTCAAAATGAGAAATAAGGTGCTGTTTGTAAATGCTGAAGAAACCAATATACCAGGTAGTTCAGGCTATTACACTGTTGTAAAAAAAAGGATTATAAGCAGCAGATGCAATTTTATGGCCAGCATACAAACATGGATGATATTCTGTTTTCAAATGGGGTTTCCACAGTAAATACTCCAGGGCACACTTAACCAAAGAGAAAGAATTGTGGACCGAGAATTCAGCATTCACTTGGCCGAAAATGACTCCCCCACACCTTTAAAAAAAATCTAATAATATCCACACTTTTATTACAAGTAACACATCAAAATTGGACAACAAAATTCAATAACTATATATATATATACATATATATATATATATATATATATTGTGAGATAGGTCAGGGATCGCCCCTCGCTGAGGTCAAGGGACAAGTGCCGTCTTCATTCAAACCAGGCAAACAGCAGTAAATTCGTGCAATCTGACACAGGGTCAGGTTTCTTAGAAAGGTTGGAAAGACAAAAGAAATATAACACAGCAACAAAAGAAATCCCTTGCCTGTCCGGCACTTACTATACAAGGGATGTCCCTCACTACCAGCTGGAGAGCTTCTCTCTGCCAACTTAACACAATACGTCCAGCAACCTTTTCTCACATGTCGCTCCCACAGACAGGCTTTCTGTGTCCTCAGCCAGAGAGCTCTCTGCCCTCCTGGCTTCCCTTTTATATCTATATATATATATATATATATATATAATTATTAACAGCAACCACACAAACCAGACCCGGGCATACCCAGATTCCAGCATGTACTGGCTGACTTAGCATGATAGGATTGTGATCGCTAACAGCAATCACACTCCTATCATGCCCAATTTCTAGCATGTACTGGATGCCTGGGCATGATAGGAGTGTGATTGCTGTTAGCAATCATATATATATTAATATTGTTATTGAATTTTTCTGTCCAATTTTGGTGTGTTACTTTTATTATGTGTGGTTGATACTAAAATTAGACAAAAAAATCAATAACAATAATATATATATATGATTGCTAACAGCAATCACACTCCCATCATGCCCAGACAGCCCGTACATGCTGGAACCTGGGCATGATAGGAGTGTGATTACAGTCTCCCAATGCCATGTTATCCCCCCACACACACACTTACACATCCATGCTATCACACACACAGACTCATTCACAAACATTAATTCACTCATTCGTATACTCATTCATTCACAGATACTAATCATTCACAGATACTCATATTCATTCCCTTAATCACGCATTCTTGCTCATATACCCTCCCCCAATCCCTTACCTGAACTGCAGAGCTCTCACTCATAGACTCCCGCAGGGGCCCTGCTGCTTCCTTCTGTGTTGCTCGCACTCTGTGCGAACAACTTCTCTTTGCCCCCCAGGGGAAGCAGGAACAGAGTCATGTAACGTGCACTCATGTGACTCCGCTGAGTTCCTGCTTCCCCTTGCCGGTACAAGAGACGCTGCTCGTAAGCAGCAGGGCCCCTGCAGACGATTATTTTCGGCTGTTTTAGGCATTTTGACAATAATGCCCTTTTCGCCCAATATATTTCGGCCACCAATATATCGGTGCATCCCTTATTTTACACCAAAGAGTCTGGCTTTCTTTCTATGGCCCAATCTCACAGTTGAAGTGGTGGATAAGACCAAGGACCGGAATGTGAATTGGGTTGCAGAAAGCTTGCCTTCCAAGATGTTTGAGGGACAATGTACTTTCTAAAGTCAAGCTGCAGGACTAGGTAACATCCTAGTTTTTACCCAGTATGCCATGACCAGGGGAATAAAAAGGAGTGCAGCCAATGCAAGGCATCAGGGCCCGCACTTACCAAGGGACCCATTGAGGGAGATCATAGGATCTCAGTTCAGGGGTACAACTGAATGCACAACAGAATACACTCCTCCATCTTCCCCACAACAACTGAAGCCTAAGCAAACCTCCATACTTTGCTGAAAGCCCTCAAATCCTGCAATACACTCCTCCATCTTCCCCACAACAACTGAAGCCTAAGCAAACCTCCATACTTTGCTGAAAGCCCTCAAATCCTGCAATACACTCCTCCATCTTCCCCACAACAACTGAAGCCTAAGCAAACCTCCATACTTTGCTGAAAGCCCTCAAATCCTGCAATACACTCCTCCATCCTCCCCACAATAACTGAAGCCTAAGCAAACCTCCATACTTTGCTGAAAGCCCTCAAATCCTGCAATACACTCCTCCATCTTCCCCACAACAACTGAAGCCTAAGCAAACAATACAGAAAACAAATAACAGATAATTATGGAGATCTCTTGGTCCAGTCTGTATACCTTTCAGCAAAGTATGGAGGTTTGCTTAGGCTTCAGTTGTTGTTGTGGGGAAGGTGGAGTAGTGTATTGCAGGATTTGAGGGCTTTCAGCAAAGTATGGAGATACGGCGGCCCGCATTTGGTTCTCTCGTTTTCTTTTCAGTTCTTGTTTCCAGTTCTGGTTTGTTTCTCCTCTGGCCTCTCTGTCGCGGTAGACTCTTCCCCTACACTGTGACGCCTCGATATTGTCGGGTCTGTATTGCCCGTCTGGGGTAGTGTGTGTCTTTCCTACCCTATCTCCCACTTCTCACTGCTCCCTACCCTTCCTGCTCCCTCTCCGTTCCTGCATTCCCCCCTCCCTTGGCCCTACGTCCTTCTCTCCTTCCGACTTCTCCATCCCTTCTCCCCCTCCACTCCTCCCTTTTTTTTTTTCCCGCCCTCGTCTTTATCCCCCCCCGGCGCTTTCTCTTACATTTTTTGCTCCACCCTCCTCTAATCCATGTCCTCACCGGCTCGAAGTGCGCTCCTTCTGCTCTCCATCAATGCCCACGGCCTTAACACCCCCGAGAAGCGATCCTCCCTATTCCGAGACCTGAGGAGGGGGCGTGTGGATGTTGCTTTCGTCCGGGAGACCCACTTTCACGGGCCACGGGCCCCCAAGCTTTCGTGCAGATCATATCCCTCTGGCTTCTTTAGCAATAACCCGGTGGCCAAGACCAAGGGTGTGGCGATTCTTTTCTCCGCCCGTGTTCCTTTCCAGGTTTTGGACACGAGGGCCGATCCGGAGGGACGATTCTTGCTGGTCAAGGGAACGATTCTTGACCGCACATACACATTTGCTAATGTCTATCTCCCCAATCGAGGACAACATACTGTTCTCCCTCCGGGAGCTCGCCGGCTTTCAGTTTGGGATCCTGGTGCTGGGTGGGGATTTTAATGTTGCTTTGTATCCAGCATTTGACACTTCTGCGGGCACCGCACGGACTCCCCACCACGTTCTGCGGAGGATCATCTCTCTCCTCATGGAACATAAGCTGGTGGACTGCTGGAGGGCTCTTCACCCCACCGACAGGGACTATACCTTCTACTCCACGCCCCATGGTTCATATTCCCGCATCGATTATATTTTTCTTCCTTGCCATTTTGCCCCACTTTTGCGTCGCTCCTCTATTGGAACGGTGACCTGGTCGGATCATGTCCCAGTCTCTATCTCACTAGCCTCCTCCTTTTCCCGGCCTTCTACGTGCTCCTGGTGGTTAAACGAGTCCCTCCTGTCGGACGACTTGTCTCGCACCGAGATTTCCCAGGTCCTACAACACTATTTTGAGGAAAACCTCCCAACGGAGACTCCTGCGCTGACTGTTTGGGAAGCCCACAAATGTGTCCTTCGGGGACATCTTATCAGTGTTTGCTTTCGGCGCAAGCGCCTTGAGACGGAGAGAGTTGACCAGATCACCGCAGCTGAACAGGCTCATAAAACCTCCCTATCAGGAAGCTTCTCTTGACTCTCCGAGGAGAACTAGCCTCTATCCTCAACAGTAGGATGCAACATTCTCTTTTGAAAACCAGGGCGTTGTTTTACGAGCACGGGGATGAACCCGGCAAGTATTTAGCTAGGGCCTTACGCGCAGTCCGGAAGCCTACGTATATCACCAGGGTGCGCTCCTCCGATAACCGAACCCTCTCTCATCCTTCGTATATATCCCGCTGCTTCCAGAGTTACTATGAAGGCCTCTACAACCTTCGCCCAGGTCCTACTGACCCACCTTCCACTAGTGACTCGGCGGCCATTAAATCGTATCTGAATTCTACGTTACGGAAGAAGATCACCACGAAAGAGGCAGCTCTTCTTGACTCCCCAATCACTGTGTCTGAGCTCGAGTTGGCACTCAAGTCCTCCCCCTCTGGCAAATGCCCTGGTCCAGATGGGCTTCCACTGCGTTATTACTCTGTGTTCAGAGACATTTTAGGCCCTCGCTTCGTAGCTGCCTTTAACTCTATCCTAGAGGGGGGACCGCGTTAATGACCATACCCTATCAGCCTCCATCACTCTGATCCCTAAGGAGGGCAAGGATCTCGAATTATGCAGCAGTTACTGTCCCATATCACTGTTGAACACGGATTTGAAACTGTTCGCTAAAATCATTGCCAACAGGATCAAACCTTTCATGTCCTCGTTAGTACATCCTGACCAGACTGGTTTTATCCCGGGCCGTGAGGCCAGGGACAGCACTATCCGTGCTCTCACGCTTATGCATTCTGCAAAACACACCTCTACCCCGACTATTCTCCTTTCCACTGATGCCGAAAAGGCCTTTGACAGGGTGCACTGTCCTTTTATGCTGTCCACCATGGCCCGCATGGGTTTCGGCCCTGGTCTCCGTCCGGGTCAATGGCTTTTTCTCTGACCCCTTTGCTATTCGCAATGGCACCCGTCAGGGTTGCCCATTGTCCCCGCTCCTCTTCGTGCTCTCCCTTGAGCCCTTCCTTCAAGCCGTCAGGATGAATTCGGATATCTGTGGTCTCCGGATGGGGACCACGCACCACAAGGTTTTGGGATACGCCGACGACCTTATGTTTGTTATCACCCGTCCACGGATCACCCTCCCCGTTCTCCTTCGGGAGTTCTCAACCTACAGCGCTCTCGCTAATTTCAAACTTAACGCCTCTAAATCAGAAATCCTAAATGTTAATCTGCCCCAGGAGGTGGCTCTTTCCTTGAGGGCTTCTTTCCCCTTTGCCTGGTGTAGCCCCAAAATAAAGTATCTTGGGACCTGGCTATCTCCTGAATTCTCCCAGCTTTTCCATTACAACTTTTAGCCTTTACTGGCGACTCTCCAGGCTGATTTGCTCTCATGGAAGAAATTGGCGATCTCCTAGACTGGCTGGATCAACACGATCAAAATGAACATTATGCCCCGTCTTCTGTATCTCTTCCAGACCCTTCCCAACGTGATACCTCCCTCCGTTTTTGATACGCTACGGACTGTCTTCCTGCGTTTTGTGTGGGGTTCGCGGAACCCCCGTATTCGCTTTCCACCCTGATTCTCCCTAAAGCTGCGGGTGGCCTAGCTCTGCCCTGCCCCCGCTCTTACTACAGAGCTTGCCACCTGATCCGGGTCTTGGAGTGGTCCCACAGCCCTGCCCATAAGCAGTGGGTTTCTGTTGAGGCGACCTTGCTGGCTCTCGATTACAACAGCTCGTAGGTTATCCCTACCTCATCCTTTCATCCGAGCCACTCTTGACGTCTGGCACCAGATCGTTAGGAAGACACGGCTCTCTTCTGTCCCCTCTCCGCTGACCCCAGTTAGGGACAACCCTGATTTTTCCCCCGAGATGGGCGGCGACCTCTTCCCGGCTCCCGGCTCTACTGAGGGTTCGACGATCCGCTCCTTTCTGTCCGAAGGCGGTCTTAAGCCCTTAACTCAATTGACTGTCCGCTCGCCTCCTTCCCTAATGGATAGGTTCCACTACGCCCAGCTGTGCAGCTTTTTCCGGTCCCAGCCTCAGAACCCTACTATGTTGAGAAGCTGCACACGATTTGAGGACCTCTGCCTGGCTTCTTCGCTCCAGTTGCATGGCATCTCCAGGTTGTATGGCCTCCTTCTTGAGGCCTTTCATGCGCTCCCGCCTTTGTTCATGGGGGGCTGGGAGTCGGAGCTTCAGACCACCTTCTCAGCTGACCAATGGGAGAAAATGTTCCTCCTTACTCATGGCTGTTCTAGGAGTAATGGGGACCGGGAAATGTCCTATAAACTGTTAGCCCGTTGGTACAGGCCCCCGAGCATAACTTCCACTTTCCGTCCCGATGTCCCCGACAGGTGTTGGAGATGTGATGCCACCCCTGGCTCCCTCCTTCATCTGTGGTGGCACTGCCCGCGCATTACCCCGTACTGGACTTCTATCCACTCGCAGATACAGCACTTTACGGACAGGACCATCACGTTCACCCAGGAATTCTTTCTCCTTCTCCATATGCCTTACTCTGAGCGTTGGTTCCGGAAGTCTGTGGTACGCCACCTCCTGACTGCAGCAAAGGCGCTTGTCCCGCTGCATTGGGGTAGCCCTGCTCCACCTTCTTTCCAGGAATGGGTCCTCCGCAGATACAAATCTTTGAGGAATTGCACCTATTGGCGACTGGGGCGACTGAGCGATATAGGTCTACCTGGTTCTATTGGCTGGAGTTCGTATCTGGTCCTCTTATCCGCCCCCTCTTGGCTTAGACTCCCCCCTCCCTAGAGCGCTCCTATCTCCTCTCTTCTTCTCTGTGTTTCTTCGCCCATCACCTTCCCCTTCCTTCTTCTTCTCTCTCCCTCCCCCTTTTTTCCCCGTCACCTTCCCTCCGCCATCTTCCCCTCTGCATCCTTTCCTTCATACGTCTGGTGCCCCATGTGCGCTAGGACTCCACTCATGCCCATGTTCTGCGGCGCACACATATCAACCCGCGTTCTCTACTACCCCTTACCTGCCGCATCCTGTCTGGCCGCTTTCTCATTGCACTGTGTTCCTATCATTGGTTTGGAAAGCGCACCGTGTTGCGCGCTCAAGCCACCAGTTGTTCTGCATTACTAATACTGCAATCTGTTTTATACACGGTATGGAGATACCTTCTAAATATTGTGTATTTTTGCCTTGTACCCCCCTCCCTCTTTTTTCTTCTGTTCCCCCTCTTTGAAATACCAAAAATACGAATAAAACTTTGATTTACCCTACAAATGTAACAGTGTTCCGGCTTTCATGCCGGAAGCTGTTATATCAGATCGGGCTGCAGAAAGCCGCGATGCTGGCTTCTGCTGTCAGGGAGGAGTCCAGGCTGTCAAACGACAGCCTGATTTCCCGTGCAGCGGCAAAAAGGGCAGGAGATACCGGTACGTCTATCGGGGATTCTTGGGATGCGTTTTTGGACGTACTGGTCCATAGGGGACTGAAAGGGTTAAGTACAGATATCTCAATGAAAAATGTACTAAACAACAAAAAAAAATGTACTAAAAAAAAAATTTACTAAACAACAAAAAACAAGGAGATGATAATAGGTTGTTGTAGATTGGCGGATGGTGTTTCAAATATGTGAACTGTGTAAATTTTCATAGTATATGCAGATAACGTCTGTAGAAGAACTTCAAAATTCCAACACAGTTATTTAGGCCTCAGTTTTGCAATTTCCTTCAGCATCCTTTAAACTTCTCGCATTTTCTTTGCTTACCAAATAGACCTACAATGAATGCCCCCATTCCCTTGTACCAATTGCCTAAACCCCTGCCAATGCCTCCCTGGGCCACACGGAGACACCTATTTTGTATTGAAAACGAACCTCACAGCTTCCCTGTGGATTACAGTTTGCTTACTGTGACAGAGACCCGTACTCAGACTATAGAGATCATCATTGCTGCTGAAAGCTCATTTGCTCAAGGGTTTAACCCTTTGTAATCACCCAAGCATTAGTTAAGACTTAGTATGGGGTGCAAAAACAGAACTCGGTTTATTGAGAACAGCCAGGCAGGGAGGAAAGGGAGTCCAGCCAACACAACAGGAAAACAGGGTCTAGGAACCCATAACCCTTGGGAAAGACAATGAACAGCACAATCAGATAAGTAGTACATTTCCATCAACTTGCAGATAGCCCGGCACCTACATACAGTTCCCATAGCCAACACCCATGCCCACCTGAGAAAGAATGATCCTGAGGGAGCAGCCGCAATCCTAGATAACAATGAAGAGCCCAGAGTCCAAGAATGCTATGTTCCAAAAAGCAACTGGATCCGCCGTTGGGAACCTGAATGACACCGCTGGGAATATCCCCGGGAAAGTAGCCGGGCCAGAGTTCCAGAGCCGTGGCTGGGTAAACCCAGGTTCTAAAGAGGGGTAGTAAAACCAGGTTTCCCAAATGAGCTCTGTGACAGGGCCAGGCTAGCTGGCTCATGTGTCATATGAAGTTTAGCCGGGTCACGGAGCACTTTTGTGTCCGGTTCTGTATACTGTGACCCGGTAATATATTATATTGTGTTTATTGTGTAACCGGCCCAGAGACTGATGTGGATTCAGCCCCAGCCTTCAAAGAGACGATCCTATAATCTGGCTGGGGCTCTTAATCAGCCAGCACAGCCCTGTCTGCCCAGACGGCACCCGCACTACAGGGGGGATAACACAGGTGGGGGAACCCATTGTATTCTGTAATCCCCTCACCTGATACATCCCCTGTATACTGATGGGATTTGTGATGGGATGTGGCTGATGGGATTGGGGGTTGGGTTCGGTACACATTGCATTGAGATTGTATATAAGTTCTGTGTGTTTGTAATAAAGAGAGTTCTTCTTGGTTTACTACGAATGGTGGTCTGGATGATCCGTGGATAGCTGAGTGCTATCCGTATGAGGGACTGACTGGTGATTCCTCAGCCCTCAAACAGGGGTACCCAGCCTTGGGTACGGTGACCCTGTAACAAGCTCCCTCTCAGTAACCGATTGTGATCCACTACGAGCACAGCATAACCCCAAAAGAGCCACATAAGGCAACGGGTTTCTGTAGCAACTCAGTTCCAAAGTTCGCCGGTATCATCGTGGTTTCTAGCTGCACCACAGTTCCATGGATTTGCCACTAGGTCCCAGTCAGGAGCAAGGCAGGGAGGAAAAGGAGTCCAGCCAACACAACAGGAAAGGCAATGAATATACTCACTGTGTGGGTAAAATACACACAAACAGGAACAGGGCCACGACACTCTCCCATGTCGTCCAGGGCAAAATTAGAGTGATGGAACTGGGAAGGTTCTGGACCTAACATGGCGAAAAACAGATGGGGTTGTCATATCTATATCCCCTGAAATGGATTACAATAGTTTTCCCTCCGACATGAATGGAGTGGGGGGTGGCATTCCATTAGGTGAGCCTAGTCCAAGTGATCACTACCAATAACAGTGGCGCCAAGGTATTAAGGGACGCCAGCGCTACATTCTCCTTGGTACAACCCTGTTGGGTTGCTCATATAGTGAAATGGCCAGACAGTGGCAATAACAGTTGCTGGAGGCACGTGAGGTGTCTTACAAGTTCCTTTGTGAGTTCCTGTGCTCCACCCTCTGAATATCCCAGGCTCATCAGGCACACATAAAAAGGACCCCACTAAACCCCCTTATCCTGGCTAATGAACTTTGTCACAAGCAGTCTAGTTAGGGCAGAAGAACCTCATGCCCAGGGGCAGTTTAAGATGCCAGGATGTGTGGTAGAAAAGCCACACCATTAGCAGCTATTTAATTTGTAAGAATGCTGGGCTGATGAGTAATGGAGGGATGCAAGGCTTGAGAGCCTCATCCCCTGTGGCTATCTAAGGTAGAGGAAAGTGAGACAGGAGAATCTCAAGTTAGTAGTTGTGGATGCTCGACTGGAAGAATATTTTCAAGATATTTTCATAAGGCACTCAGGGGATCCTGGACCTAATGCTGCAGGAAATGGACTACAGACTACTTAAGATCTGTTTAGGATATGTTATCAGGTCTGTCAATTTTTAGATGAGGAGATATATGACAGAACCTTTCTAAGGTCCATGTAAGCAGATGTAGGGGGAATCAGCATATTGCAGCCTTTCTCAATAAAGGTTTAGCCCTTTATTGGCTTGCGCTGGTTCCCTATATTCAATGAGGAAAACTAGGTTTTTTATTCTGCCCTTCCCCTAAACCCTGTTGGTTAATATAAACCAAAATCCTTGTTTTTGTTCTGCATTATGTAAATTCCCTACTAGAACCCCTCTTAACCCGTTCAGGACCTTTTTTTTACCATGCTTGTGCTAAATGACCAGAGTCATTTTTTTTGTTTTTGCTATGTGCAATTGTGATTGCCCACTTACTCATGTGGCGCACCCCCACAAATTATATATTGTGTGATGAGAAGCCCTGTTCCTCAACTGGGTACTTCCACCAAGCTGTGCTTTCTTCTGCAGACACACCAGCGGTTAACCCTTTCAGCGCCAGACAGAACCAGCGTTGTAGAGAGAAGGGGATGCCGCTGCACAGCTCAGTATTTACAGTTGGCCCACCTCAGCCCAGTAGGGGGTTGCTATTGTAGTCTGTGGGGAAGATAGTAAACACAGACGGCCCCTGACTTCTGACTGAAAACGGCTGCATACACTGACCATGGAGGTCTCTGTCCTGTAAGTCCTCACCCGATGGACAGTAACACACAGTGGTGGAGTTACTTGGACAACAAACTCCAAAACTCTCCTCCATCTTTGCCATCTGCCGCTAGGGAGTAATGCCACATGCATCCCTTCCCTGGGGCTGGGCCTGGGGAGATGGGCCTGGTGCTCCTGCTGAAGCTGGGGAGATGAGCAGGCTGCGTCATCTCCAAGGCACTCATTCAGCCACTGGGGAGTGATGCCGCCTGTACAGGGCCGGATTAACGTAGGGGCTGATGGAGCTGCAGCTCCAGGCTCCTACCTGACAATAAGCCCAGTCAGTCCACCAGGGCTATCTTTAACTCAGGGCAAAAGGGGTAGCTGCCCCTTGAGCCTGCAGCAACCATGGTTGCCCTAGGGGGCCTAGGCGACCCCCGTGATCACTTCCGCAGGTACCCACTACGTATCTGTCCGTCTCTTGTACTGCTAAGAGGAAGCAGGAACCCAGTGGAGTCACGTCACGTACTTCACATGACTTCCACAGGGGCTTGCTGCATACTTCTGCGTGAGCAACACAGAAGGAAGCAGCAAGCCCCTGCGGAAGTCTGCGAGCGGCACAGAGACGTCTGCAGTTCAGGTAAGGGGGTGAGGGAGACTGTATGAATGAGTATGTGTGATTGAGTGAATGAATGAGTATCTGAGGGAAAGAATGAGTATCTGTGGTCGAGTGAATTAATATTTGTGAGTATATGTAAATGAGTATCTGAATGAGGGAATTAATGAGTATCTGTGAATTAATAAATATCTGTGAAAGAGTATCTATGAATTAGTGAATGAATATTTGTGAATGAATGTGTGTGATAGCATAGATGTGTAAGTGGGGGGCATGGCACAGGCAGGCTGTTTGGGGCAAAGATGCCAAGTCTTATGCTTCCAATCTGGGTGGTAGGCAGGTCCTGTGGATGCAATCTGGGTAACAGGGCTGATTTGATACTAAAGGGGGCTGGATGGGTGGCATAAATACACAATGTGGGGCTGGCTGGGGCAATACGCAAGGGTGTGGGGACATTAATTCACAAGGGGGTGCTGGCTGGGGCATCACATAAATCAATACTAAAGGGGGGCTGTCTGGTGAGATAAATACACAATGTGGGTTGGGCTGAAGAAATAATAGGCAAGGGGGGCAGCTGGGGCCGTCACATAAATCAATACCCAAAGGAAGGGCAGGCAGGGGGCATACACAAGAGGGCAAAAAAAAAGACAAGCAGTTTGGAAAATAAAATCACTGAAGTCTCGGGAAAGAAGAAACAATTGGGCGGGTGTACAGGAGCTCCCTTCATAAAAGTGGTCAAGGAAGGAAAAATAAAATATCTACTGCTATCATCTTGATGCCAAATACCACAGCACACCTTCAGAGGTCTAGTGGAGTCCAAGCCTCGATAGGTCAGGACTGTTTTGGCGGCAAAAGGGCGACCAACACAAAATTAGGCGGTGGTCATAATGTTATGGCTGATCGGTGTATGCGTGATATGTCGGCATTACACGGTCACTAGAGCAAACTTGGAGGAATGATCCACTACATTAAGGATGGGGTTATATCAACTACGAAATCCATAGCTATATGTGTCCATTGTTGCTTAGGGATGGGTAGATGTACTAATTACCCACAGGGGTTGTTTATGAGGTGTCTTGGTGGTGGCACAAATACAACACCCCTTAATGAAATCTTTAATATCCATCCTCCAGGATGGCCACCAAAATATAGTCCATCTCACCACTGAGTGACCTGTCATCTTGGAGGAGTGATGCAAGTTTAGTATGTCTTTTCTGTAATTAGGGGGCACAAACAGTTTTCCTGATGGCATGTTAGTAGGAGCAGAGGTTTGACCTTCACATAATTGTTGAAGAAGGGGAGAAGAGATAGCAGTAGTAATGTAGATATTACATGATTGCTGAGTACAATGGGTTTATCTTCACCAGCGGTGCAGTGGATGCGGGACAATGCATCGGCCTTGGTGTTCTTGGATCCACGACAGTAAGAAATGATGTGGCTGAATCGGGATAAAAACAGGGCCCAATGAGCTTGGCAGGGGTTACATTTTTTAGCATCACTGATGTATTGTAGGTTTTTATGGTCAGTAAGTAACAAGTAATGACACCATTGTGTGAGGGCTAAAATGACAGCAAGGAGTTCTCAGTTGCTTATGTCATAATTCTGCAGGAGTACATTTTTTAGAAAAGAAGCCACATGGATGAAGTGGCTTGTCGTACAATTTCCTTTGATATAGTACAATGCCTACTCCTATTTAAGAGGCATCTACTTCTAACACGAAAGATTGAGACAGGTCTTGGTGAATCAGAACTGCAGCAAAAGCAAACAGTTATGTTCAATTTGTCAAAGGCCCAAATGCCCTTAGGAGGCCAATGATGGCAGTCAGCCCCCTTCTTGGTGAGAGCGGTCATAGGGGCCACCACCTTGGAAAAGTCTCTGATAAATTGCCTATAATAATTGGCAAAGCCCAAGAATCTTGAGTGGTTTTAGTCCACTGGGTTGGTGCCATTGCTGAACAGCTTAGAGCTTAGCTGGGTCCATTTCAAAGCTGGTGCTGCTGATAACATACCCAATGAAAGACACCCTGGACACTTAAAATTCACACTTTTCTAGCATAGAGTTTGTTTTCTCTCGATCTGAGTAGCACATGTTCCTCAAGGGAAGATAAGCCTGGGGAATGAACCAGAATATCATCAAGGTAAACAGTAACAAACTGTTGTAAGTAGTCCCGGAAGCATTCGTTTACAAACTCTTGAAAAACTGCAGGGGCATTGAATGGCATAACTGTATACTCGTAGGGGCCCAAGTAGGTGTTAAAGGCAGTCTTCTATTCATCATTCTGACAGATGCGTATTAAATTGTAAGGTCTAATTTAGTAAACACCGTGGAACCCTTGACTCTATCAAACAGTTTAGATATCAGTGGAAGAGGGTAGGTGTTTTTGATAGTGATGCGATACAGTCCTCTGTAGTCAATGCAGGGTCTAAGACACCCACCCTTCTTGGAGCCAAAAAAGAAACCCGGTCCCGCATAAAATCTTTTTGAGATTCTCCTAGATGTACTGGTCCATGGCCTCAGCCTCAGCAGGGATAAAGGGTAGACTCTACCAAGAGGTGGGATAGTACCTGGCAACAGATCAATGGGGCAGTCATAGGCACGTGTGGAGGAAGGGAATCAGCCTCCTTTTTGCTGAAGACATCCGCAAAGCCCTAGCATTGGGGTGGTAAAGCTGCCAGGTGTATCCTAGGACCGGTGGAGTAGATGAAGAAATTACATTGAATAAGTCTCCTTATGAACTGTTTCAAAGATTATAGTGGCAAGTTGAAGGGGGTGGCCGTTGATGGCTTCCACATGAATTTGAGTCTTCTTAGCCAGCAACAGTATGTCTGACTAATGGATGACTAATCTTTATGAAAATGCTTCACACTTTTAATTATTTTAACTATTATTATTATGGCTTAAAATAATAGATAAAGCATTTGACATTGTGCACAAAACAACAAAATATACCAGTAGGTACTCGCTCAACACCGCTATCACGGTAACCCAGGTCGCTATGGACACCTGTTGTCCCACCACGTCGTTCCTCTAAGGCTACATTATGCTCTTGGTGGGCAACATGCAGTGGTGGTTACTGAGAGGAAGCTCATTTAGGAACCCTGGTTTTATTACCCATCCTTAGCACTGGGGTTTACCCAGGTCTGTCTATGGAACTCATCTACCACCCGGACTATTCCCAGACGTTTCCGATGCTGTCACTCAGGGTCAGAGTTTTTTGGAACATAACATCCTCACACCCTGAGCTCTCCATTGGTACCACAGGATTGACGCCGCTTCTTCAGTTATTTTGTTTTTCTTTAATATTAGACCCTGCTGAAAATATATATATAAATATTAGACCCGGCTGACAATATATTTTATATTGGAAAAATTGGACCCTAGGCAAGCATTCCCTTGTTAGTTTTCATTCTTTAATATTAGATCCTGCTGCTAATATATATTAATATTATACCCTGCTGCCAATATATATATTAATATTAGCCCCTGCTGCCCATATGTACTAATATAAGCCCCTGCTGCCAATATATATATATATAAATATTATACCCTGCTGCCAATACATATTATATTGAAAAAATTGGATCCCCAAGCTAGAAAAGTATAAAAGCTTAAAGTGCAACTATTTGTACCCAGCCAGTAAACGTAGATATGCTTTGGTGGCCACTATTTTGCAATAAAAAAAACACTATTATATTACTATTTTTGTGTAATGGTTCAACAATTTTGTAATACTAGTCAATAATGAATGCTAATTAGATAAATGTATAATCTTTCACTAACATATACATTATTCACTATACTATAGCACCTCTCTATTTAATTACTGGCAATATATTGACATAATATTAAGTAAAACTAATTGTATCAGTCCTTAATGTCATTTAAGTGTGTGCTACATATTATCCTTTATATAGTTCCATTAGCATATGTATTATTAATAAGGACACTGTTGGTCTTAGTGGTAATTAGCTACGGTATATAGGCCTGCTGTATTAGCTAGCTATGTGATATTATGGTTCTCTGCTTTGCATATGTCATATGCGTGCTGGATAATTCATTTTCATAAGCCTTTCACTGCCTCACAATTCAGTCTGTGATTGTTTTTCAGACTGGCAATGCATGCACAGACACTAACTGTTGAAGCCTTAGGCAGTACATTGTTACCATAATTTCCCTATAACTGGAAAACATGTATAGAAAATGCACCCCGCATACCCACTTTAAATCATTGCTTTCTTGCTCTGCATATGTGCTTAAT
The DNA here is from genome assembly GCA_029215755.1 of Spea hammondii. Classification (NCBI taxonomy): domain Eukaryota; kingdom Metazoa; phylum Chordata; class Amphibia; order Anura; family Pelobatidae; genus Spea; species Spea hammondii. Next base: position 3,460,615 of record JARDYJ010000011.1, on the reverse strand, counting down.
ACACTATTTTGGTTGTGGTTGTTTTAATAAATTACCCAGTGCACTCTTGAAGTAAGGGGCACATTTATTTTTATTAAAAAAGCATAGGCTACATACAATACTGGTACACAAAAGAGTCAGAAAAGAAAGTACATTTGTTTAAGGAAGCTTGGGAGTTGACAAAAAGAGTTTGCAGCAGCTGGAGAAAAACAACGTTTGTGTCAGGAACTGGGTCCATACAGACGACTGTAAAGACCCAGAGCACCCAAAGATTGTGTTCAGGAGTTACGGTGCAATAGCGGAGTTGGACAGGGCCTGGTGCAGGGCGACACCACTCTCACGGTGGGCATCTAGGGTTGTTCAGCCACATACCAGCACCCCGACATAGCAGCGGATGATGACAGAACAGAACTTGGAGAAATCCTGCAGGCACCCTGGAGCAGACATGAGACATATCACTGGAATCATGTGCAGGATGCTGCAGGCTGAGAATAGGGAAGCTAAGCAGAGTATATAGCAGAAACATAACAAGAAAGAGACAGAGAGACCAAGCAAGAACCATAACCAGACAAGATATACATAATACAGTGCACTACAGGGAACAAGACAAAGAATACTCAAGATCCGACATGAACAGAACAGGACACCCCTCTACCGGGGTTACAAGACAGGACACCCCTCTACCGGGGTTACAAGACAGGGCACCCCTCTACTGGAGTTACAAGACAGGACACCCCTCTACCAGGAATACAGGACAGGACAACAAGGCACAGAGCATATGACAAGAATACACAGAAACCAGAGGATCAAACAGGACTAGCCTAGGACTACAAGATAACAATTGGAGATATGCAGCTCCACAGCCTGGGTAGGACGTGATCGTTTGTACTTATTACTGCCAACTGCCCTTTGGCAAAGAGCTGTTTTTTATTTCTGTACCCTTCGTGACAATAGCTGTTTTAACATTTTTGCAGTGTTGCTGTTTAGGTGTAATTTCCATCTCTCTTTTAGTGTACCTGTCATGTCAACCTTCTGAGACTGAGGACACACAGGAGTTATGTTTGAGTTTGGGAGGGGAGGTGACTGGACACCCTGTACCCCAACTGGGTACTCCTGCCAAACATTGCTTCCTCCTGCAGGGACACCAGCGATTAACCCCTTCAGCAACAGACAGAACCAACGTTGTACTGAGAAGGGGGGATGCCACTGCACCAGTGCTGTGTTGGCACTGTGTGACTATTGTTCTAAAAAGGGCAATAAAGTATCAGAGCAGCCCACCCCAAGCATCAGATAGCACTCATGTTGAGGTGAAAACAGGACTCAGCTTATTGACAGTTTAAGACAGAACAGATATTTTTATAGGGTTAAGGGTTCAATCCCAACAACTACCAGACAGCCCTGCGTTCTATGGCCAGCAATGCCCACTTGACAAAGAATCACTATTTCAGGGTGATCCAGAGGGAGCGGTGCTAATCCCAGGGTACCAATTGAGAGCTCAGGGTCCAACAATGTTATGGTCTAAAAAGCGACTTGATCCAACCTCGGGACCCTGAGTGACAGCGGCGGAAACGTCTCCTGGAATAGTCGGCGCGGTAGCCGGGCCAGAGTTACATAGCTGCTGCTGGGTAAACCCCGGTCGTAAAGATTGGTAATAAAACCAGGGTTCCCAAATTAACTCCCACTCCGTATCCACCAGCGAATGTTGTCCACCATGAGCAAAGTGTAACCCCAAAAGAGTAGCGTGGTGGGACAAAAGGTGTCCTTAGCGATGCAGTTCTAATTGTCGGCAGGCATCTCCACAGTTCCTAGCCGCACAGTTCCAGGGATTTGTGGCTAGGTCCCGGTAAGGCGTATGGAGTGTTTCCAACCATGTAGAGCCCCCATAGCCGGCTAGTTTATGGGAGTCTGGTTAGGGCAAACCAGATGGGGTTTCCCGTTCACTTAGACCAAAGAGGGGGCTGGGTATGCAGGCAAGGAGTCTCCCCAGAAATCCATCAGTATCCCCCTCCCAAACTCAAATCTACCCCCATGTGTCTTCAGCCTCAGCGGGTTACCGTGACAGAAAAGTCTTGAAAAAAAACAACCGATGCCCTTGATAGGGAAGATCTCGCACTTTATGGTAAGCTTCAAATATTCTTGTTTTGTCCTGAAAGTTCAGAACTTGAAAAATAAGCGCACAAGGTCGAGCCTGAGAACTCTTATTGTCAGGTCCAATCCGATGAACCCTTTCCACAGGGATCTTATTATAGGGAGAGGAGAGACCCAATTCTCTTGGTAGCCAGTTGCTAACTATGTCCATCAGGGAAGAGGCCTTCTGAGATTCCAGAAGCCTGTTGCGTGGGCTACGATTTTTTATATCCTCCAGATGACCTTGTAACTGAAGAATAACAGCCGCCTGATCCTATACTGTAGCCGTTAAGGATGTGTGGTCATCCTCCAGGTCTGAAACTCGCGTCTCAAGTTCACCGATCCTCTGACTCTGTAAAGTAAGCTCAGCCAGCGTACTATCTATTGAAGTTGTCAGTTTGTCGAGTTTCACGTCTAAGAGAGGAGAAATCAGATTGACTATATCATGTGCCATAAGTGGAGGTAGCCCGGCCGGATCGTGATAGCAGAGCCACGGGTTAGAGCAGGGTGACTACTGTGTGGCAGCCGGGAAAATGCAGACCAGGGCAGGAGATGATGTGGCGGCCAGTCAGAGGTCTTCTCGCAGCCGTCATCAAAGAAATGGGTGTGTGGAGATCGTCAATGTGGGGCCTATAGCTCCAGACAAGGCCTCGACTCCCAGGCCGCAACCACTTTGCACGAACAAGTTCGCTCCGAGAATTTCTAAAAAAAATTGTCAGCCGGATGGGTAGTCTAGAGGGGATAGGCAGCAATAGCAGGGCTACCAAACTTGAGAGAGATGGAGAGAGAGAGTGGGGCTGAGAAGGAGCGCAGCTAAAAAGTGGCCATCTGTAAGGCCCGCCTCCCGGAACATCCCATTTCTCATGATTGGTTTCAGCAAAGCAAAGTGACACAGAGGACAGCACTCGGTTGCTTATTTTTCTCTCTCTATATGATGCAACACTTACCTTGTGACATTTTATGAGGCACCCTGGAACAGCACCTTCAAAAAATAATGTGAAATTTAAGTGAATTCTCTAAATGTGAAGAAGGGAAATCCCTGAAAGACGTAATGCAAATGCTAAAAAGGCTCTTTTTCTGTAGAAGCCTTGGTCCTATTTTTTGTTTATAGCAGACCCTGGGGCACTATTGCAATAGAAGAGGCTAAGAAGCAATAATATTAAAATTTACAATATACAAAGTTGACAATTACATTAACACATGTTAACACATAATGCTACAGAAGGATAATAGAAACTAGCGATCCTGCTTTGTTTTTCAGATCCTGCTGTCAAGAAGCCATGGAATCTGAGGCCTTATGGAACAACTTGGATCTGAAAGAGGTATCAAGACCCCCTCCTTCACTCACTCAGCGGCATGGTTGCCACCCCAGATTTCAAGGTGGGTTGAATCAGGCTGTGTGACCAAATAGGCATGCAGATAGTAGGCTCAAGCCTACCAAAAATGCTTGCAACACCTTCTCATGGGAAGTGTCATATCTCAAGCCTTCCAGTGACGTAATTGACATTTCTCTGCAATAGGATGGCCTTTTCAATACCCCCAGCAATTGGTCGACAACTATTTCCCATAACTTCCTGGCCAAACAACCTCTCTACAGAATACCTTAGGTATACATATGACTTATCAGAGCCTAGCTGTGCCCACTCAGGCCACACTGTACTGTTCTTTTTTCACAGCAGACTGATGTAACACAAGTAGGCAACGTTATACCCAGCTCAAATCAAAGTAAGAGCTCACCCTGGGCACAAAGTCCGACTTGAACAGGGTGGGACTCCAAAGAACAGCATTGTCGGGATTGCAGAAACTTCACGGCCTTCCCAGACAGTGGCAGGAGAAAGTCTATTGGTACAAGCACAGGAGGACACAGTGCTAAGATTCCTGAAAAGCTAAGTAAATAAATCTAGTCATAAGAAGAAGGGCAAAAGTAAGCATTAAAAGTCGATGATAGAACAGAGATAGCATGCCATGCATATATATGTGCATATCAAGGAGATGATTAGAATGAAAATTAAACCCGAAAATACATTTATGTCTTTGATTTGATTTAGCAGATTGTTAAGGCTGAGGAGGAAAAATATGAGCGATGAGATGGAGACAAAATAGTTCATAAAACATATTCCAAAGGATGAAGTACGTTGACTTAATAGACAAGTTGTACATGTCATGCAGGGGTTCCATAAATAGTCTGTGAATAGTCTGAATTTAGGAAGGACAAGAAAGATCCAACATTCTAAGCTTTGGTCAGAAAGATATTGATGTTTGGTCAAGAGTTTGGAAAGGGCAGAATGTGCTGGTAAACAGACACAATAGCACCCCTTAATGACAAGACTGTTTTGGGACAAAGGCTCTTAACATTGCTGTTTAGATGTGATTTCCTTCTTTGTCATTTTGTGCACCCACACACATTATATATTGTTTTTTCAGGATAAGCAAGGCTTTCTTAAGATACCATTTTTGTCATAGCATCTACTTTACTATAAAAAATGATAAAATATGGTGATTGTTTTTGTTAAAGAAAGGACTTTTTCTCACTTTTATTTGAAAAATATTTTACTCATCAGCAAAAACTAATGAAAACACCTGCTAAATAGATTCTACTATTTGTCCTGAGCTTAAAAATACCCAGTGTTTTTATGGGTTTTTTTTGCTTTTTCTGCAAGTTATTGGGCAATAATTACAAGTAGCGTTTTGCTATTTCAAAACCATTTTTTCCCAAATCTGGTCATTCTGCTTCATGTGGTATATTTTTAAAAACTAGACACCCCAGGCTATTTCAAATGCTGGTATTTTAACCCTTTCCATGCACTAATTCTACCATCAGCCTTTGTCAAACCGTATGGTAGTAATGCATGCATTCAACCTGCAGGGGGAGCTTGAGAGTTCTCTGGAGAGTCTGGATAGACCCTCTGTGAACTCTGACATTTGACAGTTGGTGCCACCATCTTGTTAGTGGCGGCAATGCCATTCACTGATGGCACTTGTGGTTGCTCTTGAGCTTGATTATGCTTAGGAAGCAATTGCTGATCGCTTCCTAAGCTCTGTTTTAGCTGGCCGCCTTCTTTGATGATCGGTTTGGCCTTGGCCATTTTTCGTGGTTACTGTCACGCTAACGTACAAGAAATTTAAAAGAAATTCATAAATGCATGAATTATTGCTGTGGCAAGCACAGGAGGGACGATAAAATGAAAATGAGTTATTTTGACTGATATGTTTCCACAACACAAGGGGGAGGTCCCTTATAGTTCCCTCCGCTTATACCACCTCTGGGCCGGCTTGGAAACTCAAGATGAACTGGAAAAGGTATAAATGTATACTAGGGGCCAAGATCTATTTTTGAGTAAGTGCCATCTTTCCTTGCCGGAGCCCTACAAACAGAAAAACTGTTACTTTACCATTCAAGTGAGTAGTTAGGTTTTCTGTAATTCCTCCTTTTTATTTTATCTGTTTGGTGTAAATAATCTGTTTATCATCTTTTTTGTATGCACTGTGACTATTTTTTGTTCATAATAAATATTCCTTTATTAAGTTCTGGTAAAGACTCACGTTGCCTGATTAGACCAATTTATAGGTAATTTGAAATCACATAATTAGCTTGGGGTACCAAGGCACCCAATTTATAAATTGTCTTGGTGGTGGCAGAGTTATATTAGTTAATGCCAAGACAGGCTCTGACACACTGATACAACAATTAAAAAAACTATTTTCCACACTGCTTTGTCATTAACCCCTCCCTTTTGTGTTTTTGCCCCCTTGTGTATCGCCGCTAGCCAGCCAGCACTATGTGTGTTTGAGCAACTCACAGGTAAGCAGCAGGGTCCCTGTGGATTCTTTAACCCCTTAATGACAATTGCCGGTCCTGGCACGGCACGGAAAAGCATGTGCTTTACGACAATTGACGTGCCAGGACCGGCACGTCTTTAAACGGGTGCAGAAAGCGATCTACTATCGCTTTCTGCACCCAAAAAGCGTTGCTGAATGCCTCGACCTCGAGGCATTCAGCAACGCCGCGATCGGCACGAAGGGGCCATCTCTGGCCCCTCCACGGGGCGTCAACATCCGCCATACTTTGTATGGCGGCGGACGCCCGTTTTAAAAGCGTTTAGGAGGCGATCGACGATCGCCTCCTAAACTTAAATGGTGTCGCTGGAATGCCTCGATCAGGAGGCATCCAGCGACACCAAACACTAACCTTTTGATGGGCTGTGACCGCTCCGGAGAGCGGTCACAGCCGCAGCTGCCGGCAATCTTCGCCATCAAGGAAGATGGCCGCCGTCCTGTAACAGGAACCACAAATTTTAAAAGTTCGCTAGATGGTCCAGACCATCTAGAGAACTTTGGCTCCACTTGCAGGTTGAATACAGGTACTGCATTCACCATGCAAGTCAATGGAGCCCAGCTTTCTAATCACAGTGTGATTAGTAAAAATAAATTAAAAAATAAAATAAAATTAATAATAATTAGAAAAAAATAGTAAAAAAACAGTAAAATGTAAAAATCATTTCCCACTGATGTCACTATCAGGGGAACCTCCAAGTTGAAAAAAAATGTTAAATTTTTTTTTTTTAAAAATAATAAAAAAAAATATATATATATATATAAAAAATATATTTTTGTGAGCAAGTCCTAAAATTAGCATATTAGCTTAAAACAATTCTCGCATGGAAAGAGTTAAAATACTGGCATATTAAATGCCCGTGGGGTGTCTACTTTTAAAAAATGTATGATTTGATGGGGTAAATTGAATGGGCCAGGTTCAACAACGTCCCAATTAACACGGGGGGAAGGATGGCCACACATCTAATTTCCAATTAGAAAAATGCACACGTACCAAATGTGGCCTTTTAGTTCCCCCAAAAAATGACACACCCATGCATGTGGGGTATCACTGCACTCAGGAGATGTTGCTGAACACATTATGGGGTGTCGTGTGACAGCGGCATATACCAGGAGCTGTAAATTCATACATAAAGTAGGTGTGTGTGGGAAAAATACACACACAAAAATATTACTGCAAACTTTGAAAAAATGCTGGTGGTAAAATATGTGCATGCAAAGAGTTAAAATACCAGCATTTAAAATACCCTGTGGTGTCTAGTTTTGAAAAATATATGGTTTTGTTGGGCACACTGAAATGGCCTGGCTCAAAGATGTACCAAATAGGGCATGGGCAGTGGATCCCAAATGCCAAAGTTCAACATTGAAAAAAGCGCATGCCCCAAATGTGGCCCTTTTGCCCCAAAACAGCCAGGCAAAATCATTCATGTGAGGTATCGCTGTACTCAGGAGATGTTGCTGAACACATATTGGGGTGTTTTGTGATAGTGACATATACGAGAACATTTTAATTCATACCTGAATTAAAATGTGTGTGGAAAACCAAATGCAAAAAAATGACTACCACAAAGTTTGACAAAGACTGGTGGTAGATATGGTGCATGGAAAGAGTTAAAATACTAGCATTTGAAATACCCTGGGGTGTCTAGTTTTCAAAAATATATGGGTTTATTGGGCACACTGAAATGGCCCGGCTCAAAGATGTACCAAATAGGGCATGGGCAGTGGATCCCCAAATGCCAAAGTTCAACATTGAAAAATGCGCATGCCCCAAATGTGGCCCTTTTGCCCCCAAACAGCCAGGCAAAATCATTCATGTGGGGTATCGCTGCGCTCAGGAGATGTTGCTGAACACATATTGGGGTGTTTTGTGATAGTGACATAAACTAGAACATTTTAATTCATACCTGAAGTAAAATGTGTATGACAAAACAAATGCAAAAAAATGACTACCATAAAGTTTGACAAAGACTGGTGGTAGATATGGTGCATGGAAAGAGTTAAAATACTAGCATTTGGAATACCCTGGGCTGTCTAGTTTTCAAAAATATATGACTTGATGGGGTAAATTGCATTGGCCGGGTTCAAAGATACCCGAAATGGCACATGGGGGGAAGAATTACCAGATTTGGAAAAAATGGCTTTGAAATAGCAAAACGCTACCTGTACTTATTGCCCCATAATGGGTAGAAAAAAGCAAAAAAACATAAAAACATTGGGTATTTCTAAACTCACGACAAATAGTAGAATCTATTTAGCAGGTTTTTTCATTACCTTTTATAGATGAGTAAAAGATTTTTCAACTAAAAGTTAGAAACAGTCATTTTTTTCTAAATTTTTCACCATATTTTATAATTTTTTTAATAGTAAATAATATGATACAATCAAAACAATGTCATCTAAAGAAAGCCCTTCTTGTCCTGAAAAAAACAATATCTAATGTGTGTGGGTTCAGTAAACGGGAAAGAAGAAAATTACAGCTAAACACAAGCAGCGCAGAAATGTTAAAAAGGCCATTGTCACAAAGGGTACAAAAAGTAAAATCAGCCTTTGTCTCGAAGGGGTTAAAGGTGGCCGTTTAGTTTAGATTTAGGGTGGCTTGGGGGGCAGATAGCACAATGCTTTCACTGTTAGGAATATTGCTGCAGTACATCTCCCAGATGAATGCCTAAATGCAGAGGGTTGTTCAAGGATCAGAGCCAGTTCAGCCTTAACCTCCATATCCTTTTTTAGTTTTTCCAAGGACGAATATTCTTGATTGGTGGTAATGCAGCCTCCCCTCCTCCCAAGGTTGCCATGAAAAGACTCTATACAGTTCGGTTTGACATTTGGCTGGGTGTAGACATACTCATTCAGTCATGTTATGGGTCAATGGCAAGGACTGATTGTGTGGGCAAGCATGTTTCAGGGCTGAATGGGGCCTTTGCCCCATGGGGATGACAATTCTAAAAAATGCCCTGGAGATCCTCTGTGGTGGGGTAGCCCAGCTCCCTGTTTTGTAGGCTGATTGACCTCCTAGCCTGCTTTAGACCGAGATGTCATGCCAGATGCAGGATGATCTGACTAGATGCTAAGTGCATGGTGCTCAGCAGCTATGCTCAGGGAGAGGGAATAAATGTGAAATGCTCCTGTGTCTCTAGTAGGTACAATATTAATGTTACCATATGTTTATAAAGTTTTAATCATACAATGCAAAGCTGTTCCTAACCCTGTGTGATGTCTATACAAACAGGTAAAAGTGGAATAGTTTAAAACCCTATCCAAAGGAAAAATAATGAACCAGAGCTGACTGGAGTCTCTAAACTATATATTTTCTTCCATGCAAATTCAGTCATCTGGATTCTATCATAGCTTCTAAGTAGAGGAACGGAAGCATATGACTAAAAAAGGCAGAGGGTTAAGACCTGAGATGATTATTCCAGCAACCACTGCATGTTAATGACTATACCACCAAAATTATTAAACAAGAATTACTGACTGCAGAAGTAATCCTTTCTCTTGCTATCCATCCCTACTCTGTCATTTCCAGGGGGAGAACGAATGCTGCAGAGCTAATATCACATAGCTTGTGAAGATGGGTTTATATCTAGTGGGTGGATTGGTTACGTGTACAGATGAGTCCTAAATATCCAAAGCCGCCACCCACAAGATCTTATCTCTTAAGTTGATTTGAGGAAGCGGCTGAGTTTCACATGGCACAAATGCATATCTGTTTGCTCCTATTTATACCTATTCAGCTCTGTACAGTGTGAATATTTGCAACAAACATTGCCTCTCTCCGTGTGGAGCATGTGGAGGTTTAACAGACTACTGTTTCTCACTGTCACTTTGATGTCTATAGGTAAGTTTATTTTTCACCCAGTGTTCTGTGAAATGTATATTTATATGAAAAATATGTTAATATGTTAATGAGTTCTAACAACAGTTTTATCTTTGGTTCTACCATGTGTCTCCTTGTAAGTCGTTTCTGTGTGCTTTTTTGAAACAGAATACTCTTTTTCAACATGATTGTTTGTAATTTATAAAATTTATAAAAATAGTATCCCAGTGATGTCACCATGAAAGAATCAGTGGTACAGTCTGGTTGCAAGAGAGATCTTTTTGAATACCTCATCGAAAGTAAACAATTAAAGTGAAAAATAAGAAAGCACTTTGTACTGCTCCCACTAGAAATAAAACAGAAATATTTTGCACTCCCCAACTATTCAACTGTTTTATTCACAGAAATTAGCTTCTTATTTGGCAAGCTTCTTATTCAAAACAGAAAATATTTTGAATTATAAATCAATACCACTACAATACTTTTGTACAAAACAGATACTACAACAGTGCTATGATGCATAGACACTGCAAAGTTACGGTCATAATTATTTTGATTAAGTGAGAATTTTGAGGCACTATAATCCTCTGGCCCACCCACATAACTATATGGATACGAAGGGTCCAATCCCATACATTAAAACCCAACTGATTACAACCTGGACCAACTTTGGTTTAAAAAAAAAAACAGTAATGGGAAGCACACTGCAATAAAATATGTTATGAAGGCAACTTTCCTTGTTGTAATGTCATCAAATTATTGATAAGGTTTCTTGGACGGGGGAGTTAGTCCTGCTCCCTGGGTGGTATGATGGTCTTAAGAAGATCCCCCTGGTAAGCCTATAGTTTCAGGTATTGGCTCTATAACCGCAATAATATCAGAATATATAGACATGCTATTACAACCATTTGTTACCATACAACCATCTTATCGAAAGGATACCACAACAATATTAAGAGCCCTGTCCAACATTACATGTCAGGAGAACTGTATTTTAGTAACATGCAATGTCGCCTCTCTGTAAACTATCATTAAACATATCCAGGGGCCTGAATTAGGGTTGCCACCTGGCTGGTATTTCACCAGCACAGCCAGTATTTAGAGCACCCTGATTGGCAGGAGCAGGGCCGGGAAATACCGGGAAATTTCTCCGTGGGCCAGCCAGTCCGTGGTTCCCGGACGGCCGACAGACCAACATTCAAAACAGCGGCTGGTGCGAGCGGGATTGAAAGCCTCCTCTTCCGGCACCTAATGAAATTAAAGTGCCCGGCGTGCACGCACCGCGCCGCCCAATGCCCGTGGGACGAAGAGCTGAGGCACGGCCATTGGGGGGCATGGTGCATGCACGCCGGCCCCTTTAATTTTGTGAATGCCAGCCTCTACCTGCTGCCCGCACCAGACACCAGGGAGTCAGAAGCAGTGGTAAATCGGGGGAGGGGGTGTTATATGGGGGGCATAAGGCTTTTCTGGAGGCAGAGTGCCCCATGATATTCCTTTTAACCTCCTTTATGCCACTCTACCTCTAGAAATGCCTTTTAACCCCCTATATGCCACTCTGCTTACAGAAATGCCTTATACCCCCCTATATGCCACTCTGTCCCTTGATATACCTTTTAACCCCTATATATCTGGAGGCAGAGTGACATATAGGGGGTGTAAGGCATTTCTGGAGGCAGAGTGGCATATAGGGGGTTAAAAGGCATTTCTGGAGGCAGAGTGGCATATAGGGGGTGTAAGGCATTTCTGGAGGCAGAGTGGCATATAGGGGGTTAAAAGGCATTTCTGGAGGCAGAGTGGCATATAGGGGGTATAAGGCATTTCTGGAGGCAGAATGGCATATAGGGGTTAAAAGTCATATCACGGGGCAGAGTGGCATATAGGGGTTACAAGGCATATCAGGGAGGCAGAGTGGCATATAGGGGGTATAAGGCATTTCTGGGGGCAGAGTGGCAAGCCTGGGGGCAGATGTGCATAACTGGGGGGGCAGGTTGGCAAATAAAAGCAAAAAAAAATTTCTCAATCATAGCTTTTCTGAAATATGAAAAATTGTTTACATGAATTAATAAAGAAACAAAAGTTTCTTAGAAGAATATTGTGAAGAATAATGTGATCACTGTTTTCTTCCACTGAATAAACTTTTTCATCTAAAAATGTTTGCAGGAGCAAATGTTTTGATTCCATTATGTCTAATGTATTTAATTTTTTAGGGCCTTTTAACACTTTTGCTTTCTGGCATTTTAATACAAAAAATGTGATAAAAATAATGTTTTATAGTTATTTGTATGGCAAATAGTGTGACTCGGGTATGTTTAAGGGGTGCATGTAAGTACAAGAGCTCGACCGCGAAATAAACTATATGGGGCTGGTCTGCAAATGTTTCCAGGGCTGCTTTTCATTCCCAGTCCGGCCCTTGACAGGAGGGGGAGCACCCATTAGAGCGCTCCCCCTCCTGCCGCTCTTTAGCGCAGCGCTACGTGCTGCGGCGGCGTGATTGGCGGAGGTTGAGAGCTGGGGGGAAGTGATGTTTAATTTCATGATTTCATAATTTTTTATGTTTCTGTGACAGGAAATATTGGGGGGGTAGATGCACATTATGTTTCTGTGACACGAAATATTGGGGACGTAGGTGCACATTATGTTTCTGTGACAGGAAATCTTTTTTGGGGGGGGACGTAGGTGCACATTATGTTTCTGTGACAGGAAATCTTTTTTGGGGGGTGAAGGTAGGTGCACATTATGTTTCTGTGACAAGAAATATTTTGGGGGGGTAGGTGCACATTATGTTTCTGTGATGTCATGCATATATAATTAATTATGCAAATTAGCATGGCCGGTATTTTTTTGCAAGAAAGGTGGCAACCCTAGCCTGAATCTGTACAACATTTTCTCAATCAAAATAATTATTTACCTTCAGAACAAATTGAATACATTTTAGAAGGGATATAACGTATTTTTACACATAATTACTTTAGGTATAACAATCTATTTTACCTACAAAATCCAGAGGCGGCCATGTGGACTAGGTCACCAAATATGTATTATGGTCCTCCAGCCCCAGTACCTGTTCCTGGTCATCCTCTGTGGTAGACGGACTCTGGAGACACTGGGAGAGCAAACCTGGTTAGTTAGCATAAAGAGACCAATCAGGACACACCATAGAGGAGGACCAGAGCACAAGCAGACCTGAGCACAGATTTTTTTTTTGAGGGACTCTATTTCTGGGATGTCTGATGCAGTTTGCAGGCATCAGAGAGCCTCTATTAAATGAGGGAGATTCCTGGAACTTCCAGGAGAGTTGACATGTCTGCATACATTGTCCTTACAAACACCTGCTAATAAACACACATACACTGTCCTTACAAACGCCTGCTAATAAACCCACATACACTGCATTTACACATGCCTACCCACATACACATTTTCAAATATATTGCCCACAGGGGCGCTTGATGAGCAGGGCAGGTTAGGGAGATGCAATCTTGCACCTGTCCTGGTGCAGGTCTAAAGCCCAGCCCAGGGGAGGCAGACTCCCGTTGGCCTCCTCTCTCTATAGATACACTACTGTTTTAGGGGCTCTGTGGTGAATCACATTGCTGGCAGCAAGGTGATTTACCACAGGGCCCCTAGAACGCGAGGCCCCTGAGCAACTGCAATCTCTGAGTTTAGATCCCAATGTTGTTGAATGGATTAGGGAGTGGCTGAGTGACAGACAACAGAGGGTTGTAGTCAATGGCGTATATTCAGAGCAAGGTCTTGTTACCAGTGGGATACCTCAGGGATCTGTACTTGGACCTATTCTCTTTAATATTTTTATTAGTGATATTGCTGATGGTCTTGATGGAAAAGTATGTCTATTTGCTGATGAGACAAAAATTTGCAACAGGGTTGATGTTCCTAGAGGGAGAAGCCAAATGACAAATGATTTAGGTAAACTGGAAACATGGTCAGAGCTCTGGCAGCTGGCATTTAATGTGGATAAATGCAAAGTAATGCATCTAGGGCATAAAAACCCAAGGGCAGAGTATAGAATATTTGATACTGTCTTAACCTCAATGTGCGAGGAAAGGGATTTAGGGGTAATTATTTCTGAGGATTTAAAGGTAGGTAGACAATGCAAGAAAGCAGCAAGTAATGCTAGCAGAATGCTTGGTTGTATAGCGATAGGTATTAACAGTAGAAAGAGGGAGGTGCTCATGCCGTTGTACAGATCACTGGTGAGACCTCACTTGGAGTATTGTATACAGACCTGAAGACCGTATCTCCAGAAGGATATAGATATGTTGGAGAAAGCTCAGAGAAGGGCTACTAAAATGGTTCATGGAATACAGGATAAACCTTACCAGGACAGGTCAAAGGATCTTAACATATATAGCCTGGAAGAAAGATGTGACAGGGGGGATATGATAGAAACATTTAAATACTTAAAGGGAATCAACAAGACAAACGAAGAGAGTTTATTTAAAAGGAGAAATACTACCACAACAAGAGGACATAGTCATAAGCTAGAGGGGCAAAGGTTTAATGGTAACATCAGGAAATATTACTTTACGGAAAGGGTAGTGGACTCATGGAGTAGCCTTCCAGCAGAAGTGGTAGATGTTAATACAGTAAAGACATTTAAGCAAGCATGGGATAGGCATAAGCCCCAGCTAGCTATAGGATAAGGTCAGGTACTAAGGAAACTACTCCGAGGTCGGGCAGATGGATGGGCCTGATGGTTCTTATCTGCTGTCACTTTCTATATTTCTATGTGTGCCCATGCATTACGATGGCACTGGACCCTTGGGATTGGTATGGTAATTTGGGTTGTACAATGGATTTTAACCCCTCAAAATCCCTAGTTACTTATTTAAAATACTTACAACAAAGGGGTTGGCACACTGGGCGCACATTTTATGGACAAAACCGCAGTTGGGCCAGCCTGGAATCAGCTGGGTTTTATGTAGGGGATTGAATCCTTGTGATCCGCATTGTAGATTCACTTACCGAGGATTTTACCCCTCCAGAGCATAAATAGTCTATGTATGGATGTAGCCTATGGATATTACTATATTTGGGGATGTTAGCAAACTAAGAAATATACAGTTTTTATGTGGTGCTAATAATTTTATGTATCTGATATGAATGTGGTTTGAAACAAAGCCCTATATTATTTGTACACGAAAAAAGGAAACTGTGGTTAAAAAAACCTAGTTGTCATTTCCTGTGTTTTACATCAGAATTAAAACAAAAACTTACAAAGCAGGCCTGCATAGAAAGGCAACAAGAAACAAACAAAACTTTTATTTAAAGATTGTAAAGGGGAACTGTAACCTAATTGAGTGTAACTGAATTAATGTATTAACCTTATTAATGTAAGCATTTTCAACATTTCTGCTATGTCCTTGTTTAACTGTAATTTCTCTCTTTCTCATTTAGCGTACCCACACAAATTACCGTATATATATCGTTTTTTTCTATAGAATACATCATTTAGTATGAAGAAAATATAAACACACTGGAACATTGTTTTATAGTTGTTTTAAACGCAGCTAGTGCTAGTGTTTTGGACCCAGCTAGTGCTAACGAGAAATAAAAATAAAAAAAATATATATACATGTCCTGAATTTGGATCCACAGCTTATAGGGCAAATATTAATAATTTGGTATTCTGACCAAACGAAAACATGCTTTTGAAAGGTAGACAACCCAGGGTGCTGCACGATGGTTATTTTAACATATTTTTTGCATCCTCCACCCCCCATTCAAACTTAGAGGTAAACAATGCCGCTTTGGATTTTTGCCCTTGTGCAACGGTAGAAATAAATACCAATTTGTGTTCGGCAACATTCCCTGAGTACAGTGATCCCTCACTTTAGAAAATGGGAATTTAAAAAAAATATATAGTGATTAACTTTATGTAGTATGTATTTTTTGTAGGGTTTTTATTTTTTTAGGTGAGGGGAGGGGTACATGGTGGTACAGGTGATTATGTTTGTGTATTTATTTTTTTTTATTATTTTTTTTTTTTAAATAACTAGAGTCTCCAGAGCCCCAGGAATCTCTTTTGAAACAGGTGAATTACTTGTATTGACATGATGTTTTTATTTTATTTTAGAGGAAGAAACTTCTTGTTTCTACCTCTCTCTATACGCCTATAAGCTGCTGTGACAACTTGGGTAATGGCTGTTGATTACTGTAATATTAAACAATCCTATGGAATGCATAGACCCCAAGCTATGTCTGCTCCTCAAGTCTCCATCCTGTCCCTGGTAGAATGTGGAGTTTAAGTAAAATAAATTACCCTAGTGAGCAAGGCCCAAATGAGAAACTTTGGGCCCTGCAGCAATTATAGAGAAGGGCCCCTTGTGGTCTTTTTTTCCTTCTGTTCCATTCTTTCTTTGTCCCTATTTCGTTTTTTGTGCCTAACTTGCTGACACTTCACCCTTTTCAGTCTTCTTTCCCATTTTTTCTTTAATCTTTCTTGTCTGCCCTTAAAATTTTCCATCCTCTTTATAACTTCTTCCATGCCCCCTCTCACGCACACATATAAAAACACACACACACACATATATATATATATAAATATTTATTGTGACAAACCCTGTAGCACGAGGGCCATAAACGTCACAGTTAGGGGTCTTAAGCACAGTCCCCTAGGGCAATCAGAGTCAGGAACACCAGCTTGTAGCAAAACAGTGCTTTATTTTTAATCACTCAAAACCCAAAACCAAATCATAAAAAGAAAACCTAGCTCCCAATTGGAGCCCTCTCTAACTAAACTATGCTGGTCCAGACTGACCAGCCTAATTACCCACTAACTCAACCTCCCAGCCAGGCCCAGCTAAGCCAGGCTCTGGAAAACCTCCCCCAGACAGCACACAAAAGGTCCAGGCAGGTATTGCCTTTTGCCTCACTTGGCTCAGGGTCTTTTTCAGGGCCTCTCCTTGCCCTGGGAGCGCAGGGAACCTCCTCTTCCCCCAACAGTCTCCCTGAATATCAGGCTCCAGGGGTTTTTGATGCCCAGCACCTTTGCCTGATGCCCGCCCCATAGGAATCCTGGACTTCTAGCATCCTGGAAAAGCCGGCATGGAATTTCCACAGAATGGGGGAATGGAGCATTGGCCCACCCTGCTCTCCAATTCCTCCACGCCAGGGACCCATATTTATGATCTGGATAGCACCTGTACCCAAATGCCAAACTAAGCATCTCCCTGGGGTTTATATATATATATATATATATATATATACATACACACACTACCGGTCAAATGTTTGGGGTCACTTAGTAATTTCCTTGTTTTTGAAAGAAAAGCAACTTTTGTCCATTAGAATAAATGAAATGTATCAAAAGTACAGTGCAGATGTTGTTAATGTTGTAAATGAATATTCTAGCTGGACATATTTTTAATGGAATATCTTCATAGGTTAGAGTGACCAGATGTCCCCGGATGCAGGGCCAGATGAACTTCTGCAGGGGCCCTGCTGCTTATCCGTGCATTGCTCACACACACTGTCTCTTAAATTCACCGAGGGGAAGCAGGAACCCAGTGGAGTCACGTGAATTTACATCACATCACATGACTCCGCTCCGTTCCTGCTTCCCCTGGGTGGAACAAGAGAAGTGCTCACACAGAGTGCAAGCAACACAGAGGGAAGCAGCGGGCCCTGCAGAAGTCACAGAGTCAGCTGCAGTTCAGATAAGGGGGTGGGGGGAAGGTGTATGAACAAGTATGCATGATTGAGAGAAAGAATGAGTATCTGTAAATTAGTATATGAATGAGTGAATTAATGTTTGTGAATGAGTAAATTTATGTGTATAATAGCATGGATGTGTAAGGGGGGGCATGGCACATGGAGGCTAGGATGGCAGGTCCTGCTTCCAAACTGTGTGCCATGACTGACATGATACTAAAGGGGGCAATATGCAAGGGTATGGGGACATTCATTGAAGGGGTGCTGGCTGGGGGCATCACATAAATCAATACTAAAGGGGGGGTTGGGTGGTGTGAAATATACAATGTGGCACTAGCTGGGGGCAATACACAAGGGTATCAACATCGGCCATGTTTTTTCAGGACACATAACTTTTACATATTACTAACCAGCCCAGATAAAATGCTGCCCTGCAGTATAGACCCATGGAACCAACTAGTCAGATATACATCCTCCATACTGCAGGGCAGTATTTTATCTGGGCCGGCGGCATCAATACACCATGGGGGCAGCTGGGGACATTACATAAATCAATACTAAAGACAGGGGGATGCTGGGGGCATAAATACTCATAGTGCTAACTGGGGGCAATACACAAGGGGGCACAAAGCAGTGTGAAAAATACCGTATTTGCTCGATTATAAGACGACCCTGATTATAAGACGACCCCCCAAAATCTGAATATTAACTTAGGAAAAAAAGAAAAAGCCTGAATATAAGACGACCCTAAAGGAAAAAAGTTTTACCAGTAAATGTTAATTCATGTAAACTATTTTTTTTAATAAAAGCTATGATTGAGAAAAATATTTTTTTTGTTTTTATTTCTTGTATTTTCCAACCTGTCCCCCAGTTACGCACATCTGCCCCCAGGCTTGCCACTCCAATATGGCACTGTGGCCCATGATATGCCTTTTAACCCTCTATATGCCACTGTGCCCCATGGTATGCCTTTTGACCCCCTATGTGCCACTCTGCCTCCAGAAATGCCTTATACCCCTATATGCCACTCTGCCTCCAGAAATGCCTTATACCCCTATATCCCATTCTGGCATTTAGGGGGTTAAAATGCATATTATGGGGCAGAGTGGCATATAGGGAGGTATAAGGCATTTCAGGAGGCAGAGTGGCATTAAGGGAGTTAAAAGGCATTGTATAGAGCACTCTGCCTCCAGAAATGCCTTATACCCCTATATGCCACTCTGGCATTCAGGGGGTTAAAATGCATATTATGGGGCAGAGTGGCATATAGGTGTATAAGGCATTTCAGGAGGCAGAGTGCTCTATTAAATGCCCCCTTAACGCCACTCCAGAAATGCCCTATGCCCCCATTTAACACACACACACACACACACACACACACACACACACCCTATACCCCCATTTAACTAACACACACACACACACTCTCCCCTCCCCTCCCCTCTCAGCCCTCTCTTACCGGTGCTTCCAGCCGGGGCAGCGGGTTGACGTCGCCTTCTGCTGCAGCCGGAAGGAGGTGGAGTTGGCAGCGGGGGTTTGTCTGCGTCCGTCGCGTATACTTTCCCCGGCTGTCAGAGATCAGAGTTCCCCGCACCGGTGCGGGGAACTCTGATCTCTGACAGTCGGGGAAGGTTTGCGCGACGGACGCAGACAACCCCCGCTGCTAGCCACACCTCCTTCCGGCTGCAGCGGACGTTGTCTACGCGGATCGCGTAGACGTCAACCCGCTGCCCCGGCAATACAGCAGGAAGCACCGGTAAGTGTGTGTATGATGGGGGGGGGGGGGTGAGACAGGAGGATCCAGGTCCCCTGCAGCGGTGCGGGGGATCTGGATCTTAGTCTCCTAATCAGACTCTATTTGAGGTCTGATTAGAAGACGACCCCGATTAGAAGACGAGGGGTATTTTTCAGAGCATTTGCTCTGAAAAAAACCTCGTCTTATAATCGAGCAAATACGGTACTTTTTTTTTATGTAGCCTTGTCCGTCCAGATGTGGGTGTCAGTGTGGCAGAGCCTGTCCTGGTGTGTGTGTTTGGGTCTCAGTGTGGCAAAGCTTGTCCTGGTGTGTGCATGCGTGTCCGTGTGGCATAACCTTTCCTGGTGTGTGTTGCGTCATCTGTTTCCTGGCACTTTACTTACTATAGGAATAAATAGAACTATGTAATTTTTATTTATCCGAGATAAAATGCCTTCCTACATTTGTAGTCACTTCAGAGGACAAAACTTTCTTGTAACACTATTGAGTCACATGACACTGGGGAGGGAAAATGGCTAATTGGGCCCAATTAGGACATAAGGGGTGTACTTACTTTTGTTGCCAAGGTTTAGACATTAATGGCTGTGTGTTCAGTTATTTTGAGGGACAGCAAATTTACACTGTTATACAGGCTGTACATTCACTATGTTACATTTTAGCAGAGTGTCATTTCTTCAGTATTGTCACATGAAAAGATATAATAAAATATTTACAAAAATGTGAGGGGTGTACTCAATTTTGTGAGACATACGTAAGCTATAAGGAGAGGGTGGAGGCATACCCTCAACATGTCACAGCTACCGCATCTAGCAAGGGATCAGGATTTTTTTCCTGCATGCAACACTACTGTTTTTACCGATCCATGTTTAATCCCTTGACCATAATTGATGTGGCACATGATAAGGTTGAATGAGTCTAGAAAGCAATTGCCTTCTTCGCTCAGCTGGTGTTTCTGCAATGCATCAATATCGAGGCATCTAACACCACCAAAAAAAAAAGAGTAGGGGCCCGGTGTGATCTGCTCCTAGGAGCGGTCATATTCATCATATTGGAAGGCTATTTGCATTTTAATTATGGCGGCTCCCGGCACAAAAAAACTCAGGTGCCCAGTTTGATCGCTCTCCCTAAAGACTGAATACAGGTACTGCAGCCAACCAGTGAAGGTCAGTGAAGCCCAGCTCACTAATCACTATGTGATTAGTAAAATAGAATTAAAAACATATAAAACATTAAAAATGTTAAAATAGTGAAAAAAATTTAAATGTAATGAAATTTAAAATATAAAATATTTCAAATACGCTGTCATTAAGGCACAACCTATGCATGGGTGGTATCACAGTACTCAGGTGTTGTTTGGCATAATTCAAACCTGAAGTACAGTGTGTGTGTGTGTGTGGGGATTATGGAAAGGGTTAAAATATTAGCATTTGAAATACCCTGCAGTGTCTAGTTTTCAAGCATATATGGCTTGATGGAGTAAACTGAACTGACCAGCTTCAAAGATGTTCCAAACAGGACACGGGAAGAATGACCACATGCCAAAATTCTAAGTTAAAAAAACAACCCTGAATTGCACATGCTCAAATGTGGCTTTTTACCAGAAAAAAACCTGACAAACCTATGCATGAGTTACACCACTGCTATACTACTGCAAAGTGTCAACAAAGTGTGTTAGTAGAATTAGTGCATGGAAAGAGTTAAAATACTACCACTTGAAATACCCAAATAAGTAGGTTACTAACAGTCCAAATAGTATAATCATGTAATGGGTAATGTTTTTCTTGTTTGTATAGATTGTGTCTTTGCAAGTAAAGGAGAAGAAGAAGAGGTGGTAGGTGAGTGTCTCGACAAAGGATACACTTCATGCATTTCAAGCCCCTACGCCACTTCATGCATTTCAAGCCCCTATGCCACAATCTACCTGTATCTCATATAACAACTGCCTAAGTTTACACACAGTTCTATTATTTAAATTCTCAGGCTCTCCGTTTCTTAGTTTTGAAGTCTCTTGTCTTTGGTATTTTTTTTAGGGAATTACCACACTTTTTAAAAACATGTGATGGGAGACCTTTTTATATTTGGGGTCTGATTTGTGATACAGCCAAGTGAGACTTGGCAATGTTTTTTGTTTTTTTTTTGCAGTTTCCAGACTATTTTTATAACTAAGCTACACTGAAGTTATAGGCAGAAAAAGCTTGCAAGTTTAGTAGGCTGGTCCTCTTCTAGCTAACAAGCTAGCATTATTGTGTATTCCAATTTAAAATGTTTTTAGTTTTACTTAATAAAATGTTGGGGTTTTTTGGCAGAAGGGTGGTGGTATGAGAAAGTCCATTTTGGCCCATCAAAATGTCTTTTTGTGTAAACAACTGTTTAAGAACATATTGAAGGCCACACTAGTATTTTTGTCCCTTGCAAGATATATTTACATAACACAGGGCTCAGTAAGCAGTCTTTCCTTATAACGTGTAGCTTGTCTATTTTTACCTTACTCAGATGTGCGTTATGCTGTCTTAGGAGCCTCTCTAGGTGCATTTTTTGGAATCAGCTTTATTGCTGTGAAACTCTGCTTGTTAAAAAAGCACAGTCCGGACTATTGGTTTTCAGGTAAGATGCAATTATCTTCTTATGGACCCATTTTTTTCTAGGCTTACTGAGCTTCCCACATTTTAGGCCACTAGCTCCATTTTTTGGATAAATTCAAGCCAAGTCTTTCAGCACTATTTCAACAGTTTATGATCCTACTTTATATGCTTTTCATGTATTGCCTTTTAGTGTGTACTCATCAGGGTCAAGATCAGGTTGGGCCCTAGGAAAACACTTTTCAGATATGCATATATACATACAGGGAGTACATTAGCAAATAACTGGGTTCCCTTCTAGAATTCAGGATTTGTTTAAAATTTACTCATCGGCAGTCACAGGAAGTAAGCTGTAAGTTGCATACCTAGGAAACATACTCAAGGGAACAGGAAGGGAACCACACACACACAATGCTGGTGGGGCATCATGTAAAGCAATTTTTTGTTTTCACAAAACTGTATGAAATTACCTGAATATCACACATAACTAGGCACCCATCAGACAAAATGATAAAAATAGCATACAGGGAAAATAAAAAATGGCGCGCTAAGCTAGTCTCAGGCTCAAATAATACAAATGTATAATATGAGGCCAACCAAACAGTGTAAGCATGCTGCAAATACAGTGTGTTGGCTGTACAATGTATACAAAAAACTAAAACTGTCTGCGCTTCTCAACCTAATAAAGTTGGCAACAAATATATAAACATAATATAAATGAGAGGTTTTGGTTATATGAATTGGCCAAAGCATAATTAAGCTCACCCGCCACGTCAAGGCACACTCTCAATAGGGTGAGAACCTACTCTCACCTCCTACATAGTGGGCACACAATGCAGTTTATACTGCTACCAAAACCTTATTAATGTGTTGGGGAGGTGCAATTAAACCTCCTCATAATTAACCCCTGGACAGCAAGCTGCAACCAGACTGATGAGGAGCCAACAACCTCAAATATGTGCAAACAGGGAAAAGAAAAAATGTCGGTGCGCTAAGCTAGTCTCAGGCTCAAATAAAACAAATGTATAATATGAGGCCTACCAAACAGTGTGAACATGCTGCAAATACAGTGTGTTGGCTGTACAATGTATACAAAAACTGTCTGCGCTTCTCAACCTAATAAAGTTGGCAACAAATATATAAACATAATATAAATGAGAGGTTTTGGTTATATGTAAAAATAGTATAGCCTCTATCAGGCAGCCTCATTTTTCACCTTTACTGAGGTTATATTGAGGAAAGTAGATAAATAAATAACAAGGGAAATATATTACAGCTCCAGAGAATTAACCCCTTCAAGACCGGTACATACCTGTTACTTCCTGGTCGAAGGTCACCGGCAGACCGGGATGTACCAGGTACGTCATTGATGATGCGTGATCCAGCGTCGCTATGAACGCTGGGATCGCGAGGGGCGGCTGCTACTGACCGATGGGCAAGTACTTTGCATGAGCTTAAAGGGACATAAGGGACAATGAGACAGTAAAGTAACATTTGGCACTCTAGAGGTTTTGTAATCTCCATGATGCACGAGGGTTATAACACAGTCCTCTTCAGCATACTGTACAGTTAGCCGGACATAGATATGATACTGTGCAGCTCATGGTGATCATAAGCACATAGTAAGCCTGACGTATGTGGTACAGCATTAATCCAATTACTATTCATTGAGCCAGACAATGATGGTTGTACACCTTAACTCCCATCACTATTTATGAGCCAGAGATAGACAGTGGTACAGTATAACAGTATAAATACCTGCTCTGTCTTCAATAAAGAGAATTCTATTTTACCCCTACACCAAGTCTCGGCTAGTGCTTGGGGGAATATGAAGGGTTAATGCCTTGAGCAATTAAGCTTTCAGAGACAAGGAAGATCTCTTTGGCAGAGCTACTCAATTAGAGTACAGGTCTCTGTGACATTTGGTGGCAGCGCTGGGATGTCTTTCCTTGCCATAGGATATTCAAACCACCACCGGGATACCTTCCTCATGCTCGGATGAGTCACAGCTGATGGAAAGGCACTTTTAGAAACTCAAGCTTTGGGACACTTCCTTTCTACTGGGATTGACTGACAGGACAGCAGACTTCGGTCACCTTGTGGGGGGATATGAACGTGGCATCAGAGTTCCAGGGGCTGCTGCGGGTCACTCTCCCCTGTTACACCACTGCTCTGCCTACGGAACAATACCTGAAACTGAGGCAACAGATTTGAAGGTGACACTCCAGGAGGCTGTTATAAGCCGAGGCCAGTGTTTTCCAAGCTCAGGACAAAGGATTAGAGACCAACGGGAACTTTGGATGTCATTCCTGGGACAGCGACTCCAGGAAAAATGGGTATCCAAATTGGATAAGCTGGTCCCACAGGAGGTAGAGCTGGACAATCGATATTGGGCTCTGCAGTGGCATGCAGAGCAAGCATATTTGGGGACTGTGACAGAATGGTCTCCAGAGGGTCAGGATTTTGATGGCCCTGGATTGTTGTGGGAGAGCCTCACCGATTTCTTTGAATTAAGCAGTGAAGGGGACTCTGACCTGGAGGTCATTGGGGAGTACAGAGAGGCTATGCTTGGTCTTGGAGAAGTTCCAGAGCTGAGATCTGATCTGGACTATCTGGTCATGAAAGAGCGGCAGCTGGAAAGGGCATACCGAGAGCTGCTAGACCGCGTTTGGCAGACTGCCCCACAGCCAGAGAATATTACAACACCAGCAGAAGTGCTGGCATCAGAGCAGACTACCACTACCACTGGTCTCTGGCCACTTCTGACGGTCGAACACCATCCGGCCCTACCGCCCCAGCTGAAGTTCGCTAGCCTCTTTCCTCTTCATCAGGGAGCTACTCAGTCCGAGTATGGGTCTCCGTCCCACTCACACTCTCACACTCTGACTCATTCTCACACTCTCAGGCTCTCTCACACTCTCTCAAGCTCTCACTCACTCATACTCTTATTCAGACTCTCTCATTTTCTTTCAGACTCTCACTCTTACTCTCACTCTTATTCATGCTCTCCCACAATCTCACGCACTCTCTCACACTCATGCTGTCTCATACTCTCTCATGCTCTCATATTCTCATTCATGCTCACTTACACTTTCAAGCTCTCTCACATTCTCTCACACTCTCACTCATGCTCTCTCACACTTTCACGCTCTTATGACCTCTCTTACTTTCATACACTCTCACTCACTCTTAATTACATTCTCTCTCACTCATGGTCTCTTACACTCTTACTCACTCTCTCACATGCTCTCACTGCCTCTCTCAGTGTCTCCCTACCTTATCTGCCAACAGCTTCCATGTCCCTGTCTCATTTCCTGCAGCTCCACTTCTTCTCTTGCATCTTCTTCTTTTGTCTTTTTTTCTCCTTCCCTGGTAGCAGCTCCACTGACCAAGGCCTCAATGAGCACTTCCTCAAAGGTCCAGAAGAGTGTGTGAATGGAGGCTCAGGCCCCTTTAAGGAAACACTCCAGAATGGCTGGTGAGAAGAAGATGCTACAGCTTTACTGAGCCGCGGAAGCTTAGTAAAGCGTGTTGGAAAGCCGCAAGCCGGTCTCTTCAGCGAGAGGTGACGCATAAGCTAGGAGAAAACTTTGCCATTACAGTGCCTTAAAAATCAGGACAGTTGGCAGGTATGAGTAAGTAAGCAGCAAGTGGAAGTCCTTTGCTACCAGGGGCCCTGGGGCAATTGCCCTTCACTCTTAATGCCTCTGTACTCATAAGTAGCACCAGAGCTAAGCTGTGCTAAATGTAATTTTTTTTGGTTTTCCTGCTGTAGTCTTGCGCTAGATCTAAAGTTGTCAGCTTGCCAGACACAATTAATTTTTCAAGCACTGGCTTATCACAGTACAGATGTTTTCTTACCATGTTTTTTTTCTGTTAATACCATAGATTCAGAATCATTTAATCTCAAGGCGTTTAGGTAAGAACTTTTTCCCGCTTTTTTGTAAGCCAATTGACCAGAAATGTCAATTTGTATCTCAGTATCTCCCGCTAAATAATAATGTGAAGAATTTGAAGTATTTGTTAATATATAGTGTGCTCTTTTCTTTTTTTTAATAGTTCAATTTATTTGCATATTTCTATTTTTCCATGGGAGATTGATGGTATGAGCAAATATACCTCATCTAATTTGCCTGCTTCCTCTCTAGCAAGCTTCATTGTTATTACTGCTCAGGATATGCTTACGTTTTTATATACATTCTGGACCGACCCTACAATAAGATATTTTTCTCAGTCTACCTAATTTTTAATACTTATTAAGTAAATGTACCTTTTGCCCTTTCTGCAGATAATTTTGCAGCGATATGGGAAAAAAAATTACTGCACGGCGAGCAAAAACACTTTTTTTTTCTTTTCATTTTTGCTGCATTCATTTTCAGGCAATGTATTTAGTTTCCAATCTGTTCTGCTTGGATGAAATTTGTGGGCCTTTTTTATTTGGAATGACATTTAGGCGAGGGGTGTTTCCAAAGGAGGAGGTCCCTGACACCTTCTGGACTCACCTTTCTTTATAGAATTTTTTAAAAAAAAGGTTGCCCCAGAGGTAGGACAGTCAAAGAGGTGCAGCAGAAACAGTAGTGGTAGTAGTAGTAGTAGTAGTAGTAGGGCATTGGCCTTGAGCAGGTAGACACTGGCAGATAATAGGTATGTGCAGCCTCATGGAGCATAACTGAATTCATGGACATTTAAAAAAAGGTTTCACCAGAGTTAGGCAGAGGTGTAGTTGTAGTAGGGCACTGGGCCTGGACAGGCAGGTACTGGCAAATGATAGGCAAATGCAGCCCCATGGAGCAGTTCTGATTTCCACCACAATATTCTAGAAATGTAAAGGTTCCCCTAGAGTAAGGACGGTTAAAGAGGTGAGCAGCAGTAGTAGAGCACTGTGCCTGAGCAGGCAGACACTGACACTTTTTTCCATATAGTGTATTTTGTAATATGCAATATGCATAACAGAAGAATATAATAAACTGAATTGCAATTTGTAGTACTGATTAAATTGATTCATTGCAGTTCACTTTGATGATAATTGCTAACTCAAGTAAGTCAACTCTACTGCAATGCCTCTGAATTTACGCCAGGATACCTAACAGCTAAATAGATATTTGCATGATTCAGAAAAAGTCAACTAAGAAACAAGGAGTTACTTGAGCTGTAATGTCTAGTTCCATGAACATCAAAAATGATGCAAAACAGTTTTTTTGTAACGCTTTCAAAATGTCATGCATAACCAGGTTGGGATAAGTAGACTTGATGTACCATAGGTTAATACAATCATTATGATCAGTAGCCAGTTTTTTTTTTATGCAGATTACATTTTACCATAACTGTCTAGTTACTGTCATCACTTTACCTGCTGTTGCTCCAGGGCAACTTTTGCCATTTCTAATCTTGTATATCTAATCTTGTCTATCTGACTTTCAGACAAGGAGATGTAGGGACACCATGATTTGTAGTATAAAAAATGAAGACTGACGACAATGTGAAATTCATGGGGATTCATGGACATCTTTCTGGTATCATCATATGGAGGCATGCATGTATATATATGGCTCTCTATCACGCTTCCTGCCTACCGTAAACATAGTATGGATATTTTGGCTGGCTAACAAAACACTATATACATGGACAAAGTTCTACTGGAATCCACATTTTAGGACAAAACAGGTAGACCTCTATGGAGTCAATGCTTGTAATGATTTTGATAACTATTGTAAAACACATTATGTAAATGTTAGAAAAAAATGCAGCCATAGAAACGTGCAGTTATTGACAACTGCAGATATCTTAGATGGAAGTGCAAAAACATAAAACAAGGGAAGGGCCAATTTTGTTTCTTTAAGAAAGCTTTGTTATTAAACCACTTAATTTCCCACATGTTAAAAAACAGGTGTCATTTACAGTTGTTACATTTGTTAATCATAACTAAATATTGACCATAACAAGCATTTTTAATTTCACACTGGCTGGTTTAGTTCGCCAATAACTATGCTGGCATGTATGTACACAGCAGTAAAAATAGCTATTGTACTGACAAATTATGTTTATGTGCATTATAAGTATGTAAAATGGACGTCCCCGCACTGCTCAGTCTGTGTTAATAAAATGTTCATGGTGTAATATTATGACCCTTTTTCAAAGTTTTTTCTTTAAAGGACAAAATAGAGCACATATACTAGTGTATAAAATACACATATTATACATATATTTATGAGTTTATCTCATAGTTACACTCTAAAAAGTTACACTATTCTACCCATAAAAACAATACAACAAAATCTACAAAATCTATACAACATAAAAAATTACATGATATAGTAAAACTAAAGTAAGATTGCTTAAAATTTTCACTAAATACAGCATTATCAG
Source organism: Spea hammondii (assembly GCA_029215755.1). Classification (NCBI taxonomy): domain Eukaryota; kingdom Metazoa; phylum Chordata; class Amphibia; order Anura; family Pelobatidae; genus Spea; species Spea hammondii. The sequence continues at coordinate 3,432,480 of JARDYJ010000011.1, read as the reverse complement.
AATCCTACATTCAACAATTTCTAGTACTATTGAATACCTAAACCTTACCCACAAATTATCCAATTACATACAATTCTGACTCATTTCTCAGGGGAAATCAGCCACTTATATGTTATATGTGCCATGCAGCAGAAGAGCATTCTTAAAAGTTTATGTGTTGTTTCTGCGTGAATAAAACTTAAGAGTAAACAATTAAATGACAGCTCTGTTTAGACGCATCGTTTTATGGAGTAATGAGGTAACTTAATTACGTCTCTTGTACCTCCCACTGGAAGCAGGAACCCAGTGGAGTCACGTCAATATACGTCACGTCACATGACCCTGCTCCCTTCCTGCTTCCCTTAGGCGGTACAAGAGAAGTTGCTTGCACAGTGCGAGCTACACAGAGGGAAGCAGCGGCACCTGCGGATGTCTGTGAGTGGCACAGATAGCTCTGCAGTTCAGGTAATGGGGTGGGGGAGTGTCGCATGAATGAGTATGCGTGATTCAGTGAATGAATGAGTATCTGTGAAATGAGGGAATGAGTATCTGGGAATGAGTGAATTAATGAGTATTTGAGAATGAATGAGTATCTGTGATGAAAATGAATAAGTAATGAGAATATTGTGTATGGTCCTCCCCAAGCGGCCTGGAATTTGTAACACTCAGTACTCGGGAATCAGTATTCACAATCCTTAGCTTTTGAGTCAAACCAGACCTTTTGTTTGGTCGTGGCTGCATGGAGGTTTTGGTAGACTAAACGTATTAGTTGTTCTTCTCTCTGTTTCAATATATAAAGGCAACCGGGGTTTTCTCTGATTCACACTGTTGCTCCCAGTATTCCCTTATCCAGCTGACCTTACACTTTTCACCCATACAAAAATTCTAAGAGGGAGAAGCCAGTAGATACATGGGGCACTTCCCAATATGGAAATAGCAGGTCCAGCAAGAATATTTCCCAATTAGCATGTTCTGCTATGAATACAAATATGTCAAGGTTCCATTACATCATTCACAGAGACTGGTGGTGGTAAGAGGAGGTCTGAATAGGCCGTACGCCACAGAGACACAACATTGTTGGGCTAGATCGACATAAAGTGATGTCCCAGACAATATTGTCCAGGGACAACCCATCTTTGTAAATATTTTGATTTTGGCATCCACAGCTGTCTCAGAAGAAACATTTTACAGGGCTACAGTTTCTGGACCAAGTGGCATATATGTCTTACCCATATGACTGGCTTTTGGTAATGTCCACTGCTACCTTCTGTAACTTCTAGTTAACTACAGGTAGTGAGTGTAGGAATGCCGAGCAGTCGTCTCACCTATTCTCTGGCAGGTCTCACCGATCTGACAAAACCATCAGACATTGTGAGTCCTGGCCACAAAAGGCTTTTTGCCCTTGTTACCCCTTGTTGGTATGCTAAGAGGATCTCATTGCCCTCAACCCCCAGTATTTTTGGGAACAATATATTAATATATAAGGCCATGCATAATACTGTTCCTCCATGGATCTCTGCCCTCATAAGCAAATACTCTCCTACTCAATCCCTACGTTCTTCCCATGGGCTAAGGCTCTCCTCCTCACTTATCACCTCTTCCTTTTCCCCGTCTACAAGATTTCACTCAAGCTGCCCCATATCTCTGGAATCTACTCCCAACGAACCTTCTGCTTTCACCTTCCCTCCCAAGATTCAAGAAACATCTCAAAACTTCTTCAGAGAAGCATACCATCTTAGCTGCTAGAACTTCATTGTCATTGATACAACCACCACACTACCTCTCACCCGTCTCTGTGCCTTATGTTTGTCACCCCATTCCCTCAAGATTGTAAGCTTGCGAGCAGGGCTCTCTCCACCTAATGTATCGGTTTGTCTTAGTCTGTCAATTCTTGTCTTGTCATACCCCTTGAATTTATGTATTGTATTAAGCGCTGCGTAAACTGTTGGCGCTATATAAATAAAAGATAATAATAATAATAATAATAATTGAGGGGTGTTATTTCTGGCTCTTCAATATAACCAATAGAAGATGATTCTGGGTAATAGTTGGGCCTTCCCTGGCGTGCATAACAGCCTGTGGTCGAGCCGTTAATTGTTTCAAAAGTGACCTTGCTGACATGTGTCACAGGTGACCTTGCAGTCGGTTACAGACTCTACAGCAGGGATGGACTGCACCTCAATTAAGAGGGGGCTGCAGTGCTAGAGGAGAGGATGGCTAGAGGATATCAGGGTCTTTTAAACTAGGTTCTGGGGGAGGATAAAGATAGAAATTAAGTGCTAGCTAGAGTAGACTGGGAAGGGGGTCTAGCTATGGGAAAAGGGGGTGAGAGCAGTGGTGGGGTCAACATAGACAATATGGAGCTACATAGTCCAAAACCTGCAGTCATGAAGTGTCACAGGAGCATCTGTGGCAAGGTTGTAAGGGTTTGTTAGGTACGCACTGTCCCTATTGGTTGCTACAGCCACACCCCCGGAAATCCATATGTGGTAGGGAGGGTAGCTCCCCTTTTGATTGGTCCCTAAGTTAATAGGACATGGGCTGCCCCTAACCACACCCCCTGCACTGTGATTGGTTGCTCCCTGTTCCAGCTCTCTCCTGATTGGTGCCAGTTAAAGTGTTTAAGCTGATGTATTTATGTATTGTTCTTTTCAAGATCGTCTCAAGTATAAAGTTGGTGTTTGGTGTACAATAAAGGAGATTCTTACTTGTTCAAGCCTAAAACCGTGTCTGTGTCTGTGATTTGGGGACAAGGGACACTTCATCGTGGAGTGTAACTACTTGGTTACTGGAAGTCTGGAGTATACCGAGGGGACCATAGGAGATCGCTGGAACTATTGACGGCAGAGACCATCCGTCTCTACAGGGTCCGTCACATTAAGTATTTGTCAACTGATGAACCACAATCGGGTAGTAACCTTAAATGTCTTTTAGCAAATGCAAGAAGCTTGGCAAACAAAATGGATGAGCTGGAAATACTGGTAAGTGATGAATGATTATGATCGGTATCACTGAAATGTAGTGGGATGGTATGCATGACTGGTCAGTTAATTTACCAGGTTAGTTGCTTTTTAGAAGGGGCAGAGTAACTAGAATAGGGAGGGGGGTTTGTTTAAATGCAAACCCTAAACTAAAGCCCAGTATTAAGGAAGGTGTACCTGGTGACAATAGTAATCCAGGTTAATCTCCACTGTGGGTGGGGATTAGCCTAGATAGTAAAAAGAGTCGCACACTACTTGTAGGTGTATGCTACAAGCCACCAAACATTAGCAATGTAGGGGAGGATCAGCTGCTATTTTAAAGTGAAAAGGCTGCAAATAGGAATGAAGCTTTAATTACCCAGATATAGATTGGAATAGTGGAACTAGTTCTGCTAAGGGCAGCAAGTTTCTGAACCTGCTTAATGACCAATTAGTAGACACCCCAACCAGAATGGATGCTTGTCTGGATCTGGTAGTAACTAACAATGAGGAACTTATCTCAAATATCAAAGTAAGAGAACACCTGGGGAATAGTTACCATAACATTGTTTTTATTTGAGATTAATTCCAAAAAGCAAATGAGTAACTACTCTACCCAAACACTCAATTTCAGAAGGGCAAACTTTGACATGCTAAGGTCAACTATGTATGTATAGATTGGGATGGATTGTTCTCTAGACTAAACAGAGAGGACCAATGGAATACCTTTAAGCCCAGATTGCAAAATTACAAATCCCAATATATACCTATAAATGCGAGGTCAACAGTGTCATTTATGGCATACAAAGATGCCAACAAAGCCTTGGTTAAATCTTGCAGAACTCACTGACACAAGCAATTGCGCTTTACAATGTCACGCTTGCATCGCCACTTAAAACGCGCTTCGTTTTTGGCAGCACTCATGCATATTAAAAATAATCAACACATTGAATTGAATTCCCATGAGGCTCAGCCAGACATACTACTTCCATGATGCTGGCTGAGCATCATGAGAAGTGCAGCAACAGTAAAGCTGCAGATGCTAGCTGTGAACAAAAATTCCCATGATTCTCAGCCAGCCAGGTGTCCACCATAATGCTGGCTGAGCATCATTGGAAGAGCAGTCTACAGCAGCAGAGATTTTTTTTTAAATGAAAAAAGGCTAATGTTAGTCTCCCTCCCAGGACCCTTACACACACCTGCCCATAAACACACATATACACATTCACTGTCTTTACACACACACATATACACTGCCCCTACACACACCCCTGCACACATACACTGCACTTACACACACCCGCCCATAAACACACATATACACATACACTGCCCTTACACACACATATACACGCACACTGCCCTTACACACACACATACATGTACACTGCCCTTACACACACCTGCCCATAAACACACGTATACACATACACTGCCTTTACACACACATATACACATACACTGCCCTTACACACACATATACACGTACACTGCCCTTACACACACATATATACACGTTCACTGCCCTTACACACACACACATGCACGTACACTGCCCTTACACACACATATACACATACACTGCCCTTACACACTCACATATACACATACACTGCCCTTAGACACACACATGCACGTACACTGCCCTTACACACACATATACACATACACTGCCCTTACACACACATATATACACGTACACTGCCCTTATACACACACACACACATATGTACACACTGCCCTTACACACACTTATACAAGTACACTGTCCTTACACACACCTGCCCATAAACACACACACACATACACCGCCCTTACACACTCACATATACACATACACTGCCCTTAGACACACACATACACATACACTGCCCTTACACACACACACACACACATATACACGTACACTGCCCTTACACACACATACACTGCCCTTACGCACACATATATACATGTACACTGCCCTAACACACACACACACCTATGTGCACACTGCCCTTACACACACACATACATGTACACTGCCCCTAGACACAAACATATACACTGCCCTTACACACACATATACACATACACTGCGTTTACACACCAGCTAACCAATACATATACTGCTCTTACACACACCGACCCATACACACACACACACAAGCTTACAAACACATACATACACTGCCCTTACACCCCATCTCTTACCTCTTCCACCATCCACCATCCTTCTTCCTTCATCCTGTATCCTGCAGTGGGAGCGCAAGGTCTGTCACTTCGCTTTACTACTCCCTCATCACTATGCACCGGCTATTGCTGCCATCATATCCACGCGCTTGGCATTATTTGCCCAGGTTCTAGCATGTACTGGGTGCCTGGGCATGATAGCTGTTAATAATCACATATATATATATATATATATTAATATTGTTATTGCATTTTTTTCCCATTTTGGTGTTACTTTTAATAAAAGTGTGGTTATTTTTTTAAGGAGGGGGGGTCATTTTCGTTTTTGGTTCGGTTTCGGCCAAGTGAATCCTGAATTTTCGGTTTCGGTCCAGAATTTTCAGTTTGGTGCACAACCAAGGGTGACCCAGAAGTGGAAGTCCCAGGTTTAAATAGGGAGAGATGGAGGCGTTTCCTGCATGTAGAGGTTACCCGAGGTTATAAGAGCACATTACAGGTGGCGGGAAGCCGCCTGAGATGGAGGCGTGACGTGGCATGGGAGCAGCCATGGATTGGGACCTGAGAGGCAGGTAAGTCCTTACATGCATAACTGGGGGGGGCAGGTTGGGAAATGAAAATAAGAAATGCGTTTTTCTCAAAGTTTTTTTTTTTATTCTGCTGTTTGTTTTTAACATCCTGTTTGTTTATTAAATTATTTTAAATAAATGAAACATTTTTATCCGATTAATCGAAAAAATAACCGGCCAACTAATCGATTATGAAAATAATTGTTAGTTGCAGCCCTAATTCAGAATAATATTGAAGTCTCTTCTTTGCAGGAGAATTTAGACAGAGTTGGGGACTGGGAGTGCAAGTGGCAGATGAGGTTCAACATAGATAAATGCAAAGTTATGCATTCCCTTATGAAAAAATGACTGCAGTTTTTCTGAAGTAATACTGCAGTTTTTTGGACATGAAAAAACTGCAATACTGCTTTTACTGCAGTATTACTGCACATTTACTGCAGTTTTACTGCATTTGTACTTCACTGTACTGTAGTTTTACTGCAGTTATTTTTGTACGGAAGTACCAATGCAATAAAGCTGCAGTACATCGAAGTACAACTGTAGGTTTGCAATAAAAAAGTGCACTAAATGTGCAGTAAAACTGCAGTACAGTGAAGTACAAATGCAGTAAAACTGCAGTACAGTGAAGTACAAATGCAGTAAAAGTGCAGTATTGCTGTTTTTTCATGTCCAAAAAACTGAAGTATTACTTCAGAAAAACTGCAGTCATTTTTTCGTAAGGGTTATGGTAAAAATAGTAAAAATGCACCCTATACTATGAGCGGAATATATGGAATAGTGGTAGACAACGGACAAGTGTGCAATACCAGCAAGTAGCTGCAAGGGCCAATAAGGTTTTGACATGCATAAAACGAGGTATTGATTCACGGGAGGATATCATCTTGCCTCTTTACAGGTCAATGGTAAGACCTCACCTTGAATATGCGGTACAATTCTGGGCACCGGTCCTTAAAAAGGACATTATGCAACTAGAAAAAGTGCAAAGGAGGGCGTACCTAGAGTGTTTGGCACCTGGGGTGGATCCTGTATGTGGCACCCCCCCACACACACACTTTAAAACTGCATAGTTTCTATCACTATATACCGAGGCACACATTGATGGTGGTACAGCATAACTGTTGTCATTATAAACTGAGGAACACATTGACGGGGGTACAGCATAACTGTTATCAGCGTAATCCCTATCACTATTCATTGAGTCAGACATTGACAGTAATGCAGCATAACCCTTGTCACTATATACTAATCCAAACATTAATGTGGTGTAGGCCTTCCACTTCAGTGTCTGGCTTAGTATATAGTAGGAATGCATATATATATAGTCTAAGGTGCTAGGTTATAGACCAAGTTATTAAGGTGAGTTGGGTGGTTCTCATAAAGGTGCTCAAAGAGGAAAAGTTGACTACAGTCCTTGAGTGTGTGTGCAAGAGCTCCGAATGCAGTTGGAGTAAGCTCAGCCAAATCAGAGGTCACAGCAAACCAGGCTTTTTTGCTTTACCTCGCCACTGCGGTGATAAGGTATGACCCAATAGGCCTCTGTAACGCCAGTAAGTTTCCCTACCAGGTGTACTGAATCATGGGGATAATGTTGTAGTGGTACTCAAAATCCTGCAAGTAGCCATTTATGTCATTAAATATTTAATGACATACCACTGGATGAAATGCTCCTGTATAACCCTGCATCACCAGTATTCTCCCTTTCTGTCATCGCTATTCAGTCCATCAGCTCATCCTCAATCTCCTGTGCTGGATTTGGCCAAGGAAATGTAGATTGGTTCCGGACAGCCCTTGCATTGGAATCTTCCTGCAGGAGGTTATCAACTCTACCAGTACCATCTGTTCGCTGCAATGGCTAGTGGTGCCAGCGGAAGCAGCTTCTAGTTCCATCAAGGTGGAGATGATTGTGTAGCTGCTTAACTCACTGATTACAACACTGTGGACCACCAACGCTCCTTCATTGTTGATTTACATACTCTTCCTCCATATGGCTGCACGTGGACAATCATATACTCAGGTGGTTAATTTAGGGGAAGTTATGGCTAATGGGGTGTTTAGGGTTAATTTAGGGGCAGTTATGGTTAATGGGGTGTTTAGGGTTAATTTAGGGACAGTTATGGTTGATGGAGTGTTTAGGGTTAATCTAGGGGCAGTTATGGTTAATGGGGTGTTTAGGGTTAATCTAGGGGAAGTTATGGTTAATGGGGTGTTTAGGGTTAATTTAGGGGCAGTTAATGGGGTCTTTAGGGTTCATTTAATGCTGGGGACTGAGGGTTAATTTAATTTAATAAAGTTAACTTAAGGTGCAGTTAGAGGTAAAGGGGGGCAAACTAAGGGGAATCTAAATCCTGGGGGCAGTGAAGATTATTAATGTATTTATTTATAAGTATGGTGTCAGTCATATTCTCTGAATGATTCGAATCTCTGTAAGACTCCAATCTTTGAACGACTCTCTGAATCTATGAGTCATCGTTACTCTGTGAATTAATGAGCTGTAACCTGATCCCAGGGTCTGTGTCTGAGTGCTCTCCAGATGACTCACTCTAGGATCAGGTTACAACTGTAGTTCATGATTCACAGACTGAACTGTTACAAATCAATCGTTCAGTCTACTGAACCGATTCATCCGGATCACTGAAAATAATCAGATCAAAAGAACGATTCGTTCATGATCCGGACATCACTATCTGCCAGCACAATTTACTTTAGTAGTGAGCCTCAAGTTAGCTGCCTTTACGGCATGCTGAAAATAAATAACCATAAGACCTGACAGTAGTGATGGGAAGTTCGGATCATTAAAGTGAATCGGATCATTTCGATTCGTTCACTGAAATGATCCGATTCATGATCCGGATCTTCGGCTCACTCAGTGTGCCTGCACGGAGTTACTGTTTTCCAGTAACTCCATGCAGGCACACTAACGATTGGCCCCGCCCCTTTCATTATGAATCCTCCCCCCTGCCTCCAGTGATGTCAATGAAGGCAGAGAGTCGTTCAAAGATTCGGATCTTACAGGGATCCGAATCTTACAGTGATCCGGATCACTGTAAGATCCGGATCATTGTAAGATCCGGATCATTGTAAGATTCGGATCATTGTAAGATCCGGATCTTTGAACGACTCTCTGCCTTCATTGGCATTCTAATCATTCAGAGAATGTCACCATACTGTTATAAATAATACATTAATAATCACTGCCCCCAGGATTTACATTCCCCTTTACCTGCAACTGCACCTTAAGCTAACTTTATTAAATTAATTAAATTAACCCTCGCCATTAAATTAACCCTAAACACCCCATCAACCATGACTGCCCCTAAAATTAACCCTTAACACCCCATCAACCATGACTGCCCCTAAAATTAACCCTTAACACCCCATTAACCATAACTGCCCCCAAATTCACCCTAAACACCCCATTAAGCATAACTGCCCCCAAATTAACCCTAAACACCTCATTAAGCATAAATGCCCCTAAATTAACACTAAAGACCCCAATAAGCATAACTGCCCCCAAATTAACCCTAAACACCTCATTAAGCATAACTGCTCCTAAATTAACACTAAAGACCCCATTAAGCATAACTACCCCCAAATTAACCCTAAACACCTCATTAAGCATAACTGCCCCTAAATTAACACTAAAGACCCCATTAAGCATAACTGCCCCCAAATTAACCTTAAACACCTCATTAAGCATAACTGCCCCTAAATTAACACTAAAGACCCCATTAAGCATAGCTGCCCCTAAATTATCCCTAAACACCCAATTAAGCATAACTGCCCCCAAATTAACACTAAAGACCCCATCAACCATACCAATTTATTAGGTAATTTATCTGGAGTACATGCAATTAATTTAGGGGCAGTCATGGTTAATGGAGTATTTAGGGTTAATTTCAGGGGCCGTTATGGTTAATGGGGTCTTTAGGGTTAATTTCAGGGGCCGTTATGGTTAATGGGATCTTTACGGTTAATTTCAGGGGCAGTTATGGTTGATGGGGTATAAGGGTTAATTTTATGCTGATGACTGAGGGTTAATTTAATTAATTTAATAAAGTTAACTGTAGGTGCAGTTATAGGTAAAGGGGGGCAAACTCAGGGGAATCTAAATCCTGGGGCCAGTGTGAACATTATTAATGTATTTATTTAGAAAAGTATGGTATCAGTAATATTCTCTGAATGATTTGAATCTCTGTAAGATTCGGATCCTTGTAAGATCCGGATCCCTGTAAGATTCGAATCATTCGACTCCTCGGATCATTCGACTCTTCGGATCATTCGACTCTTCGGATCATTCGACTCTTCGAACGACTCTCTGACTCTATGAGTCATCGTTCCTGTGTGAATTAATGAGCTGTAACCTGACCCCAGAGTCTGTGTCTGAGTGCTCTGCAGATGACTCACAGCTCTAGGATCAGGTTACAGCTGCATGATTCACAGACTGAACCGCTATAAATGAATCGTTCAGTCTAGTGAACCGATTCATCCGGATCACTAAAAAGAACCGGATCAAATGAACGATTCGTTCATGATCCGGACATCACTACCTGACAGTCTAGTCTATCTTTCATAGTTCCCTGACATATGCCTTATGTTAAGTCCTCTTAAATGCATTAAAAAAAAAATAGTATTCATGTCACCGACGTAAAAGCATTTACTACTTCAGAGATGTACTGCCTTTCATGCTTTAAAGAAGTAGTGTGCTCGGATCCTCGCCGAAAGGACTCTCTCCATAAGTGCATATGGGCTGTGTGGGTAATACCGGCACTGGTCAGTCCTTGATTGATTACTGTGCTTTTATGGGCCATTGTTAAGGGAGAAAGAAAGTTTCAGAATTCCTGTGGTAATGCTCCCTATGCTGTTTATTTTGTGGCGTGTTTCACTTTCCGTGTTTAAGCAACTACTGCAAAATGAAGCTACAGATAAAAATAACATTAAGTATGTCTTTCAGACAACTCACACTTGCACAGTTGTATGATGAAGATTTTATTTCTTATCCACTATGCTGCATTTATGCTATTTTACTACAGAGATGTAGTGATCATGGGGATTTACAAATCTCTGTGCACTCTTTCCTCTCCCGGGGCCTCCGCGCGTCCCTCCCTACTTTCCCTCCCCCGTTTTCAGGAGAAGCTCCAGGCAGTCGTGGAAGCGGGACAATGACGCTGTGTATTCCAAAGTTTGTATTCTTTAGTCAAACTATCATAGCAGGTAAGAAATCTTTCTTTACCAGTATGATTATGTGTGTGCGTACATTGTTTAAAGAATTCTTGCAAGTGTGAGTGAGATTGCTTGTGTTAAAATGTAGAAATGTCCTCGTTTACATGAGTTATTTTACGATTAAATTTTATATATCTTTAACTAGCATGCAGTATGGCACTCACAATATCCAAGACCCCTAATTGTGTGTGTGTACATCAAGGCCATAGTAGGAAGCTGAGGGCATTGGAGCAGTTCTCTATTTTTCATATTAAGCGCTGACATCGCACCTAATATAAACCCTGACTACTGCACATGCGCAAGCCAGGTAAAGTATCCACTGTAAAATAAGCACAACCAATGAAATGCCAATCTACTGTTACATTAGACAGGACTGTTGGCAATTAGTCTCTCTCCCTGAAAGACTGTCCCATTCATATCAAAAGAACGGGTAAAAAATAGAATAGGACATGAGATAATACTACATATATGACAAAACACATGGGGTAGTGAAAAATAGGCACTTAATCGCCTCTAAAATTGGTTTCTATCAGTCATTGCACTGAAAGACACTAACTTGGTGTCTGAGAGCTGCAATCCTCTCACCAGTAGTGTACAAGCTCATGTGCAGCCTGTGACTGGGCACACAAGCCCATTAACCCCTTAAGGACAACTGTCTTTTTTTTTTTTAAACTCTTTGTTTCAATGGGTTTTTACATTTGGTCATAGATGCCACTACGGGGGGGGGGGGGTTGAATATAGCTCCAGTGCTAGCAATGTAATTTCCCACAAAGATTTTTAGATTACTCTGTAGCGTGACTGGTCTCCACTGAGGGGGGGGGGAGTAATGTCTGTGAGTGTGTGTTTATGCGACGTGAACAACCTGCACCACTACTGGGTACAGATGCTGCTTCCTTCTGCCCATAGCCACCAGGGATACAGAACTTAAATCATCAGGTGGAAATATCATCAAAGACACCAGGAAACACAGCTCCTCAGGAATCTCGGTGGCACTGTAGTATAGCAAGCTTACCCCGATAACAAGACAGATCCATAAACTACCAGACAGCCTGGCGGCTCCATACAGTTCTTTGGCCAGCAATGCCCACCCGACCAAAAGTCACTATTTCGGGGTGATCCCGAAGGGAGGGGCATCAATTCTGATGTACCAGAGAAGAGCTCAGGGTTTAAGGACATCATGTTACCAAAAGCGACCTTATCCAAAGTTGGGACCCTGAGTGATGGAGTTGGAAACACCCTCAAGAATAGTCCACGCAGTAGCTGAGTTCCATAGTCGTGGCTGGGTAAAGATGGGTAATAATACCAGGGTTCCTAAATAAGCTCCATCTCCATAATCACCAATTATTGCTTACCACAAGCATAGTATAACCTCAAAAGAGCAGGCGTATGGAGCGTTTCAGACCATGTAGAGCACCCATAGCCGACTAGTTCATGGGAGTCTGCTTAAGACAGACAAGACAGGGTTTTCCGGTCACCATGTGCCCCCCCCCCCGATGAGAGATAAGAGGGGACTGGGCAGGCAGGCAAGGAGTCTCCCCAGGAATGCATCAGTGCCCCCCTCCCAAACTCAAATCTGCCCCCAAGAAATCAATTCTAGAACCTGAGTAATGTGTATATCACTTTACCATTGGATGAGAAATTTGAATGCCTGAAATGGAAGTGTGAGTTTGTGGTCAAGTTCTGTACTGTTCAGTCTAGATTGTGTTAACTTACTATCGTTACTAGGGAGTACTAGCAAGCATTTCCACATTTCTCACTGTGGTTAATAAATTGTAACATCTAAATTTGTGTATCATTCACCAGAGTCCAATATAGAGGAATGTATAACCTGAGGCAGGGATTTATTTATCAGGATTGCCACCCCCTTTTTTATGCATAAGTATATTCAGGGGGCTCTTAACATGAATGAAGTACTTTGTAGCCTTTTATTGGGGTGTTAAGATCAGCCACATTCCATGATATAATTTTCATTGTGTGTGGGATCACTTTATTGGGAACACAACCCTCCTGGGTTTGGTTACCTGTCATGAGGTGCATGAAGCAGACAGAATGAGAGAAAACTTTCTAATGGGAGCCCCAGCTGACAGCTCAATGGCTCCTAAATATCTCATGGGAGGGGTGCAAATAATCCATCTTTACATTGTTATGTAACCCATCTAGTAGCATTCTAGCAATTAGTAAATATATAATTGCTAACTGAAGTATAATGAAGCAAAGAGCAACCACAAGCGCCATCAGTGAATGGCAATGCTGCCACTAACAAGATGGGAGCGCCAACTGTCGCATCAATGAGTTCACAGAGGGTCTATCCAGGTAGTAGAAACTACATTCAACCCTGCAAGTCAATGGAGCCCAGCCCCCTAATCACAATGTGATTAGTAAAATAATAATAATAAAAAAGAAAAATTGAATAATTCCAAACAACCCAACAAACACATGCATGTCGGGTATCATTGTGCTCAGGAGATGTTGCTGAACACATATTGGGGTGTTATTTGACAGTGACATATACCAAGAGTGGTAAATTCATACCTGAAGTACAATGTGTGAAGGGGAAAAAAAACAACTTACTACCATAAAGTTTGACAAAGGCTGGTGGTAGAATTAATGCATGGAAAGGGTTAAAATACCAGCATTTAAAATACACTGGGTGTCTAGTTTAAAAAATTACCCTATTTGCTCCATTATGCAAATGCTCTGAAAAATAACCATCGTCTTATATTCACGGTCGTCTCCTAATCAGACCTCAAATAGAGGTCTGACTACAAGCCTAAGATCCAGATCCCCCGCAGCGCTGCAGGGGACCCAAATGGTCCTCTCTGGCAGCCGGTGGACGTCTGTGTGATGCGCGCAGACAACCTCCGCCACTGCCGGCACTTTCTCTCGGGCTTCTATGTCAGAGTCACATGACTTTCCGGTGCTCATTCATAGAAGCCCCAGCGGAAGTGCCGGCAGCAGCAGCAAAGATTGTCTATGCAGACCTCCACCGGCTGCCCCGCTAGACACCAAGGAATCTGAATTATTGCCCAATAAGCTGCAGAAAAAAGCAAAAAAAACCCATAAAAATATTGGGTATTTCTAAACACCAGGACAAATAGGCAGATGAGTAAAAGATTTTTCAAATAAAAGTGAAAGTCCTTTTTTAATTTTAAAAATATCACCATAATTTATAAAATTTTTTTTAAAGTAAATTAGATATGATAAAAATAATGGTATCTTAACCATTAAGGGGTTAATAAAAACTATGATTGAGAAAATGCATTTCCTTTTATCTGCCGGCCTGCCCACAGTTATGCACATCTGCCCATAGTTATGCACAGCTTCCCCCAGGCTTACCACTCTGCTCCCCAGATATGCCCTATACCCCCTTCTATACCACTCTACCCCCCTGATATGCCTTATACCCTCTATATGCCACTCTGCCCCCCTGATATGCCTTATACCCTCTATATGCCACTCTGCTCCCAGACTTACCAGTGCATCCCGAGACTTGTCCCCCGTGCTTCAGACTCCCTGGCATCTAGTGGGGGAAGCAGGTAGACGTCTGCGTGCTGCACGTAGACAACCTCCGCTTCTTCCCGGCACTTCCGCCGGGACTTCTATGACTGAAAACTGAAAGGTCATGTGCTCCATCATAGAAGCCCCAGCGGAAGTGGTGGGCAGAAGCGAAGTTTTTTTTTTATTGTTTGTTTTTAACATACTGTTTGTTAATTTTTTATTTTTTTTATCCGATTAATCGAAAAAATAATTGACCAACTAATCGATTATGAAAATAATCGTTATTTGCAGCCCTAGATCCAGGTCCCTTGCAGTGGTGCGGGGGATCTGGATCTTAGTCTTATAGTCAGACCTCTATATATATATTTGCTCTGGAAAAAAATCTTGTCTTATATTCGAGCAAATTCGAGTTGACATACCCCCCCCCTTTTGCAGCTATAACAGCTTCCTCTCTTCTGAGAAAGCTTTCCACAAGATTTTGGAGTGTTTCTCGGGGAATTTTTGCCTATTCAGTAGACTGTTTGTGAGGTCAGGCACTTATGTTGGACGAGAAGGCCTGGCCCGCAATCTCCGTTCCAGTCATCCCAAAGGTTTTCAATGGGGTGGAGGTCAGGGCTTTGTGCAGGCCAGTCACGTTCTTCCACACTAAAACTAATCCAACCATGTCTTTATGGATCTTGCTTTGTGCGCTGGGGCAGAATCATGCTGGAATAGAAAAGGGTCTTCCCCAAACTGTTCCCACAAATTTGGAAGCATAACGTTGTCCAAAATGTTTTGTTATCCTAAAGGGGACATACCAGGGCTGTGACAGCCCATCTGTTTATACCCTATGTTATTTTGGCCCAATACCTGTTTTCCTGTATTACAACCCATCCCTGTGGTTTTCCCAAGGATTAAAGGCTCACGGACCCTGTATACCCCTAATGTTGGTTGGATCCCACCTGCCCTCTGCTTGGTGCCTGACTAGGATTTAGCCATAAATTCATGGAACTGTGCAGCGGCTAGAAACTGCGGCGACGCCTGCCGACAATTGAAACGGTGTCGCTACGGACATCCTTTGTCCCACCACCTCGCTCTTTTAAGGTTACATGAAACTCGTGGTGGGCACCACTCGGTGGCAGTCACAAATACCTGTGCTGTCCTTAATAAAGTCAGTTCTGTTTTACCCCTACACTAAGTCTCGGCTAGTGCCTCGGGAATATGAAGGGTTAATCCCTTGAGCAATTGAGCTTTCAGCAGCTAGGAAGATCTATACGGCGGAGATAACTCAGTATGAGTACGGGTCTCTGTCACAAAGACGTTTTGGAACATGCTGGAAGGAGCGTTTTTTTTTGTTTTGTTTTTTAAACAATGACTCTCCCACAACATCACTGCAGCAACTTTTCCCTGGGTCACTAATCCGGAAGTGACATTACAACATCGAGGTGAAACTGGGAAGTCCAACGATTAAGCTTTCGGGCAGCCTCACCAGCTGGTTTTGGTTGTGTGGTTTGGTACTGATTTTCAAGTATCCACAACTCCATGCATGCAAACTATCTGATCATAACCGTCAACGTTGCCCCACATATAACAAGCCTGCATGTGTGTTACGCTTCATGTTGCATATGCTACGCTTTTTGTCTGCGGCTTACAATGTGTCTTACTCTGTGCGTGTGTGCAAACCGTGCATTGTGAGTACCATGGAGTCTCCAGGTCTTTGTGGAGTGCATGTGTTGTGTGGATATTTCTTTTTGTGTGTTGGTTCTGTGTTACACTTTGCAGATTTCAAAAAACATATTTCTGCTTGTCACTATAGAACAATTTTAAAGCCTATTTGTAAGTGGTCGAGGCATATATGTAAGTGGTTGCTTTCCATTCGTTTAGTGTACCCACACAAGTTATACATTTTTTTTTTCTTCCCAGAACAAGAAGAGCTTTCTTCAAATACCATATTATCATAAGATATGGTGAAAAATTAAAAAATATATATTTATTTGAAAAATTGTTTACTCGTCAACAAAAGCTAATGGGGGAAAAAAAGTACCCAATGTTTTTGTGACACCCAAGGTATTTAAAATGCTAAAATTTTAACCTTTTCCATGCAAAGTTTGTGGTATTAATTATTTTTGTATTTTTTTTTTTTCACACAAATTGTACTTCATGTATGAATTCATAGCTCCTAAAGCAACATCTCTTAAGTACATAGATACAACCTATTTTTTCCCTTCATTTTGATATGTGGTCAGTCTGTGCCCATGGATATTTCAAATACTAATATTTTAACTCTTTTGGGAAGATACAGCTCTAATTTTAAGGGCGAGCCATAGTTACAGTGAGTTGTGGGGTGGGTTTTCGTGTACGAGGCATCAGTTCATTATATTACATTACATTTATTTATAAAGCGCCGGCAGATTCCACAGCGCTGTTACAGTCAGAAGAACAATTTAGAAACACATACAATAACAAACTGCTGCAAAGGAGAAGAGGGCCCTGCTCTTGTGAGCTTACTATCTAGTCAGTGGTTGAGGGGGAAGTGAGACAATAGGAGAGGACTACTTGGAGATGATTTGATCTGGTTCCGCTGATGTGTTTAAGCTGTTGATTGTTGGGAGTACTGGGAAGGAATGTTGTGCACTTCCCTGAACAGGTGGGTTTTCAGAGAGGTTTTAAAGGTTGTGTACGAGGGAGAAAGTCTAAGTGCACAGGGAAGGGAATTCCACAGGAGGGGTGCAGCGCGGGTGAAATCCTGAATACGGGAGTGGGAAGAGGTAACAGTAGGTTGTGAGAGGAGCGAAGGGGGCGGGTAGGGGTGTATTTGGATAGGAGGATAGAGATGCAAGGTGGTGCAGAGTATTTGAGGGCTCTATAGGTCAGAAGTTTAAAATTGATTCTGGAGGGTATGGGGAGCCAGTGAAGTGATTGGCATAGTGGGGCAGCGGATGAGGAACTGCGGCAGAGAAAAATTGATCTGGCTGCAGTGTTGAGGATGGATTGAAGCGGTGAGAGGAGACCAGTTAGTAGGGAGTTGCAATAATCCAGGCGGGATTTCACAAAGGAGTGGATTAGTAACTTGGTGGTTTCTCTTGTGAGGAAAGGGCGGATTCGGGAGGTGTTTCTCAGGTGCAGGTGGCAGGATTTGGTGAGGGATGAAGGAGAGAGCAGAGTGAAAGGTGACACCAAGGCAGCGAACCTGGTCTGTTGGCTGGATAGCGGCGTTGTCAACGGTAATAGAGATGTCAGGAAAAGTGGACAGAGCAGATGGTGGGAAGTTTGGTCTTAGAGATGTTGAGCTTTAGGTAACTGGACGCCATCCATGATCCAATTCCTGATAGACACTCAGTAAGGCGCGTTAGAAGAGAGGGGGAAAGGTCAGGAGCAGAGATATAGATTAGGGTGTCATCTGCATATAGGTGGTACTGGAAACCAAAGGAAGAAATAAATTGTGCGAGGGAAGAAGTGTAGATGGCGAATAGCAGATGCCCAAGAACTGAGCCTTGAGGAACACCAATAGTTAGCAGTAGGGGAGAGGAGCAAGGCCCAGTAAATGAGACACTAAAAGTACGGTTAGAAAAGTAGAATTTAAGTCATGAAACAGCCATGTCACAGATGCCATGAGCATGGAGGCTTTGTAGGAGGAGGGGGTGGTCGACTGTGTCAAAGGCTGCTGAGAGGTCCAAGAGAATAACCAGTGAGAATTGGCCTTTCTTTTTGGCTGCAAGGAGGTAATTAGTAATTTTAGTGATGCAGTCACTGTTGAATGCTGTGGACGGAAACCAGATTGTAGAGGGTCAAGAAGAGAGTTTGAAGAGAGAAAGTTTGTTAGTTGATTGTAGGTTAATCGTTCCAGCAGTTTGGAAGCTAGCGGGAGAAGTGAAACTGGATGGTAGTTTGGATCAAGGGAAGGTTTCTTTAGGATGGGGGAGTTGATGGCATATTTGAATCAGGATGGGAATATGCCAGAGGAAAAGGAGAGATTAAAGATGTGGGTTAGGGTTGGGCTAAGGACACTAGAGAGGGGTGGTAGGAGATGTGAAGGTGCAAGGTCAAGGGGACAGGTGGTGAGGTGGGAGGACAACAGGACCTTAGAAACCTCAAAGGGTGTAACTGGGCTGAAGCAGGTGAGGAGGGAGGTTGAGGTACCATATGATTGACACAGTGGGGGAGGATGTTATCCCTGATGATGTCCATTTTGTTTTTGAAGTAGGTGGCAAGCTCTTGGGCAGAGAATATAATTGAGGAGTGGCCATAGTGTATCTGTAAGCTGTGGAGTGTTGAGGTTGCGGATGTTACGATAGGTTTGAGGTGGTTTCTTGGGTAGGGAAGGTGTGTGTGGTATATTGAGATTAAATGTAAACAGGCTGTGATCAGACAGACAGATGGGAGAGTTAGAGAAATGAGATGTGGAACAAAGGTGGGAGAACACTAGATCGATTTGATGACCGCCACGGTGCATCAGGGAGTTAGTCCATTGTGAGAGTCCGAGGGAGGAGGAGAGTGAAAGTAGTTTGGAAGCAGCAGGTGAGGATGTGTCATTAATAGGTATATTATAGTCCCCTAGGATTAGTGTAGGGATGGTGGAGGAAAGAAAGTGGAAAAGCCAAGCAGCAAAGTGATCAAAGAAAATTGGGGTGGGGCCAGGAGGCCGGTAGATCACTGCAACGCGAAGCGCAATCGGGGAGAAAAGGCAGACAGAGTGTACTTCGAAAGACGAGAAAGAGGGAATTGGCGGTAGACATTGAAAGGTGCAGCGGGGAGAGAGTAGAATACCAACATCACCTCCCTGTTTCTCTTCAGGTTTGGGAGTGTGGCTGAAATGAAGGCCACCGTAAGAGAGAGCAGCAGGAGAGGTTGTGTCTGAGGATGTCAACCATGTTTTGGTGAGTGCAGGAAGACTTGAGGTTAGAGATGAAAAGGTCATGGACAGCAGTTAGTTTGTTGCACACACAGCAAGCTTTCCAGAGGGCACAGGAGAAAGGGGTGCCTGGGTTACAGTGGACTGATTTAAGATTGGAGGGACTGTGTTAGTTCGGAAGGTGGGGATAGTGGGGCCAGGGTTACGTTCAATGTCGCCTGAGTACAGAAGGAGTAGGATACAGGTTTGTGGGCATTGGATGCTGTGATGGATCGACCTGTGCCCCAGACTAGACACATCCGCCCGCCAGCTCCTTCCCTCTCTGTCAGCGGACACACTGTGGCTGTCCGAAGAAAGCAGTCACAGACCAGCGCTTCCCTCAATCATGAGACAGGACTTCATGCTTTGAGGTTAAAACAGAACTCTCCTTTTATTACAAATACGCAGAATTTATATACAATCTCAATGCAATGAGCACCGAACCCAACTCCCAATCCCATCAGCCACATCCCATCACAAATCCCATCAGCCACATCCCATCACAAATCCCATCAGTATACAGGGGATGTATCAGGTGAGGAGACTAAGGGATACAATGGGTTTCCCTCACCTGTGTTATCCCCCCTGTAGTGCGGGTGCTGTCTCGGCAGACAGGGCTGTGCTGGCTGATTAAGACCCCAGCTAGATTATAGGATTGTCTCTTTGAAGGTTGGAGCTGCAGCCACATTCAAACAGGTTATAAATAAATATAATAATAATAACTGAAGATCAGACATGGTTCTTCACAGATGCCTTCACTTGAGCATGGTTAGTGTTGTTGGGGTATGAAGAAACTAAGGTTGGGTGATAGACAGGATGGTGATATGTGGACTGTAGAGGGGTTGTCAATGGGTGCAGACGCTGCAGTAATTGTAAGATTTGTGGGAAAAGGACATAATAACATGTACAGGTTCATAGTAAGGATGGAGGTGAAGCAAACAAGTGCTTATGTGGGTTACCTGCTTTCTACAATGGTACTCGGTATGTCGTTTGTAGTTTCCCTCCAGTTTAACTCCAGTGTAACTCTTAACTATCCACTTGGGAAGAGGCCACAGCAGCTACATTAACATTTGTTCACACCTTTTCCTTTGGAGCCAGAGCCCAATATAAATCTTGATAACACATGCTGGGCATTGTCACCTTTGACAGGAAGATGTTACCTGTGGAAGGGTGAAGGGCCATAAATCCTGGCTACATCCCCCTGGGGGTGGAGACAGAGTTTCAATGGACACAGGGTAAAATTATTGAAGAAATAACAAAATATGTTTGGTGCATAACTTTGGGGCCCCAGAGTATATTACACCACTATGCCTGCGATGTGTTGGGAGACCAAACATGTCATGCAGGCACAACCATAGCAGGACCTTTTGCCATATTATTGACATATTGAGTGGAACAGATATGATCCCGCCTTTAGGAAGGCGTTAATCTGCTGAACCCCTACTCTCCAATCCTCTTGCTCAGGTGACAGAAAAAGGGTGGTCTTCTCTTCTTCTTTCTTCGCTCTTCATCCGCTACTCTGCAGGCATAACTTCCCAGTGAACATCTACCAAAATGGAGAGTCCGGTAAAGTCCTCTCCCCGATCCTCCAATCCATTTTGGCGGAAGTTTTTCCTGGGAGGTTATGTCAGCAGAGATGCGGTCGTAGAAAGAAGAGAGAAAAGAGAAGAACAAGAAGATAAGATACTGAAGCGGAGCTGCGGGACACAGAAGTGTAAGTGAAGTAGTGAAGTGAGTGTAAGTAGGAACCTGTATTCAACCAGAGTTCAGTGCGTCCTTGGGTGGGTTTTTGGTGTTGTTGAATGCCTCCCAAGCTCTTTAAATCGATCATCCCTTGCCATAGAATATATGGCGAACCTTGATCTCTGGGGAAGGGGTCACATGGGTCTCCTGCTGCTGACCTCAGTGTTGTTGAATGCCTTGACATCAAGGCATTACAGCAACAATGTTTGGGTGACGAGATCATAGATCGCTTTCTACAACCATTTAAAATCATGATGTTTCTTTTAATATTTTTATATATGATTTTTATACATCTTTTTTTAGTATCTATCTACACGTGTTTGGGTAAATATGTATATGTGCATGCTATAAGTTTAAGTTTTTGTTTTGCGTTTTATTGATGGAGTAAGAGACACTTTGCCGATTTATTGCCCTGCATGTTTGGATTTCCGTGACTTATGCAGTTCATATTACCAAACATACATACATCTACTTAAGGAGGAGGACAGAGAGATAAGTCACACCTGACAAAGCAACCAGCGAAACGCGTAGTGCATGTCCACGTCATCAGGAGGAGCCATACATGGAGGTTTGCTAGGAGGACTGCAAACAAGGTGTCAAGCCCCATTTAGGAGCTTCTCATCTGAGTATCTGATAAGCAGGAACATAGAGCCTCCTGCGTGTGCACTACCTCCCACTTCCCTTGGTGTGATGGGATGCTCTGTACCCCGACTGGGCACTCCCGCCAAACGTTGCTTTCTCCTGCCGGGACACTAGCGATTAACCCCTTCAGTGGAAGACAGAACCAGTGTTGTAGAGAGAAGGGGGAATACTGCTGCACCCGAGCTGCATTGGCACTGTGGCTAGACGAAGCTTAGCTACACAGTATGACTATTGTCCTAAAAAGGACAATAAAGTATCATAGCAGCCCACCCCAAGCATCAGACCGCACTCATGTTAAGGGGAAAACAGGACTCGGTTTATTTGGTAAAACACCAGTATTTAAACAGAACAAGGGGGTAACTTACATACAATAGAGCGCAAACCACACAAAGTTCTCCATCAGGTCCTCCTTTGCACACGGCACAGTATTTGCACTCATGTCAGTAGGGGGTCGCTATTGTAGTCTGTGAGAAGGATGGTAAACACGAGACGTTCCCTGACTTCTGGCTGAAACCTGCTGGCTATCAGCTCCAGGTGTAAATACTGGTCATAGAAGTTTGTCCTGTAAGTCCTGACCCGATGGAGAGTACAACCAAACATAAACTCCCTTCCAAAATGCAAGTGTCCCACATTTGTGTCTGAGCTACACATTCTTTTGAGTCTCTGGTACTTGGGCAAATGTGGCACTCTGTACCAGGGGGAAGAAGTAGTCCTAATAGCCCCCCCCATACCCACCTTCCAAGGTCCCTGGGGGGGGGGGGAAGCTGGCTTCCATGATAGGCAGTCCAGTGAGCAAGCTACCTGCGATGTCAGCCTATCAGGGAGCATTCAGAAGAGTTCCCTGCTTGCTGAAAAGACGCTTGGTTTATTGGGGGTACCGTTCCTTCGCAGAAAAAAAGGGCTTCATTCTTATATGACAGCCACAGTCCATGCAATACCTACAAGTACTATTAATACACATAGTCAAAGTCACATCAGCCACCGCACAATTATCACCTTCCACAGAAGCTATTCCAAACGAGAACCTACATACTTGATTTAGAGGAACTAAAGGAAGTGGATTAGTGAAGAAACAAACTATAATAGATAAAAAAGAGGCTCTTATCAAAGTGACTGGAATATTTATCATCCTGTAAATTGACTTTTGGATACATTTCAGTCCTAAGTAAAGACCTCAAATTTGCACCCACCCAACAATTAGACACATTTTAAGCATACATTGATTTAAATAAGTTAACAAGATACTTTACGTTAAAAAGATATTTTGCAGGGTCAGAATTAAAAACATAATCACCAAAATTAGATATTGAAGAAATCACACCCGCATGTATTTTTAAAAGCACAAATTTGAGGAACAAATCTTCCTTTTATCCTCAGGTCTGCCAATATGGTGCAATCTAGACATTTGAAATGGCAGTGGCCAATGAATTTGAAAAGACCTTCAATTAATTTTGAACAGGCAGGAATAAATGGCTCTGATAGTACTCAAAAAGAACCAAAATTTCACAACTTTCAGACTCTACTACATATGAACATATTAAAAAGAATCCACTCCCTGAAATTAAGGAAAATACCACTTGTGACTGAACTTTACGTCACTGGGGCTTTTGGAGGGGACTGATGACTAGCCTGCTGACAATGGACCCTGGTATAAGAAGGTTTTCTGTTCTTGGGGAAATGGGTACAGGGCCCCATTTCTACTGATTTTCCCCTGGTACATGTTTTATCACATTTCCCACTCAGACTCAGAACTGTAAAAACCAACTGGACACCCTGGTGTAAGAAGTAGGCTGATTATCTGTGTTGTGTGAAGAAATGTGTATTAAGGTGCTAGATGTTAGTACTTTCCTGCCACCCACTGTCTTTTGTAATGTCAGGATGTAAGTGTGTGTTTTGATTACTTTTACCCCCTACTGTTGTCTATAAAATTACCAAATACACAGCCAGTAGCTATTAATCCTGTTGGTCCCTGTTAGCTCTGTCACAAGCCATTGTCTATTTCAATTCAATGATATGTCTGTCATAATTCTATGTCTACCTCCCCAATTAATGTAATTACTTATGTCTCATTTTATTCTGTCTTTCCCCGGATATTGTGTTGCAGGATGTGATCTAATTACTTCCTTCCTGTCATATCTGCCTTTCCCTTTCCTTACTTGTATATATAGTTCTGTATTTGGTTCAAATAAAGCAGTTCCTGTGGTACTTCAATGCGAGTTCTGTCTTGTTTTGGGGGTAAGCCTCAGTGCTGTCTTTGTCAGGATAGTAAAGCACTGTATTGCTACAGTGTCACCGAGGTTCCTGAGAGGCTGTATTTCCTGCTGTCATCAACGCTATTTCCACCTGACGGTCCAAGTCTTGTATTCCTGGTGACCATGGGCAGAAGGAAGCAAGGTCTGGCGGTTGTACCAAGTCGGGGTATAGGTTTTTCCCGTCACACCACTATATTAATATTCAACATCACAAATTACCTTTTATTTATATATTACCTCTAATACATAAAAGTCCAACAAAACCACCAGGAAGACCTATAATTTCCAGTGTTGACTCACTCACTAGCCACCTATCACTTTATATAGATTTACAATTACAACCTTTTGTTATAAAACAGAAATCTTATTTGAAGGAATCTATAGATGTAATTAAAAAAAAACTAAACACAGTTCAGTTGGATAGTGAATGTACAAGCAATCACAAGCAACATAGAGTCATTATACACTAATATTAACCCCTTGATGACAATTGCCGGTCCGGGCACGTCACGGAAATTCATGTCGATAACGACAAATGACGTGCCAGGACCGGCACGTCATTAAACGGGTGCAGAAAGCGATCTATTTTCGCTTTCTGCACCGAAACGGCGTTGCTGTAATGCCTCGACCTCGAGGCATTCAGCAACGCCATTATCGGCACAAAGGGGCCATCTCTGGCCCCTCCCCGGGGCGTCAACATCCGCCATACTTTGTATGGCGGCGGACGCCCGTTTTAAAAGCGTTTAGGAGGCGATCAACGATCGCCTCCTAAACTTAAATGGTGTCGCTGGAATGCCTCGATCAGGAGGCATCCAGCGACACCAAACACTTACCTTTGGATGGGCTGTGACCGCTCCGGAGAGCGGTCACAGCCGCAGCTGCCGGTGATCTTCGCCATCTGCAAGATGGCGGCGGTCCGGGAAAATTCAATAAAGAAACAATAAAGTCTAAAAAGTTCGCTAGACGGTCTCCAGACCCTCTAGAGAACTCTGGCTCCACTTGCAGGTTGAATATAGGTACTGCATTCAACCATGCAAGTCAATGGAGCTCAGCTTCCTAATCACAGTGTGATTAGAAAAAATAAATTAAAAATAAAATAAAATTAATAATAATTAGAAAAAAAATAGTAAAAAACCAGTAAAATGTAAAAATAATTTCCCACTGATGTCACTATCAGG
The DNA here is from genome assembly GCA_029215755.1 of Spea hammondii. Lineage (NCBI taxonomy): Eukaryota > Metazoa > Chordata > Amphibia > Anura > Pelobatidae > Spea > Spea hammondii. Next base: position 3,407,400 of record JARDYJ010000011.1, on the reverse strand, counting down.
GGAACCTTCAAGTTGAAAAATTTTTTTAAAAATTTTAAAAAAAAAGGCAAAAAAAAAATATATATATAAAAAATATATTTTTGTGAGCAAGTCCTAAAACTAGCATATTAGCTTAAAACAATTCTCGCATGGAAAGAGTTAAAATACTGGCATATTAAATGCCCATGGGGTGTCTACTTTTAAAAAATGTATGATTTGATGGGGTAAATTGAATTGGCCGGGTTCAACAAGGTCCCAATTAACACGGGGGGAAGGATGGCCACACATCTAATTTCCAATTAGAAAAATGCACACGTACCAAATGTGGCCTTTTAGTTCCCCCCAAAAATGACAAACCCATGCATGTGGGGTATCACTGTACTCAGGAGATGTTGCTGAACACATATTGGGGTGTCGTGTGACAGCGGCATATACCAGGAGCTGTAAATTCATACATAAAGTAGGTGTGTGTGGGAAAAATTCACACACAAAAATACTACTGCAAACTTTGAAAAAATGCTGGTGGTAAAATGTGTGCATGCAAAGAGTTAAAATACCAGCATTTAAAATACCCTGGGGTGTCTAGTTTTCAAAAATATATGGTTTTGTTGGGCATACTGAAATGGCCCGGCTCAAAGATGTACCAAATAGGGCACGGGCAGTGGATCCCCAAATGCCAAAGTTCAACATTGAAAAATGTGCATGCCCCAAATGTGGCTCTTTTGCCCCCGAACAGCCAGGCAAAATCATTCATGTGGGGTATCACTGCGCTCAGGAGATGTTGCTGAACACATATTGGGGTGTTTTGTGATAGTGACATATACGAGAACTTTTTAATTCATACCTGAAGTAAAATGTGTGTGACAAAACAAATGGAAAAAAATGACTATCACAAAGTTTGACAAAGACTGGTGGTAGATATGGTGCATGGAAAGAGTTAAAATACTAGCATTTGAAATACCCTGGGGTGTCTAGTTTTCAAAAATATATAGCTTTATTGGGCACACTGAAATGGCCCGGCTCAAAGATGTACCAAATAGGGCATGGGCAGTGGATCCCCAAATGCCAAAGTGCAACATTGAAAAATGTGCATGCCCCAAATGTGGCCCTTTTGCCCCCAAGCAGCCAGGCAAAATCATTCATGTGAGGTATCGCTGTACTCAGGAGATGTTGCTAAACACATATTGGGGTGTTTTTTGATAGTGACATATACCAGAACCTGTTTATTTATACCTAAAGTAAAATGTGTGTGAAAAAACAAATGCAAAAAAATTACTACCATAAAGTTTGACAAAGGCTGATGGTAGAATAAGTGCTTGGAAAGGGTTAAAATACCAGCATTTGGAATACCCTGGGCTGTCTAGTTTTCAAAAATATATGACTTGATGGGGTAAATTGCATTGGCCGGCTTCAAAGATACCCGAAATGGCACATGGGGGGAAGAATTACCAGATTTGGAAAAAATGGCTTTGAAATAGCAATCTAAATAGTAGAATCTATTTAGCAGGTTTTTTTATTACCTTTTATAGATGAGTAAAAGATTTTTCAACTAAAAGTTAGAAACAGTCATTTTTTTCTAAATTTTTCACCATATTTTATACTTTTTTTAATAGTAAATAATATGATACAATCAAAACAATGTCATCTAAAGAAAGCCCTTCTTGTCCTGAAAAAAACAATATCTAATGTGTGTGGGTTCAGTAAACGGGAAAGAAGAAAATTACAGCTAAACACGAGCAGCGCAGAAATGTTAAAACGGCCATTGTCACGAAGGGTACAAAAAGTAAAATCAGCCTTTGTCATGAAGGGGTTAAACATGATTTGGGTTTAAAAGCTCTGGTCAATTCCTTTCAGAGGAGAATAGTTTTGATAAAGATGAATCAATTTATACTGGACAATGTAGAGTTTTATTTGAAAAATAACTACTTTTGGTTTAATGAGAAATATCTTCAAGTAAAAGGTACGCCAACCTTTTTGTTGCTAGTTGGGAGGATCAACTCGTGGACAAATCACAAATGGAGGAATACTTTATTTATTTCAGGTATATAGATGATATAGTTGATGTGAATGCATATATCTCTCTCCAAAGTTGCCATTTCCCCCCCTGGCTTTTAAATATGCCTAAGAGACAGTTTGATAGAAAAGACCTATTAGTATATAAACATCTAGAATGACCACAGTCCCAGCAATGTTTGACTTTCTTTACAAAGAGATGAAAAAGATTTTTTTCAAACATCGGCATGTTCTTCTTAGGGATCCAATATTAAATACATAATTAGGAGATACACCTAGGTAACTCCTTAATGACAAGACTTTCTTACTCGTAGTATACTTTGGGACAAAGGCTCTTGTAACATTTTTCAGTGTTGGTGTAGCTGTGATTTTCTCCTTTTTTATTTTGTGCACCCACACACATTATATATTGGTTTTTTTCCCCAAGACAAGCAGGGCTTTCTTTAGATACCGTTATTTTTATCATATCTAATTTACTATAAAACAAATGTTAAAATATTGTAATTGTTTTTAAAAAAATTACTTTTTCTCGCTTTTAGTTGAAAGATCTTTTACTTATTGTCTGGTCCCATTCAGGCTGCGGCGCTACTTCTCTCTAGTTCCCCTGTCTCGCTACTGTTCCCCTGTCTCGCTACTGTTCCCCCTTGGCTGTAATCCATTCCTGGATTTCCTTATGCTCTCTCCTGAACTTCTGATTCTAGAGTTCCAGTCCTGCTCTTAACATCAGCTTCTGTTTCCTTTATAAGGTATGCCCCACCCGTTTGTTATGTTTGTCTCAGTCAGCAGTCTAAAGGTATGTCCTTCTCTGTTCTGTGTTTAGATTTAATGTTTAGTTTCAGCTTTACCAGAATCAGGAATCTGCACACACACCCCACAGGAACTCAGGTGCTTAGCTGTGCCAGGAAGGGCCAGCTCCCCAGTAAATCAAAATAGAAAAAGGCTCCAGGCACTCAAAGGCTCCAGGCACTCAAGGACAACAACGTTTCGACCTCACGATGAGGTCTTTATCAAGTTATCAAGTTACTTGATAAAGACCTCATCGTGAGGTCGAAACCTTGTTGTCCTTCTCCTTCAATAAACCTGCCTAAGTGGAACCCTTGAGTGCCTGGAGCCTTTTTCTATTTGTTTCAGCTTTAGTGATTCAGTAGGCAGGGTTTAGCACTAGGACCTACCGAATATTGGAGTACTTTGGCGTAATGGTGGGCTAAGCATAATATGGCTAAGATGTGACTGAATCTCTAATTGTTATCATATAGTCCTAGGCTAGTCCTGTATTTATGAGTCAGTATTTTATGTGCCTTTGCTCTCTTCCCTGAATCATCTGAGGATTTCAGTTCCTCTCCCCATGTCCCAGTTTAAGATATACTATCCTTGCTTAAAGGAGAAGAGTCTGAGGATCTCGGCTCCTCGCTCCATCTCATGTGTTCCTTGCCTTGTTCCCTATTGTGTTCTGTACTGTGTATACGTTCCTTGCTTGGTCTCCCTGTTCCTGGCTCTCTCCCCCTTGTTCGCTATGTTTCTGCTGTTACTCTGCTTAGCTTCCCTACTCCCAGCCTGCAAAATCCTGCACATATCTCTGTTGAACTGTATCTCATGCCTGCTCCAGGTTGCCTGCAGAATATCTTTGTTTTGTTCTGGACAACATTCGCTGCTATGATCCTAGGTACTCAACACCCTGGAGAGTGCAGTCTCCCTGAACCAGGCCCTGTCCAACTCTGCTACTGCGCGATAACTCCTGCATACCATCATTGGGCGCTCTGGGTCTTTACAGTCGTTATTGTTATTTCAAAACCAGATTTTTCCGAAAACTGATCAAATGTATATATATGTATTTTAACCCTTTCCATGCACTAATTATGTCTCTGCCAAGCTTTATGGTATGAATTTACCACACCTGGCATATGTCCCTGTCAAACAACAGTGATACCCCCCATGCATGGGTTTGTTGGCTTATTTGGGAGGTAAAAGGCCACCTTTGTGAGGTTGTGCATTTTTTGGCATTTGGACATCTGGTCAGTCTGTGCTCATGATTTGGGACATCTTTGAAGCCGGCCAATTCAATTCACCCCATTAAATCATACATTTTGTTTTAAACTAGGCACCCCATGGGCTTTTAAAATGCCAATATATTTTTTTAAAGATATATATGGACTTTTTTGTGACAGTGGGGGATTATTTTGACATGTCATTCATTTTTTTAAATTATTTTATTTTACTAATCACATTGTGATTAGCGAGCTGGGCTCCATTGACCTGCATGGTTGAATGCAGTATTCGGAGCAATCACAAGGCAATTGGGACCCCCTGATGAGTACGCTTTAGGTACGCTACTGTGGCCACTTTAACCTTGTACGTGCTGTGTATCTACCATTTCCATCTATGGACCGCTTTTGTACCTTACTGCACATCTATAGTGTCCTGCAACCAGACCCTGAACTTTTAACCCTTCAGCTGCTATCTACTTACCACATCCTGCATTCCTGCACAGAGCAGTCCCTTCATTTTCATGTAAGTACCGTTCCCCCATACTGAATTTACCACACACAAAGATATCAGATTACCGCTGCTACGAGTGTGACTACAAGTTACTGAACTCTGACTTTGTGAATTAATTTTAATGCAATAGTGGATATCTGACTTTGTTCTTAACCCCTTAATGACCACTGAAGCTCCAGGCACATCACGGAAAAACCATGCCTGGCAGATCTTTGCTTGGGGTAAATTTGGCATATATTTGGACATGTAGCCTTGTGATATTGCAGCCTTGTTGCTTGGCTGCAGTTCACCCCTTCCGAACCAATTAAGCTGTGATTATGATTGGAAATGTAACGGTGGACTCAGGAAATGAACCCAGTATGCAGGGACTTGTGTGGAAACAGATTTATTGAACCAAATGAGGAACAGGATAAGGCAACAGCGATGTAGTATGTACCAACGCTATGTATGTTGCTGCGAAATAGTTAAAAGCATAGTCCATAAGTATAGCAAGAAGTCAATGAACTCCGTGGAGTTATAGTTGCAGGGTGCAGAAGGTTACAGGGTGCACCTGGTTGCAGCAGATTGCCTACAGAACAACCAAGCACTGAATGAATGTCAGTGCTTGGTTTTAAACATGCCACGCTCCATCACCCCGCCCCCGGCCGTGATATCACAGAGTAGGCGTCCCTCTTTCACCATGGAGGCAGGGGATAAGAAGGTGAGGGATCGTCGCGGGCACCCGCTGCACGGGGGTGTTCAGGGATGTCGGCAGCCGACTGTGTGGGTAAGTGCTGAGTGCCCGCTAGATGTGGGTACTCTGGTGAGGCGCTCCGTTGTGGGGCGTGACAGGAGACCTCCAAAGGTGGAACCTCACTTCTTCTCTACTTTGTTTCTTCTCTACCCCCTTTTTTCTTCTATTATTCTATGATTTTAGTAGGCATTGTATACCAAGAACCAACTACATATTGTGTGCTATTTGCAGTCATCGTTATGGTAACAGCTTCCTTCATTTCACACTCCTTGTGCCATTCTGACAGGCACCGTTTCGTACCTGTGGTGCGAAAGGAGGAGTCCAATATGCAGGGGTGACTGGAGATGTCCAACAACACCAGGTCACTGAGATCAGTAGCAATCCAACAATCAAAGTCAGTAGGTTGTCGAGGCCAAGTTCAGGCAGCAATCAATAGGCAAGGTCAGTAGATAATCCGAGGTCAAGTTCAGGGAGCAATAAAATAAGCAGGGTAGAGATAAGGTAGCTAGGTCACAGCAGGGACAGGAGCACGGAACTAAGGATACTCTGTAGTGCACAGAACATCTCAGAATATCTAAGCACCGACATGATGTTGTCCAGGGGTTTTTATAGGGATCTGAGGCATGACGTCATGCATCACGCCTGTAGATCAGCCCACTGTACAACCCCTCCTAATGTTAGGTGAGGGAGCCGGTGCTGGAAGCCTCTCCTGTTATAAAACCCTCTGTCCCACCCACTCTGCCTCTTACACCACAGAATGCTGAGGGGTATAGAGTAGGAGCAGCATGCTGCAGCACCACCCCCCTCCTCTGCGTTCCCGTTACCCCGATGCCCACAAACCCCGCTGCCCGTAAGGACATGAGGAGGGGAGCTCCGGAGGACTGAGCCTGTGAAGGACTCCGCTGGGAAGCGGACGGACACCCCGCCATTCGCCCGCGCCAACCCCGTCGGAGGTGGGCCGTGGGAGCAGGCTGCTGCCGGCAGGTACGCACCTGATGCATTCTGAGAATGCTGGGGACCACACTACAATTTTGCCTTTTTTGGAGCTCCTGTCTGCATACCAGCATTTCAGCATTCAGGGACATATCCTATTGTCATAAAAGTCATTCATTCATTGATTTGTTGTTTTTATCCTGTACTTATCCCGCACATAATAAATTATGAATAATGGGATTTACATTGCTACACTTTTTTTGTTTTATTCCTGTGCACTAACTGTACATGAGTTAAGTATTAATTTAATCCATAAAACCTAGACCGTATATTTTCTGTAAGGGTGGTTTTATTTGGCATATATAGTATATTCAATTGTTAGTCTCCACAAGCATTTTACAGCTAAGAAGTTAGTAAGACTCAAAGAAAGCAGCTGTTGTACTCGTACTCATTTTCAATGGGATTTCTGACAAATATACCAGACTACTGCTATATTCTTACACAATATACAGTAGTCTGGTATATTTGATGCAGAGATTCTGCAAATAGCATAAAAATCTGCCAAAATGAAGCTTCTGAATAGCATGAGCCATTCAGGTCTGTAGCTGCATTTTTTGGCCTTCAGTTTTGCTAAACTTTGTCCTGTTTTTTTTTTGTGTGTTTTTTTTGTGGTTACTTTGTCTTATTTTTTTTCAACTTTGCTCTTTATGTTTCTCCCTTAGGTCTTTGCTACACACTTAATGTGACGATATCACCTTCTCCGTGGGTGCTGCACCCTGTTGGTGAGAATGCTTCACTTTGGTGTTCTGTTACACAGAAGAGGAGAAAGGACAGCCTGTTGACTGCACGCTGGATTTTTTCCCCAGATTCTGGACGTGAACAGATTATTGGGCGTGTTACAAAATTTGGCACAGCTCACATTGCTACTAACTGGAGTCACAGAGGGGATATGAGCACTGACAGCACTGATAAAGGATACCATTTCTTGCTATTACTCATCGACTTGCGTCCTTCAGACCAGGGTCACTACACTTGCCGTATTCAGGAGGTGACCAGATACAGGAGCCGTTGGATTGCTGTATCTAATGGCACAGCAGTTACCCAGTTGAGGGGTGAGCAGATATTGCATGAGGTTAATCCTCTGGTTGGGATCTAGCATTAACAGGGTAATAAATCTAGCTGAGCTGCCTAGTGCTAAAAACATGGATTCTAAATGGTTTCTCTATAAATTGGGCTGCTTTTTATAATATCTGTTATCTTTAAAGTGTTGTCAATGAAACACAAGTCTTATGCAATGTTTCCTAAAGTGACAGTAAATACTACAGTAGCTGTACAGAAAAGATTGTAGGCACTATACGATTACTTAAAGTGAATCTGATGCTTCTCCCAAATATTGAAATCTACAATACTAAATTAAATCTGAGTTTATACACTAAAATATGTATTAGAAATCCACTTAATGTGCAATAGGAATGGATTGTAAGTGGGACAAAAGAGGCAATTATACATGTTGTAAGGGCCCCCACTTGCAGCAGTGCAATTCATGTATGTGATGTATTTGTCTGCCAGAGAAAGAATACAGTTGAGTAGAGATGTAAAATTTTGAAGCCAAGGAAAAGAACAAGTTTTTCGTCTGGGAAAAAATTAGAGTGGAATAGTTTCACAAATTTAAAATTATTTTGTTACAATAGGAACATGAAATGCAATTTAAACGGATGTGTGAGTAGTCGCTTTGGTCTTTCAGTTCCTGCTTCTTGCTGTTTTCTAGGGTGCTGTTGCATCTTGGGTTTTCATGTCGGCTCCTGATAATTCTGAGCCCCCCCTCTGTTGAGGAACAACCAAAAAAGCCTTAATGAAAACCAAACATGCACAGTGCCCTGGGTGTCACAAAGCCTTGCAAGATTCCAGGAAGAAACTGCACCACTTGCCTGAAATCGGTTACGGATTCTGAGGCATCTGGAGGAAGAGAGTTTTTGGCCTGGCTTGCCTTTTGTCAAGCTGTTCCTGTACCTTCCTACCCTTACCTTCCAGCAGTGCAAGATCCAACTCTCCTGGGGACTCAGAATTCGATTATCCTGAGGTGGAGGAATTTTCATCTGAAGAGGAGGAAATCCGAGAAGACAGTTCCTTTCTTTTTCCAGTGGAGGAAATTAATGCATCTGGAAGAAACTGCTATCCAGAAGAGTGACCCCTTCTTTGCCAGTTTTTCAAGCATTCAGCCTCCTTTCCTGTGCATCCTGCTCTGTCTGAGATTATTAAACAGGAATGGCATCACCCAGAAAGAAGGGTTAACTTGTCAAGGCGTGTGAAGCGTTTATTCCTCTTTGATGAGGCCTTTGCCCAGCTTTGTGCTACGGTTATGAGGGTCTCCAGAAAGACCACTTTGCCACTTGAAGATGGCTCACATTTCTCTGACCTTATGGAGAAGAAAGCTGTAGCAGCCGTTAAAAAGTTTTTTGAGGCCTCTGCTTCTGTTTTCAAGCCTGGAATCGCATCTGCTTCAGCATCCAGCGCAGTTAAGATTTGGCTTTCACAGATTGAGGAGGATATTGCCGCCAAGACTTCTAGAGATTGTATCCTCAAGAATGTCGCTGCTGTTAAACTGGCTGTCGATTTTCTCTGCAATGCTTCTATTGAGACCATCAGAATAACAGCCAGGGCTTCTGCGCTCTCTGTTGCAGCTAGACGGGCCTTATGGTCCAAAAGACAGCTGCAGTCGTTTTGGCCATACTTCCCGGGCCAGTCCATAGGCCATGGTTCCCGATTCTCTTGCTCTCCACGGGATCAGGGCTTCCGGGGCAGGCCCCCTCGCGAGAGGGGTAGAATTTACAGTTTCTTCTTCCTGCCCCAGGACCCCAAGAGCTCTGCATGATGCCACCCCCATTCTGGTGGGAGGGAGGCTCCGTTATTTTTAGAGACAACTGATTCTCCATCACTTGAGACCCCTGGGTAAGAACTATCGCATCTGAGGGTTACCGGCTTAATTTTCTTATCAGGCCTCCAAAACGTTTTTTGGTTTCCCGCCTTCCTCGAGATCGGGCGAAGCGGGTTTTCCTGTTGGGACTATGTCTGGATTCCCGCTCAGGGAAGGTCTTTCTTCCACCTTCCAAGATCAACGGAATTTGTTCACTTGTCCGCAGGGTTCTCTCTCCGCACAGAAGCTCCATAAGTACCTGCATGTCTCTGCTGGGCAGAATGGCCTCCACAAGGTACTCCACATCCTCTGGCCCACATGAGGATTCTTCAGAACTTTATAATTCATCATCTAGACGAAAACCGATTCGCTTTGGACAGGCTTGTCTGTCTCTCTCCTCATGGCAGAGCGCCTCTCACCTGGTGGCTTCAAAGAAACACTCTAGCTGCAGGGAGAAGTTGGTAATTATCAGCCAAGGAGCTCCTCACCACCGACACAAGCATCAGAGGATGGGGAGCCACTTAACAAGACAGATTTGTTCAAGGTCTTTGGTCTCTAGCTGTGCAACTCCTTCCTTCCAACTGCCTGGAGTTGCTTGCGGTTGAAAGAACCCTGCATCATTGGGTAGCGCTGCTGTTGGGCTATGCTCCGACAACCAGGCAGTAATAGCATAAATCAACAAGCAAGGAGGTACCAGGAGTCTGCGTCTTCTGCGTATAGCTCTCAGAATCTCCTTCTGGGCAGAGGCCCGTTATATTACCCTGACCGCAGTCCACCTCAGAGGGACGTTGAACTCTCAAGAGGATTTCCTGAGCAGAGCTCCTATTCTGAGGGGCGAGTGGGCTCTGCATCCAGCGGCCTTCAGGTTCATTGCCCTGCAGTGGGGATTACCCGAAATCGATCTTATGGCCTCCAGAGACAATGCTCAGGTGCAGGCCTTCTTCTCCCTCAATCCTCGGGATCGTCCTTTGGCGATAGATGCCTTTGCCCAGACCTGGAATTTCTGTCTCGCCTATGTTTTTCTTCCCTTTTCTCTGATCTCCAAGGTTCTGCAGAAGATCAAGACCGACCAGGCCTCTGTTATCCTAATAGCTCCAGACTGGCCAAGGCACATCTGTATACTTACTTAATCAACCTCAGTTTCAGGAGTCCTCTGAGGCTCCCTGTTTGGAGAGACCTTCTTCATCAGGACCAGTTTCTACACCCGTATCCGGAGATCTTCCAGCTGGCGGCCTAGATGTTGAACGTAAGATCCCGAGGGCCCAGGGTTTCTCTGTTCCAGTGGCTGAGACTCTTCCTCTCAGTAGGAAGAAGATTACCTCCCTCTGGTATATTAAGATCGGAAAGATGTTTTGCAGTTGCTGTGGTTCCAGAGGGACTATCCCTTCCTTTGTTCCCCTGGATTGGTTCTGGAGTTTTTGCAGGAGGGGTTTGACATTGGTCTTTAACCATCTACCATCAAGTTCCAGATTTCTGCCAAAAAAGCCTTACTGGGTTTCGATCTCATCTCGCTTCCAGTCGTCAGAATGTTTTCAGGAGCCATAGTCTGTATGCGTCCTCACCCCGTCACCAAGATGGTTCCCTGGGACCTTAATCTCATCCTTCGAAGGCTCATGTTGCCGCCTATTGAGCCTCTTCAGTCTATATCTCTACACTTGTTGTCTCTGGTCATTACCTCTGCTAGACGTTTTGGCGAACTGCAGGCTGTGTCTATGAAAGAACCATTCCTGTGTTTCTTCCGTAGAAGGTTGTGCTATCTTTGCCTCCGGAATTTATGCCCAAGGCAGCCTTCCACAGAAACCAGGAGATCATGTTGCCAACCTTTTGTTACATATCTCCGATCTGCTGAAGAAGAAGCTCTATATACTCTGGACCTTAAGAGATGCCTCACTATTTATCTGGAACGAACTCACTCTATCCAGGCTCACTCTACATGAGCAGTCTCTACTTCCTGAGCTGAACGGTGTCTTATTTCTCTTGAACAGATATGTAAGACGGCTACTTGGGGGACTCTTTATACCTTTGCCCAGTATTACAAACTCAATAAGATGGCGCAGAAAGGCTTACTTTTCGATCATAAGAGCCTTGAGGCAGTTTTTTCCTCAATGTTTTTTCCCACCGTTCTTCTTGGGTATATCTATCTGTAGTGTCACTTGGGATGGCAGGGAAACGACAAGTTCTACCGTATTTGCTCAATTATAAGAAAAATATCCCTTGTCTTATAATCAGACCTTAAATAGAGGTCTGACTACAAGACTAACATCCAGATCCCCCGCATCGCTACAGGGGACCCGGATTCTCCTCTCTGGAAGCCGGTGGACGTCTGCATGCCGGGGCTTCTATGATGGCGCACCGACGTAACGTGACCTTCCGGGGCTCAGTCCCGGGTAGCAGCAGAGGTTGTCTCCGCACATCGCGCAGACGTCCACCGGCTGCCCCCACTTGACACCAGGGAGTCGGGAGCACTGGGGACAGGTCTAGGGATGCATCGGTAAGTCGGGGGAAGGATATAAGGGGCAGATTGGCAAATAAGGTCTATAAGGCATATATGGGGTATAAGGTATAGTGGGGGCAGAGTGGCATATAGGGGGTATAGGGCATATCAAAAGGGGGCAGAGTGGCATATAGGGGGTATAAGGCATATCTGGGGGGCAGAGTAGAAAGCCGAGGAGCAGATGTGGAAGGTGTAGGTTGGCAAATCATAGTTTTTATTAAATATGAATAAATTGTTTACATGTTACATATTTACTAATAAAACTTTTTCCCAACATACAGTGGCAGTACGATGGGTACTGTTCTTTTCTCGGGACAAGATGCATCTAAAGATAACAAAAAACAATTAAGTGCCCCGGGACCCCTCCTCCTTACCCATAAAAACCGGGGCCGAACCGGAGGTAGACAGTTCTTTTCTTGTCCCTTTCAGGGACGGACAGGGTGTATCGTCGGTCCGGACAGGAGTTCGGCATCTCGTTAGCTGGTGAGGCGCACGGGTTGCTGCCTGGGGGTCTTCGTTGCCTCCGATTGCTCCCCGGGTGGTGAGCAGAGAGAGGCTTCCCTCCGTAGCGGTCCTCGTTACGGAGGATGTAATGGTGTTCTTCCTTTTCTGAGCAAGGAAGTGGGAGCATGCGCAGTTTAGGTGAAACGCACGCCCGGGTGGCGTTGCGTTCCACTGAAGATCCGATCGCGCTACTGAGCATGCGCGTATCGGATCTTCCGGAGGGCGGCAATTTAAAAAATTGCATTTAAGTGCTTTGCCTGTCTGACTGCTGGAGCTTTCGTCAGTACAGTGCAGCCGTGTCACCAGCCCCCCCACACGGTTCAGAGGAGGTTAGGGTAAGATATTTTCTTTATCTTGGCTCTCTCCTATCCTCTTCCCTCCTAAAAAAAAAATAAAAAAATTTTTTTTTCTTTTCATCAGATGTCTAGTCCGTTACCATCAGAGAATCCGGATAAGGATAAAAGACCTGCTTCCGCTCGCAAAAAGGCCACTTCCAAAGCTAAGCATTTGTCATGTGCTGAATGTGCTACTCCACTGCCGGATGGCTGCAGGAAAAAGGTGTGCAACGCCTGCTCTGCTGACCAGCTTGCTGCTGAGAAGCGCAAGGACCTTCAATCTTTCCTCGGGTGGTTCCAGGAAAATTTGGCGCAAACTTTTGAAGCATTTCAATTTTCGGCAGCTCAATCTCAGGAGAGAGTCAAATTGGATTCCACACACAAGCGCAAGAGATCCAGGTCTTCCTCTCATTCAGACCTTTCCTCGGGTGAGGTCTCCCGGTCCTCTAGTTCTTCTAGTGATAGTTCGGAGGAAGAGATGGTTTTCCCCTCCCAGGATCTCCGTAAATTCACCAAGGAGGTGACTCGTATGCTCCTAGTAGGTGATGTGGGGAAGGTTAAAGGTTTTCCTGTACTCCCTAAAGTGGATGACCTTCTCGCCAGGGAATGGAAGCACCCTGAAAAAAGAGCCTTCATTTCTAAACGCTTTAAGCAGTTGTTCAGGCTTCAGGGGGAATATTCTTGGGAAGATCCCCCCAAAGTGGACATACAAGTGGCCCAGCTCTCCAAAAAGACCACTCTCCCTATCGGTGAAGTGTCCGGGCTCAAAGACCCTATGGACAGGAGAGCAGAGACTTCATGCAGGCGTGTGTTCCAAGCGGCAGGAGCTCAATGCAAGGTGGCGGTGTCTAGTGCGGCAGTGGCTAGGGCCCAGCACATGTGGCTTCAACTTTTGCAAGATCGTATTGCGGATGATGCTGATTCTGAGATTAATAGACTGTTGAAGAATTTAAAGCTTTCCAACAATTTTTTTGTGGATTCAGCTCAGGAGTCCCTTAAGCTCTCGGCCAAGAACATGGCCTTGTCGTCTGTGTCACGCAGAGCCCTTTGGTTACGTTCCTGGACGGCGGATTCAGCTTCTAAATCTGCTCTTTGTGACTTACCTTTAGAGAGTAAGAAGTTGTTTGGTGCTCCGTTGGAGGATCTTATTAAGCAGATTTCGGATACAAAAAGAGCTTTGCCTCAGGATCGAAGGCCAAGGTGGAACCGCAGATATCCTTATAGGAACCCGAGACCCGTTTTCCAATCCTCCAGATCTCAGAATTTTCGTGGGCCATTTGGAGATAAAAAATTCCAAGATCGGCCGAAAAGGCAGGATAAAAGAAAGTTCTGACTGCAAGGTGGGAGGACGCCTACGACACTTCAGCCTATCCTGGGAACAGACCACACAAGATCCGTGGGTTCGTCAGATTATTTCGGAGGGTTACAGGATAGAGTTCATTCAGCCTCCGGTCCGCCAGTTCCTGATTTCGTCCTACCCTTTGGAAAGGAAAAATTGGACTCTTTTTTCCGAAAGCATGAAGCTTCTGGGAAAAACGGTGATAGAGAAGGTTCCTGTTCGCCAAAGATTTCAAGGAGTATATTCCCGGTTGTTTCTGGTACCAAAGCCGGATGGCTCCTTGCGTCCGGTTCTGGACCTGAAGTCAGTAAACCGCTGTATCCCCTACCAGCATTTCCGGATGGAGAGTATCACCTCAGTCACTCAGGTGCTAAAAAAGGGAGATTTGATGGTCACCTTAGACCTGAAAGACGCTTATCTTCATGTACCGATAGCCGAAGCGTCCAGAAAGTTTCTGAGGTTTGCTTTGCACATCAATCACAGGGTGCATCATTTCCAGTTCAAGGCCCTTCCATTCGGTCTGGCATCAGCCCCAAGGGTTTTTTCAAAGATCCTTTGCCCTTTGACAGCTCATCTCAGAGAACGAGATATCTCCATAATTCCTTACCTGGACGACTGGCTGATCATGGCGGCTTCCCGGGAGAAACTTTTGTCAGACCTTTCCGCAACTATAAAGTTCCTAGAACTCCACGGCTGGTTAATCAACAAGAAAAAATCTTGCCTCATTCCCGCTTCCAGGAGTCTTTTTCTGGGGTTTTTTGTGGACTCAATGTCCCTTTGCGTTTATCTTCCGCGTTCCAAACGCCTCAAGATAAAACAGGAGATCTCGTCGCTGCAAAGAAATCCGATTTGCTCTGTCAGGAAGGCTATGAGCGTTCTGGGTCTTCTCACCGCTGCCATCCCGGCGGTTCCTTGGGCAAGGTGTCAGCTTCGTCCCTTGCAATGGCAGATCCTCTCGAACTGGTCCAGGCAAGAAGAAGATCTGGAAACGTCCTTCACTATAAGTGGCCAGGTTCTCTCCCAGTTGAATTGGTGGAAGCAGTCGTCCCATCTCGCCAGAGGACTCTCTTTCCGTCCCAGAAGTTGGATTGTTCTCACCACGGATGCCTCCGGCCGAGGATGGGGAGCCCATTTGGGCTCCCTTTTTCGAAGAGGAGATTGGGCTCCAGTAGATGCTGTCCGCTCGTCAAATTTCCTAGAGCTAAAAGCAATTCTTCAGGCTCTCCTGGCCTTCAGGTCATTGATAGAGGGTCAAGCTGTCAAGATCCAATCAGACAACGCAGCGGCCGTCGCATATATCAACAAGCAGGGCGGCACGCGGATCCGGAGTCTTCAGATCCTGTGCGCAGTTATTATGGAGTGGTCCCAACTTCATTTGACGGATATTTCGGCGACGCACATCAGAGGCCGCTACAATTTAATCGCGGACGATTTAAGCAGAGCAAAATGGTCACAGACAGAATGGTCTTTGACCCCTCAAACCTTCTCCACTCTGGTGTCACTCTTCGGTCTTCCGGAAGTGGATTTGATGGCGACTCGCAAGAACCGCAAGGTCCCGGTGTTCGCGTCCCTCCACCGATGGGATCTTCCTCGATTTTTGGACAGTCTTTCCATGGTGTGGAATTTCCGGTTGGCCTACATCTTCCCGCCAGTGGCATTGATTCCTCGCGTTCTGCTGAAAATCCGAAACGACAAGGGTCTTGGCCATCCTTCCATACTGGCCCAACAGGGGTTGGTTTGTCCTCCTCCGGCAGTTGACCGTCACCTTTTGGGAGCTTCCTATTTCTCCACATCTTCTCGAGAACATCGACCTTCGTCCGGAACTTCTCAAGATGTTCCGTTTGACAGCCTGGCTGTTGCAAGGCTGATCTTGAGTGACCGGGTTTGAACGAAGACGTCGCAGACTTTCTGTTGACTTCAGTCAGGAGTTCAACGTCCAAAATTTATTTTCGGGTATGGACCAAGTTCCTCCGATGGTGCACCGCTAGGCACCTTCCCATTTTTCCTCCTGCCATCAATTCCGTCATTTGTTTCTTACGGGAAGGTCTGACTTTGGGCCTTAGTGTCTCGACCCTTAAAGGGCAGATCTCGGCCCTTAGTCATTTTTTTCTTTTAGATCTGGCCTCTCACGTACTTATTAGACGTTTTTTCAAGGCCGCTACTATTCGCCGGCCTCCTAGGAGGTCCTTGTTTCCATCATGGGATCTTGCCATTGTGCTTCGAGCCTTGTGTTCAGCTCCCTTTGAACCTCTGGAGGAGGTTTCCATGAAGTTTCTTTCGCTGAAAACAGTTTTTTTAGTGGCTATTACCTCGGCTAGGAGAGTTGGGGAAATCCAGGCGCTGTCGTCCTCTCCGGCGTTCACGATTTTTCATGACGATAAAGTTGTTCTCCATGTTAAACCTTCTTTTCTCCCTAAGGTCATTTCCCGGTCCAGTCTTAGTCAGCCCTTGGTTCTTCCTACTTTTTTTCCGTGTCCTCCTTCTCCTGATGAATTGATTTGGCACACGTTAGATGTCAAGAGGGCTTTGGAGATTTATATTGCTCGTACCTCCTCCATCCGTTCTTCAGACCAGCTCTTTATCAAATTTTTTGGGCGGTCAGCCGGGACAGGAGTTTCCAAAGCTTCCATTTCTCGTTGGCTGGTGGACGCCATCCGCATGGCTTACCACTCTAGTGGTCTCACTCTACAATGGCCCATCAGGGCACATTCCACTCGGGCTATGGCGGCCTCCTGGGCTGAAAAAGCTGCAGCTTCTCCTGAGGACATTTGTACGGCTGCTACCTGGTCCTCATTTTCCACTTTCGTGCACCATTATCGGCTAGACATCTTTTCCTCCTCTGCGGCGGATTTTGGGCGTAAGGTGCTCCAGGCGGTGGTCTCCTGATATGGCCCCCCCATTTCTGGGATCTTGCTACATCCCATCGTACTGCCACTGTATGTTGGGAAAAACGGAAATTTTTACTCACCGTAAATTCCTTTTTCCTTAATACAGTGGCAGTACCAGTTTCCCTCCCTTATGTAATAAATTATGTTTGGCAAGCTATTTGGTGTCTGTCTTGTTACTTACTGTCTACCTCCGGTTCGGCCCCGGTTTTTATGGGTAAGGAGGAGGGGTCCCGGGGCACTTAATTGTTTTTTGTTATCTTTAGATGCATCTTGTCCCGAGAAAAGAACAGTACCCATCGTACTGCCACTGTATTAAGGAAAAAGGAATTTACGGTGAGTAAAAATTTCCGTTTTTTCTTATAGTGTAGTCTTATATTCAGGCTTTTTCTTTTTTTCTACATTAATATTCTAGCTTTGGGGGGTCGTCTTATAATCAAGTAAATAAGGTACTTACCGAGAGCTTCTTTTCCCTGCTGATCCCTGGTGACACGTTTGTTCCTTCCCTTCCTTTGAATATTTTTTTGTATTATGTGGTGCATGGGTATATGCAGTGAGACAGATTGGTGATGGCAGCCATGTCATGTCACATGATCAGCTTGTAAGAAGTTACTTTTGTAGTCACGTGTTGCACTCAGTAAGAGTGTATGGCTACAAAAGAAAATGCAATGCTCAGAATTATTAATGTGTGTGTGTATTTATATTGGATATCTCAGTATGTGGTTGTGAATTTGAAGCATGTGTGCAGGCATTATACCTTTTGTGTTTCTATGCATATCAGTGTAGCATACTGAAGCAATACCCGAAAATGACCCCCCTAAATAAATACCCACGCTTTTATTAAAAGTAACACACCAAAATTGGACGTGTGTGTGTGTATGTATGTGTATATATATATATATATATATATATATATATAATTGCTAACAGCAATCACACTTACAATTACACTCCTATCATGCCCAGGTTCTAGCATGTACTGGTTGCCTGGGCATGACAGGAGTGTAATTGCTGTTAACAATTATATATATATAATACCGTATTGGCTCAAATATAGGCCGCACCCTTAAAGTTTGGTGCTATTTTAAAGAAAAAATATATTTAAAGAAAAAATACACATTAGTGGAATGAACAGGAATACATGTATTTTAAAATTTTTGGTATCTCTCAGTTTGTCAGCATATGTTATATACAGACGGAAAACCAATAGCCATTTTAAGGTCCCCTCCTTAATTCATAATGCACCTTACTTACAGATATGTCCCTCTGCCCCCAGATATGCCACTCTGACACCTGAGAAATGCTTTATGCCCCCTAGAAATGGCCACCTGCCCCCTAGATATCCCACTCTTCTTCCTAGAAGTGCCCCCCCCTGACTTACCAGTGCATCCCCAGACTCCCTGGTTTCTAGCGGGGCCAGTGGACGTCTGTGCAATGCACGCAAACAACCTCCGCTGCCGGCGCTCCAGCGACAGAGATGCACCGGCTGAAGTGCCGGCAGCGGAGGTTGTCTACGTGCATCGCCGCATCACTATACGCGTCCGTGCCATGGACGTCTGCACGATGACCTCTTCTGCTGGAACTTGCGCCTATGGTGGAGCACCGGCATGACATAACCTTCCGGTGCTCCACCATAGGTCGGAAGTTCCAGCAGCGGAGGTCATCGCGCAGGTGCAGCGCTGCAGGGTATCTGGATCCTACGGGTAAGCAGCAGGGATAAATGAAAACGGAACAAAAGCACCCGCCCAGCACCCAGAACTGCATGTCTCGGGCGTCGGGTGACACGATCTGCGTATCCCTGCGCAAAACCCTGAATATAGGTCGCACCCCCACTTTAAATACCTAAAGTGGGTGAAGAAAGTGCGGCCTATATTCGGGCCAATACGATTTATATACTAGGGATGCAGCGAAATGAAAATTCTTGACCAAAACTGAACCCGAAAATTCAGGATTCCCTTGGCCGAAACCGAAAATGACCCCCCACCTTTAAAAAAAACAAAACAAGAAAAACACTTTTAATAAAAGTAAGTAAGACCAAAATTGGACAAATAAAATCAATAACAATATTAATATATACTGTATTTATGATTAGCACACTCATATCATGCACAGGCATACCCAAATTCCAGCATGTATTAGCTGATAGAAGTGTGATTGCTGTTAACAATCATATATATATATATATATATAGATAGATAGATATTAATATTGTTATTGATTTTTTTCTGTTGACTGTTGGTGTGTTTCTTACTTTTAATAAAAGTATGGCTAGCACACGAAAATGTAACAAAACAACAACAATATATATATATATTATACATTGCTAACAGTAATCACACTGCTATCATGCCCAGGCAGCAAGTACAGGCTAGAACCTGAGCATGATAGGAGTCTAATTACAGGCTCCCTATGCCATGCTACCTGCCACACACACACTTACACATCCATCCTGTCACACACAGAAACATTCATATACTCATTCATATGCCCTCTCCCACCCCCTTACCTGGACTGCAGATCTCCCACTCGCAGACTTCTGCAGGGGCCCTGCTGCTTCCCTCTGTGTTGCTGTGCGAGCAACTTCTCCTGTCCCGCCCCCATCCGCTGGGTTCCTGATTCTCCTGGCGTGTACAAGAGATGCTGCTTGCACAGTGTGTGCCAGCAACGCACAGGTAAGCCTGGCCCCTGCGGACTATTATTTTAGGTCATTTTGCCGATAATGCCCTTTTCGGACAATATATTTCAGCCGCTGATATATCTGTACATCCCTAATATATATATATATATATATATATATATATATATATATATATATATATATATTAATATTGTTTTTTTCTGTCCAATTTTCGTGTGTTACCAAAATTGGACAAACAAAATCAATAACAATATTATATATATATAATTGCTTACAGCAATCACACTCCTATTATGCCCAGGCCACACACAGATATATCAGGGCATCCCTATTTGTTGTCTGATGGGTACATAGTTATGAATGAACGTTCGGTTAGCTTTTTTAACTTTCATAGAGCTTTATGGGAACAAAACTTTGCTTTGCATTACGGTCCTGCTAGGCTTGTCTAAGATCCCTGGAGATTCAACATACAGTTGATTGTGCTGTGATGTGTGAATAAAAAAAAATCCAGATTGGCCCCACCTGATCTTGATCTGTATCCAGGGCCGGCCCGACAACGGAGCCGAGTGGGGCAACCGCTCCAGGCGGCACTTTTGAAGGGGCGGCACTTTGCCGCCCCAAGCCCTTTTTTTTTTTTAAAAGCGAAAGAGAGAGAAAGGGGCGCTGAGTGTTTTTTTCGCTTACCAAGCTGTCAGTACCCGCTCGGCGCCCCTCTCTTCCTCCTCTGCGACCAGTCTTCCTGTTCGGTCTCGGTGCCGGCTTGTAATCCTGAGTGCCGGAAGATTTCCGGCGCTCAGCATTACAAGCCGGCACCGAGACCGAACAGGGAGACTCGCCGCAGGACTGCTGAAAGGTAAGTACGGGGGGGGGGGGCAGAGGGAGAGGAAGGGTAGATAAGGGGGGGGCGGCATTTTAAAATTCGCCCCAGGCGGCATTTTGCCTTGGGCCGGCCCTGTCTGTATCTGATGTATAACACTAGGCTTAACCATTTTAATATGGATTATCATAGTATTTGGATGATTTTTAATCCTATTAAACTATACTCCCTTCGTGGTGCATTTTTTGTAGGGACTGTGAAAACTTTACCCTAAAATGTATGGTTTATGTGTATGTATAATATAATGTATGCAAGTATGGATGTGTACTTGTGTGTGTTTGTGAGTGAGAGAGAGAGCATGGATGCGTACGTGTATGTGTGAGCATTGTGTGTACTATTGTGTGTGAGAGCATGGATGTGTAAGTGTGCAATTTGTGTGTTTACATGTAATGTTGGAAGGAGGGGGAAAGTGGCAAAGAAGGCACCATCTAGCTGTTGAAGTTGGGGGCTCGGGGGGGAATTTTCGCATTAGGGCCCGGTGGTTTCTAGTTACGCCCTGGTAGTCGGATGTTTTGGGTGCAAAGATAACCTTTTCTTCTCCCTGTATAGTAGTGGTTTTCATTTCAGCAAAAAGAGGAGGTAAGGGCGGAAAAAATCCGGAATGCCTGTCAATAGTATTTTTTTCCTCCTTTCTAAATACTTTCATATGTGCTTCATTGTGAAATAGAATGTGTTGTAGGAAACATTTTAATAGGATTATTTATCTCTGTTGATTGTATTGTTTTTATTACTGTGTCCCGTAGAATCAGTGTTTATCGCAATAGACTGTGCTGTTGTATTATGAAACTTCTTACAGACTCAACATTTTATAGCCACAACATTTGGCAATCACAATACAGTAAAATCTAATAAATTCAGGCTCCCAAACTGTGTGCTCTCTTTGAATTATGTGTTTGCTGGGATCTTGAGTATATGTGACTTTCTATTTTGCAGTGACATCTCTTACAATATCTGAGGAAAAAAAGCTGTTCACGTGGAATTTATTTCAAGGTAAAAATAAAACGTAAAATGCGTAAGAAATGAGAGCTCTACATATTTTATTTGTATAGGCCAGACTGGTTAGTATATAATATGTTGGTGTAATTATGCACTTTGATTCGTAGATTTTCTCACTGGATCACCTTGTTTCTTATATGTTCATATTTCTATAACTTAATCCACTATACTTTTTCGGGAATATATTACATAGATATTGTGAGTACTGTCACATGCCATTTATCGAAAAATGTTTCAACAAAAGACTCCCATTTTCTCTCATGGATAATACATATATACACAATAATAGAACTGTATACATTTTCTCAACCTTCACATTGTTGCCTTAAATCACCTGATCATGAAACTGTTGTCTTATTTTGTAGGGGAGATTGAAAACTTTGAAACCAAACAAATGACCAGCGAAAACGATAGTCCAAAATCTTAGTTTGAACATGAGATATGGTTACCAGATAATCTCTTTAATTGAATACACATTTGAATGCACAATGCAGTCCGCTTTGAAGTCACTGTTGATTTTTATGATGCAATTTTTATAGGTGTTCCTACATAAGGGGAAAGTCCCTTGGAAAAAAAATATATTTAAGCATAAAATACCATACTGTATACAATAACGTAGGTGAGCATTAGCAAAAACCTGGTTTTATCTCATTTTTCTTTGCAGATCTGAAGCCTGCCATTGTTGTCAGTACTGTGTATTTTTCAATGACCTTCCCTGCTCAAATCTCACACTGAGTTGTTTTATTTATGGTAATGCTAATAGTCAGTTCCTCCATTAACCATTAAACCATTCTATTGGTTACCACAGGCAGTGTCATAAGGAGTCATTTTGTTCTGAAACTTTATGCAAAAACTAGAACTGTTCTAGGGCTGCAACAACTAATCGATAAAATGGATAATGAAAATATTTGTCAATGATTTTCATTATCGATTAGTTGAATGATCGATTTACCATATTTACTCGAATATAAGACAAGTCGTCTTATATTCAAGGTTGTCTTATAATCCAACCTCAAATAGAGGTCTGACTTTAACACTAAGATCCAGATCAGCGCTGCAAGGGACCTGGATTCTCCTCTCTGGCAGCCTGTGGACGTCTGCACAATGTGCATAGTAACATAGTAACATAGTTCATAAGGTTGAAAAAAGACCAAAGTCCATCAAGTTCAACCTATATACATATTGTGTCCCTACTGTGTTGATCCAGAGGAAGGCAAAAAACCCTTATGAAGCAGAGCTTGCAATTAATACTCTTATGCAGGAGAATTTTGTTACAAAGCATCGGGGAGCTGGGAATGTCTGGGAGCTCGTTACGGCCCTTTGTCTACATTGTCTTTCTAAATAAAGTTTTTTTGTAATGTTGATTGAGCATTAAGGTGGTGGTTGGGGCATTTAGTACTGTGATGGGTTAATACCCACGCTGGACCTGTGTTGGGGGGATTTATACCAGAAAGGGTTCCGGGTTTCCATAAAAAAAAAAATAAAAAAATAAAAAAGTCCTTCCCGACTCCAAATATGGCAATCAGAATAAATCCCTGGATCAACGTTCTGTCCCTATTAATCTAATATCCATAACTTGTAATATTATTGCTTTCAAGAAACACGTCCAGGCTCCTTTTGAACTCTTTTATTGAGTTTACCATTACCACTTCCTCTGGCAGAGAGTTCCATAATCTCACCGCTCTTACTGTAAAGAACCCCCGTCTGTGCTGGTGCAGAAACCTTCTTTCCTCCAACCGTAGAGGATGTCCCCTTGTTATAGATACAGTCCTGGGTATAAATAGGTCCTGGGAGTGATCTCTGTACTGCCCCCTTATATATTTATACATAGTTATTAAGTCCCCCCTAAGCCGTCTTTTTTCCAAACTAAATAACCCCAATTCTGATAATCTTTCTGGGTACTGTAGTCCTCCCATTCCCCTTATTACTCTGGTTGCCCGTCTTTGAACCCTCTCCAGCTCCACTATATCTTTCTTGTACACTGGTGCCCAGTACTGTACACAGTATTCCATGTGTGGTCTGACTAGTGACTTGTACAGGGGTAGAATTATTTCCTTGTCGTGGGCATCTATGCCCCTTTTGATGCACCCCATGATTTTATTTGCCTTAGCAGCAGCTGCCTGACACTGGTCGCTACAGGTAAACTTACTGTTAACTAAAACTCCTAAGTCCTTTTCCATGTCAGTCGTCCCCAGTGTTTTCCCATTTAATACATATTCCCAGCCTGGATTTTTCTTCCCCATGTGCATAACCTTACATTTATCTGTGTTGAACCTCATCTGCCACATCCCAGCCCAAGCCTCCAACCTATGCAGATCCATTTGTAATCGTGCGCTGTCCTCTATTGTGTTAACCACGTTACAGAGCTTAGTATCGTCTGCAAAGATTGATACTTTACTATGCAATCCCTCTACAAGGTCATTAATAAATATATTAAAAATAATAGGACCCAAAACTGACCCCTGTGGTACCCCACTAGCAACAGTCACCCACTCAGAGTATGTACCATTAATAACCACCCTCTGTTTCCTATCACTGAGCCAGTTACTTACCCACATACACACATTCTCCCCCAGCCCAAGCATTCTCATTTTATGTACGAGCCTTTTATGTGGCACCGTATCAAATGCTTTGGAAAAATCAAGATATACGGCATCCAGCGATTCACCCCGATCCAGTCTTGAGCTCACCTCCTCATAAAAGCTGATCAGGTTAGTTTGACAGGACCGATCCCTTGTAAACCCATGCTGATATGGAGTCATACATTTATTTTCATTGAGATACTCCAAAATAGCATCTCTTAGGAAACCCTCAAACAGTTTACACACAACAGAAGTTAAATTAACAGGCCTATAATTCCCCGGGTCACTTTTTGCCCCCTTTTTGAATATTGGCACAACATTTGCTATGCGCCAGTCCTGGGGAACAGACCCTGTCACTATAGAGTCCTTGAATATTAGAAATAGGGGTCTGTCTATTACATTACTTAACTCCCTTAGAACGCGGGGGTGAATGCCATCTGGACCTGGTGATTTGTCTATTTTGATTTTTTTTAGGCGGCACTGCACTTCTTCCTGCGTTAGACAGGCGACATGTACTGGGGCATTTATCTCATCCTGCTGTATATTACCTGGCATTTCATTTTCCTCTGTGAATACAGCAGAGAAGAATATATTTAATAGATTAGCTTTTTCCTGATCCCCGTCTATAACTTCTCCCTCATTACTTTTTAAGGGGCCAACGCTTTCATTTTTAACCTTTTTACTATTTATATAGTTAAAGAACATTTTGGGGTTTGTCTTACTCTCTTTGGCAATGAGTCTGTCTCCAATTTTGCTGCTTTTATCTGATTTTTACATATTTTATTTTTTTCCCGATAGCTTTTTAGTGCTTCCTCACTGCCTTCCTGTTTTAGTAGCTTAAATGCCTTTTTTTTGCCATTTATTGCCCCCTTTACATTTTTATTTATCCACATTGGTTTTCTCTTGTTTCTGACTCTTTTATTCCCATACGGTATGTACCTTTCACAGTGAGAATTTAAGATATTCTTAAAAATCTCCCATTGAGCGTCTGTACTCTTGTTTTTGAGGACATTTTCCCAATTTACAGTGTTAAGGGCTTCTCTTAGTTGATCAAACTTTGCCCTCTTAAAGTTCATAGTTCTTGTGGCTCCTCTAAGAGTTCCCTTATTGAAGGACAAGTTATAATGCATCATATTGTGATCACTATTTCCTAGATGCCCCCTGACCTGCACATTAGTTACTCTGTCAGGTCTGTTGGTTAATATTAAGTCCAGTAGGGCGCCCCCTCTGGTCGGGTCCTGTACCATTTGGGACAGATAATTATCCTTACTTATAGTCAGAAACCGGTTTCCTTTATGAGATTCACAGGTCTCGCTTTCCCAGTTTATGTCGGGATAGTTAAAGTCCCCCATAAGAACCACCTCATTGTGATTAGCTGCCTTGTTTATTTGCTTTAATAATTGATCTTCTGCTGCTTCCATTATATTTGGTGGCTTATAGCAAACCCCGATCAGTATTTTATTATTTTTCTTTCCATATATTTCTACCCATAATGACTCCACATTATCATTTCCCTCACATATATTCTCCCGCAGTGTGGCCTTTAGGCTGGACTTTACATAAAGGCAAACTCCTCCCCCTTTTCGTTTTTTCCGATCCTTCCTGAATAGACTATACCCCTGTATGTTAACCGCCCAGTCATAGCTATCATCCAACCATGTCTCTGTTATACCCACTATGTCATAATTTTCTTCAGACATTAACTCCAGTTCGTCAGTTTTATTGGTCAGACTTCTGGCATAAGTAAGCATACAATTTAGAGGTGTATGGTTTTTTTCCCTATGAAGCCTATCCCTATTAACTATTCTAACCCCTCCCTCTGCTCCACCCCCAGGTACATTTATAAGCCCCAGCTCTCTATCTACACTATCTTCCCCTTCTATATTGTAGTTTCCCTCCCCCCCTTTCCCTAGTTTAAACACTCCTCCACCCTTCTGACCATCTTCTCCCCAAGCACAGCTGCACCCTCCCCATTGAGGTGCAGCCCGTCCCTACCGTAGAGCCTGTATCCGACAGAGAAGTCGGCCCAGTTCTCCATGAACCCAAACCCCTCCTTCCTACACCAGCTTCTGAGCCACTTGTTTAGCTCCGTAATCTCCCGCTGCCTCTCTGGTGTGGCACGTGGTACAGGTAATATTTCAGAAAATACTACCTTGGAGGTCCTTGCCTTAAGCTTGCTACCTAAGTCCCTGAAATCATTTTTAAGGACACTCCGCCTCCCTCTCACTTTGTCATTGGTGCCAATGTGCACCATGACTGCTGGGTCTTCTCCAGCCCCTCCCAGTAATCTGTCAACCCGATCCGCGATGTGCCGAACTCGAGCGCCAGGCAGACAACACACTGTTCGGCGATCCCGGTCTTTGTGACAGATCGCCCTGTCTGTCCCCCTAATAATTGAGTCCCCCACTACCAGCACCTGTCTGGCCTGCCCTGCGCTCCTCCTTCCCTCCTTACTGGAGCAGACACCCCTCTGGTGGTCAGAGGCAGTGACTTGCTGCAGTACTGCTAACTCTGAACTAACATCCCCCTCATCTGCCAACCGGGCAAACTTGTTGGGGTGTGCTAGATCAGGACTAGCCTCCCTGGCGCTTTTCCCCCTACCCCGCCTTCTAACTGTAACCCAGCTAGCTGCCTGACTGTCCTGTACCTCCATCCCACTATCCTCCCCCACCTCTACCTGCGAGAGAGCTTGCTCAGTGAGCAGCAGACTCCTCTCCAAGTAGTCAATAGATCTCAGTGTTGCCAGTTGCTCCTCTAGACTCAGGATTTGTGCTTCCAAATGAGCAACCCGCACACATCTCGCACAGCAATATGCACCCTCGAAGCGCTGCTCAAGGATTGCATACATTGAGCAAGATGTACACCTGACCGCATTGTCAAACATGGAGGACATCTTGGCAATGGGGATAGCTCCAATAACTGGCAAAAAAAGACAGTAAGGCGCAAAATATATATAAATATATTATATGCAATCACAAGGATTTATACTTTACCCTCCTTCTTGCTTTTTAACTCCTTCTTTGCTTGTAACTCCTGACTTAGAGATGTCACTTAGGAGATTCGCCCCAGCTCAGGATTCGCTTGTGTGTCCAAGCTAAATGCAACTGCAAAAGCCAAGCAGAACTCACAGAGAAGGTTACTTAATTAGCAACACACCTGAAATAGCCCTTACCCTTTTTTTTTTGCTTTTTTCAACAAAACTTTACACTGAACACAACACAAACAAACACAGTGCTCCCCCTTGCAATAGTAATGAATATACTCTCCTTCTTTGCTTGTAACTCCTCACTTAGAGATGTCACTTAGGAGATTCGCCCCAGCTCAGGATTCGCTTGTGTGTCCAAGCTAAATGCAACTGCAAAAGCCAAGCAGAACTCACAGACAAGGTTACTTAATTAGCAACACACCTGAAATAGCCCTTACCCTTTTATTTTTTGCTTTTTTCAACAAAACTTTACAGTGAACACAACACAAACAAACACAGTGCTCCCCCTTGCAATAGTAATGAATATACTCTCCTTCTTTGCTTGTAACTCCTCACTTAGAGATGTCACTTAGGAGATTCGCCCCAGCTCAGGATTCGCTTGTGTGTCCAAGCTAAATGCAACTGCAAAAGCCAAGCAGAACTCACAGAGAAGGTTACTTAATTAGCAACACACCTGAAATAGCCCTTACCCTTTTTTTTTTGCTTTTTTCAACAAAACTTTACACTGAACACAACACAAACAAACACAGTGCTCCCCCTTGCAATAGTAATGAATATACTCTCCTTCTTTGCTTGTAACTCCTCACTTAGAGATGTCACTTAGGAGATTCGCCCCAGCTCAGGATTCGCTTGTGTGTCCAAGCTAAATGCAACTGCAAAAGCCAAGCAGAACTCACATAGACAACCTCCGCTGCTCGGCACTTCTGCAGGGGCTTCTATGGCGGATTTGGGGGGGCAAATCCGGGGACGCATTGGTAAGTCTAGGAATAGTGTCATATCAGGGGGGCTGAGGTGCATAACTGGGGTCAGATGTGCAAAACTAGGGATCAGATTGCCAAAAAAATGAAATAAAAACAAGGAATGCATTTTTCTCAATCATAGCTTTTAATAAATATGAAAAAAAATATTTACATGTTAATATTTACTAGTAAACTTTTTTCTTATATTCAGGCTTTTTCCTTTTTTCTGCACCTTTAAAATATAGCTTTTATTATGTTATAGTAAAATAAGAAGGCGATTAAAGAATTGCCAGTGTCATATAGATAAGTGTTGTGTGCACAGAGTACAACACGTTAATGTAAATTTTAAGGTTTTTTTATTCTGATGTTTGTTTTTAACACCCAGTTTGTTCATTAAATTATTTTAAATGAAAAATTTGCATATATTTTTTTATCCAATTAATTGAAAAAATCATCGGCCAACTAATCAATTTAGAAAATAATCGTTAGTTGCAGTCTTAGACTGTTATTTTTTAATATTTTTAGAAAATGGCACAATATTTCCCCCCAGAAAAGCCATGTGGACATTCTAACACAGCGCTAACAGGCTCAATTCACGCTAGGGGACGGAAGAGGAAGCAGCAGAGTAGGTATGCATTGAGTACCCTCTAATTGCGGGTACTCTGGTGACTGGCTACGCTGCGGACCGTGACAGGCTCCTCCCCCTAAGCAGAGAGGGAAAGCTCGCACCATCACATCGGCGTGTATCTTTTGGGCATCTTCCCAAGAATTCTCATTGTCCTCGTATCCTTTCCATTGAATGAGGTATTGCAGACATCCTCTTAGCCCAGATACTGGATTCCAGAAGGCAATCTCGTACTCCTCAGTATCATTGATGAAAACAGGAGCAGGAGGGTCAGGATGTCTGTCCGGAAAAGGATTCTTGTTCCAAGGTTTCAGAAGAGAGACATAAAATACGGGATGGATCCTCATTGTTGGGGTAGTTGAACTTCAACCGTTACAGGGGAGAGGATTTGTTTAATTGTGTATGGAGCAACATACCTAGACTAAACTTTAGTGGGGCAACACATTTTGAGATGGATAGTCGACACCTGGTTCGCCGGGTCTGTATTTGGGGGCAGCGACATGATGCTTATCCAATTGTTGTTTGTATCATTTTTGTGCATTGGTAAGACTGCACGTACGTTTTGTAGATCATCTTCATGGTCTGTTCCGTTACTGAAGGAACTGATCTGGGGATAGGAGAACCAGGAAGCATAGAAGGGTGGAAGCAGTAGTTGGAGAAAAAGGGGGACATACACGTAGAGGAATGGATGTGATTGTTATATGCGAATTCGGTCAATGGTAACAGTTGGTACCAATTGTCCTGAAGGTGAGTGGTGTAGCAACAGAGATACTACTCCAATGTCTGGTTGGTACGTTCAGTTTGACCATTACTCTGGGGATGAAAGGAAATGGATCCTGGCCATTGTATGTGTAATTCGTCACAAAAGGCCTTCCAAACCTTTGATTTGAATTGCGTCCATCTGTTAGCTGTTTCGTACACAGTAGGCAGATGTTTAGCAGGAATGAAGTAAGCCATTTTTGTGAATCAGTCTACCACTACCATGAGAGTGGTATAGTGGTTTGAGGACGGTAGTTTGAGTGGCTTCACCGGAACTGGTAGCGGGCTTGTTAGAACCCTTGGACCTGGCACAAACGTAATCCCTCTGCAGCAAACTAATATCCTGCTCACATTGTATTACTTTACAGAGCTATTGCAAGGTCATTTATAAATATGTTGAATAAAATTGGTCCCAGGACAGAACCCTGAGGAACACCACTTACTACTTTTGTCCAGCTTGAAGATTTACCATTTATAACAACTCTCTGTATCACTAAGCCAATGTTCAATCAAATGTGCATCTAGACCAATTTGTTTCAGTTTGAATACTAACCTATTGTGCGGAACCGTGTCAAACGCCTTGGCAAAATCCAAGTAGATTACATCCACTGCAACACCCTGATCTACACTTCTACTTGACCTTAGTAGAATTCAATTAAGTTAGTTTGACATGACCTATGTTTCATAAAACCATGCTGATTTTTGCTAATATCACTGTTCTTCCCAATGAATACCTGAATATTATCCCTTAATAGCCCTTCAAATACTTTCCGAGCCACAGAAGTTAAGCTCACAGGTCTATAATTTCCAGGCAAAGAATTTGAACCTTTTTTGAATATAGGAACCACATCTGCCTTCCTCCAATCCTCTGGTACAATTCTTCAAGGAAAAGAATCCTGGAAGATTAGAAACAGAGGTTCACTTATTTCCAGACATAGCTCCTTAAGTAGTTGTGGGTGAATACCGTCAGGCCCCGGAGCTTTGTTGACATTAACTTTCTTTAGTTGCTGCAGCACCTTGTCCTGAGTCATCCAATCACAATTTGTATGCAAATCCTTTGCAGAAGTCATTTGGATATCCCTTGCCATAGGTTCATTCTTAATATATACTGAGGAAAAAAAGATATATTATGATGTCAATTACACTCACAAAAGGACTGGATAAAGCAGGCTCATCAAAATTCAGGCTTCTAGAAGCTGCATTCTGCAAAAGCAAACAAACCAGGATGGTGCAGTATCTTCTATAAGTTGATCTTAAAAGATCAGTATACACTTACAATTAAGATGAAGCACAACTCAAAGAGTATTGTGCAAAGGCGTATAGAAATAAATCATCCGATATATGTTGATAAAAATCTCTCCAATTTATTGTCTCAACGCGTTTCGGCGAAGGATCGTCGGCTTCTTCAGGAGAAAGAACGGATCAAACGACGGATAAAATCATAAGAAATCATAAAAGTCTTGTGTGGTACCGACTGTCCATTTAAATAGATGTAGATCCTTCCGGGTACGTCATCGCGCTGCGTCCGTTCTTTCTCCTGAAGAAGCCGACGATCCATCGGCGAAACTAGGCCACATTGGTTTCAATCTGTTTCTTTTATATTTATTACCCAATGGTACATACTGAGAAGTGTACCTTTCTAATATTTGCTTGAAGATATTCTGTTTTCCTCACATATCATAAAGAGTTTATGCCAGTCAATATGTTGTAAAGCTGCCCTTATCTTATTGAAATTAGCCTTTTTAAAATTATATGTTTTAGTATTCCCCATGTGCAATTCCTTTTTTTAGTTTATTTCAAAAGACACCATATTGTGATCACTATTACCCAAGTGCTCCCCTACGGGAGTGTTTAACAGTAGATCAACATTGTTTGTTATAACAATATTCAGACAAGAATCCTTTCTAGTTGGTGGTTGTACCACTTGTGACACGAACGTGTCATTTAACAGGTTTAAAAACCTGAATCCCCTTGCAGAACTACTAGTCCCTCTATCCCAATTCATAATTAACATGTTACCCAGATGTGCAGCTTTCTCAATTTGCTCTAACATCACTCAAGCGGGCAAATCTGTGAGGCTGCACAAGGTCAAGGCTAGCTAAACCTTTCCTCTTCCCTCCCCCTCTGCTACCACGTATAACTATCACCCAGCTATGTGCCTGTTCCCCAGCTGTCTTATCTCCTCCCACTCCACTACCTGCCCCCATTACACTCTGCTCAGTGAGCAGTAGACTACTTTCAAGATTGTCAATCTGTCTCAAAGTTGCAATTTGCTTCTCCAGATCTCCAATATGAGCTTCCAGAGAAGCCACTTGCTCACCCCTGCCACAGGGGTGTGGACCCTGGACGGATGTCAAACCATCAATCTTGCTAACTCTCATAACCACACAGAATCAACTAGTCTTGCAAATTCATCAAGGGAAGTCGGTATATTGGTACAGGCTAATTCATCTCTAACGCATTCCGACAAACTTAAATGGAAGTGGTCATGTAGTGCCGATTCATTCCAAGTAGTCTCCATGGAAGACTCTACAGGTCTTTTTCCTTGTCTCAGAGCCCTTAAAGTGCTTGTAGCAGAGGGCGTCCAGAGCTGGGGTTCTTCAGACAATAGAGAGATGACAATAGAGAGATCTTGATATAGTCCGAGGTGTACGTTCTTGGTTTGAGGTTGAACATGATTTGGCAAGAGGTCATGAATGTATTATACTTCTTGCAGTGACCGGAGTATCTTTCTGGCATGGATATCAGTGGTAATTTGTGGTTTTCACATATCACATAAATATAAGGATTAAATATATATTAAATAATACTGACAGCAGTTGAAAAATACAACTAACTCTAATAGGGTGACCACGTTTTATTTCTGCCATTCAGGGACACACTATGAAGCGCATGAGAACTGGCAGTTTCTTTAATATTAGCCCCTGTGGCCAATATATATTAATATTAGCCCCTGCTGCCAATGTATATATTAATATTAGGCCCTGCTGCCGATTATATAATACTATTAGCCCCTGCTGCCTATATATATATATATATATATATATATATATATATATATATATATATATATATATATATATATATATATATATATATATATATATATATAAAAAAAATAGGTATACATAAATAATGTATGGGAACATAGCATAGCAGGTATAGATCAACACATTAACACACAAACCCAGCTTTGCATGTATAGATCAATTGAAATTCACATGTGAACTCAGCACTGAAGGCATCAAATCAGACATACAAATCCTGTATTTGCAGTACAATAATAGTATGTATGGAAACAAAGCATAGCAGATATGGATCAACAGAACACACAAGTCCAACATTGCAGGTATAGATCAATTGGAATTTATAAAAAAAAACCTCAGCGATAAAGGTATAGATAAAAAAACCCTAAATTACAGGCATAGATCACAGGTTGCAAAATCCAAAGCCAGCCCTGGCGTCCACACTGCCCACATAGAACCTGACCAGCACCCAGATAACACACATAGGACTTGCAATCTTTGTCCCCAAACAGTCCAGCATGAGTCAACTTTGACCCCAACAGCCCGGCCTGTGCCATCTTTGTCCCATAAACACCTTGTCTGTGCCACCTTTGCCTTTCCACAAATCAAATATACATTTGTGATACACACAAACACTTTTGCAATCACTAATTAACACTTTCATTCACATAATTCATTCACACAAATTAATTCTCTCCCTCATTCAGACAATTCATTCACAAATTAATACTCATTCAGACAATTCATCCACACAATTCATTCATTCTCTCACATTCATTAGCTCTTGATATTGATGGGATTTACTGTATATTTTGTATGCTCTCTTAATTGTTCATTCTTCACAGATGTGTATGTATATGCTGTGCTTCTCTGCTGTGTGGGCATCCTTAGCATCATGACCTTCCTTCTCATTCTCATGTGCCAGGGCATATACCACATGAGGCACTCCAAAGGTGAGAAGCCATATTTAATCCTGTTTGAATTAGTTATTTGATTATTATTTATTGCTTTATATAGCACCATTACAATGGGTAGAAGGACATAAGTAGTATATAACATAACATAACAATTTGACTTACAGAAACACCAGGTGAGTAGGGTTTTCAATGTAGAAGGTTTGATATCAAAATGTATAGACTACTAGAGGTTCTATTCACCTTTTTCAAGCTTGATAATTAAACCTTTAGGAAACTGAAACACAAACGTTGAATTCCTGTTGAATTTAACTGAGTCTGTGTTTGTTGCTGAGCTACTGGCAGCAACCAACAATGGGATTATTCACTTAATTAAGCAGTCATGCACCATGTCCCATTTGCAGATATTCAATTGAATATACCAATTTTTAACTGCCCTTTTTTAAAATGCCAAATCTGGTGGCCCGATGGGATTTTGCATTTGAACTATTAGTCATAGACAGTACACAAACCATGTGAAACATAACTAGAAAATCATAGCTGGCTTGCCATATAGTAACATAGTAACATAGTTCATAAGGTTAAAAAAAGACCAAAGTCCATCAAGTTCAACCTATATACATATTGTGTCCCTACTGTGTTGATCCAGAGGAAGGCAAAAAACCCTTATGAAGCAGATGCCAATTGCCCCATACCAGGGGGAAAATTCCTTCCCGACTCCAAATATGGCAATCAGAATAAATCCCTGGATCAACGTTCTGTCCCTAGTATCCATACCTTGTAATATTAGTGCTTTCAAGAAACACGTCCAGGCTCCTTTTGAACTCTTTTATTGAGTTTACCATTACCGCTTCCTCTGGCAGAGAGTTCCATAATCTCACCGCTCTTACTGTAAAGAACCCCCGTCTGTGCTGGTGTAGAAACCTTCTTTTCTCCAGCCGTAGAGGATGTCCCCTTGTTATAGATACAGTCCTGGGTATAAATAGGTCCTGGGAGTGATCTCTGTACTGCCCCCTTATATATTTATACATAGTTATTAAGTCCCCCCTAAACTGTCTTTTTTCCAAACTAAATAACCCTAATTCTGATAATCTCTCCAGCTCCACTATATCTTTCTTGTACACTGGTGCCCAGTACTGTACACAGTATTCCATGTGTGGTCTGACTAGTGACTTGTACAGTGGTAGAATTATTTCCTTGTCGTGGGCATCTATGCCCCTTTTGATGCACCCCATGATTTTATTTGCCTTAGCAGCAGCTGCCTGACACTGCTACAACATTTGCTATGCGCCAGTCCTGGGGAACAGACCCTGTCACTATAGAGTCCTTGAATATTAGAAATAGGGGTCTGTCTATTACATTACTTAACTCCCTTAGAACGCGGGGGTGAATGCCATCTGGACCTGGTGATTTGTCTATTTTGATTTTTTTTAGGCGGCACTGCACTTCTTCCTGGGTTAGACAGGCGACATGTACTGGGGCATTTATCTCATCCTGCTGTATATTACCTGGCATTTCATTTTCATTGCTATTTATACAGTTAAAGAACATTTTGGGGTTTGTTTTACTCTCTTTGGCAATGAGTCTTTTGTCTCCACTTTTGCTGCTTTTATCTGATTTTTACATATTTTATTTTTTCCCCGATAGCTTTTTAGTGCTTCCTCACTGCCTTCCTGTTTTAGTAGCTTAAATGCCTTTTTTGCCATTTATTGCCCCCTTTACATTTTTATTTATCCACATTGGTTTTCTCTTGTTCCTGACTCTTTTATTCCCATACGGTATGTACCTTTTACAGTGAGAACTTAAGATATTCTTAAAAATCTCCCATTGAGTGTCTGTACTCTTGTTTTTGAGGGCATTTTCCCAATTTACAGTGTTTAGCAGCAGCTGCCTGACACTGGTCGCTACAGGTAAATTTACTGTTAACTAAAACTCCTAAGTCCTTTTCCATGTCAGTCGTCCCCAGTGTTTTCCCATTTAATACATATTCCCAGCCTGGAATTTTCTTCCCCATGTGCATAACCTTACATTTATCTGTATTGAACCTCATCTGCCACATCCCAGCCCAAGCCTCCAACCTATGCAGATCCATTTGTAATCGTGCACTGTCCTCTATTGTGTTAACCACGTTACAGAGCTTAGTATCGTCTGCAAAGATTGATACTTTACTATACAATCCCTCTACAAGGTCATTAATAAATATATTAAAAAGAATAGGACCCAAAACTGACCCCTGTGGTACCCCACTAGCAACAGTCACCCACTCAGAGTATGTACCATTAATAACCACCCTCTGTTTCCTATCACTGAGCCAGTTACTTACCCACATACACACATTGTCCCCCAGCCCAAGCATTCTCATTATATGTACCAGCCTTTTATGTGGCACCGTATCAAATGCTTTGGAAAAATCAAGATATACGACATCCAGCGATTCACCCCGATCCAGTCTTGAGCTCACCTTCTCATAAAATCTGATCAGGTTAGTTTGACAGGACCGATCTCTTGTAAGCCCATGCTGATATGGAGTCATACATTTATTTATATTGAGATACTCCAAAATAGCATCTCTTAGGAAACCCTCAAACAGTTTACACTTCCCCGGGTCACTTTTTGTCCCCTTTTTGAATATTGGCACAACATTTGCTATGCGCCAGTCCTGGGGAACAGACCCTGTCACTATAGAGTCCTTGAATATTAGAAATAGGGGTCTATCTATTACATTACTTAACTCCCTTAGAACGCGGGGGTGAATGCCATCTGGACCTGGTGATTTGTCTATTTTGATTTTTTTTAGGCGGCACTGCACTTCTTCCTGGGTTAGACAGGAGACATGTACTGGGGCATTTATCTCATCCTGCTGTATATTACCTGGCATTTCATTTTCCTCTGTGAATACAGCAGAGAAGAATATATTTAATAGATTAGCTTTTTCCTGATCCCCGTCTATAACTTCTCCCTCATTACTTTTTTTTAAGGGGCCAACGCTTTCATTTTTAACCTTTTTACTATTTATACAGTTAAAGAACATTTTGGGGTTTGTTTTACTCTCTTTGGCAATGAGTCTTTCTGTCTCCACTTTTGCTGCTTTTATCTGATTTTTACATATTTTATTTTTTTCCCCGATAGCTTTTTAGTGCTTCCTCACTGCCTTCCTGTTTTAGTAGCTTAAATGCCTTTTTTTGCCATTTATTGCCCCCTTTACATTTTTATTTATCCACATTGGTTTTCTCTTGTTCCTGACTCTTTTATTCCCATACGGTATGTACCTTTCACAGTGAGAATTTAAGATATTCTTAAAAATCTCCCATTGAGTGTCTGTACTCTTGTTTTTGAGGGCATTTTCCCAATTTACAGTGTTAAGGGCTTCTCTTAGTTGATCAAACTTTGCCTTCCTAAAGTTCATTGTTCTTGTGGCTCCTCTAAGAATTCTCTTATTGAAGGACAAGTTATAATGTATTATATTGTGATCACTATTTCCTAGATGCCCCCTGACCTGCACATTAGTTACTCTGTCAGGTCTGTTGGTTAATATTAAGTCCAGTAGGGCGCCCCCTCTGGTCGGGTCCTGTACCAGTCCAGTAGGGCGCCCCCTCTGGTCGGGTCCTGTACCCTATAAAAAGGGTAGATGTGGTAGATTTGTAGTTGGGACAAACACCAAAGTGTTGGAGCAGGAATATGGTAGCAATTTCGACCATGTTTTTCAGGACAAATCTAATTTTTATGTGTTGTTGACCGACACATTTAAGGTGATTTCATTGAGTATGTGGTATGGATAAACTTCACTGTATTCATTTCCTTCTGCAGGAGAGCACTTGTAGATTGTGGTCAGCAACATGCAAAAGTAAACATTGCAATATGGCAACCCTAGATAGAGAACAATTGTCTCAAAGCATACAGTGCAGCATTAATACAAAATCTACAGATACAGAGCTATAATA
This sequence comes from Spea hammondii, assembly GCA_029215755.1. Classification (NCBI taxonomy): domain Eukaryota; kingdom Metazoa; phylum Chordata; class Amphibia; order Anura; family Pelobatidae; genus Spea; species Spea hammondii. The sequence continues at coordinate 3,370,472 of JARDYJ010000011.1, read as the reverse complement.
TATTCCTGTATAGACTGTGTCAATTATATTTTACAAGTAACTATAAAAAAATCAGTGAACCACCCAATTAGTGCAAATTACCAACCGGGAGCAGGGTTAATTGGAATACAAGCTAGAAAACCAGGAATAGAGCTGCTTATCCTGCTTATCTTATGTAAACATATATAAATATATTTTTATTTAAATACTGTCTATTTATTGGTGAGCACTAATTACTGAGGCTTATCATTGCAATTTGTTTAGGACTTTGTGTTTACACCCTTGTTAATTGCCTTTTTCACTAGGTGTACCCTTAACTCCCTTGCTCTTCTTAGGGCGAATGGTGGCACCATCACTCAAAATCCAGTAAATATGTCAAATATATAAAGAAAACGAACATTTGAAGTGTGACAATATTAAATATAGCATGAAGCTATACAGGGGGATTAACTTTTTGCCAAAGATTTTGTGTCTTAAATATCTCTCAGTAACTGAACCTGAGGGATTAGGTAACCATGCAGCTGCTGGCGTGCTCCATATAAGTGTACATATATCCACTGCTTCTAAGCTCATTTAACCCCATAATGTGCCTGGCACATCAATTGTCAGCACTGCACCAATGAACCATAAATCCAGCAGCATGCTATGGAACTAAATTTCGCAAAAACTAGACTATTTTGATTAATTAATTTAATTTAATTGAGTAAAAAGGGTCTATGGCAGTGGCAGCAGTAGTATTAAGGAGCGGAGTGTGCATAAAGACACTGAATTGCCCCCAAAATGAGACACATTTTTGAAGGCAGGGCAAGGCACAGGGCAGGCATTGGCAGACTTAATCCCCCCAACGTATTAGAAAAAGGAATCCCCCAGGCTTAGGGACAGACCGGGGTATGGACCAGTTATACAGGCATATTATAAGGTGTGCATTATGATTTCAAAACTGTTTAATTGTTATATTTGGTAGAAAGCAAAAAAATACCCACAAACAGTATATATTTCTCTAAAGCAGACAACCCAGGGTATTTCATCAGGAGCATTTCAACAATTTCTATGCAGCTGTTTGGCAACCAATAACTGCCCAAGAAATAATTTCCTTCCCTCTTTTCACCAACACTTCTGTGTTTTTTGGGTTTTTTTGTGTGCTTTTTTTTCTGGATATTACAGGCCACATGGTGGAACATGCCTGTTATCGATTCCAAGCATGACGTTTTCACATTTTGCTTTAGTGGCCCTGTGTCTCATTTAGGCCTGTTTAACACCCTCCTAATTCAAAATACCCCCAAAAAGTATATATTTCTGTAAAACAGACAACCCAGAGTATTTCATTAGCAGCGTCTGGACACTTGTCATGCAACCGTTTGGTCACCAATCAGTAGGCAAACTTCAGCTCTCCAGATGTTGTGGACTACATTTCCCTTGATGCTTTGCCAGCATTATTACTGTAAGAGCATTATGGGAGATAATCCACAACATCAGGAGAGCCGAAGTTTGCCTACCCCGGACCCAGACCAACATGAATCCCTCAACCTTTTCAAGTTTCGGGCATATTTAAGGATGAATGATGTACCCTGGTCTGCCTGGAACACAAATAATTCCCCAATGTCTCTGAAGCATATAGATACCACATATGTGTATTAACGTTAGCATCACATGTTCACGAGAGACCAGGGCCGATCTTAGTACCAGGTGGCCAAGGTAGTCACGTTAATAAGGGAGGAGTCCACCACTGAAAGAGCAGGGCCAGCTGGGAAGATCGTGGATCTCCCTCTAACCAGGCCAAAATGAAGGGAACATAAGGTCTGTTCATACAATCCTCTATTTTAGTGCTTCCTCGCATTGAGTGCCGGCGATTGATACTGAGCACCGGGACATAAGGGCCCACTGAAACAGAGGGCTGTAGGAACAGACCTCACGCTCCCACCACGAGAATCAAGAAGACATGAAAGAGGAGAAGAATGGTAAGAGATTCGCTGTTACATATGCTTAACCCAGGAACATTATTTGCTATAGTTTTGTATTAAAATTGATAGTGCCCCTAGCTGAGCTTTTGTTCTTTGGTGCCAATTCTAATGCCTTTAAAGGTGGGCTTGATTATTGATTTCAATAAATGTATTAGACGGTTAAAAGATTTTTTTTCTAAAAGGACAAAAGATAATCATAAATCCTGTTCCACCCTCCGAATATGCTCCTGATAAGGTTGTGGATTCCTATAATTTAGATCACTTGATTTATTTAAATAGCATTTTTAATGAAAATGGGAACAATGATTTTGTTAAATTACAAACCAATATGAGGCTGGATAAAGGAATGTATCTTGATGTCTTTAAGAATCTGGTTGAGAAAGATCTTTGGAAATTAGAAGTGAATCCTAAAAAGAGCAACTTGACCCCTGCTGAGAAAACATCCTTAAAATGTCTTAAAGATTTAGATAACATTGTTATAAAAGAAGCTGACAAAGGAGGCGGAGTTGTGTTGCAAGATATAGAAGTATATAGAGTCGATACGATTAAGTTCGGATATTATATTTTATATTCGTTTGCCATTTATTGAAAGCCTATGTGTTATCATACAGTCAGCTCTGGAAAATTACATCACCTCTATAGATGAATACTCAAGTATTCAAGGGATTAAAAACCTGAGGGTCCCTATCTTCTATCACCTTCAGAAAATACATAAGGATTTCAAAAATCCTCCAGGCCGTCCAATTGTCTCAGGTATAGGATCACTGACATCTAACCTTTCCCTGTATATTGATCTTTTCTTACAATCATTTGTACCATTAATGCCTTCGTATTTAAAATATAGCACATAATTTATAGGTATTGTTGATGAACAGATGGACAGATGACTTGATTTTAGTTACAGCAGACATCCAGGCTCTCTATACCTCCATTCAACACCATGATGGCATTAAAGGTGTTATGAATATTTTAAACAAATTTGACTTTTTAGACCCATTACAAAATGGACAAGTACAAGATTTTCAGATAAAAAAGTTTTATCTGAAAGATTAAAGAGAGTCATGCTTGATATAGTCTACAGAGATTAAACTGGATTAGTTAAAGGAAGAAGTGCATCTGATAATATACGAAAAGTGCTAAATCTCATTCGAAGAGTAAACTTCAATGATATTAAATCTGTTTTTTTGGCACTTGTCAAAAAATGCTTTTGATTGGGTAGATCAGAGATATATGGATCTAGTTCTTCAAATAATTTGTCTGGTCATCTTGTTTAGAGATGACATGATGGCACTTTAATCCCAGTCCAAAAGTTATAGGCCCAATGATAGAATCAGATTGATTTCTGATGAAGAGTGTTGCCTTTTAGCACCATTATTATATACATATATATATTCTAGCAGTGGAGCCCTTAGAAACTATGATTATTTAATCTGATGAAATATGTGGTATAAACTAGGAAATCAGGTAACAAAAATAACATTGTATGCAGATGGTGTCCTTGATAAACCCCCGTAGTTCAATTCTAGTTATACTAAGAGTTAACAATGAATATGGAAGATATTTGAATTATAAACTAAATATTACTAAAACCCTAACCTTACCATTATATTTTTAATTTTGGAGTGGACTATACATAGACTATTTGAGGGGAAAAGATCAGCTCTGAAATTGGGAATCTCACTAACAAGCTGGGATTGTTAACCCCTTACAGACCAATGACGTGCCAGGCACCTTATCAGTCGTTAACTGATCCTTTTTCCGTGACGTGCCTGGCATGCCATACCATGGCATTAGATAAGCTTAGAAAGTGATCAATGGTCACTCTGTTCGCTTTAACAGTGTTGCTGTAATGCTTCGATGTTGAGGCATTCAGCAACACCAAAAACCGCAGCAGGGGCTCTTTGTCACCCCTCCCCTGGGCCTCAATGTTTGCCTGATTTAAAACAGCTTAGGAAGTGATCAACACTGCTGAAATGCCTCAATAGTGAAGCATGCAGTTACCCCAAATCTGTGTCCAAGCTCCACAGTCTTTAGAGTCTCTGGTAATTTGAGGAAACGTACCAGGGGAAGAAGTAGTCCCAATGGACCTACCTCCCCAAAAACAGAACCCCTTCCAAGGCCAGGGCACATAATTTGTCGGAAGAGTCTGGCCATCAGGCCCCTCTAGAAGCTAAGGGTCCATGACACTCCCCATATATCATCATATTTCTTTCCACCCCCTTATAATTTTTATTCCCTACCATTATCACCCCATGTTGCACTGCAATCATCCCCCTTCATCTTCATGCTCCCTATAACTTATCATCTTAATATCCTTCCCTTAGCATGCCCCTTAATGAATTCATACAATTTTACACAGGGAATGTAACTAGAAACCGCAGGTTTTTTCATCCCTGCATCCAAACAACTTGCCTGTCCCATCCTTGCCCCCAGACAGCCTGCCTATGCCATCTTCGGTCCCAAACACCTTTTCAGTAGACTTGGGCACCAGGGGGCTCTTCGTGTTCGTCTTCGTGCTCGTCTTCGGGAGGGAAAAAACCTTCGTATTCCGCGAATATTCGCCCGTTCCTGTCTTCTCTTCGGGCGAATATTCGCGGACATTCTTCGTGCTCGTTTAATCTTCGTTTCCTTCCCGGTTGCCTTGCAGGGGTTAATACGGGGTTAACAACACATCGGAGCAGCAGCAGCTGCCGTGAAGGAACGTGTGTGCAACTCTATTGGTCGTTTCGGCAGGGGGCTGGTCTGGCATCAACTAGTGAATTGCAGAACGCACTTCATTCGTTGATGGCAGGCCAGCCCCCTGCCGAAACGACCAATAGAGTTGCACACACGTACTGAGGTGTACTGTACACAAAATGACCTAGAGACAAATGCTCCAAGGAACTTGGCCTCCGTTTATCATACACAATCACACATCCATAGATGTTTAATAAAAGAATAGGGATTATTTTACATTTTTAAATTGATTTTGGACCACTTGTAATACATGCCTAACATTTGCTACCTATTTACAATGGCATACTTTGCAACAACCCAACTTTTACTGGACAGGACTGGAAAAAAGCAGGACTGTCCACCAAAATCTTGGGTGTGTTGGCAGGTATGCGGATGGAAAAATGTTGGACAAGAACTAAAAAATAGCTTAGGGTTAATGTACGGTTATGTTTAAGATTAGTAGCAGTGCACTGCTTTGGTTAAAGATGTATTATGTCTAAATAATAATTTAATTTTAATGGGTTTTAAAAAAAAATTAGGGGTTTATTTAAATGTATTTTAAAGTTAGATTTATTATTTAGTACTTTATTATATTTATTTAATGTTTATACTAGTGCTACCTACCGAGCTATAACTACCAACGTGTATTTGCATACCTAGTTTAGCTAAATTAGATGGGACAGGACTGGAAAAAAGCAGGACTGTCCCTGAAAAAGTTGGGTCTGTTGGCAGGTATGTGGATGGAAAAATGTTATAGTATGAAGTGTGAGTTATAGCGTTAATGCTAGTGAGTGTAGAAATGAAGGCCAGGACAAATAACAAGAGGAAAGGTCCTTGTGATTTTTGCATTGTACGTGTATGTGTTATGTGTGTTATGTGTGTTGTCACTTGTCACTGTGTTATATGTGTTATGTGTGTTATGTGTTATGTCACTGTGTTATTTGTGTTATTGTGTGTGTTATGTTTGGTTGGTTGTGTATCAGAAGGAAAATAATGAAATGGAAATGGAAAAGGAAATGGGAAAGGCGAATGAGTGGGCAATTGGCGACCCACTCACCTGTTTCACCCCAGAGCAAAGCATCCAAACACTGTCAGTCCTAGACGTTTGGCAGCGGACTTCCAGAGCTCAGACACAAGGCCCTAGCGTAAGCTGGCCACTCCGGCGGAGGTAGCAGGCGTTGCCACACCGCAAACAGACGCAGCCAGGGGGGAGAAACTGCCCTTACCATTAGGGACATTTGAGGCATGACACTAGCCAGGAAGCGAACTGGCATCGAAGAGACGCTGGCATCACCACCAGCAGCAGCAGCAGAATTGGGAAAGGCGAATGAGTGGGCAATTGGCGACCCACTCACCTGTTTCACCCCAGGGCAAAGCACCCAAACACTGTCAGTCCTAGACGTTTGGCAGCGGACTTCCAGAGCTCAGACACAAGGCCCTAGCGTAAGCTGGCCACTCCGGCGGAGGTAGCAGGCGTTGCCACACCGCAAACAGACGCAGCCAGAGGGGAGAAACTGCCCTTATCACTAGGGACATTTTGGGCATGACTCTAGCCAGGAAGCGAACTGGCAGAGAAGAGATGCTGGCACCACCACCACCAGCAGCAGCATTGAAAAATGGGAAAGGCGAATGAGTGGGCAATTGGCGACCCACTCACCTGTTTCACCCCAGGGCAAAGCACCCAAACACTGTCAGTCCTAGACGTTTGGCAGCGGACTTCCAGAGCTCAGACACAAGGCCCTAGCGTAAGCTGGCCACTCCGGCGGAGGTAGCAGGCGTTGCCACACCGCAAACAGACGCAGCCAGGGGGGAGAAACTGCCCTTACCATTAGGGACATTTAAGGCATGACACTAGCCAGGAAGCGAACTGGCAGAGAAGAGACGCTGGCACCACCACCAGCAGCAGCAGCAGAATTGGGTAAGGCGAATGAGTGGGCAATTGGCGACCCGCTCACCTGTTCCACCCCAGAGCAAAGCATCCAAACACTGTCAGTCCTAGACGTTTGGCAGCAGACTTCCAGAGCTCAGACACTAGGCCCTAGCGTAAGCTGGCTACATTGGCGGAGGTAGCAGGCGTTGCCACACCGCAGCAAGTGCAACCAGGGGGGGAGAAACTACCCTCTCCATTAGGGACATTTAAGGCATGACACTAGCCAGGAAGCGAACTGGCAGAGAAGAGACGCTGGCACCACCACCAGCAGCAGCAGCAGCAGCAGCATTGGAAAAGGCGAATGAGTGGGCAATTGACGACCCGCTCACCTGTTTCACCCCAGGGCAAAGCATCCAAAGACTGTCAGTCCTTGGCGTTTCGGAGCAGACTTCCAGAACTCAGACACTAGGCCCTAGCGTAAATTGGCTACACCGGCGGAGGTAGCAGGCATTGCCTCACCGCAGCAAGTGCAACCAGGGGGAGAAACTACCCTCTCCATTAGGGACATTTGAGGCATGATTTCAGCCAGGAAGCGAACTGGCAAAAGATGCTGGCACCACCACCAGCAGCACCGTTGGAAAAGGAAAAAGGTGAATGAGTGGGCAATTGACGACCCGCTCACCTGTTTCACCCCAGGGCAAAGCATGAAAGTCTGTCAGTCCATGGCGTTTGGGAGCGGACTTCCAGAACTCAGACACTAGGCCCTAGCGTAAATTGGCTACACCGGCGGAGGTAGCAGACGTTGCCACACCGCAAACACGTGCAACCAGGGGGAGAAACTACCTTAAACATTACAGATAAAAAAAATTAACTTTCCAAGCTAAGAGCTGGGTAACCCAACTTGGGCAGATTGAATTTAAGGAAGGCAATCTGCTCCATCAGATGAGGTGCCATGCGTGAGCGCTGTGGACTCAGTATGTTTCCAGTCATAGAAAACACGCGCTCACTTTGAACAGTGGTTGGCGGACATGATAGTAGCTGCTGCGCAACCCATGAGAGTGCAGGCCACACACTCTTCTTTTCATCCCAGTAGCTAAGAGGATCAACATTAGGCGCAGAAGGAACTTCACAGAGGTAAAGTTTGACCATTTCAGCAGCACTACTCTCCTTTCTGCTGCTAGCTCTGTCAGATGGTCCAACTATACTCCCAAGTGCCTCTTCCCAAAACGCAGCTGCTCCACTCAGCTGTGTTGTGCTGCTTGTGGCACTGCTGCTGATGCTGCTGCTAGGAGTAGCAGACTACATCATCTCTTCCTCCTCCTGCACCTCTCCCTCCTCGGACAGCATTCCCATTTTACGCTGCCAGTCACGCACCTTGTTGACCAATTGCTCCCGGTAGCTACTGAGAACATTACATTTCAAAGCTAGCTTTCCCTTAATTCTTGGATCGCAAAGGCACGCTAGCATCATTTCGGGACTCTCTTCCATTCGTTTGCGAAGGTGTACTTTTAGCAGATCCTTCAGCTTCCTGACTATGGCTGCTATGTCAGGATGTAGAGTGCCACCTTGAACAGCCTCACGGTTTCCAAGGAACACATCCATCTTGCTGCCTAGATGGGAGAACACTGGGATTACCTGGGCCAGACTGGCAGTGTTTGAGCTTAAATTTTCTGTGGCATCCCTGAATGGTTTAAGGACTGCCACTAGCTGGGCGATCACTGTCCAATCCTCCCTATTCAATGGAGAGGTAATCCCAATATTGTGCTCTGAGGCAAGATTATGGATTGCCCTCTGCTGCTCCAAAATCCTCTCGAGCATGTCTAACGTGGAGTTCCACCGTGTACTGACATCCTGACGTAGGCAGTGTACGGGAAGACCTGACCTCTCTTGCTCTTCCCTCAAAAGTTGGCTAGCCTTAACACTATGGTGAAAGTGCCCAGCGATCTTTCTGCAGCGGGACAGAACTACTGCTGCCACATTAGTTCCTTCTGACATTGCTGCCTTCACTACAAGATGGATGATGTGGGCTGCACAGCGCACACCAACAATATGACCATCTCGCAGCGCTTTCACCATATTGGCACCTCCGTCAGTTACCACAAAACCAACTTCAACATTGGTGCCCGCCTCTGCTCCCACCCAAAGGCTAAACATTTTCCTCATCGCATGCAGAATGTTTTGGGAAGTGTGCTTTTCATCCATCACTTCTGCATGGAGAAGGAAAGATCGGTAGCCTGCTGCAGCAGCTTCCTTAGACACACCGGGCTGCCACCAGTGTGCTGTCAAAGAAAGAAAGGCATGCTGGCCGCTAGGTGCACTCCACAAATCTGTAGTGAATTGAACAGACTGACCAGCAGCCTTGGAAAGCTCCTCTTTCACTGCTGCAACACAGGACCGATACAATGAGGGGACAATGTTCCTGCTGAAAGTGGAACGTGATGGAACTGTATATTGTGGAGCCACAGCCGCCATCAATTGTTTGAAAGGCTCCCCTTCGATCATAGAGAAGGATGCCCCTCCAACAGCAATGAACTGAACAATCAGTCGCGTTACTTTATTGGCCTGCTGTTTGGGCATTGACCTTTTGGATTGGAATGCCACAAATTGTTCCAGGGTGGGCTGGACATGCAGTGCTCCAACCTGCCTTGGTCTCTGGCTGCCAGCACTAGTTGCTGCTGCTGCTGCTGCTGCTGCTGCTATTGGCTCAGAAGAAGAAGCTGTTGGGGTTTTTCCACGGCCACCAGCTATGCTGCCTGCACTAAGTTTTACTTCTGCATCTTTCCCCAATAGCACAGCGTTGTGTTGAGTGCTGAGGTGATGCTTCATGCTAGCACTGGTAAAATGGCCAGACACTTTCCCTCTGCTTATTAGCTTCCCACAATGTTTGCACTTTCCATAGCGCCCTTCTTCAACATTTTCAAAGTGCTCCCAAATTGGGGCGCGCATAGCCTTGGAGTGTGCCTTGGGTGCTGCTCCTACTGCTCGGGGTGGATGAACAGAGGCAGAACTAGAGGTGGTGGGACTGGTGGTAACAGTACTGGCCATAGTGGGACTGCTAATTGCTTTAGATTTGCTAGGTTTTGCTGCTGCTGCTGGTGGTGGTGGTGGTGGTGATGATCGTAGCGGAGAAGGTGGAGGCTCAGGGGAAAATTGTGCACTAGTCATTTGGACACTGCTCCCTGAGGAATCTGATTCCTGACCACTCATCTCCTCTACTTCCTCTGGCTCATAGTCTAGCTCTTCATTAGCCAGATCGAATGGAATTCCTGCTAGGCTGGAGCTAAGACTGATATCGTCGTGAGACTCGTGACTAGTAGTAGTGCGAGCAGGAAGAATAGACTCTGCACTTGGCCTCTCAGTCTCAGGCTCCTCTGCTACCTCGCTAGGTGGAGTTCCACTATGTGTAGCCCTCTCTCTAACTGTCTTTACAAAAATTTTGTAAGGACTTGGTGGCTTGCTAGAGGTACTAGGAGGACATGGCGTGGCGGTACCAGTGGGAACAGTAGGCGCAGCACTAGTGGTGGTAGAGGCGGTAGAGGTGGGGGTGGTGGTGGTGGTGGTGGTTTTCCCTACAAAGGAATGAGATCGCTTTGGTTTGGGACCCCTCTGAGTCTTGCTGCTAATTTGGCTCTGCTTGGTACCTTGCATGCTGCTGGTGGATGGGGAAGATGCTGCTTGGGGCAAAAGGCACTTCTTTTTAGTCACTGGGCTGGTACTACTTGTGCTACCCTTTAACTTTGAACGTGCTTCTGGTGCTTTAGGCTTTCCGTAAAAAACCATAGAGCTTGTGGGCCTAGCCGCACTACTACTGCCTGCTTTTGGTGCCTTTCCTTTACTTGATGATCCTTCAAGCAATGCTTCCCCAAATGATAAGCGAGAGCTTGGCCTACTTGGCCGACTAGACTGACGCAAAGGCTGCATCTTAGAACTGGTGGTGGTGCTGGTGGTGGTGCTGGTGGTGGCGGTGGTAGATGGAGCTTGTCCCTCCTTAGTCCCAAAAGGAGGATCCATTTCAAATTTTGTGTTGTGTGTGTAGTGTAGTGTAGTGTTTAAAAAACTATAAAAAAAATAAAAAAAAATAAAAAAAAAGGAAAAACGAATTAAAGACAAAAAATTAGAGGAAGTTCTCTTCAGTGCTACTGCTTAAAAAGTAAAACTATGCACTACTGCACTGTGCTGTGTGCAATCTGCCTAAGTGCTAAAGTTATTTAAATTATTAACTCAAGATTAACTATTTAATAACTAGCAGTATTTTATTTTTAATTTGAATTTACACGGGCCTAAGAGCTTAGCCTACTACTATGCTAGCCTAAAGCTATATTTCCTTACTATAAGTCTACCTCTAGGCAGACGCTCTCAAACCCACTAAGCTAAAGTGAGGTTAAATCAGATTCAGTATATGATTTATTAATTAATATTAAGTTATATAATATTAATAGATTAGAAATAATTTACTTATATATTATGTATTATAGATAGAAGAATATAGATTATGAATTAGAATTTAGAATTAGAATTACTTATATTATAGATTATGAATTAGAATTTATATTGTTATATATTATTTATAATATATTATAGATTAAGATTAAAGAAGATTAGAATTATTTTAGTACTACAGCTAGTAGCTTGAAGCTTTGCTTAGTACAGCTCGTCACAGTCAATTTTTCTTGAAAAGAATTAGAAATAAAATAAAATGTCACAGCAAAACAGTTAGCTTCACTGCTGGCTGCACTCACTAGCCCAACAAGTTCACTTCACTGATGGACTGAGGTGAGCAAAACACTAAGGGTACTTTTAATAAAATTGAAATAAAATGTAAAATAAATGAGAAAATCTTTGCAAAACAGTTAACGTCACTGCTTGCTGATCAAAAAAAAACACAGCACTTATGCGGCTGCACTCACTAGCCCAACAAGTTCACTTCACTGATGGACTGAGGTGAGCAAAACAAATGAAATAAAATGAAAGATTAATTAAGAAAAATTGACTTGGTCTCTTGCTGTTGCTAAAACAAAGCACAAACTATAGAGCTGCAGCACCAGTACTAATAAGATTAGCTGAACTATACGCTAGTAGTAATTATTTAATATTATTACTTTTATTTATAGCTAATTTAATTAACTATTAAGACAAGAAAGAATTATAGAATTATTGATATTACTGATTTTAGATTAGACACTAGTAGATGTCTTGAATGTCTACAGTACACTCTACACTAGTATACTATTACTAACTATAACTGACAAATATATATATAATTTTATAATGAATTCAATTATTAATTATATTAATTAATATTACTGATTTTAAATTAGACACTAGTAGATGAATGTCTACAGTACACTCTACACTAGTATACTATAGAATATATATATATATATGACTGACAAATATATATATATATAATAATGAACTATTAAATTATAGATTCTATTAAATTATTATTTATAAATTCTATTTAATTTATTTAAGCAGGACAGGCAATAGGCACTAGTGCCAGCCCAGGGCAAGGGCACCCCAGTGCCACTGAGGCACTGGGTGCACTGTCAACTCAACAGCACTTACACTACAGTTGATGACAAATTAAATAAAAAAAATTAAATTAATCAAATTATTATTATTAATTATATTAAGTAGCACTGAAGTGAGGATGAAGTACACTGTGAGATTCTTCGATTCTTCGTGGTTGTGAGTCTTCGTCTTCTCCTACGTTTTGCCGGCACTGTATTCTCTTCGGCGTGTCTTCGGAACGAACAAAAAAACGGCCTCTTCGTGCTCGTTTTCATGTTCGCCCGAAGACGAATGCGCAAGTCTACTTTTCAGTGCACTCAAGAAGCCTGCCTGTGCCACCAAACAGCCTGTGTGTTCCATCTTTGCTAAAGAGCCTGCCATCTTTGCCTTCCCAGCAAACGCACATCCATGCTCAAACACACAAACACCTACACAAGCACACAATCACGCTCACACTTACACATTCATGTTAACATACACACATGCATAGATTCTCATTCTAACATACTTGCTCTGTCTCGCACACCCTTACCTCACCTGCAGCTATCTCTTTATCTGGTGCAGCGCTGACTGGCATACGCACAGCGAGAGTAATTTTTACTTATAATTATATTAATTAGACTGGGAAAACTGATATCTCGTTGGCTAGTCCAGCCCTGTTAGTACTTATACTGAAATGGTACCAAAAGAAACAAAGATGATAAATGTATAAAATACACTCCCACCCCTGTTCAAAGGTCTGCATACCCTTAGTTCTTAATACTGTGTATTGACCCCTTTAGTATCAATGACAGCGTGCAGTCTTTTGTAATAATGAGGCCCCAAATTCTTGCAGGTGGTATAGCTGCCCATTTGTAATGGTAAAATGCTCCAGGTCATGCAAAGTCTTTGGTCCTCTTGCGTGTACCGCACTTTTGAGATCTCCCCAGAATGGCTTGATGACATTAAGGTCAGGAGACTGTGATGGCCACTCCAAAACCTTCTCTTTTTTCTGCTGTAACCACTGGAAGGATCAACTTGGCCTTTTGTGTAGCTTTTGTGTGAAAGAAAGCAAATTGTCTGCCAGTACTTTCTGATAACATGCTGCATTCATCTTGCCATCAATTTCCACATGATTCTATGTGCCTTTAGAGCTCACACACCCTAAAACATCAGTGAGCCACCACTATGCTTCACAGTGGAGAATAGGCCAACATAGCACTTATCGTTGTTTATAAAGCTCTATTTTGGTCTATACAGTATTTCTCTTAACGTTACCTGTGGGTTTTTCTTTGAATCCCGTACGTTCTGGCAGTTGTGGCTGAAATCTTTCTTGGTCTACCTGACCTTGGCTTGGTATCAAGAGATCCCCACATTTTCCACTTCTTAATAAGTGATTGAAAAGTACTGACTGGCATTTTCAAGGCATCTTTTTATATCCTTTTCCATCATTATAAAGTTCTACTACCTTGTTGCACAGGTTTTTTTCCCTATGGCTCAGTATGTAGCCTGTGCATCCATATGAGAGCTAACAACCTCATTGACTATTTATACACAGACACTAAATTAAATTTAAAAAGCCACACGTGTGGGAATTTAACCTTTAATTGCCATTTTAACCTGTGTGTGTGTCAGCTTGTGTTTCTGTAACAAGGCCAAACATTCAATGCTGTGTAAACTTTTGATCAGGGCAATTTGGGTGAAATCTTATCATTATGATTTAGAAAGGAGCCAAACAAGCATATGATAATAAATGGCTTCATATGATATAGTCTGAACATGTTAACACCTAATACGATAAGTCGGAAAATATCAATATGTTGAGTAAGTCTCTATCTTGTAGAACAGTTGGTTAGGTGTAGTTCTCTCTTTGTGTGAATGTAAGCAAAAAAATATATATCTTGTTCTCAGCAAAAACAAAAAGTCTTATAGAATACAGGTGAAATGCTGGAAATAATATATTATTTCTTTAACATATACAACAACATATGAGAGGGTCTGTAGAAATGTAGGTAAAATACAACATTTCCACCACAGGAAACATAAAATAAAGCAAATATATTACTAAAAAAATGTGTTAATGTATGTAACCAGTATGATTTGTAGTTTATGTAAGGCATCTTATTTACTAATTCTGTATAAATAGCATTCAGATCAGATCAGTACATAATTACATGCTATAAGCCGTTGGAAAAAGTAATCACATGCATAAAATGTTTGTTACAGTATGTTATACTAAATACTAAATGGTTTCCTTTATTTTTCTTTTAGTGAAATGGAAGAGCTCCCAAGAGAGGTGAGAACATTCAACACAGTCATGCCTTTTTGATCTGCAGCATATTGCCTCATTAACCTTGCCTTTGAACATAATCAACCATTGTATTAACCCTTTTAATCAAGAGCTAGTGGCTTTTGGTATGTGGTTGGTTTTATCCCTTTAGTGTCCACCGCTCCCTATCACGTGCAGTTTTCATTCCAAGTTTAACTTCACAAAAGACACTGATTATAATACTAAGATGCATATTTAACCCCTTCGTGACAAAGGCTGATTCTATTTTTTGTACCCTTCGTGACAATGGCTGTTTTATCGTTTCTGCGGTGTTTGTGTTTAGCTGTAGTTTTCTCTTAACCCATTTACTAAACCCACACAAGTTATATATTTTTTTTTTCAGGACAAGAAGGGCTTTCTTCAGACACCATAATTTTTTTCATATGATGTAATTTCCTATAATAAAAATAATAAAATATGACGAAAAATTGAAAAAAAAACACATTTTCTCACTTTTATTTGAAAAATCTTTTATTCATCATAAAAAACTACTGAAAAAACCTGCTAAATAGATTCTACTATTTGTCCCGAGTTTAGAAATACCCAATGTTTTTATGTTTTTTTGCTTTCTTCTACACGTTATGGGGCAATAAGTACAAGTAGAGTTTTGCTAATTCAAAACCATTTTTCTCTGAATCTGGTAATTCTGTCTCTATGTGGTATTTGGGGCATCTTTGAAGCCAGAAAATTAAATTTACCCCACCAAACCATATATTTTTGAAAACTAGACACCCCAGGGTATTTTAGATGCTGATAGTTTAACCCTTTCCATGCACAAATCCTACCACCAACCCTTGTCAAAGTTTGTGATAGTAATTGTTTTTGGTGTTTTTTTCACATACTTTGTACTTCAGGTGTGAAATTACAGCTCCTGGTATATGTTGCTGTCACACAACACCCCGATATGTGTTCAGCAACATCTCCTGAGTACATTGATACCCCACATGCATGGGTTTGTCAGATTGTTTGGGGGCAAAAGGGCCACATTTGGAACATGAGCAATTCAAATTCAGTAGGAATTTTACATCTGGGTAAAGAAAAATGCTTGTACCCAACTATCAGTAGGGACAGGTTACAAGAAAGCCTGGCCTATCTCCAAGAAGGGATTTGATCTAGCACCTTAAGTGGTCCCTCATGCCACGGAATGGACACAGGGTTCACTTGACAGTGCAAATAAAAACGCTTAAAAATGGAGGAGCAAATAAAAGCTAAAAAACTGTAAATGTAACAAAAAATAAAAAAAAAAAAAATACAAAAATGGAGCAGGAACACAAAAAAAAATTAAAAATGGGAAACTGTGTGATACAGCTTGAAGCAGTCACCGACACAGAGTGCAGGTTTTCCAGGGCAATCTGGACAGTAAAATGTAGTGTCCTTTCTTTGCCCCCTGCTGTAGCATACCCTGCATCTCTTTTGGGGATTCTGCTTTTTTGCTGTAGGGGGGATTTTAAAAATAAAATGGGTAGCCCCAATTCTGTTGGTTCCCATCACTACTTGGGGACCAGGTGCATCACGGTACAAGATACCTGAAATTACTTCGAGCTGAAACTGCAAAAAAGACAGCTTCAGCCCAGTGTCTGCTTTTTTGTGCAGCAAAAAAGCGTTATAGGTTGCAATTTGCATTAGATAAATTGCAACCTTCTTGTACCAGGCCTTTGTCTTCCTCATAATGAGGTAGGGCTGTAGGAGTTGATCTGACAGATCAACTCCACCCATGTGCTTGTTATAGGCCCTGATGCACACTGGCTTTGTAGTGACCCCAGCTCTGCCACGGACAGAAACCTCCACGGTTCTTTCATCGTGGATGGTGCTCAGCATGCACACCTCTTTTCTGTCCCTGAACTTCAATGCCAAAAGCTCCTCTTGGCGTAGAGCTGAGGTCTCCCCCTTTCCTAGCCGGGTTCGTACCAGGTGTTGTGGGAAACCCAAGCGGTTCTTTTTTATAGTACCGCAAGCTACCGTATCGAAACAATACAGCAGCTTGAACAAAGGGACGCTTGTATAGAAGTTATCTACATACAAGTGGTAGCCTTTGTTCATAAGGGGGAATATTAGGTCCCAAACAATCTTGGCACTGGTGCCCAGATGGTCTGGGCAACCTGGAGGGTCAAGGTAGCTATCCTTACCCTCGTATACCCGGAAGGCATGAGTATATCCTGTCTCGCTCTCGCAGAGCTTATACACCTTCACTCCATACCTAGAGCGCTTGGAAGGAATATACTGCTTGAATCCCAACCTTCCTTTATATTACATCAGGGATTCATCCACGCAGATATCCCTTCCAGGTGTATAAACCTCTGGAAACCTGGCAGCGAGATGGGTAATCAGGGGGCGGATTTTGTAGAGTCTATCAAACTGGGGGTCCTCCTTAGGGGGGCACAGGCTGTTGTCGCTAAAGTGCATGAAACGAAGAATCATTTCATACCTTTGCCTAGTTATAGTTTGGGCATAAATGGGGGTACTAAAGATGGGGCTGGTGCTCCAGTAGGAGCGGATTAAGAAATTCTGGCACGTCAATGGGAGTCCATGGCTGTTTTGCCCAAAAAGAATTAGGGCTAGCAGCACGGTGCTGCTGGGCATAAATGTTTGTTTGTGTGACAATGTCTCCCAAGACATCGTCTCCCAAAAAAACCTGCACAAATTGCAGTGGAGTGAATCCTGTAACATCAATATTGATGCCAGGAATTCCAGAAAAAGGAGGGATAGCTGGCTTGTACCTATTAGGCGCTACCCATGCCTCTGGTGCACTGCCACGACTACGTGTGGCAGGCGTCCTAACAGCCACAGATACATCACTAGATGTATCTGTGAACTGACCAACGTCAAAATCTGACGCTGTATCAGTGGCCTCAGAATCTGTGGCCAAAAAGGCATACGCCTCCTCAGCCGTATACCGCTGCATGGTAACAATTGCAGCAAAAATAGTGGGGAAGGAAAGGGTTAATGGCTATAATAAAAACTAAAAAAAAACACTAAAAAAAGTAAAAAAAATATGTAAAAAAAAAAAAAACCCCAAAAACAATTGCCACTATGCAAGATCACTGTTTATGCAGTGATCAATGGCAATGAAGGGGTTAATATTATATGGGTGGCTCTTATAAGAGCCTTTGGATCAATATATATATATTTTTTTATTAGAGAATACCTGAAATACCAGAAAACACACCGATCTGTCTCTCTCCCTCACTAGAAACAAGTGAAGGAGGGAGGCAGATCCAATACTGATCAAAGGCAATGTTTAGAAAACATTGCCTTTGATTTAGCAAATCATGATCACTCTTATGAGTGATCTGACCACTAGGGGTGTTATTCACTGGATGTCCATGACATCCAGCAACACCCCCCCCGATGATGACAGCAGGCTCCGCCCCCCGGCTTGATGGGCGCCGCCATCTTGAAACACCGCGTGTGTTTCGAAGACGCCGGCACCGGGAAGGTAAGTTGAGCATTTAGGAAGCGATCGCGAGTCGCTTCCTTTGCTAAACAGGTGTTGCAAAGATGCCTCGATACTGAGGCATCTTAGCAACACCAGCTAAGCAAAGGAAGCGACTCGCGATCGCTTCCTAAACCCGTTTTTCGGCGACGTGCAGTCTTTCAAACATGTTTTTTTATTTGCTCCTAGGAGCGATCGGGGGGGGCCGGGAATGTTTTTTTTGGTGTTGCTCAGGTGGAACAGAAGGTGCTGGCTCTCAAGCAGCACAAGCTGCAGGCAGCTTAGCAGGGGCCCTACCAGATAGTAGAACAGCTCTGCAACACCACCTACATAGTGGCCCGCTGTTCAGATGAAAGGATCCGCAGAACCTTTCATGTGAACATGCTGAAACCCTACTTAGAGAGGGAAGAAGCCGTAGCCGTGGTGGGAGACTGAGAGAGTCTTCCCTTACCGACACTGCCTGGGGAGGTAAGGTCTGAGGCAGGGATAGCAAGGGTCAGGATTAGTGAAGAACTTGACCCGCAGACTCAGGAACAGGTCCAGCAGGTGCTTTGTGAGTGCCAGGCTATGTTCCCTTCTCTCCCCTGTTTTACCTCTATAACCGTGCACTAGGTAGTATCTACCCTGCGTATCGCAGGGACAAGCCCCCTTGAGGCAGTCAATGTATCGAATCCCAGATGCTGTTCGGGACCTGTTGGGTCTCAACGGGTCTGCCGGATGGTGTATCTAAGGGGAGCCATGTGAAAGCCCATACCTATTTTCCTTTGTTACACCCTATCCCTGTGGTTTTCCCAAGGATTAAAGGCTCACAGACATTGTATACCCCTAATATTGGTCGGATTCCACCTTCCCCCTGCTTGGCACCTGACTGGGACCTAGGCGCGGATTCATGGAACCGCGGCAATGCCCGCCGACAATAGGAACAGTGTCGCTACGGATGCACTTGGCCCCACCACGTCGCTCTTTTAATGTTACATTAAGCTTGTGGTGGGCAACACGCGGTGGTGGTTACAGAGAGGGAGCTTGTTTAGGAACCCTGATTTTATTGTCAGCCTTTAGGACAGCCGCGGCTATGGAACTCTGGCCTGGCTACCACGCGGACTATACCCGGGGGAGTTTCAAATGTTGTCGCTCAGGGTCCCGACGTCGGATCACGACGCTTTTTGGTTCATAACATCTTCGGACCCAATTGAGTTCTCCAATGGTACCCCGGGATTGGTACCACAGTGGAACTCATTAGGTCATACAGAGCACCCACTTCTCCTGCTCCCAGTTATTTGTTGTCTTCAAAGTTTTTTTTTACTTTTTATACCTTTTGAGACCAAGGCTGTTTTAACACCTTTGCGGGGCTTGTGTTTAGATGTAATTTTCTCCTCACACAAGTTATACATTGTTTATTTTCAGGACATATTATCTAAATTCCTTTAAAAAAAAAAACAAAAAAACTTTTTTCTCACTTTTATTTGAAAAATCATTTACTCAACCAAAAAAAGCTAATAGCTTTTAGATACTACTAATAGATTCCTCTGTTTGTCCTGAGTTTATAAATACCCAATGTTTTTATGTTTTGCTTTTTTCTGCACGTTATGGAGCAATAAGTACAAGTAGCATTTTGCTTTTTTAAAACCATTTTTTTTTCTTAATCTGGTGATTCTGCCCCATGTGCTATTTTGGGTATCTTTAAAGGCACCTAGATGGTTCCTCTGATGCATAATTATTTTTAACTGTTAACACTTTTTTAGCCCCTTTTTCCATATTTTTTTAATTAATTTTTAAATATTTTACTAATCACATTGTGATTAGAAAGCTGGGCTCCATTGCATGGTTGAATGCAGTACCTGTATTCAACCTGCAAGTGCTGGAAGTGGAGCCAACTTGC
Source organism: Spea hammondii (assembly GCA_029215755.1). Lineage (NCBI taxonomy): Eukaryota > Metazoa > Chordata > Amphibia > Anura > Pelobatidae > Spea > Spea hammondii. Next base: position 3,350,813 of record JARDYJ010000011.1, on the reverse strand, counting down.
AGCAAGCTGCAAGTGGAAAAACAGAAAAACACACAAAGTCCTCCATCAGTTCCTGCAAGGGGAACAATACATTGGGATAACAGGATTATCCCCTGATGCCGACTCTGGCACCCCATATGGAGGCATGGTCTGGGGACAATAAAATATGCCACTCTGGGTGTGGCCAAGAAGGCTCGCCCACAACCAGGGTGTCGTTTGATAGCACAGGGCCCCCACTGTCTCTAGTCCTAATATGGCCATAATTGGACATTGGAGCTCTGAATGACACCTCTTTAAAGATTTACCGAGTGCAGCTGGAAAAGCACCCAGCGAGGAGCTCCAGGGTGATTAAATCCATTTCCCCTGGGCGTAAAAATGTACAATGCCCAGGGTTCCCACTGCTTCCTACTCCTCCTAAAGCTCTGGACCCCCTCAGTTTAATATCCAAAAAGCATAGTGATCTGTCACAAGCGGGTTGTGGCAAAGTTACAATTTTCTCTGGAATTCCACAGAGTCTCTATGTCCATCCTGGTCAGGTGCATGGAGCATTTCCCCCCATGTAGAGCCCCCAGAAGTCTGGTTAGGGCACACCAGGCTGGGTTTTCCGGTCCCCTGGGTCTTCCGGAGCCCAGGGTGACATGGACATAAGAGGAGACTGTGCAGGGGGTTCAGTACAGTTGCGATTACCCTTTTTCTATGTTAACCCCTTCAGGTATGTCCATAAAACGCATCCCAAGAAACCATTATGGAGGTACTGGTACTTCCTGCCACTACACGGGAGATTGGACTGTCGGTACTCGTGCCAGAAAGCCGTTAGTCTGTGTAGACCCTGCTGGGATATCCAATTGCTCTATAGAGACTTGCATGGAGATCACAGTGTGATCGGTGCAGAGGGATCGCAAGGAGGAGAGTGAGAAACCATGAGAAGTCCATGAAATCTTGGAAGGCCCCCAGACAAAATAACCTCCCTTACCATATTATAAGTTTTTTGGACACGGAGAGCATCTGATGACAACATCCAGTTTCATTTGGGAAACTTGGTCTTTCCATTCTCACACCGTCCTGTATTGTCCCTCAAAAGATGGGATGAGGTTGCTATGTTTCGCCTCAATATCTTTTTTGCTAAAAAAAAAAAAATTTGCTAAAGTGTTTGCCTTGCATCTGTGGACGATGCTAATGTTTTTGGTACATCGAGAGTAATTGTAATTTGTCCCTAGGGAGACTAAAGACAATACATTGAAAGTTCCATTTAGTTAAGTCAGCTGACCAGGGGTCATTCTCTGCAGGCACAGAAAAGGCCTTTGGTAGGGTGGACTGGACATTTATGGCGGCAACTTGGAAAATCATCTTAGTCTGGATACTCTTCATTATATATAAATCCATCAGCTTCAGTTTGGATTAATGAGGGTACGCGTAACCATTCTCTAACTGGACACAGCAAAGCTGTCCATTTTCTCCCATGCTTTTTGTGCTTACTCTCTTAATTAAGGCCATTTGGAAGAATCTGAACAAACATGGCTTGTTGGGCTAGGCATTTTAAGGTTCATGCATATGCAGATGGGGCTGACTATGTCACAGTCTTAAATGCTTCTCCTGTGGAGGCCTCCTTTCCTTTAAGATGATGCTGAAGTATTCGGGTATTTTGATGTCCAGTAACATCTCTATAAATCGAATAGAGACAATTTTCTTCCTTTTGGTGATCCTCAGACTTTGATCAGTGCCCCATATTTCCTTGTGGGGTGTTACATACCTGATTGTAGCATATCCACCTCAAGCGTTTCGTGCTCTAATTCAATAGCTGAGGTTGACCAATATTTTTTTTAATTGTGTAGCTGATTTAGGAACAAGATTTACACCATAGCAGTGGAAAGAGATGGTAGCCCTTTCACCCGATTGTTCCAGTAGCAAAGTGTTGGAGGTTTTTAGAAACTACTTTTGTTTTGCACAGGACAGTGGATGTTGGAGGTGTCAATTTTGTTCATATCTGGTGGTCTTGCTCCAAGCTATGATCTTGTTGCATAATACCACTAGAACCATTGTACAGTGTTAGACTTCATCTTGGTATACTGAGTTCATTCAGGAAATGGAGGATTCGGTGCCTACAGCAAGGGGGCATGAATATTATATGGGCCTCTGTTGGGTCCAATTTCTGTCCTCAGACCTATGTAAAATCATTTTGCTGGAGGATATAGGGAGGAGAGTAGCATGTTATGTGCGAAGGAGTTGCTTTTCTATCGGAATAAAATAGATGGAATGAAGGGGTTTAGCTATCTCTACATTTTGTATGATTTATGTGTACTTAAGACAATCAAGCGGTTGGGAAGGTCTGCATTACCCTGGGGCTCGATAGTTTTTTGTTTTTTTGGAGGGGATGAGTTCAAGAGGCCATATCAAAAATATATAAGGTGTCTCAATTGGTATCTTGTATTTATGACTTGACTGAATATGTGTTGTACATTTTTGCAATGTTTTGCTAAAATACTTCAGTCTGTAAGGCTATATTTCCCTTGCTTCTAGGTCTTGTGGCCAGAATCCAAGTTCCATGGATCTGTGGTCAGTTCAGCACCACAAAAAGAAGAGGGCAGATGACCAGGAGGCTCCTCCTGCCATTCCCGTAAAAAGTAACCATGGGGATGATTGTTGCTTAGATGGTGAACTTGTGAATACATGTGGAAGTCTTAACACAATTAACATATTGCAAAACTAGACAGATGGCATCTTTATGGGGAATTTTTCTATGGCCCACTTCCATGGGCTAAAGATGAGGACTTGAAGGCTTAATTTGAAGGTTCTTTTTATTTTCATCAACATCCATGCTTCAAAAATAAAGATTTACAAAGCACAAATATAGATCCAAACAGAAGATAGTGTACAGATAGAACAGCAGCCGTATCAACTAGGAAGTCCTATTACATGATTTTACAAAGTAAATTGTAATTAAATCACAGAAGCACTTAGTATTTTAGTAGTACATTTGTTTTTATTGATTTATAGCTGTTGGGTTGCAAGGAGATTACTGAATCCAAAGAATGCATTGTATGCTTTATATCACTTAAAAAGAAGAGGTATAGTATGGATTAGAGAACTGCCAAAAAACTTGCGGGTGGTTTTTCAGGAGTTGCGGGCGGGAGGGGACGGTCCCAGTAATCCCGCAAGGCTGCCTTCGCATTGCTCCCTCACAGCGTCTCTTCTCTTGTTCCGCCCAGGAACCCAGCGGAGTCATGTGATTTTACGTCACTTCCCGTGACTCCGCTGGGTTTCTGGGCGGAACAAGAGAAGTGACGCTGTGAGGGAGCAATGCCAAGGCAGCCTTGCGGGACTGCAGCAAGATTGAGAGTGGTGTTCCCAATCCCAAGCAATCCCGTTCTTTCTCAAGGAGGCTTTTTGTAGATAAAGTTCTTACAACTAGGAAGACAGAGAAATGGCTACACGTAGTGGAACTCCATTTAGCAAGGTACCAGAGGAGCGTGAGACCGAGAGGCCAAGTGCAGAGTTAGGCTCTGTTCTTCCTGCTAGTACTACTACAAGTAGTAGTCAAACTAGTCATGATATCAGTCTTAGCTCCAACGTAGCAGGAATTCGATTTTATCTGGCTATTGAAGAACTTGACTATGAGCCAGAGGAAGTGGAGGAGAGAATAGAGGAAATGAGTGGTCAGGAATCAGATTCCTCAGGGAGCAGTCTATTAATGACTAGTGCACAATTTTCCCCTCCACCTTCTCCGCTAATACTATCATCACCACCAACAAAACTTACCAAATCTGGTAGTATTAGCAGTCCCACTAGCATTTCTATTGTCAATACTCCAGTATTGTAACTGTGCCAATAGGAAGACCAACCACTGTTAGTAGCAGTTTAGAGAGCCTAGAGACAAAGAGATGTGCTATCTCCCAGTGTTCGCAAAAAGTAGAAGCAGCAACCAAAAGTGCACAGTCCAAGGCTCTCCATGCCCCAATTGGAAAGTGCAAACATTGTGGGAAGCTAATAAGCGAAAGTGTCTGGACATTTCAACAGTGCTGCCATGAAGCATCACCTCAGCACTCAACACTACGCTGTGTTATTGGGGAAAGATGCAGAAAAACGTACTCCTACAACAACTAGTACCATCTCCAGAGAGAGTGGAAAAAACCCAACAGCTGCTTCTGAGCCAATAGCAGCTACAGCTAGTGCTGGCAGGCAAAGACCAAGGCAGGTTGGAGCACTGCAACATGTCCAGCCCACCCTGGAAGATTTTGGGGCATTCCACTCCAGGAGGTCAATGCCCAAACAGCAGGCCAATAAAATAATCCGACTTATTGGGCAGTTCATTCTTTTCCATGATTGAAGGGGAGCCTTTCAAACAATTGATGGCGGCTGTGGCTCCATAATACAAAGTTCCCTCACGTTCCACTTTCAGTAGGAATATTGTCCCCTCACGCATGGCACCTCATCTGATTGAGCAGATTGCCTTTCTTAAATTCAATCTGCCAAAGTTGGGGTACCCAGCTCTTAGCTTGGAAAGTTAATTTTCCCAAATGGTAAAGGTATTTTCTCCCCCCCCTGGCTGCATCTGTTTGTGGTGTGGCAACGCCTGCTACCTCCGCCGGAGTGGCCAGCTTACGCTAGGGCCTAGTGTTTGAGCTCTGGAAGTCCTCTCCCAAATGTCATGGACTGGGGGTAAAACAGGTGAGTGAGTCGCAAATTGCCCACTCATTCACCTTTTCCATTTCCAATGCTGCTGCTGGTGGTGCCAGTATCTCTTCCTTGCCAGTTCGTTTCCTGGCTAAAGTCATGCCCAAAATCCCCCCAATGGTAAAGGTCGTTTCTTCCCCCGGCTCCATCTGTTTGCCGTGTGGCAACGCCTGCTACCTCTGCCGGTGTAGCCAGTTTATGCTAGGGCCTAGTGTTTGAGCTCTGGAAGTCCGCTGCCAAACATCATGGACTGGCAGTGTTTGAATGCTTTGCCCTGGGGGTGAAACAGGTGAGTGGGTCCTCAATTGCCCACTCATTCACCTTTTCCATTTTTCAAACATCTACTTTTTCTCTGTAAATCTTGCTTTTTCCTTCCTTTCATTTCATTTTTTTCGTCTGATTCAGATAGATCTTTAACCAAGCCAGTTCACTACTACTATTCTTAACCTTACATTAACCCTATAAGTCTAAGCTTATTTTGAGTTTTTGTCCCACATTTTTTCATCTGCATACCTGTCAACAGCCCCTATTTTTCCGGGATAGTCCTGTCCCCCCCCCCCCCCAGTCCTGTCCTGTAAAATTCGGGTTGTTAGAAGGTATGCCACTGTAGATAAGTTGCAAATGTTAGCCAAGTATGTGAAATTGGTCTAAAATCCCCTATTATTATTTTATTCAACTTCTGTTGATGTTATATGATAAATATTCCACGTTCCTCCCAGGCCAAGTTGCTCAGAGTGTTTGTCTGAGACAACTGCTCTGAGCAACTTGGCCTGGGAGGAATGGGGATTTACTTTTAGGGCAAGGTACACTTCAGAGCACCTCGGATCTCGCCAGGATTTAAAGGTCCGTGTGTGCGACTCTATTGGTAGCCGGCAGGGGGCTCGTCTGGCATCAATGAATGAACCTTTAAATCCTGGCGCCAAAGCTGCTGCTGCTAGGAAACTGGTGAAAACGAACACGAAGAACATATACGAGTATTCGCTTACAGTCTAGAGTGATCTCAATATTTAATTTTCTCAACCTTTATTTTTTCATGTTAAAAAATTCTTTAATTTTTAACATGTTTTGCAGGCCCTTTGATCAGTGTGACAAAGAATCCTCAGCAATTCCCACTGCTGGTGAGTGCAATATTATCATTGCTACTTAAATGTACGTAGCATTACATATTGTTCAGTAATGTACATCTCACCAATACTGTTATTATAGCATCCTACTAAGGAGGGGGATTTCCCCTAAACCAATTTCACCTTTTTACCCCCAGCTTCAGTATCAGCAGGGCATATGTACGTCATAATAAATTTTCACTGAAAAACAGCTTCAACTAAAAACTATTGGCATTTAAGCCATCCTACTCTAGCAGTTTTTGAGCTAAATATAGCTGTAAGCAGCAATGCAGGTGGCCCTAGTGAATGTCTAGAGTTTTGTTGTGGTGGTACAAAACTTAGAGAGGTTGATTGCAGATAAAAAGAAGGTTCATTTGAGGTTATGAATGTTGAGACTATAGGCATAGGGGCCCACTGTAGAGTTGAAGCATTGGTACAATGTGAAGAGTTTTTATGCATCCGTTTGATATATAGAGAATCCTGAAAAATAGTATGGCAGTTTTAATGAATCCAATATGGTGGCCAAACGAAAAGTCTGACTTGTTTAAAAAACTGTTTAAATAACCCAAAATAGTGGCCTCTAGGTTCACTATAGAATGTTAAATGGTGAAATCATGGTCAAGACAAGCTGGGTTCAGCAATGGGTTAAACAGGGTAAATCATGGTCAAGACAAGCCGGGATATGACACGAAGGAGATTCCTGGACACAGTAGCCAGAATGTGTCCTGGAGGTAGAATGGGTTCAGCGATATGAGTAAAGCTCTGGTTCTCAAATTGTTCAGACATCAGCTTTAATGTTCTTCGAGCCAGGATGGTAGGCAATGATGAAATTGAAACCGGTGAAACGGGCCTGACCAGGATTAAGCCGTCTGGCCTTTTCCAGGTAGAGTAGGTTCTTGTGATGTGTGATTATAGTGATGGGAGTTGCAGCACATTCCAGCAAGTGCCTTCACTCCTCCAAAGCCATTTTGATGGCTAACAGTTCACAGTTTCCAATGTCATTGTTTCTCTCAGCAGCAGATAAAAGCTTGGAAAAGAAGGAACAGAGGTGTATACGATTTGATATCTGATCTCGTTGTGATAGAATTGTCCCTGCCCCCAGTTTCAAGGCATCTACTTCCAGAATGAATGAGTGGGATCTGGAACAGGAGAGGACAAAGTGGGCTTGTTTGGAAAACAAATCGACATTGGCAATCGACAATTGGCAAATTACGGTCTTCCCAAGTGACAAGGAAGATCTGTGTCAGGTACAGGAAGTGGACGCAGTCGGCCAGCTTGTCTGTGTTGCGGTACGTTGTTCCTTCCACAGAGGTCGCAGGCTTGTACAAAGGCAGACACGTTTGTGTGACGGACTGACCAGGGACCTCAGGGTGTGCCTTTCCGCCAAGAGCAACTTTTCCCTTCAGGACGATAATCCGCTGCAATCCGTAGGCAATATCCCCAAGCAAAGTAAAGGGATATCGCTATCCAGTACCCAAATAACCAGGCGAGACTAGTCTTTAGGTACAACAAAAGGAATCTGTTTATTATGGGACAAGTGTTGCCTTTTATTGGAAGGGACACCACAGGGGGGGACAATACAAAAGGACACAGGTGCCACTAAGTCTGGGAGATAAGGAGCACACATTATCTTAATGAGATTATCCCCAGACCTTAGTGTGCTGTGTGAAAACTATTACAAAATAAGACAATAACATACATTTTTATTAATATCACAATAAAAAGCTTCATGTCACTGGATAACATTATAGGAGGGGGCACACTCCGTGAAAATAGCAACGTTCTAGAGTCCAGCAAAGTTCCGGGACCACCGAGTGGAAGAACCAGCAGACCGCACACGAGTTGGTAGCCGCAAACCGTTCCATAGGAAACAGTGCTAGGTACCACTGGCCTCCGGAGTTAACTTACTTGGTGGTCGATGTACTCAGCCCTCTGATAATTCCAGGATAGACTCCCAGGGATGTAAAGATGATACGGTGAAAATAGCGACCTGATCCCAGTAGAAGAAAAGGAAAGCGATGTGATTGAAATGTCCTGGTCTCACAGACGAACGCCTTCCGTGGTCCGATCAGGTCACTCTTTTGGGAATAGTCCTCTGGGAGTCAGGGCAACAATAGCCGAGGGGTAGGGTGACTCTAATAACAGTCCCAATCAGCAAACATATTGGGCCACCAGAAGCGTGGACGAAGGACTTAAAGAATATTCTGGATACCCCGGTGGCTAGCAATGGGAGATTCATGAGCCCAGGAGAATGATTCATGACGGCACTGTGGGGGAACGTAGAGATGACCAGGAGGTGGAGCAGGTTTGCGAGGTTTGAGATGTTGAGAGTATCCTTGATTGGTTCATTCGGTCTCTACGGAAAGCTGCTTTGAGGACTTGGGAGTTCCAATCGGTCTTGTAGGCTAAAGTCCGAAATTCTACTGCATATTGAGCCACAGACTTTCTTCCCTGGTGTAGATCCATGAGACTGGACTTGGCAGCCTCAACTCTCCCTGGAGCGTCAAAAACAGCCCTGAAGGCAGAAACAAAAGCCTTGACGTTGTCTAGCAGTGGGGAATTATGTTCCATGCCAAGATGTCCCCACGGAGCAGGTTTATTATAAACGAGTGGTGTAAGCAGCAAAAGTCTCTGGCTGGGTACTAAAATGTAGCTGACACTGACTCAAGAAGTCCTGACATTCCCAATGATGGCCAGCAAATTTGTCAGGCATAAGCATTTTAGGAGGCTTTATTCCAGGTATCCCAGAGCCCTCATGGGGTACTGATTCAGGAGTAGAAGCAGGCACAACTGGAGATGAAGGTGAAACTTGTAAGCAGGTTGGTGATAGTGTCCATCTTCTGTTCCAAGGATTGAAGCTGAGAGGCTTGAGAGGCTAACACCTGATTGGATGTCTGGTGGAGTATATCTGGACATATGGACACCAATAAAAAAGTGAAGAGGTAAGTGCAGTTCAAATTTTAAAGTTGTTGGAATTGTTTACTTCACCAATCCAAGATGGCCACCAAACGAAGGACGCTACCGAGTCGCCACCTACAACGGTTCTCCAGACCCATGAGATGATTATTCACACCAAGTTTTAAGTCTTTTGCATAAGTGGTTTCTGTATAAAACAGTTTTATTGATTTAGAACGTGTGTGTGCACAAAAAACAAAATGGCTGCTACAGGAAGCATCAGAGAGTGGCGGGTTGATGCATATCAGAGAGCTGTTGTTCATTTCCAAAATGGCGCCCCCCTACAGGTGACATTGACCCTTAATGGACATTGGGGCATCCATAGGGTCATGTGATGTTGGTTGTAGTTGATTCTAATAAGGTTTAATAGCAGTGCATGGGCAGATTTGCAATTGAAACACAACAAATGGCGTTTTGGTGCACTGCGCGCAAACTTCACATTTGCAAGTGATTGTGAGCTGTGGTTCATGGGAAGAAGTCGATTAAAGAGGAATCGAATATAGAGGGTGCAATTGCAGAGCTAGAGACTTTAGTCGGGTCATGGTGTGGAGCAACTGTGAAAGTTTTAGATATATAGCTATGGTGGTTGCAGAGAAGGAGATGTTAAAGTTGGAGAAAAAATAATGATTAAAAAACCTAGCGGACACAGACCATGTGACCTAGGGGCCCAAGATTGTATGAGCACTATACAGTGGTGTCTATAAATTTGAAGTGTTTTGGTGCAGTTTTAAAAACAGCATAATAATAATAAACTGAGTGATAACAATAGGTTGGGCAAGCGACTGCTTGGCCACCTAAAAGTAAAAAAAGGTAACTGTAAAATGTCTACAATGTGCCCAAATAGCTTGTACCCCTTGCACCGAAGTATAAAATAAAAAAAACTGTAGTATGTAAGGGAGCGTTATTACTGTACAATACATGTTAGAAATGTTTAAGCAAATTATTTTCAGCAGTGACATTTATCCTATAAAAGAAATCCTGGAACATTTATGTGCCTTCAATATTTTTGTGCTAATAACCATTATGTATATTTATATAATATATATAATATATATACACTCACTGGCCACTTTATTAGGTGCACCAGTTCAATCACATGGCAGCAACTGAATGCATTAAGGCATGTAGATGTGGTCAAGACAACTTGCTGAAGTTCAAACCGAGCATCAGAATAGGGAAGAAAGGGGATTTAAGTGACTTTGAAAGTGGCATGGCTGTTGGTGCCAGACGGGCTGATCTGAGTATTTCAGAAACTGCTGATCTACTGGGATTTTCATGTACAGCCATCCCTAGGGTTTACAGAGAATGGTCCGAAAAAGAGAAAATGTCCAGTAAGCAGCAGTTGTGTGGACGAACATGCCTTATTGATGTCAGAGGAGAATGGACAGATGACAGAGAGATTACAGAAAGGCAACAGTAACTCAAATAACCACTTGTTACAACCAAGGTATGCAAAATACCATCTCTGAACGCACAACACGTTGAACTTCGAAGCAGATGAGCTACAGCAGCCACACTGGGTGCCACTGCTGTCAGCTAAGAACAGGAAACTCGGGCTACAATTCACACAGGCTAACCAAAACTGGGCTACGTTGCCTGGTCTGATGAGTCTCGATTCCAGCTGCGGCATTCAATTGGCAGGGTCAGACATTGGTGTAAACAACGTGAAAGCATGGATCCATCCTGCCTTGTATCAACGGTTCAGGCTGGTGATAGTGGTGTGGGGGACTTTCTCTTGGCACACTTTGGCCCCCTTACTACCAATTGTGCATCGTTTAAACATGACAGCCTACCTGAGTATTGTTTCTGACTATGTCCATTCCTTTATGACCACAGTGTACCTATCTTCTGATGGCTACTTTGAGCTCACATGTCACATGTCAAGCTCATGTCACATGTCGAGCTCACATGTCACAAAGCTCACATCACCTCAAACTGGTTTCTTGAACATGACAATAAATTCCCTGTACTCCAATGGGCTCCACAGTCACCAGATCCCAAGACAATAGAGCACTTTTGGGATATGGTGAAACGGGAGATTCGCATTGTGGATGTGCAGCCGACAAATCTGCAGCAACTGTGTGATGCCATCATGTTCACATGAACCAAAATCTCTGAGGAATGTTTCCAGCACCTTGTAGAAAGTGTGCCATGAAGAATAAAGGCAGTTCTGGAGGCAAAAGGGGGTCCAACCCGGTACTAGCAAGGTGCACCTAATAATGTGGCCAGTGAGTGTATATGCATACTGTGTAAAAACTAAGTAACAATGTGTTACATGTGTTACATAAAACCTGTTCAAACAGCTTTATGCCCTCTCAAAACTTTGAAGCCATGTCTGCACTGTTCTGTATTATTAAGTGTAATTCAATTTATCTGTTCTATTCTTCTCAGCCTCAACTGGTAGAGGAAGGTTTGGCTTATGCAGAGCTGGAATTGATGAAATCCCCAGTGCCAGTTAAAGATCCCAAGTCCACCACAGTGTATGCACAGATACTTTTCGAAGAGAGCTCATTGGGACAGGAAAATAGGCCTTCGGAAGAAAGGATAGCCACTGAGAGCCCAAATGTAACATTCGACCCAAGGGGCCCAAGAGTACACAGCTGCTATAACACAGGGTGGTGATTTTTGCTTCTTGGATCTCAAACTGGATGGTACTTGCAGCTGTTTTAAAAAGACTGTACTTTTAGATTTTTCCATCGAGGGAGCTAATTATGTGCAAGTGTTTGCTTGCGGTCCATGTGAGATGATCAGCCGCCATGATCAGTGTGTAATGGCAGCCTGTTGGCTGCCTGTGTGACATGTGATTGACAGCAATTTGTGATGGCCAGGGTCATCTTTAACATTGATTGGACCCTTGGCAAGCCTTTCCTTTGGCCTCCCTCTGTGCTCCCTAGTGTGCAATCACTCCATCCGCTCCCATGCCAAAATTGCCACACTTTGTCAGTGTGAGAGACAGTGCAGTCTTCCCTCCTTCTGACCCTGCCGTGAGTTTGAGAGGTCCTCTCTCTCGTAATAATCACCAGAGTCCCTTTGTCCCCTCATTCACTAAGCCACATCTCTCTTTTCCTTCCTCCCTGTAGTTCAGGTAAAGATCAAATAAACCACACATGTAAACAGCCCTTGCATGTGTAAATCAACTGAATAACACACACACACAGCAGATATAGAGCAATTGAAAATGTGAACTCGGCATTGAAGCTATTGATCAAATAAACAGAATCAGGTATACAATAATAATGGATGAAAACATAGCATAGCGGGTATAGATCAACAGAATAACACACAAAACCAGCTTTGCACGTTTAGATGAACTGGAAATTAAATATAAGTATTAAAGATATAGATACAAAAACCCTAAATGACAGACACAGATCATAGGTTGCACACCCCAATGGACAGCCCTGGCATCTACACTGCCCACACAGAACCTGACCATCGCCCAGATTACACTCATAGGACTTCCCATCTTTCTCCCCAAACAGCCCAGCCTGAGCGAACTTTGTCCCCAAACAGCTCAGCGTGACCCACCATTCATCCACACATTAATTAAATGTCTTACTCATTCATACAATTCATCCACACATTAATTCATTAATTTTCTCACTTATTCACACATATTATATACACATATTCATTAATGCATCCTCACAAATCATTCAAGAAGTTCATCCACACATTAATTCATTGTCTCACTCATTCACACAAATCATCCACACATTAATTAATTTTCTTACTCATTCATATTTTTCCAGAGAGTCTCCACCCCCTTACCTCACCAGTTGCCTGCAGCTTTTGGTGCACCGCTCCCAGCGCTCTTAAAGCAGATCTGTCAGTGCTGCAGGGGGAAATATGAGCTGTGGGGCTGGGTTTATCGCAAGGTCATAGGGCATGCCGCTTTTGTCCCGCATTAAAGACGGCCTTGGTGATAAGACGGCCGTCTGGCGCCCCTGCTGCTATAGTGCCCTGTGCGGCCGCGCAGCTAACACGCCACAAAGGCCGGCCCAGCCACCAGACTGTGACACAGGAAAAGAAAAGGAGGGACAGGGGCCCATATGAGGAGGACAGTTTGTTTTAGAAAACCTTAAGAGGCAAGTGAATAAGGTTTAAATCATTATATCTGCAATTTTAACTATTAATTATGTACATTCAATGGAGTATCCGGTAGTATTTCCTGAGATTTAAATCTAGGCCACATAAACAAAAAACAACATGCTACCTAACTTCAGTACAATATAATCCTATATGCTATTTTTGTAATCTTTTGTAAATTATTTTGTAAATGTTCATCCAGGGAAGGACTGAGACCATCCAGGGTCCTGGGCAACAAAAAGTCATGGGCCCTCTGTGGTGATTTTAAACTTTTAAACAGTGTAAACAAATTTTAGTTTGTGGTTTTCACACATCACATACATAATTATTATTAAATATATTTTACATTATATCAGCAATTGAAAAGTACAAGTAATTTTAATATTCTAATATATTTACTATGACAGCAACTGCCATCACAACATACTAAGCCACAATATGTGCCTGGCTCAGTATACAGTGATAGGAGTTAAGGTGCAATGATGGGAGTTATTTTGGACCACTATCAGAGGGCCATCACACACATGCTTCACGCTTTCTAGCATCGTCACATTCTTTGTGTCTCTGTTTTCTCTCCTGCAGCTCTTCTTTCTCTTCTTTTACGTTTTCTTTTTCTGCCTTAGTCTGTTTTGCCACCTCCTCCTCTCTTCCTTACTTTTCTATCTTCTTTAAGAAAAGACCTTCTGGTCTGGCAGTGGGCGATGCTTCAGTGTTGAGCGCCGGGATATGACATGAAATCCTGACGCACATACACCTATACATAGACATTCATGCTTACCAGCACTTATACATAGAGATTCATAATTACATATATCGCAGTTGTGACCCCTGCAGTTACGCCACTATTCAACATGAATAATAAACATTCATGTTGAACAAAGGGACAGACTGACCCATCCGGCACAGACCAAGGACCCGAGCGGGTCGTGGGACCTGCAAGGGTCAGTCTGCAGGAGCAGAGCCAGTTAGAGGGAGATCCTGCAGCCTCGACCCTTGCTGGTCCCTCATGAATGTTTATCATATGTGAGCCCATGGCTGTAAGTTCTGTGTGGTAAAGAAGGACAGCTGCCTCAGGTGAAGGGCGTGCATGAGCCACCCAATAGCAATGTTCTAGAAGCAAATGTGATGCCAGAGCGGGATGGGACCTCCAACCTTTATAAGCAAATCTCTTCTTTAAATGTATTTTTTCCAGGAACAGGTAAAGTAAAAAAACATGTTTTTTTTATAAGCACTGCATTTAAATACTACATGCAATGAATAAAAATATGGCCAACTCAATTCAGCTTCTTAAATTTAACTTAAAGAAGTCTTCTAAATTGCCAGAAAATTAGTCATGCTTTAAATTTGCCTTGCCATAATCTCAGTATCACACCCTATACCTAATATTTGCTTTCTCATCTCAATTTAATCCATAACTTGGATGGTACTGTTCAATCTACAGATTACTGGCTACTCTACAAATACTACTGTGATAAAGAATAAGGAAACATGATGATGTTTCCTTATTCTTTAACCAGGATAAGGCTTAGGTTAGGCATCATCTATGCTTCCTCAGCTTTGTAAATATGCTGTAGGTCTTGATATAAGCATTGTTCCTACTGTAACCAATTTATCAGGGGACATTTCTTGAACATTTGTAATATTGCAATATTATCTACTTGTGATGGAGGTTGTTTTTTCCTATGACTCATTAGTGCTCGTGCAGATATTGTTTGTTCTGTTATCTTTTTAGCTGTCCTTGCTCTTGGCCCTTGTACTGTACAATAGTCACACATAAGTTAACAATGAGCTATTGTTCATAGCTACATGCAGACTGCAAGAGCTAACACACAGACGCTTACACACCTCGGCAGACACAAATACATACGCACCCAAACAGACACACATACATACCAAGACACACGTGCATACCCAGGCAGACACTAACATGCATACCCACACACAGGATACCCAGGCACACACTAACATGCATAATCAGACACATACAGACACACCCAGGCACACACTAACATGCACACTTAGCCACATACCAACATATATACTCCAATGTTCAGTACAACAGGAACTATTTTATTGAACAATACACTGGTTTATATACTGAACAATATCAGACAGCCTAGATAGTCTGGTGCTACAATCCAGTCAGCATTGCCAGCTATACCCACATGCTCATAATGTCACTTTTTCCAGGGTGATTCAGGGCCCCATAAAGCTAGGACAGGGCAGTTTGGTACACAAATAGCTGGGGATCTGAGCAGGATTTAGGAAAAGCTGGTCACAATCAGGAGATTGAGTCCATTTTACTCTGGTTTTGAACAATCACAATAGAGAGTTGAAAAGGCATCAGTGCTAGGACGTCTGAATGGATTCTTTGTTTTGGAGGGCTGAGGGCTGTTTCAGTAGGAACACAAAGGTTTATGGGAGGAGGACTTGATGGAGAACTGCATTCACTATTGAATATGCCGCTACATGTCAATGACCCCTGTCTAGCACAACAGCCCTGCCTGGCTGCATTTGGTTGAAGAGTCTGCAGAGAGAAAATTATGTTCTGAGAAAATCACCTTTCCGTGGTGCTATTTTATTTCTTTCTATGTGATGTTCTATGTTATTGGAGGTCTAGAGTGTTCTATATATTGCAACATTGGCAGGTTAATAGATGACATAAGTTATACTGCAATTGAAAAAATTTGATTGTAAATATTTTTTTCAGTTACAAATTATCATATTATCTTTTAACCACTTAAGGGCCAAGGTTATCTTTTCCAAAAGCAAAACCAGAAATTCCATTTAGTGCACCCCCATAAATTATATGTTGTTTTTTTTCTGGACCAGTAGGACTTTCTTTTAGAATAGTAATTATACACATATACCATTATTTAGTATTAAAACGATAATTCTCTGGGTTACCATGACACTTCATAAATCAGGACAGATTAACATTCACAACACATAGTTACTGCAGTTTGAAAAATGGAATGAAACATTTATAACAACTCTCAAAGGAGAAGCCACAGCACAGTAGGAGCTACTTAATCCTAGCTTGGTTGACATTCTTCCACTGAGTTGTGATACAATATTACCTGTTACATCAGCATACATGCCAACAGTCTGTTAATGGTTAGGGAAGTTCTAGGTGTTGTTTTTTTTGTTTTTACTTTCCTGCTCACACAAATGTCTAGCATTTCCATGTTAAAGCACGGCATGTTAACAAGTTGGGCTTCTTGAATCTTCTCTTTTAATGCAATAAATATGTTTGCGTTTTTTGTTTGTTTTTTTGCTTTGGTGTGCTATGCAGATACTATTATTTTTTGTAAAAAATGATTTGTTAGGGTCAAAGGCAGAGGCGTATCTACTGAAAATATCGCCTATGGCAAGCACTGAAATTGCGCCCCTGTCCAAATATCTAAAACCCATTTACTAGCCCCTGCTGCCCATATATATATATATAAATATTAGTCCCTGCTGCCGATAGCAGGTATAGATCAACACAGAAACCCAGATCAATTGAAATTCACTTGTGATCTCAGCACTGAAGGTATATATCAAATAAACAGAATCAGACATACAAATCCTGTATTTGCAGGTATACAATAATAATATATGAAACGTAGCATCGCAGGTATAGATCAACTGAATAAGACATATTAACCCTGTATTTGCAGGTACACATAAATAATGTATGGAAACATAGCATAGCAGATATGGATCTACAGAATAACACAAAAACCCAGCTTTGCAGGTACAGATCAATTGGAATTCACATAAAAACACGGCATTAAAGGTATATTTAAAACCCCCTAAATTACAGGCATAGATCACAGGTTGCACACCCCAAAGCCAGCCCTGGCGTCCACACTGCCCACATAGAACCTGGCCAGCACCCAGATTACACACATAAGATTTGCAATCTTTGTCCCCAAATAGCCCAGCACAAGTCAACTTTGTCCCCAAACAGTCCGGCCAGTGCCATTTTTGTCCCATATACACCCTGCCTGTGCCATCTTGGTCCCCAAGGTTCAAACCTCCTGCTAGTGCCATCTTTGCCCTTCCACAATTATACATCTATGATACACAAACACTTTTACAGTCACTCACTAATTCACACTTTAATTCAGACAACTCATGCACTCCCTCATTCACTCAATGCATCCACACATTAACTCATGCTCTCCCTCATTCAGACAATTCATCCACACATTAACTCATGCTCTCCCTCATTCACTCAATGCATCAACACATTAACTCATGCTCTCCCTCATTCAGACAATTCATCCACACATTAACTCATGCTCTCAATGAGTTGTCTGAATGAGGGAGAGCATGAGTTAATGTGTGGATGAATTGTCTGAATGAGGGAGAGCATGAGTTAATGTGTGGATGAGTTGAACTCATCCACATATTAACTCATGCTCTCCCTCATTCAGACAATTCATCCACACATTAACTCATGCTCTCTCTCATTCACTCAATGCATGCACACATTAATGCACACTCTTTACTTATATCTACCCCCTCTCCATCCCTCATCACTTTTTAACCCCCTCCCTTATCACTTTTTAACCCCCTCCCTCCCTCATCACTTTTTAACTCCCTCCCTCATCACTTTTTAACTCCCTCATCACTTTTTAACTAACCCCCTCCCTCCCTCATCACTTTTTAACTCCCTCCCTCATCACTTTTTAACTCCCTCATAGTTAAACTACGTCATATTTCGGCGCCCACCAGTGAAGCAGCGGGCACCAGCGAGCGGCTTTTAAACGCTGTCTTCTTTTTTTTTTGATGCGGGGGAGAACGAGGGGTGGCCTGACTGAGACATTGGCAACAAATCTCGGAGGAACGAAAAACCACTTGCCACTTCCCCCCTCAAGAAACCATTAACATACCCTACTGGGCAAATGCAGTCGCCCAATCAATCACAAACCCGAACCTGCCCACCACAACCAAAAAACTCCATTCTGGATGACCTCAACCACTCTTTTACCATCCCACACCACAAAACCTCCTTGTACTGACCTCACAGAGCTGCCCAGCTCAAAAGAAAGCTCCCAAGAAGGCCAAAGCAACAGCTTCCCATAACACCACCTCAAGAAGACATCCCTACAACCTTCAACTAACCCCCAAACCATCTCTGAAGGAGCCCAGCAGACAAGGAGCACCTTGGGAAACATCTACCATGATACCTTGCAAACTGCAGACCAAAGATTCCTCCTTCATGCCCCCTCATCCTGCAAATTAAAATGAAAGCTAGCACCCCCAAATGTCGACCCAGACCCCTTCCACCACGATTGTGCCTCCGCCATGCCCCAAAACACATTCTGGTGAAAAAACCCAGCAAGTAAGACCTCTAAGATGTCCAGGTCCACGCGCATCACCTTCCTCACCCTGTCCCTACGAAGTGCCCCCCGAGCCTTGGCTGTAGAACACCACAGACAGTGGTACATTGTGCTGTCTTTTCTGGATGCACCCGTGTACATAGGAGACTGAAGGGGTTAAGAAGTCAAGAGTGCAGAACATCATAGGGCTTTGCCTCTTTAGACACTAATCAAAGTCTTGTCAATCTGTGCTCTAACCACTAGATAAGCAAGATTAAATGTTTAAAACAATCAAAGCAAGCAGAGTCTTGATCAACATGGAAAGGTTATGCCAACTACAGAGCTGGCCTTTGTGAGAGCCGTGCAGCCACACAGGGCGCCATGGCAGCAGGAGCAGCGGGCGGCTGTCCCATCACCAATGCCAGGACTGGCCGAGGCGGGTGCATTATGTTTTTCCAAGTATTCATCCAGTTGCTGTTAAACGTCTGTATAGATAAAACTACCTATCCTTATTGTCCTTACTGTAAAAACCCTTTCCTCTGCCTTAGACTAAATCTGCTTTCTTCCAGTCTAAACACGTGACCACGTGTCCTGTTTATGAACAGATTTCCACTGAGGCCCCGTTTTTCTAAACTAAACAGATTTAAATTTGTTAACCTTTCTTCATAACTAAAGTGCTCCATTCATTTTATTAATTTTGTAGCCCACCTCTGCACCCTAGAGCTATGATATCCTTCTTTAGAATAGGTGCCCAAAATTGCCCAGCATATTCAAGGTGTGGCCTTGCCATTGATTTATACAGAGGGAGAGGCAAAATTATATTTTTATTCTGCAAATTGATGCCCCTTTTTATACACAACAATACCTTACTGGCCTTAGCAGTGAAGCTCCCACCACAGGACTTCAGCAGGGTAAGTGAACTATAAAAGGGGGATGGTAGATGGTGAGAAAAGGAGGGGAGAGGATGTAGATATTGATAAAAGGGGAGAGAGGGTAAATAATGAGAAAGGAGGGTAGTAAGCATCTTGAAGCAATGAGTGAGAATGAGTGGAAGAATGAATTAGATGAATTGTGTGAATGAGTGAGAGAATTAATGAATTAATGTGTGGATGAAATACTTGAATGATTTGTGAGAATGCATTAATGAATATGTGTAAATGATTTGTGTAAATGAGTGAGAGAATGAATGATTGTGTGAATAACAGATGTATAAGTGATTTGGGGAAAGGCAAAGATGGCACAAGCAGGGGACAAAGATGGGCTGTTTGAGGACAAAGGCGAATCATGCTGGGCTGTTTGGGTACAAAAGATAGCCAGCCCTATGTGTAATCGGGGAGCTGGTAAGGTTCTATGTGGGCAATGTGGAAGCCAGGGCTGGCCTTTGGGATGTGCAACCTGTAATGCCTGTAATGTCTATGCCTGTAATTTAAGGGGTTTTATCTATACCTTTAATGATGAGTTTATATGTGATTTGCAATTGATCTATACCCGCGAGGCTGGGTTTGTGTGCTATTCTGTTGCTATACCTGCTATGCTATGTTTCCATACATTTATTTAGGCCTGCAAATATAGGGCTTGTATGTCTTATTCAGTTGATCTATACATGCATGCGCTGTTTACATGTTTGTTTATTTGATCTATACCTGAACTACATTATTGTTATCAGTGTTTCCAGTTATATATTATTGTACATTGTTTGCACTTGCACATAAACAATCTCTAATTAAAACTAGTTGTTTGTGTGCATTAGTATGTCAGGCATTTCTGGTTTGAGAGTGAATTGGCATAAACTTTTCCATTCCTATTAACCATTTCAGTAAAACAGTCCCACCCCAGACAGAGGAATCCATTAAATAAATAAGATACAGTAAATCAAACTAGTTTATGGATACTTTTTTAATATTGAATACAAAGCATAAAATGATACATTAACATCATGCATAATGAAACACTACTGTAGCATCACTGATAATTCTTCAAAGTTCTCCTTTTCTGCTGTCACAACACCTTCTGAAATGTCTATATGTAACAAGTCAGAGGAACGGTCTTTTGGCCTAGGATGGAGCAAGATAAAACCAAGGCTTTTAGTCCAGGTGCCAGCTGGTAATAATTCCTCGTTCATCACCGACAAAGAGTTTTTCAGAATTCCTGCAGAATATTTGACAAAGCAATCTTAGTATATGAGTCTCTTGTTAATTACATATTTACATATCATCATTATACATGCAATGAATCAGGACCTCTGTACCCATACAGTGTTGTATTCAGCTACAGCTCACACTGACCTAGCACTTAATAACACTAATGTAACATTCATTCAGTTTTTCATTGTGAGACCTTCCTATTTAAGGTATAGTGAAAATACTTGAGAAATGATGTCACATTAATATATACAGTATATATACAGTATATATATATCTATATCCAAAACAATAAACAACCAAACTATGAGTGTAAATTTGCTTCATTTGTTGGGCAACACACAAAAACTGGAAAAGAACTGCATGAGCATATAATAATGTCACAGGATCTTCTATGTACCAGTGAAAGGGACATTTTTATGTATGTTTTTATGTATGTGTGCAATAATACCCCACAATTGTTTTTTTTAGGTTTATGGGGGCCAAAACATTACCCTACACACTATGCTAATTTGTATTAATTTTTAATGCTCTGGGGCTCTGCTTTCCTGATTACACCATGTGTGATCAGCTACAGAGGAGTCATCAGAGACGTGGTAAGTACAGACCCTGCAGGGCCTCTTCTTAACTGCACTAACCACGTTGAGGTCTTTGATGACCCCTCTGTCATAACTTTTCTATTCCAGCATGACTGTGCCCCAGTCCATAAAGACATGGTTGGATGAGTTTGGTGTGGAAGATCTTGGCTGGCCTACACAGAGCCGTGACCTGCACAGAGCCACTGAACACTTTTCAAATTAACTGGAACAGAGATTGCAAGCCAGACGTCCAACATCAATGCGTGACCTCACAGATGCTCTACTGGATAAATGGGCGAAAATTTCCACTACAAAATTTCCACTACAAGCTGTTATACAGTATCTCACAGAAGTGAGTACACCCCTCACATTTTTGTAAATATTTAATATCTTTTCATGTGACAACACTGAAGCAATGAGACTCTGCTACAATGTAAAGTAGTGAGTGTACAGCCTGTATGCAAATTTGCTGTCCCCTCAAAATAACACACAGCCATTAATGTCTAAACCTTGGCAACAAAAGTAAGTACACCCCTAAGTGGAAATGTCCAAATTGGGCCCAATTAGCCATTTTCCCTCCCCCGTGTGAAGGTCTCAGGTGTGAATGGGGAGCAGGTGTGTTAAATTTGATGTTATCGCTCTCACACTCTCTCATACTGGTCACTGGAACTCTCTGAGGATCTGAAAATGCTCTACATAAAGATGACCTAGACTATAAGAAGATCGCCAAGACCCTAAAACTGTGCTGTAGCACGGTGGGCAAGACCATACAGTGGTTTCACAGGACAGGTTGCCATGGTCGACCAAAGAAGTTGACTGCATGTGCTCAGTGTCATATCCAGAGGTTGTCTTTGGGAAATAGATGTATGAGTGCTGACCCCCCCCACCCCTTAAACCTTTAAGGGGTGGGGGGGGTCAGCCTGTCAGTGCTCAGACCATATGCCGCACACTGCATCAAATTGGTCTGCATGGCTGCCATCCCAGTAGTAAGCCTCTTCTAAAGATGATGCACAAGAAAGCCCGCAAACGGATTACTATAACCATGTCCTGTGGTCAGTGGCGTCGGCAGGGGGGGCCAGAGGGGGCCATGGCCCCCCCTACATCATGCTGTGCCCCCCGGTGTGCCCCCCCAATTGAAACGCCGTCTTTTTTTTTTTTTTTTTTAATAGACCCGGAGGAGAGAGTGAGAGGCGCCGAGCGGTTGCTGAGGAATAAGTTCTCAGCAACCGTTCGGCGCCTCTCACTGTTCTCCGCGACCGCGAGGCCTCTTCCTGGTTCGCAGTGCCGGCATTTCAAGCCGAGCGCCGGTATATGTCGTCATATCCGGCGCCCAGCAGTGAAGCCGGCAGAACCAGGGATACAGAGACCTCGCGATCTCACCGCTGGACAAGCCCAAGGTAAGTGAACTTCAAAGGGGGGGTTAGAAAGTTAGGAGGGGGTTAGAGAGTCAGAAGAGGTAGATAGGAAGTGAGAAGGGGTAGATAAGGATAGATTGGGAGGGAGGAGGGGGTAGATAAGGATAGATTGGGAGGGAGGAGGGGGTAGATAAGGATAGATTGGGAGGGAGGAGGGGGTAGATAGGATAGATTGGGAGGGAGATGGGGGTGGATGGGATACATTGGGAGGGAGAGGGGATAGTTAGAATTGATTGGGAGGGAGAGGGGGTAGATAGGATAGATTGGGAGGGAGAGGGGGGTACATAGGATAGATTGGGAGGGAGAGGGGGGTACATAGGATAGATTGGGAGGCAGATGTGGTAGATAGAGAGGCAGATGTGGTAGATAGGGAGGGAGAGGGGGTAGATAGGATAGATTGGGAGGGAGAGGGGGTAGATAGGATAGATTGGGAGGGAGAGGTCTTTATGGGACAAAAACGGCGTACGTTCAGCTGTTTGGGGACAAAGTTGACATAATGTGTAACTTAGGTGCTGGTCAGGTTCTATGTGGGCAGTGTGGACACCAGGGTTGGCTTTGGGGTGTGTGACCAGTGATCTATGCCTGTAATTTAAGGGGTTTTATCTATACCTTTAATGCAGAGTTTATATGTAATTTCCAATTGATTTATATCTGCAAAGCTGGGTTTTGTGTCATTCTGTTGATCTGTATCGGCTATATTTCCATACATTATTAATGTTTACCTGCAAATATAGGATTTGCATGTCTTATTCAGTTGATCAATACCTGGAGTGATGTTGATTATTTGATCTAAACCTTCAGTGCTGAGTGTACATGTGATTTCCAGTTGATATATACCTGCAATGCTGGGTTTGTGTGTTCTGTTGGTTTATACCTGCAATGCTATGTTTCCATACATTATTTATGTATACCTGCAAATACAAGTTTTTTTTTAATCTCATTCAGTTGCATGTGCTGTTTCCATGTGTTGTTTATTTGATCTATACCTGAACTACAGGGTGTAAGTAAAAGAGCGCTATGGTTTAGTGAATGAGGGGACAAAGGGACTCTGGGGATGATTACAGGGGAGAGGACCTCTCAATGTCACGGTGCAGTCAGAAGGAGGGAACACTGCACTGACTCTCACTGTCTTCCCCTGATCTGCAGTCAGTGTGGCAAATATATTGGCAGCAGGGTCTAATATTAATATATATTGGCTGCAGGGGCTAATATTAATATATATCGGAAGCTGGGACTAATGTTTATATATATCGGCAGCAGGGGCTAATATTAATATATATTGGCTGCAGGGACTAATACTATATATCGGCAGTAGGGGCTAATATTAATATATGTTGGCAGCAGGGTATAATTTCTATGTATATCGGCAGCAGGGTATAATATAAGTATGTATCCGCAGCAGGGGCTAATATTAATATATATCCGCAGCAGGGGTTAATATTAATATATATCGGAAGCAGGGTGTAATATTTCTATATATCTGCAGCAGGGTCTAATATTTATATATATTGTCAGCAGGGGCTAATATTAAAGAATGAAAAATAACTGTCACTTTAGCTGTTATTTTGAAATCATATTTTAATCACAGTCTTTACTTCAAAGAGATAAGTGCATATTATGTAGTTAAAAATGCACGTCTAACGTGTGTGTGTATATATATATATATATATATATATAATATATATAATATATATATATATAGTGTATATGTACCGTTTTATAATTGGCCCCCCTACTTTGGTCCCTGGCCCCCCATGTTCCCCCCTAAATATGAAACCTGGAGACGCCACTGCCTGTGGTCCGATGAGACCAAGATAAACTTATTTGGTTCAGATGGTGTCAAGCGTGTGTGACAGCAACCAGGTGAGGAGTACAAAGACAAATGGTGTCTTGCCTACAGTCAACCATGGTGGTGGGAGTGTCATGGTCTGGACCTGCATGAGTGCTGCCGGCACTGGGGAGCTACAGTTCATTGAGTGAACCATGAATGTATACACACACTAACATACACACCCAGACACCCACACAAACATACAAAGATACTCAAACACACATACTAACATACCCAAACAAAAACACATGTTTACACACTAATATACCCCCACAGACACTCACATACACACCCAGACACGCACATACACATACTAACATACCCAAAGACACCTTCACACACTAAAATACCCACACACACTAACATACCCAAGCGCATAATCACACACCAACATACCAAAACACACACGTTAACTAACATACCCATGCTAAAATAACCAAAGACACATGGAGACATTAATTTACAGACAGACACTAACAAACACACACTTTCATATATACATGATTACATACCCAGACACCCATTCTAACGTTAGAATGGGTGTCTGGGTATGTAAGCATGTATATACACAAAGAAACATGTTCAAATGCTTATATATCCATACACTCATACACTAATATTCCTAGGCAGATACACACACTTACAGTGAAGGAAAAAAATATTTGATCCCCTGCTGATTTTGTACATTTGCCCACTGACAAAGACATGATCAGTCTATAATTTTAATGGTAGGTAGTGAGAGACAGAATAACAACAAAAATATCTCAGCATTACAAGCCGGCACCGAGACTGAACAGGAAGACTCGCCGCAGAGGAGAGAGAGAGGGGCGCCGAGCGGGTACCGACAGCTTGGTAAGCGAAAACCACTCGGCGCCCCTTTCTCTCTCTTTCGCTTTAGAAAGAAAGAAAAAAAAAAAGGGCTTGGGGCGGCGAAGTGCCGCCCCTTCAAAAGTGCCGCCTGGAGCGGCTGCCCCACTCGGCTCCATTGTCGGGCCGGCCCTGTCTGGCTCCCAGGTGTCTTAAAGGGAGTGCTCCTAATCTCAGCGTATTAACTGTATAAAAGACACTTGTCTGCAGAAGCAATCAATCAATTAGATTCCAAACTCTCCACCATGACCAAAGAGCTGTCCAAGGATGTCAGGGACAAGATTGTAGACCTACACATGGCTGTAATGGTCTACAAGACCGTTGCCAAGCAGCTTGGTGAGAACGTGACAACAGTTGGTGCGATTATATAGAAATGGAAGAAACACAAAATAACTGTCAATCTCTCTCGGTCTGGGACTCCACGCAAGATCTCACCTCATGGAGTTTCAATGATCATGAGAACGGTGAGGAATCAACCCAGAACTACACGGGAGGATCTTATCAATGATCTCAAGACAGCTGGGACCAACAAAACTATTGGTAATACACTACGCCATGAAGGACTAAAATCCTGCAGCTCCCGCAAGGCCCCCTGCTCAAGAAAGCAGATGTACAGACCCGTCTGCCAATGAACATCTGAAGGATTCAGCGGAGAATTGGGTAAAAGTGTTGTGATCAGATTAGACCAAAATCTCTTTGGCATCAACTCAACTCGGCGTGTTTGAAGGAGGAGGAATGCTGCCTATGACCCCAAGAACACCATCCCCACCGTCAAACATGGATGTGGAAACATTATGAATTGGGGAAGTTTTTCTGCAAGAGAACTTCACCGCATCAAAGAGATGATGAAGGTTCGAGTTGCCAAACATCCGCCTCGAAACCTTAATGACTTGGAGAGGATCTGCAAAGAGAAGTGGGACAAAATCCCTCCTGAGATGCAAACCTGGGTCTAATATTAATATATATTGGCTGCAGGGGCTAATATTAATATATATCGGAAGCTGGGACTAATGTTTATATATATCGGCAGCAGGGGCTAATATTAATATATATTGGCTGCAGGGACTAATACTATATATCGGCAGTAGGGGCTAATATTAATATATGTTGGCAGCAGGGTATAATTTCTATGTATATCGGCAGCAGGGTATAATATAAGTATGTATCCGCAGCAGGGGCTAATATTAATATATATCCGCAGCAGGGGTTAATATTAATATATATCGGAAGCAGGGTGTAATATTTCTATATATCTGCAGCAGGGTCTAATATTTATATATATTGTCAGCAGGGGCTAATATTAAAGAATGAAAAATAACTGTCACTTTAGCTGTTATTTTGAAATCATATTTTAATCACAGTCTTTACTTCAAAGAGATAAGTGCATATTATGTAGTTAAAAATGCACGTCTAACGTGTGTGTGTATATATATATATATATATATATATATAATATATATAATATATATATATATAGTGTATATGTACCGTTTTATAATTGGCCCCCCTACTTTGGTCCCTGGCCCCCCATGTTCCCCCCTAAATATGAAACCTGGAGACGCCACTGCCTGTGGTCCGATGAGACCAAGATAAACTTATTTGGTTCAGATGGTGTCAAGCGTGTGTGACAGCAACCAGGTGAGGAGTACAAAGACAAATGGTGTCTTGCCTACAGTCAACCATGGTGGTGGGAGTGTCATGGTCTGGACCTGCATGAGTGCTGCCGGCACTGGGGAGCTACAGTTCATTGAGTGAACCATGAATGTATACACACACTAACATACACACCCAGACACCCACACAAACATACAAAGATACTCAAACACACATACTAACATACCCAAACAAAAACACATGTTTACACACTAATATACCCCCACAGACACTCACATACACACCCAGACACGCACATACACATACTAACATACCCAAAGACACCTTCACACACTAAAATACCCACACACACTAACATACCCAAGCGCATAATCACACACCAACATACCAAAACACACACGTTAACTAACATACCCATGCTAAAATAACCAAAGACACATGGAGACATTAATTTACAGACAGACACTAACAAACACACACTTTCATATATACATGATTACATACCCAGACACCCATTCTAACGTTAGAATGGGTGTCTGGGTATGTAAGCATGTATATACACAAAGAAACATGTTCAAATGCTTATATATCCATACACTCATACACTAATATTCCTAGGCAGATACACACACTTACAGTGAAGGAAAAAAATATTTGATCCCCTGCTGATTTTGTACATTTGCCCACTGACAAAGACATGATCAGTCTATAATTTTAATGGTAGGTAGTGAGAGACAGAATAACAACAAAAATATCTCAGCATTACAAGCCGGCACCGAGACTGAACAGGAAGACTCGCCGCAGAGGAGAGAGAGAGGGGCGCCGAGCGGGTACCGACAGCTTGGTAAGCGAAAACCACTCGGCGCCCCTTTCTCTCTCTTTCGCTTTAGAAAGAAAGAAAAAAAAAAAAGGGCTTGGGGCGGCGAAGTGCCGCCCCTTCAAAAGTGCCGCCTGGAGCGGCTGCCCCACTCGGCTCCATTGTCGGGCCGGCCCTGTCTGGCTCCCAGGTGTCTTAAAGGGAGTGCTCCTAATCTCAGCGTATTAACTGTATAAAAGACACTTGTCTGCAGAAGCAATCAATCAATTAGATTCCAAACTCTCCACCATGACCAAAGAGCTGTCCAAGGATGTCAGGGACAAGATTGTAGACCTACACATGGCTGTAATGGTCTACAAGACCGTTGCCAAGCAGCTTGGTGAGAACGTGACAACAGTTGGTGCGATTATATAGAAATGGAAGAAACACAAAATAACTGTCAATCTCTCTCGGTCTGGGACTCCACGCAAGATCTCACCTCATGGAGTTTCAATGATCATGAGAACGGTGAGGAATCAACCCAGAACTACACGGGAGGATCTTATCAATGATCTCAAGACAGCTGGGACCAACAAAACTATTGGTAATACACTACGCCATGAAGGACTAAAATCCTGCAGCTCCCGCAAGGCCCCCTGCTCAAGAAAGCAGATGTACAGACCCGTCTGCCAATGAACATCTGAAGGATTCAGCGGAGAATTGGGTAAAAGTGTTGTGATCAGATTAGACCAAAATCTCTTTGGCATCAACTCAACTCGGCGTGTTTGAAGGAGGAGGAATGCTGCCTATGACCCCAAGAACACCATCCCCACCGTCAAACATGGATGTGGAAACATTATGAATTGGGGAAGTTTTTCTGCAAGAGAACTTCACCGCATCAAAGAGATGATGAAGGTTCGAGTTGCCAAACATCCGCCTCGAAACCTTAATGACTTGGAGAGGATCTGCAAAGAGAAGTGGGACAAAATCCCTCCTGAGATGCAAACCTGTAATCTGTTACAAGAAACGTCTGATTTCTGTGATTGCCAACAAGGGTTTTGCAACCAAGTACTAAATCATGTTTTGCAAAGGGGTAAAATACTTATTTCACCAAAATATGTAAAATGCAAATTAATTCATAACTTATTCAGATTTTTTTTTTGTTATTCTGTCTCCCACTGTTCAGATAAACTTACCATTAAAATTATAGACTGATCATGCATATATATATCATACCCAGACACACTTACATACCCAGGCAGATACACACTTACATATATAGTCAGACACACTAACATACCCAGGCAGACACTAATATACATACCCAGGCAGACGCTAACATGCATACCCATACCAACATACAGACACACACAAATACCTAGATACTGAAATATATACCCAGATACTGAAATACATACCCAGACACACACTGACAGCATGTCAGTGCCCCAAAACAGCTTGTTTGTGCCATCTGTGTCCACAGGCTGCTTGTCAGTGTCCCCAAACAGCTTTTCAGCTCCCCAAACAGTTTGCTTGTGTAATTTTTGTCCCCAAACAGCTTGCCTGTGCCATTGTTGTCCCCAAAAAGTTTGCCTGTGCCATTGTTGTTCCCAAACAGTTTGCTTGTGCCATGCCATCCTTGTCACCAAACAGCTTGTCTGTGGCCCCAAACAGCGTGCCTTTGCCATCTTTGTTCCAACAAGCTTGTTAATGCCCATATAGCTTGTCTGTGTGCAGACTGACTCAGCATGCAGGAAGTGGATGTCATGTCACTTCCTGCCCGATGGATGATTTAGGCACAAAGTTGCCTAATAACATCCATATGAGAGGGTTTCCAATGAGTAGAGCGGACTTAAATATCTGTCTATATGCCGATTATATTTTAATCCCTGTTATTGACCTTCCTGTTTCCTTTGGTTAACTGATGAGAGAAATTAAAAATTACAGTTTAATTTCAAATTACAAATTAAATATATATTTCAAGTCTGAAAAGTCTAAAAATTTAGAAGACATTATGGTTAAAAAACTGCAAAAGAATCTTCAATTGTGTTGGATGAATAAATATTTTAAGTATCTTGGTATACCTAATACAAGGGATATTAAAATACCGGTAATGACGGAAGTGAGGCAGACCAACAAATCTGTAATGGAGGCGCAATAAAATATCATGGTGGGATAGGATATATACTCCAAAGTGGCCTTATTTATTTCTGATGATACCTTAAGAGGTCCAAAAGAACTGGCTTGATTTAATACAATCAGGCTTTTCTGGCTTTATATGGAGAGATACAAAAAAAACCTAGGATAAAGTTCTCTGATTCAAGCTAAGATGGTTAATCAAGGAGACCTAGGCTGTCCCCTCATAAATCAAAGCTACCAGGCAAATATTGTGGCCCATATACATCACCATTCAAACATTTGAGTTCACAGCTATTTCCATGTAAAATAGGAAATTTCTAGCTGTGCTAACATATAGTAACAGTACAGGAATGCAATAAATGTACATCGACATACCAGAGCTTGTACTTTATGTGTGGAGAATGAGAAGGACAAAAACATTTTTGAAAACTGGTGACAAGTTAACCATAAGCTGCAACCCAAAACAAAAGGTAAAAGTCAGGAGACATTGACAGTGTGTTTCCAATCCTTGAGATTTAATGGAAAATGTAGTAAGTGACAATCACTCCAACTAATGTTATAGAAAATTCTGTCCTAAGTAACCTAATAGAATAGTTAGAGTATACCTCCAAAAGGTGCACGGAGGAAACAAAGGTCGACCATGGCAGCCAATTAAGACCATTTTTATACTCTTTACCCCCAGAAGCAGCTACCAAATCCTCCACATCGTGAGAGAGTGCTGCAGGGGAACTAACAAAGTCTGGGTCCATTACCTCCCTTATCACCGAAACCACAATCTCCCAAAACCTACGAATGTCATCACACTCCCTCCACAAGTGAATATATGAACCTTCCCGTAATCCTGATAATGATGAATATCTGCAGGAACCTTCTACCAACGAGATTTGAATGAATGTTCCTGGATCTTGCTGGACATAACCCCTTTGTGTATGTTCTGTAACATTTTATCCCAATCCTCCTCCGTAAATCCCTTTCCCATAAACTACAATAAAATGGTTTGGTATTACCATATTTGTTCAAAAGTAAAGCGTAAATTCTAGATAAAAGATGGGAGGGTTCAAAGGGCGAAAGACACAATTGCTCAAAACCAGTTAACATCCTAGTGACTTGAGCGGCGCTGAGACAAAATGCTTCACCTGATGCTATAGAAGTCGCTTGAAAGGTTGTTGGGTCAAGTCTGTGATGGGTTTAAAGGTGGCACCCCGGATAACATGGTATATCCTGAGACATTTCACCTGTTTGGGTGTCAATAGTCTAAGAATACCAGTGATAACATAAATATGTAATTCTGGGTTGTGTGTGATGGGAAATAATGGTCCGGGTGTGGTGGTTAATAGCTGTTGTGCTGCGTGACCTTAACGTGACCGTGATCGTAGGAGGGGTGCCTGTTGTAAGAGTTCTAAAACGTTCATCCAGCCAAGGAGCAACCGAAATATGATGTGTGAAAAAGGAGTTCTCAATAGACAGCCACAGCTTTGGTGCCTCTATAGACCACTCTACCACTTGGCGTAAATGGGTGCCACCATTTTTTTCCAGAACTGACTTAACCCTCTTGGGCATGGAGTTCAACAGAGCTTCACAGGGTGCCACTCCTCCATGACGACATCATGGAGCTGGTGGATGTTAGAGAGCTTGAGCTCCCCCACCTTCCATTTGAGGATGCCCCACAGATGCTCAATAGGATTTAGGTCTGGAGACATGCTTAGCCAGTCCATCACCTTTACCCTCAGCTTCTTTAGCAATGCAGTGATCGTCTTGGATGTGTGTTTGGGGTCGTTTTCATGTTGGAATACTGCCCTCCGGCCCAGTCTCCGAAGGGAGGGGATCATGCTCTGCTTCAGTATGTCACAGTACATGTGTCTGGATGTTTGTATCAGGGTGTGTTTTAGTGTGAGGCCCCATCCCAAGGTCAGGCTCTAGATCTGCCCTTGCTTTCTGCTACTAATGCCTCCAGCTATACCACATAGATTTTTTTCCCAGATGTTTCCATGGGTTTTCATTGTGCGTAAACAGATTTTACCAGTTTGTATAAAGATTACTGATATTTTGCTTTATAATTGATGACAATATAATAGACAGGTGGAAGTTTAGATGTGTGTGTCTGCAATATAAATAGCATAAAGAGCTCCTAAGCAGCACTAGGGTGAAACCAATTAGAAATATTTTTAAAACTGCTGAACAGTCTAAAAGATTGTAACACACCATATCTACATTCAAATTCTAATGCTGTATTGGTCTAATGCTTCCACTCGATCACCAACATGTCAATTTTATGTATCATTTGAGTAAATATTATAACTATTATTATATTCAATAAAAGCATTGTCATGGAAAAAACCATACCCTGGACTCCTGGAAGGGCCTTGGGACTGCTGGGACTAGGATTGCCCTGTGCCTGATTGCCCTGTTTCCTATAAAAGACTATTATCATTGTGTGGATTGCTAACATAATTTCCACTCGGTGGATTTATGTTTAAGTCACCCTGTATCTGATAGGATTACAGGGTGGAAGCAGAGAGACCAACTGGAACCCTATTTATGCTTTCCAGACAGAGCTCCATAAACTGACCAAAGTTTCTCGTCCTCAAGAAATCCGAAAATGCCCAGTGCGTTACATAGAAATCGGATCGGAAGTTTAACCAGGTGTCACTCGGACGCCAAAGGACGGATAATTACATTTTTTGTGGTTAAGTGGGAGCCCTGGAACTCTTCATTGGATGGAAAGTCAGCCATGAACTGGTGAAGTATAAACGTACTTTCTTGGGGTCTTGGGGTCAAGAAAGGCCCCAAAACAGCATGTGTATGTTCCCAAATATGTAGTTGGTGGACCCATTGTGTGTGTTAAACTAATTACATTCCTCATCTGATTGAGATGTGTATATAAGGTTGTGTGTTTCTGCAATAAAGTGTTCTGTTCTCACCTCAACATTGGTTCTGTCTGATGTTTGGGTGGGTTGCTATAACAGCTCACTGTCCCTTTTAGGACAGTACCAGCTCTGCATAAGCTACACTACGGCAAGCTAAGGCGACTCCGTTGCAGCAGCATCCCCCTTCATCGCTATAATGCTGGTTTTCTCTGGTGCCGAAGGGCTTAACCGCTGGTGTCTCGGCAGAAGGAAGCACAGTTTGTATCTGTATGCATGTCTCTCTTCTCACAGAGTGTGTGCTTTCTCTTTCAAGTCAGTAGTGGTGGGGTGAAACAAAATTCACCTACTGATTTAAAGGCACAGTTAAGCCATCAAATCTCCTCTAACAATATACAAGTGCATGAAGTTAAATCTTGTTTGTTTATTTTTGCCGCCAAATTGTATGTTTCTATGTCCTGCCTGCAAATGTAAGAAGGGTTCTGCAGTACACATTTGTTGCTTTCTTAGACCCCCTCCCCCCCAGAGCTTTCCCATTTTTATGCTAAACACATCTATTGCCAGCGCTGGCTTGGCAAGTGTTCACTATCTGTCTTTCCAAGTGGCACAATAAACAAGATCAAACCACAGCTACTGAGACAACCTCCTTAAATACAGCATCCCTGTTGTTTAACAGAACCATTGGGTGAGCAAGAATCCTGTGAACATGCCAGGGAAGAACAGTATTTCACATCCAGTGTGGAGACACAGCATCTCCACATAAATGCTGCCCACTGCTAAGACATCACAACATTTTTTTTTTTTAGAATATATAAAAAAGTGAAAAAGTGCAACTGGTGTTATGACAATAATGATTGTATATTGCCAAAGTAGGGAGTAGAACAGATCAAGCTTTGTACCTTGACACAGTGAGAGCTGTGACTGCTGCCAGACGATGCTGCTTCCCTGTGGCCGAGTCTCCAGGCACCAACTGATGAAACAAACGCAGAGAAGTGCCCAGCTTCTCACCTACACAAATAAAAAAGGCAGATGAGATTCTTTGCACATCAACTTTTTGTTTTGTTTAGTCGTTTCTTAGTACTACCACTTGTCAAATTAGAAGTGCACTAAATTAAAGGGTCGTTGTGTATTCAGCAATTCAACATCTACATATTAAGATGAAATCAAACCTGTTATAATAGGATCCAAGATTATTCTTATAAATTGTATAATTGTGTAAAGGAGCTTAAATATAAATTATAGTCTGTTATAGTCTAACCCTATAGTCCCAAGGATCACACATTAGACAAAGTCTCTGTAACAGTAACAGGACTCAGATAAAGCGTTTCACACTGTCCCAGTCTGTAACACAGGTAATGTTTACCCCACGTCCCAGAGCTCCACTGGTGTCTACATCCAGCAGTTACATTTAAAACGTAGGCTCTTTCCTGCTTGGTCGCTACTACAGTACCTCCACCTTCACGTCTGGAGACGTACCAAGTACGTCATGCCCAAGTGGGCTCATTGGTTCTGTGATGTACCTGGTACCATGACATGATTGCAGTATGCAGGGATTAATATTTGTCCCTGCAAGCTTGTGGGGACTAAATATCAGTCAATATTCCTTACGCCGGTTCCTGTGCTCCACCAGCTCCATCAGCATTAAAAGATTAAAACAAATAATAATAATAGCACTGACTTGGAAGTCAAGGGTGCTTCCTGGTCAATTGCTGTGAGTTAAGGATCTACAGCCGTTAAAACTGCCAAAAGTTGGCTGATGATGATCAGATCACTCCTTGCCAATAGGAGGGATCTGATCATTATAGCAGCCTAGAAAGAGAGGTCATCTAAGGTAATAATAAAAAAACCCACATAATTATTACTTGGTCACCCATCAGTGACATTTTAAGTCACTGATTATTGATTCGTCTCCCTGTCAGTAGGCTTAGAAGTCATCAAACATGACTTATCCATGCATGTGGGGTATTGCTGAACTCGGGGGGGGGTTACTAAGACCTTTTTTGTTCTTTCACATATGCACTCAGAAAAATAAACCTGGTAGAACTGCAAAATGGAAGTGAAAAATATTTCCCTTTTTGTTAGACTAACTTTAAAAGATGTTGGTGTGGAATTAGCTGCATGGGACAAGCCAATATGCCCCTAACTAGATTCCCCAAGCTGTCTAAGTTTTTTAAAATAGGAGGTTAAAAAATATGGGACCTCTACTGTGTCTCAAATGAAACCTGGACCCAGCAAACTGTAATGCGCATGTTCCAATTTTGAACCTGCAGTGCCTAAAGGACATGCCTTACCAATGCATATGGTCCCTGTACTCGGAGGGTGCTTTTTTATTATTTAAATTTCATTTCTGTCAGACAATGAATGCATCCATACAATATTTGATTCACATATCTATACAGTAATGCAAGGTAGATTGCAGTTCACAAGCTTTGTATTCAGTAGAAGAAAAACTGTCAATCAGTTGGTAGGTTACAAGAATTTAGTTTAAATTTAGATCATTCTTACAACCAATATGAGAACAAGTGGTGATGGAGAGAGAAAGAATCAGGAGAGTCTCACTGAGGATTTATATTCATTAAGAGACAAAGCTTAACCATGGTTGCCAGATTTCTTTATTGGTCTCAATAGAGCTGTTTCATAGAAAAATCTTGGTTCCAAATTACCGTATTTGCTCGATTATAAGACGAGGTTTTTTTCAGAGCAAATGCACTGAAAAATACCCCTCTTTTTATAATAGGGGTCGTCTTATAATCAGACTTCAAATAGGTCTGACTATGAGACGACTAAGATCCAGATCCCCCGCAGCTTCAGGGGACCTGGATCCTCCTGTCTCCCCCCCGCCCGCCCCACTTACCGGTACTTCTGAGTCCCCGGTCTGTGTAGCTGGGGCAGCTTGTAGATGTCTACGCGATTCGCGTAGACAACTTCCGCTGCAGCAGGAAGAAGGCGTGGCTGGCAGCGGGGGTTGTCTGCGTCCATCGCACAGACTTTCCCCGGCTGTCTGATCTCTGACAGTCGGGGAAGGTCTGCGATGGACGCAGACAACCCCCGCTGCTAGCCACGCCTCCTTCCGGCTGCAGCGTAAGTGCGTGGGATCTACACGCTGCCCCGGCTGACAGGGAAGTCAGAAGCACGACAGGAAAGTCAGAAGCACCGGTAAGTGTGTGGGGGGGGAGTGTTAAATAAGGCATTTCTGGAGGCAGAGTGCTCTGTGAAATGCCACTCTGCCTCCAGAAATGCCTTTTTAACCCTCTATACGCCACTCTGCCTCCTGAATGCCGTAAACCTCCCTATAGGCCACTCTTCCCCCATAATATGCCTTTTAACCCTCTAAATGCCAGAGTGGCATACAGGGGTATAAGGCATTTCTGGAGGCAGAGTGGCACATAGGGGGTCAAAAGGCATATCATGGGGCACAGTGGCATATAGGGTTAAAAGGCATATCATGGGGCACAGTGGCATATAGGGTTAAAAGGCATATCATGGGGCACAGTGGCATTTAGAGGGTTAAAAGGCATATCATGGGGCACAGTGGCATATAGGGGGCATAAGGCATTTATGGGGCAGATGTGCATAACTGGGGGGGCAGGTTGGAAAATAGAAGGAAATAAAACCAAACTTTTTTCCTATAGGGTCGTCTTATATTCAGGCTTTTTCTTTTTTTCCTAAATTAATATTCAGATTTGGGGGGTCGTCTTATAATCAGGGTCGTCTTATAATCGAGCAAATGCTACCGTATTTGCTCGTATATAAGACGACCCTGATTATAAAACGACCCCCCAAATCTGAATATTAATTGTAATTCAATCTGGTTTATAATTTCTTGCCAGGCAAGACTACCAGATTTCTTCCAGTTTCCTCCTATAGAATACCTCTAGAATATATTGCAGGAGCTTTTGCAAATTTCTTTTGGTAGAAGTTTGCTCATTACAGTCCCACCAAATATGCAGATAGGATCCCAGTTCTTTAGAACATCTCCAGCAAC
This sequence comes from Spea hammondii, assembly GCA_029215755.1. NCBI lineage: Eukaryota > Metazoa > Chordata > Amphibia > Anura > Pelobatidae > Spea > Spea hammondii. The sequence continues at coordinate 3,314,474 of JARDYJ010000011.1, read as the reverse complement.
TGGGCAAAAAGCAGCAATTAATGTTCTTGTCAGTAAGATTCCTTGTATACAATTTTACCAGGAAAAAGAAGTATGTAATTTATTTTTGCAATGGAGATCGTTGGAGGAACTTTGACATACTAGAAATTACTTTCTTTTTAAAGTGGCTATTATAAATAATAAATAATTTTAGTTCTACAAAAGACATAAGACTTTTTAGTCTTAAATAATTAAATATCTGTTTGGATGGTAGACCAAATTTAATTTGCGATTGATCAAAAGGTAAAATAATTCCTTGATCAAGAATATCTGTAATAACTAATACTTTGTTTTTTCCAGAACTTTAAATTTAAGTGCCAATCATAAATTCCATACATTCGATCAGAGTGGACATTAAGATATGGTTTTGAATATGAACATTTTCTAAGGAAAAGAATTGTGGTCCTTAAACTGTCAGCGATAATATTTTTTATATATAAACTTTTAAGAATGTCCGTTTGTAACGAGAGCATTAAAAATGGTTCAATTAGTTCAATGTCTATTCTTTAAATTTCCAACCATACAGGTTTGGGAGAGGAAACATTTTCTAAAGACTTATCACATGCGAAAGGAAATCAGGAAAGGAAATATCCCCTTTCTCACATTTTCTTTGGAAACGTGCTTGTGCAATTGTAGGCCTCTTGTCCTGCCATATATACTGACTTATGCAATTTTTGGATTGCTTTAATATATTAATATTTACTTTCAATGTGATGTTTCATGTTACCATAATATAATTATTCTTTGCTATTAAAATTTGATATTTACCACTCTCGTCTTTGTCTTCGTATATATATATATAAATATATATATATATAAATTGTAGCCCTTTGAGATAATTATAGCGGCGACTCTGTTTCTTTTTGCCCTTTTCTGCAAACTACTGCTTTTATTGCAGAACTTGTTAGGTTAGGGGCATCAAATAAGGAGGTATATGACGACATATTATCACAAGTAAAAGTTATAAATCATCCTATTACTACATCGTGGATCATTATATAATTGCAATAACATTATATAAATTCAACTAAAATTCTGCATTTTACTTTAGATAAAAGTAATCACCCCTTATCTTGTGTATTGTATTTGCACTCTTCTGACCCATATGCTTCCCTCCTATATAAACACATTTTTTGTGTACCTATACCAAGATCCTTAAATTATTTTTATAGAGATGTGAATAACTAAAAACTCAATTCCAATATTAGTAAACCAACCAGTAATAGTGGTCCGGGTCATTTTTGTTTACATTTGTTTTTGCTGTTTTTTAATAGCCATGTGCTCCCCTCCTATATAAACACGTTATTTTTGTGCCAAAGGTCCTTGAATTATTTCCATGCAGAAGTGAATCACTAAGGAATCTTTAACTCCAATAATAGTGAGTTATTTACCAACCCATAATAGTGAGTAGAACCCAAAATTCTATAAAGTGATATTGATAAAAAATCTTTAAATCAGTTGCAAAATAGTGACTTAATTATCAAATGTGATAAATCTTGAGCATAACACTTTTAACTAATAAACAATACTTTGTGAAGTCATAAGGGGATTTGGAGGTATATCATGTCATCTTACCATTCTTCCCTTCTTCCTTCCCAATGTCTCCCATACTGAACCAACAATTTATTTATATATAAATTCTACATTCCTTGTTACCATTGTGAACGAGTGGAACTCCTTGACTATATTTCAGCGTTAATAGCTTATTCACCATGCATGATAAGTCTTGAGTAAATTAGTGGGCTGTGGGCTGACATGGTGCAAGGGTTAACCACCTAGAGGTGTGGTTGAACCTGTGGTGCACAACCCCTAGGATTAGGTGCAGGACACTCTTTGGACTTGAGCCCTTGTGAATCTGGTGGTGGTGCCATGCATGGTTCGCCGGTGGTCTCAACAGGCATACGGTTTTACAGTTATGCCAGCCGGTGTTGTTGTTAGGAACGTTTAAATTAGTGTTAAGTAAAGCGCTGGTGATGTTTGTTTACGAACAAACGGGTTGGCTTCAAATTTTGTTGAGTTCTGGCATGTTTGTACCACGTGTTTATCATGTGTTAAGTGTCTATGTTATTTAACTAAATAAAATTGACTACTGTTCCTGTCAGGCTGCAGAAGGCGAAGCTGACTGTACCATGGCCAAAACTATCCAAAGCTGAATATATATTTCAAGTATTCTCTTGTTCACATGTATTTTATTGGAATGGGAATGTTAGTGAACAAATTATAAATAAAAAGAAAGAAAAAGTCCACAAGTATGGACTGAGACAGTCAACCATTCTGATTGCTATATTTGGAGTCGGGAAGGAATTTCCCCCCTGGTATGGGGCAATTGGCATCTGCTTCATAAGGGTTTTTTGACTTCCTCTGGATCAACACAGTAGGAACACAATAGGTATATAGGTTGAACTTGATGGACTTGGTCTTTTTTCAACCTTATGAACTATGTTACTATGTTACCCTTGTTGACTTTCATCAAGACGTGTTTGAAAGTAACAAGATAGCAATATATAAGCAAAAGCACAGGTGTACTCTGGTGGTGATCATTCTGTGAATTAATGAAAATCTAGTGGATAATAAAGTTCAAATAGTAATATGAGTAACATGCAATTGTAAAAGTGCTCTCCAGTTGGTCTATGTTACAGTGTAGAAGAATACACTAAACTTTGACTCAGTAAAGAAAATGTAAGTGAAAAAAAAAATGTTATGTAAATGAACATCAATGCCTTGCTGAAAAATGTATATAACCAATGTATATAATATACATATGTATAATCAAATATATAAAATAATATATATAACCAACTGTATATAATATTGGCATTACCCAATATAAACCACTGGAACTTTAATTGCTGTAAAGCCAATTTTATAAGTAAGTTAACATGCGTTAACACCACATACTAAACTGTGGCAAAAAAAATCATATATAAAATATGCAATAGTTGTACATTTTATATCTATATTTTTTATTATTTTCTTTCACTATGTTATTGCACATATATATATATATATATATATATTTATATATATACACATATGCTATATATGTACCCAATGATACATATATAAACATATTTGAAAACTGCTTTAATTTATGGTCAGCAAGTTGTTAAATTGAGAAAAATATATTTAATTTCAGCTTGCTGCTGGGAAAGGAGCCTAGCAATTGAATTTGAGTGCTGTGATAGTTACAGAGTCTGACACAATGCTCAAACTATTGTGTTTGAAATTGGATTTGTGTATTATTGCTTTCCAAATTGCATGCCGCTTCAGCAGAATCTTCCTTGCTGTTTGTTTATGGCGCTCAGGATTAATAAGGAGACGCAGGCACACGCATGCATCTGCTAATTAGCTGGAGCGGGGAAAGGCAGTGGAAGCTCTGGAGATGGGCAGCCTGGATTGCTAGCTCGGGGACAGAGGGATGAGCGCAGGCTTGTGGCCCTAGAGAGATTCTTTTCTCCTAATGATGGGATTAATAGGGGCTTTTCTGTGAGAGCGCTGTGCTGGATTGTGATAATGGAGTTTGCGATTAGATTAAACAATGTAATTATCTCAGACAATTGTGCTGGTAGACGGTGACAGAGGCCACTGTATGCTGACTGGAATGTGCATATCTCTATCTGCAGGGCTGGGATTTTTGGTCCAGGTTTAGGAAGACTCAAAATAAATAATGGTTAGGTTTATGCTATTAGAAATAACCAACATGTTGCAGAAGTGATCTTTTCACGCAAAAGTTATGTTTATTTCCTTTTTTGACTATGTAAGTTATGTCCTGAGAGGCTGTAGATGACAGATCCCCATGGTATTCTGTTCCTAAATATGATGAAGAGCAACACACAGGCCACCACAACATTCCCAAAACTATATATGGCCTCTAATCCAATGCTACAGATTATTCAAACAGGATGAGAAAGTAGCCAGCGTCTAGACTTGTGCATTCTTTTTTGCATTCATACAAATCAACCAAAACAAGGGCGATCTCTGACGAAACTAACAAAAACAAAAATGTGTTTTGATTTGTTAGATTCGTTGCCATGTGTAGCTGCCATTACAAGCCATTTTGGCACCATTACAAGCCACTTTGGTGCTTCTTGATGAGGTAAAGTGGGAGAGACTGTGTGTAGGAGGGTACATATCAATGACTGATAGGTAGAAGTAGCCAACAAAATGGGGGTAAGCATTAGATATGGAAGTGTGCTGACAGCATTTTGTCAGTAGAGGCAGTTACAGACTAATAGGAGTTGGAGTGTTGGAGACAGTTGAGCAGAAGCTGAGATTATTGCTCATTACTCATATACGATACTGCACGTTAATTAATAGTTTATTCTAGTGCAGACAATTAACTGTTGTGGATTGGAGAAGCTGTAGTGACGACTGTAGTGTACTACTGTGTCTGCAGCATTTTTCCTCTATTCCTGAGTAGAGTTTAATGCAGTTGCTCATTTATGCTACTAGCGGCATCTGTAATTTGTGGACAAGTCAATTTTTTTTTTTATTACCTTTCTATCATATCTATTATTTTTCATTGATAAATAAATATTGGTGACAAAACCAGGCATTATAATATATAATATTGGGGAAATTCAGTCCTCCTGCTCAGGCCCAGTGTTCTACTACTATTACTAGCGGCTGCACCACTTTACATAGTTACATAGTTATATAGGCTGAAAAAAGACATGCGTCCATCAAGTTCAGCCTTTCTCATATTGGTTAATTTGTTGCTGTTGATCCAAAAGAAGGCAAAAACCCCCAGTTTGGCTCTTTCCAATTTTGCACTAACCAGGGAAAAAAATCCTTCTTGACCCCAAAATGGCAGTCAGATTTCTCCTTGGATCAATAAGCTGTTTCACCATAATTAAAGATTATATCCCCGAATATTCTGTTTTTCCAAGTATCCATCCAGTTGCTGTTTAAACGTCTGTACAGACTCCGATAAAATTACCTCTGCAGGCAGAGAATTCCACATCCTTATTGTCCTTACTGTAAAAAACCCTTTCCTCTGCTTTAGACTAAATTTCCTTTCTTCCAGTCTAAACGCATGACCACGTGTCCTATGCATAGTCCTGTTTATGAACAGATTTCCACACAATGGTTTGTATTGGCCCCGAATATACTTTGATCGTCCTTATTCTGGGGGGGGGGGGATAAAAAATCTATAATATGGGGAAATCTAGTTCTTCTCCACAGAGCTGCATGTGCCTACAGTCTGCCAGTGTATGCCTGTTCAATTATAGGCATAGATCACAGGTTGCACACCCCAAAGGCCAGCCTTGGCATCCACATTGCCATACAACATAGAACCTGACCAGCACCCAAATTACTGTGCCATCTTTGTCCCCAAACAGCCCAGCATGAGTCAGCTTAGTCCCCAAACAGCCCAGCGTGGAACATCTTTGTCCCCAAACAGCCTGCCCTGTGCCATCTTTGTCGCATAAACACACTACCTGTGCCATCTTTGTCAAATAAACACCCTGCCTGTGCCATCTTGGTCCCCAAGGCTTAAACACCCTGCTTGTGCCATCTTTGTCTTTACACACAAACACTTTTACAGTCACTCTCTAATTCACACTTTCATTCGCACCAATAATGTATTCTCTCACTCTTTCACACAAATCATTTACACATATTCATTAATGCATTCTCACAAATTAATTCATTCTCTCACTCATTCACACAATACATCCACACATTATTTCATACTCTCACTCATTCAGACAATTTATCCACACATTAATTCATTCATTCTCTCACTCATTCACACAATTTGTCCACGCATCAATTCATACTCTCACTCATTCACACAATTCATACACACATTAATTCATTCATTCTCTCATTCAATCACAACTTCATTCATTCTCTCACTCATTCTTGTTCTTTATTTCAATATAATTACTACCTTCCTTTCTCACTATCTACCCGCTCTCCCCCCCTTTTCTCACCATCCACCCCCTCTCCCCCCATTTCTCACTATCTACTCTCTCTTATCCGCATCAATCAATGCTTCTTCGCTGCTACAAAAAACATCACAAAAATGGTGTTTCAATTGAGGGGGCACACGGTGGGGCACAGCATGATGTAGGGGGGGTGGCCCCCTCTGGCCCTCCCCTGCCGACGCCACTGAATCCACTCCTGCTCCATGAGGCTGCATGTGCCTATGATGTGCCTGCCACAAGTGCAATATAAATTGTATGAACTGTAGCATTACAATATACATAAATATTTCTAATTTTTGGTTTTGACGCACATTACTAGCACATTTTATTACATGGTATTACAGTACTGTAAAAAAGTATTTTTCCCGTTCCCGATTTCTTCTATTTTTGCTATTTATATCCAAATAATTTTAATATAAGACAAAGAAAACTCGAGTAAGCACTGAACGCAGCGTTGAAATTATTGTTTCGTGTACTGAAGGTAAAGAGCTATATCACTCATATGAAAAAGTAATAGCTCCCCTAAATCTAATAACTGGCTGTGCCACCATGTGGGCCAGCAACTGTAATCAAACATTTGATAACTGCCAATGAGTCTTTTACATCAGTGTGGATGAATTTTGCCCCACTCTTCCTGGAAGAATTGTTTTAATTCAGACACATTCCAGGGTTTTTGCGCTGAATTCTTGCTTTGTCCTGCTGCATAACCCACCTGCGATTTAGGACACAAACTGATTGCTGGACATTGTCTTCAGGATTTTCTGGTAGAGAGCAGAATTTATGTTCCATCAATTATGGTAAGCTGCTTATGTCCTGAAGCAGCAAAGCAGCCCCACACCATTACACTACCATCACTGTGTTTGACTGTTGTTACAATATTCTTATTGCTATGTTACCTTTACGCCAGATGTAATGGGACTCATGTCTCCCAAAAAAGGGCATGGGCATAGGAACAGGGGGTACGGATCCCCTGAGACCAGCCTTTGTGTTCTTTCTGGTCAGTAGTGGTTTTGGCCCTGCAACTCTACCATGGGTCACTTTTATGCAGTCTTATTGTGAACACGGATCTTTACTGAGGCAAGTGAGCCTTGCAGTGCTTTAAACATAAGTCTAGGTTCTGTATTGACCTCCTGGATGAGTTATTGATGCAGTCTTGGGAGGAATTTTGGAAAGGACTACCATTGTTCCAGGTTTTCTTGATTTGTGGATAATGGCACTCACCATGGTTGGCTGCAGTTCCAGAGCTTTAAAAATGCCTTTGTAACCCTTTCCAGACTGTCAATGACTGTTTCTCATCTGTTCTTAAATTTCATGTGCTTTTTTTTTTAGATAGTTTTACCCTACTTCACTTTGGAAGACAGGTTCTATTTAATTGATGTTTAGATTCTACAGTGCTGACAGTAATAATGCCTAGTAAAATCTAACCCAGTTATCAATTATATTTGGTTAACTGATTTAGAATCTAAGGTGGCAGTAGTTTTTCACACAGACCTAGCTAGTGTTCCTTTCTAAACATGAAATCATTTAAAAGCTGCATTTTGTGTTTACTCAAGTTGCCTTTATCTAATATTAAAATTAGCTTGATGATCTGAAATATTTAAGTGTGACAAATATGCCAAAATAGAAGTGAATGGGTCCAATTTCTACAGGACACTGCTTAGAGTGCCCTTATCAATACGTCCTAAACCAATCCCAAAAGGAATCTTTAATAATAGGACAGTGGTAATTAATGCAGATCCCAAGAACATATTAACCCTTTCAGGACCCTTTTTTTTTTAACCATGTTTGCACTTAATAACTAGAGCGTTTTTCTTATGTCTTTATTCAACTATGACTGCTCACAAAATCATTTAGGTCACCCCCACACATTATATATATATATTGTTTTATCAGCACAAGCAGGGCTTTCTTTTGAAATAATAATTATATATATAAACCATCATTTAGTATGAAAAATATCTAAAAATGTGGGGAAAAAAGTTGACAACCCAAAGTATTTTACTAGGGGCATTTTAACACTTTTTATTTAACCATTTCAGCGCCAATATGTCCTAAACATTGCTGTAAAATGTCATTTTTAACAAACCCATTCTAACCAAACAGTATTTCAGTGCATTTCTTTCCCTGGGTACATGAAATTACTGAAACAATTTGTGATTTCTATTCAGAAACACCCACCGAGTACAGGAAGGGCATGTCTATTAGGGTTAGATGCAATGTGAATTTACATTTACCTCCCAAACCAATTTCTTTGTTTTCTTCAGCGACTTCCATCTTCCATAGCTAAAGGTAGACAAAAGGATAAACTTAATACGGAGATTCCAAGGAGAGTGGTTTATAAAGATACCACAAATGCAATATGGCTAAAAACGTGCTTGCAGCTTGGTAAAAGAATTACCAACCTGAATACATATTTCCGTTGAAAATGCAATATCATCACTTTGGATATAGCTGTTTTGAGACCAAAAACCAGACAGATATTTACTAATGAAATGTTATGTGTTTATGGTATGGTTGTGCTCCCTTTCTTGTCCTACGGAAAACTACCGTATTTATACACTGGCAAAGTTTTAGTTTTGTGCATTTTTTTCATTATTTTAGCCTGAGATAACTTTATCACCACTGATGTCCTGGCAGGTAAAAGTCTTGCACTAACATTTTGTGACATTGAGAGAGATTGTCAATACTATGTGGTTATTGGCAGTACAGGGGTATCAACGTGAGTGAATAGACTGGCAATCAATGAAAGTGAACAGGTTTGTGGTTCACAGCTGGGGTTACAGTGAGCAGATACAGCAAAAAATTGTGCTTTCAAACTGACCTTGACAGTTCCGTCCACAGACCCTGTGACCATCACGCTCAGTCCAGCAAAACAGACACAATGAATGCCACTTCCAATATTCGTACAGGACACAGGATCACCATTAACTGACCACAAATAGAGAGCAGAGATGCTGTAGGTGGCAATATAACCCTTAGGAAACAACAAGAGGCATGATGAAGAAAGCTACCAAAGTTCGTCAAAGCAAGAGTACCATTTCAAAACATTTATGCAGTAAATCCTGAGACATTCTTCAAATACCTGTTATACCCTATATAACAGGGTACCACTGACTGCAGCTCCCAAAATACTTGACAGCAACAATTTTTGCTTGAAATTGTGCCCACATTTTGTTTTAAGACTGAACTGCAACATACAATATCATTAAAAAGGATAAATGAAGATATAAAAGGTCAGATGTAGTTTTACATATTTTATATAGAGGTTCCAATAAGATTACTCTGCTTAGTAAAGATGTTCCAGAGAAAGGCAACCTCTACCCCAGCTGTTGTTGGAACTGAAGTGGAACAGCACCTGGGGGAAAGGGTAGACCTCATCTTACCAGTCCTAATAAGTCAATATACTAAACCTTGTACAAGGATCGGTGACTACAATGTCTGGCAATGATTCCTGAGTGTCTAATTTGGAGTATTTGGTCCACCATGGGGAATACACATATGAAAACAGAAGATGACTTGAATATACATATGACAAGTCTTCAGGTAGTATTTCTAACATGGCCATATTGATTTGTGTTTTTTTTTCTTGTGCACTGTGGTTCCTTTTGTGTTTAAGCATGTATAATACATGTGTAATACATGTAGGCTGTTGGTATAGATTTACATGGTGTATACAATCACATTTACTCTAATTTAATACCGCACATCTGCTTTCTAAAAGTTAACACCATAAATGTAGAATTTATCACATTCTCACCGTACTGTCACTGATGTTGACACAGGTAACCTTTCCTTGGTGTGTTGGGAGTCGGCGGAAACATTTTAGTTTGTCCAGGTCCCAAATAATGCAGGATCCATCTGAAGATCCACTTATAAGCACTCCATACTGCATGGACGCAGATACACAGAGCACTGCAGAACTATGTCCTGTCAGCACCTGAAGAGGACAGTACAAAAGTTTTACAGAGGAAGTTGCTCTCTCTTAATTTAAAAGTAAATCTATCCTTGAGGCTCTTGCAGGGCAGCCCATAAGTTCTATGTTTCTGTGAAGCAGCTGCTCTGAAATCAATTATGAATTTGCTTTCACTTAGAATGTAGGAAGCAAATATGAAGTATAAATGTGGGTGTATTCTCTTATCAAGGGGTTATAACCTGCGGTCAGAGATCGCTTTTTATGTATAGCCTCATATATCAGTCTGTAAATCATTGGTCACGCTCACTTACGACTCTTGTAATGTGATTAATACTATCTCAACTAGCATCTCCCACAGCTAGCCATGTTACTCAAGCAGCTAGTCCGCTTTCATGTGTGGATTGCCCCACCCCACCCCATCACAAAGCCTTCCCCTCAAAGGAGGGCTCCGGGTCGCCTGATCCCAGAAGTTCACAGGTATGCGAAATAGGAAATGTCCTGTCATGCAGTCATGTGCATGGTCATGCTTTTCTGATATGAGCCTAGTTTGAATGGCCTATAACACCTATAAGCACATAGGTTTGTGTGTTTCTATCCTTTGAAGGTGATTAAACTTACAAAGGATAGAACCAAACAACTGATAAGGCTTTTTTTTACACAATTACTGCACAGTACCTTAAATAATTTGCACACTGCTGGACTTTTGTAGATTTTGGCAAAACATATAGGTGGCTTTTGGCTGAGATAACGTTTGTCGTATGGGCATTTTATTGTTCTTTAAAAGATAGTGAACAGTTTCACATTTTGGTGGAGCATTTGAATCAGTTAATACCTTTTTGATCCTCAGTCTAGGTTCCTGATCTTTCAGTCCTGGGGAACTGAACTCCCAGGCACATAGAACCGAGCTACTCATGGCTGTAATGATCAAGGTTGGCAAGGGACACACAATACAATGACACCATCCCCATTGTAATATCAACTCCCACACAGCCAAAACCTGCAACACAAAAGAGAGACTAGAACACTGCATTTCATTATACAGCCACTGGGGTTCCTAATTTAACATGAAGAAGAATTTACCCATGTGGACATCACAGTTTATGAGTCATTCTCTAAAAAACAAAAATACATTATCCTACACAACCAATATCTGCAAAATTCTCAAACTAGACAGACACATTTAACAGCCAATTGGGATTTTAGGGATAAGAAGGAGGTGAATTTTACAAGTTGCCGTTTAAGGCATGCAAGTGAGGAGTCAAGTTTAACTTGTCCTCCACTGCAACTTGCAAGTTTAAGACTTGCAAGCACCTAACTTGAATGTTAATAAATATTCAGGTTGCAAGTGAATGCAAGCTGTGTTAACAATTCAACTTTTAGTGTATTAAGACTAGAGAGGATGTTCCTATTTAAAAACAATGGTGGCGAGACAGGCCCCATCCTAACTGGTGCCTTACAAAGGCAATGAAAGTGGAAAGTTGTTTCTGATGTTGTTGTCGGCAATACAATGAAACTTACCTTGTGTGTACTGCAGCTGTGTAGTTTCACTGATCCATCACTGTGACCCCAGCTTATGCTCGATGTGCATGTTGGAGGAAGTAGAACATGATTCTTCTCCACTGCAAACACTCCCTTACGTGTTGCTATTATCTGTCCTACAGCCCCACGCAAAGTTCCCCCTGGAAAACACACAGGGAGAAAGGGTGGATTATGATGCATAAGGAGGTTTGCTTAGAGATTTCATATATGTGTACTGAGATTTAAGATTAACAGCATTAGTAAATGTATTTATGGTGGTAAAGGTGACCTTAGCCAGCTATGATTTCGGTGTCATGTTTCATAACCACCATTTCACCAAGGATGTCTTGTATTTGGCAAGCCAGGGTACTACTCCTTGTTACTTTGCAATCCTAGAACATTGTCTAGTTTCTTCCTATGGTAAGATTAGTCCTCTAAATGTTAACAGGACAGAACGTTCAGTGATGCAATGGTGCAATTATAATAATTCAGAAGTATCAATATATCTATGATGGTTAAATAGATTAAATGTATGCAGACAATATTATTTCAGATTTCAAAATACTCAAACCCATTGGTCTATGTCACTAGAGGTATCTAGGAGAGCTGAGAAATCAGGATAAGGCAGGTTGAAAACTTACGAAAAAAAAACTGTGTACTTGGCTTTAAATTTACCAGTGAATGTGAAACACTAATTGTAACAGTGACGAGTTGTAACAGAATTGTAACAAGCAGTACCTCGTGGTGAGACCTTAGTTGGCTTCAGACCACCGGGTATGGTGTAGAAGGGGATGATCTGGCGTCCTGTTGAATCTTTCGCCAGGCGAACTGGGTGAGATTTAGTGAAAAGCTGCAAAATGAATAAAGTATGTTAAGTAATGGAGTGCTTACACTGTTTCCAACATACATATGAATACGTTGATCCAGTGTTTTTTATTCTTTGCGTTACCTGCTTTGGAACCTGGCCAAAGTTAATTATGAACCCAGTCACTGTGTTTTGGATAAGGTGGTCGGCACTGTTCAGATTGGCTGGAGATCCATAGAAATAAGGGTGAAATAGATTGAGTGCCTGAACAGCATTATCCCCATGCTGCTTGTAGCCAAAAATCAGGTCAATCCAGTGATGAAGTTGAGAGCTGACATACTCAGACTCCAGGGCCTGAGCACAAAAGACATAAAAGGATTTTTTTTGTATGCGGAAAGCCATACTGTGTGTCAATGCCTATGAAGATATTCCATTCAAAATCAGCTGTTTTCACAACCGTCATTTACAAAATCCATAATATGTACACTGTATTTATCCATTTGGTATTATTTTAATGGATGACAAAGCTTCTAAGTGACCCCAAACTTTGGAGCTATACAGACAAACTCTAGTATACATAAAAAAGCAGAAGGAGGTAGAAATGTAGTTAAGTGTTTAGGTTATACAGCAACATTTTGCTAATTTTCCTAAAGGTGTGTGAAAAGTTTTGCATTATTCTAAAAATGGGTTTCTCACCAATTATGTAACATGTAAAAATTATGTAACATGTATCATAATTATTTCAAGGTTTTCTCACTACTTCCACAGTCAATGATGTTCCTGTGAGAGGTGGTATACAAATTAGATAAGTCTACATCTTCTCCCTATAATGTATAGTATTGTCTGATATTGTAGGCAATAAACTTAGCAAGAGAGCTCATTGTAAGACAGCTGTTGCAAGGGCCAGCAAGATCTACTGCCCAACACACCACAGAAAAACAGTCAGTTAATGATCGATGACGTGTCTGATACGTCATTAAATTAAGTGTTAAAATCAATCAAAGGTTGCTTTATTCACTTTAATGGTGTTGCAGAAAACTAAACCCAGAGCACACAGTGACCACTCTGGAGAGTGGTCACAAGCATAATTGAGAGAGATTTTGCCTCTCCCAAGATCTCAGCGCCCATTAAAATATAAACAAGTTTCCAGACCCTCTTGAGAACTCTGGACTGCATCCAGGTACTGCATTCAACCATGCACATCAATGGAGTCCAGCTTTCTAATCATAATGTGATTAGTAAAATATATTTAAAAAAAAATAGAAAAAAAACCATAAAAATAATTTTTTAAAAATCACAAAAAATGTGGTAACATGTAAAAATAATTATCGAGCGATGTCATCATTAAGGGAAACATCCAGTTCCACCAAAATTTAAAAAAGAAGTCCAAAAATATAAAAACTAAAAAAAAAAAAAAAAGGAAATTAGCACTGTATCTTCTAAATATTTTGAAATACCCCTGGAGTGTCTAATTTTCAAAAATATATGGTTTGATGAGGTAAATTGACCTGCTTTAAAGATGTGCCAAATAGGACATTGAGGCAGGGTGACCAGATGTCAAAGTTCCAAGTTGAAAAATGCTCACTTCTCAAATGTGGCCTTTTACCTCTCAAACCCATGCATGGGGGTATCACTGTACTCAGAAGATGTTGCTGAACACATATTGTACTTATTGCCCTATAACTTGCAAAAAAACATTGGGTATTTTTAAACCCGGGACCAATAGCAGAATCTATTTAACTGGTTTTTTTCCATCAGAACAAGAGATTATCCATTCAGACTTTAAGAAAGAAATGCTCACCTAAAGAAGTAAACAAGGTTTGATTTACTACCTGTCTTGTGCTATCAAATTTAATTGATGCATTCAAATATGGGCTGGATGATTTTTAAGCAAAGAATAATATACAGGGATATATAAGGACATAATTAGTTATAGCTTATTGATCCAGTGAGAAATCAGATTATTGTTGTCAAGAAGTTTTTTTCCCTTTTTTAGGCATCAGAAAGCACTTCAGTCTAGGCTTTTGGCCTTCTTCTTGACCAACAGGAGGGTTGAACTTGATGGACTTGTGTTTCTTTTAAACCTAAACAACGGATACTATGTCACTGCCTCAGCAGAAAAACAAAGAGAAGACTGATGTGATCTTTGTGTTCCCTCTAGTGGACAGATTGCAATATCTACTACAGTTTATTATCAAGAAACATCCTATGAGAAATGTTACTAGTGTGCTAACCTCACAGTCTCCCCTTGATTTCATGGCTAAAAGTGGACTTTGTAGGGGGTCATTTTGTATATGTGTAGATGAAAATATATAACATATCTTAAATCACAAAACATTTTCTTTATGCAGGCACTAAGTAAGCATTGAGATAAAAATAACAAATATATTAGGTGGGCTGCTAACAGAATGCTGTACACACCATCACATACACAAAATTCTGGGATTGATCAGAGGGCAGTCTGTGTGAGGACATTTAGATAAGTATAACTTTTTACATGTACACTTGCAACTAATATGTATACACGGCCTCCTCACTACAGTTTTAGTATTAATGTTTTTACCTCTCTGTGCAGACGGACAAAAGAGTGAGGATCTCCATGAGCCCAAGGTGGAAGGATTACATCGCCTACAACAGTACCATCCTGCATGCAGCCTGTAACAGACAAGAGGAAGGGATGTAGTGCAAAGAACTACTGAAAGGTCTTTGTGTACATTGTGTATTTACTCTAAGACTATGCATTGATTTTCTCTACCATATTGTGTACTGTCACATTCTTTGTGTGTGCGCAGGGCCGGCCTTAGGGGTGTGCGACCTGTGCGACCGCACAGGGCGCCATGGTTGCAGGGGCGCCTGACTGGGACTTAGATTAAAGCATCAGTTTTTATTTTTGTGGGGTTTTTTTAAAACTTTATTTAACATCATTCATGTTAAATAAAGTTTTAAAAAAAAACCGATGCTTAAATCTAAGTCCCGGTCAGGGGCGCCGAGCGGTTGCTCGTGAAGTTCTCGGCAACCGCTCGGCGCCCCTTACTCTCCGTGACTCCGTCGCTGTGCCGGCATCTCATGTTGAGCGCCGGACTATTCCGGCTCTCAACATGAAATGCCGGCACCGCGGCAGAGCAAGAAGACGGATGCCTCCCGCTCTCACCGCAGGACTCCGGCAACAAGGTAAGTGGGGGGGGGGTGTAGTTTGAAGGGGCAGAGGGGGGGGTGTAGTTTGAAGGGGCAGAGGGGGGGTGTAGTTTGAAGGGGCAGAGGGGGGGTGTAGTTTGAAGGGGCAGAGGGGGGGGGGTGTAGTTTGAAGGGGCAGAGGGGGGTGTAGTTTGAAGGGGCAGAGGGGGGGTGTAGTTTGAAGGGGCAGAGGGGGAGGGTGTAGTTTGAAGGGGCAGAGGGGGGGGTGTAGTTTGAAGGGGCAGGGGGGGTGTAGTTTGAAGGGGCAGGGGGGGTGTAGTTTGAAGGGACGGGGGGGTGTAGTTTGAAGGGACGGGGGGTGTAGTTTGAATGGGCAGGGGGGGTAGTTTGAAGGGGCAGAGGGGAGGGGTAGTTTGAAGGGGCATGGGGGGGTAGTTTGAAGGGGCAGAGAGGGCGGGTAGTTTGAAGGGGCAGAGAGGGTAGTGAGGGGGGGCGCCAGAGGAGTAGTCCGCACAGGGCGCCACAACGCCTAAGGCCGGCTCTGTGTGTGCGTATACATATGTGCACATAACAGAGACTTCTAACTCTTCCAAATAGTCCATAGGCACAACAAATAGCACCCTACGACTCAAGAGCTTTTATCCGAAAGTAGAAAATATAATACTGGAGTTTACCGCTTACACTGGATGTGAACAGGCCATGCCTAATGCGATTAGTGCCTAATTAAGACTTACTCATAGGTAGCCTATGAATAAACGCATGGACTTTCATGACATTGCAATCTAAAAACATACACATTAATATGTAGCTATAACAGCTTCCACTCTTCTGGGAAGGCTTTCTGCAAGATTTTTGCCCATTCATTCATTTGTAAAGGCACTGAGGTTGGACGAGAAGGCCTGGTTCATAATCTCCATTCCAGTTCATCGCCCGATCCGACTCTTGGCATTGTCCTTGGTGATTTGAAGCTTGCATGCAGCTGCTCTGCCATGGAAACCCATTTCATGAAGCTCCCGCCGCAGAGTTTTTGTGCTGATATTAATGTCAATGAAATAAGCAGAGTGTTGGGGACGTTTACGAACCAAGTGCCTCGCTGTTTCACCCTTTTTGCCCAGGACTCTATATTATTAGATGTTATATTCCTTGCATCCTCTAGAGGCCACCCTTCTGTGTGTGGGAACCAGCACTTAAAAATCTGCCAGCTGAACCTGATAACTTGGGTATTGCCCTGCCTTAAATAACTGCTCTGTCCGCCAGTATATGCCTGTGCTTTGTGATGAATGCAGTGCTACAGTTGTTTCCTGTTGACATTTATTGTGACCTGGCTTGTTTCTGACTCTGCTTTTTGGTTCCTGATTTGGCCTGCCGCTTGTGATCTTTTGGTACTGAACCGGCTTGCTCCACTACGTATTCTCGTGCCCTGCCCGAGGGTCTTCCAGCTTTGTGCCCTGCCTGAGGGGCTTCCAGCATCGTGCCCTGCCTGAGGACTCCCTGACGTGAGTCCAGTGTCCTGTCTGTGGACTTTCTAAGCCATGGGTCTGTTATCTGAAGTCCGTACCCAGTCTGTTCCAAGGTCTGTTCTCTGACGTCCGTATCCTGCTGTGGTGCATCTGCCTTTGTATCGCTTGTTAACCAGTCCTGTTTGTACTTACCTATTCTGCCAGCACACTCCAATACAGAACGTTTCATGAATAGCCAACCTTGTCTGTGTTTTTCTCAGCTTGTCTATACCTACCTGTTCGTTGTTATGCATCATGGGGTACATGGGCTCCTCCTTGACTCTTTTACCTGGGTTGTGACAGTGGTCCTCGGCTTCGTGGTTGAGTGGCTGCTTTGCCTAAACGCTTCCACTTTCCAATAATACCACTTACAATAGAATGTGGAATATCTAGCAGGGATGAAATTTCACAAACTGACTTATTGCAAAGGTGGCATCCTATCACGGTACCACGCTGGAATTCACTAAGCTCTTCAAAAGGACCCATTTATTTCACAAATGTTTGTAGATGCAGACTGTATGGCTAGGTGCTTGATTTTATACAGCTGTGCCAGTGGGTCTTATTGAAAAACCCTAATTCACTACGTATATAAAATTTATGAACAACCTATGGTAGTTAAAAACATAAAATTTGACTGCAGATGAGAACCATTCAGCTCATCTAGTCTTCCCATTTTTTCCTGTTGTAAAGACTTAAACCTTAATAAGTCCCTGGTCTCATATAAGATTCAGGACAGCCATATGCAAGATAGGAAAATAAATTAAAAACAAAGCTACGATCCCTTAGTCTTTCTTGTGTGCTAGAGGGTCAGTGGCTTAGATGTAATATAAAGGTTTTTTTTCTACTGAGAAGGTGGTAGATAAGTAGAACAGCCTCCCAGAAGAAGTTGTAGAGATAAGGATATTTACTGTGCATAGGATAGGCAGTTGGTTATCCTTTATCTAACATGAGACCAAGGACTTGTTAAGGTTTGAACTTATTACCTGACGTACAATTTTGTGTTTCTGTTTTTCTGTGTTAGTTTTAGATTGTGACTTCTTCTTCTAACATTTCTGATCATTCTGTAACTGCCTTTGAATGATTAAGTATTCCATAAAACACTACCAATATTTTACATAATGAAACAAATATTTCTGGGAATCATTTGGGCATTCAACAGTTTCTAATACTGCACTAATGGCTATAAGATATTCAAATTGTTGAAAAGTGAATCTTTAGAAACACAAGATATTCTTGTATTCCAGAAATTCCAGCACAACTGTTTTTATCAATTGGTAGCGTGGAATTTATACCATTTGTGCAGCTGCAAGAGCCATTCTAAAAGAGGGTTGTGTTCTTCCCTAAATTGCCCACTCATAATCGATATTAGGCTATTAGGAATTAGGTTATATGCAACAATGGTTATTTGTAAATTAGAATAAAAGACCTACTTGCATGCATGTTGAAAAGAATGTACAAACCTAGTTCACAATTCTTGGAGTTGGTAAACATTTCAGGAAGATAATAAAACTCAGGGATCAGCTCTCGAACATCACTCATATTTTTACTTGATGCTGACTCCCAGGCATCTGATACACTGTGGAACAACCGATCAGCTACATCCAGAGAGCCGCCCTATAAATAATTAAATGCACTTTCTGTTAGTCAACCAAGTCTGGCTAGTATGTGCCATACGATCCAGAATGTGTATGTTGTATCTTTTGTACTAAAGAGTCAATTGCCTTTCAGGGTTGCATATCTTTAAATAAACCCTATATCGCTATGTATAAATTAAAAACATAACGTTGGTGAAAACATTACATAACGATACAAAAAAAAAACCTCCATAGTAAAGAAAAAAATGATGTCCAATATATTTTTTACATGGCAGTTTCTGTTAAATTAAAATCGATCCTTTCCAGTCGCCTGCCATTTAGTTTTACTTTAGCTTGTGTTGTACTAGTGTGTCAATGGCACAGCAGGATAACAGACACTTTTATTTTTCTGGAATTATTACTAATATTAGATGTAGTAGGTTTGTTGTCTGTTTTTAGGCTGTAAATATAACGTGGATTTTCTATCCATTAGTGTCATATACACTTTATTTTCATTCTTGCCGCTAGGTAGCTTTTTATATATGTTTAATGTGTAAACAATTATGACTATGTAAAATTTTGATGAGTAAGTATATTTGTGGTACATGTGTCAGTCTCAGTGTTACATTTTGTGTGCATTTTTTTGTGTTTGAGTGCTAGTTTGCATTTGAATGCAATGTTTAATTCTCAACATTTGGTACCCCTATCCTTTAGGGTACTTCAGTTAATATTATTTTAAAGGAACTGGGGGTAATTACCCAACTATCAAACTTTTCTTTAGTATTTGATTGGGAAAAAAATGTTGAGAAGTGCTGTTTTAGTGTATATCCCTTTCTCCACATTTTGCTTTATGAGTTTTGCCTCTAATCCCAGGGGATCCAATCAGGTGTCTATAAATAGATTATCTGTATTAAACACAAGTAATATATACACAGCCCGTGCCGTTATTCTCACAAATCGCGTTGCCGATATTAGCAGGCGGAGGCCGGGGCCTCTCGTTCCCTCTGTAATGTAGTTTGGGCAAAGTAATATCTTTATTGTTTTATGTCCTTTTTAAATATGTATGTAAGGTTCTTCTAATAAATTAGATGCAGCTTTAAATCTTAAACCTGGATTATTCAGAAAACAATAACTGATTTCCCATGCCCTATATTAATATGTTTATTTGCATGTTTATAGATAGCTGAACGTGAATGTATATTTATATGTTTGTGTATATTTTATGTGGAAATGATCATATGAGAAGGTTTATGAAAAGAAAATATATATATATTTTTTTCATTTAAAGGACCACAGACTATTTCATCTGAAAATTGCAGGCAGCAAGGACTTTTTTCACTAAATTTTTATCTTCTTGTATGTTGCAGTTAACCTGTGGTACATGCATCTAATCGTATTGTAACATCAATGTCCTGTAATGCAGGCTCGATATTTACTGGCCTTGTGTTCAATCAAGCTTGTTTATAAAATAAACACATACATAATAAGGAATCAATGGGTTCTTTCAAATGCAATTGTGAAATTCCATAATAGCATCTACAAATCCCAAGCATGTGTTAATTTATTTTTTTTTTAATTATAGGGATATATAACAAATATTAAATAGGAAGATAATACTATATTTGTTATTATTATGCAGTCCATTCCATGATTACTCTGCAGTGTGCCTTCAACGCAATTGAGCTCTCAATTGAAGATATCAATAAGAGAACATGTTTCTGTAGAGGGGTGGCAGGCCAAGAGTCAGTGCAGGGTCATATCAAAAGCAAAGTATCACAGGATTTAAATTGCATTACAGGACTAGTTGATCTGTGACAACCAGTCACAATGCTGGGTTTGACATACAGATGCAATAATGAATTTATGTTATTATATGAGACTTGGTTTTTAAGCCCCAGATCAGTGTTTGTTTTACTCACTTGCAAACACCGCATGGCTTGTGTAAATGGCTCCACTCGAACTAAGTATGATGAGACAATGCTTGCTGATGAATAGTGTGTACAATAATGACACTGCACTTCCAAATCACCTATGGATAATAAAAGTTAGTTGGTAACAGTCATAAGCCTAGGACCTATTTTAGCATTTACCTATCACATATCATACACACACACCCTTGTTCCTCCCCTTACCGTTGTTTTTTTCTACTTCCTGGTACCGATGAATAAACTTTTGACTGCGTTCCTTACTCTGAGCCCCCATGGGTTTGGCTAGATCACGGAAGACTTTTGGGTCAAAGAGATGAAGTGCCTGTCATGGAAAGGTAAGACGATCAGTCTGTACTACATTGCCACTCACTATAAGTATGAAGGTATTATTATTATTATTATTATTATTATTAGGCACCACCAGATTATGTGTGGCACTGTCACAACAGGAGACAAACATGAAATTAAAAATAATATTAAAGTTATTGAGAAATAAAATAAACAATAGTATGAACAATCATAAGACACACTGGTATAGAAGAATAAAATGGCTGCTTTTGTGAGTTTACAATCTATTACAAGGTATTAAATCAGATTCTAGTGAAAAATGTAAATATCCGTCTTATTAACAAGTGCTACTAGTTGGGGAAACAGCTTATTGATCCAAGGAGAAATCTGACTGCCATTTTGGGGTCAAGAAGGAATTTTTTCCCTGGTTAGTGCAAAATTGTTTTTTTTGCCTTCTTTTGGACCAACAGCAACAAATTAACAGGTGAACTTGAAGGACACATGTCTTTTTTCAGCCTATATAACTAAGTAACTATGTAACTATGCTGTGATGAAAAATGGGATCACTTCAAACCAAACGAATCAAACTAGGATCTTATTATAGATAACCACCAATAAATTTATGGCAGAATCATATTCATTTGGACATAATATTCCCACTTTCTCTCAGTCAATCAGAGCTGAGTAGCCACTGAATTGATGATACCCACTTAATAGTGAGGATATACAAGAGAATGAAGGAAACAAACAAACAGTGTAATATGAGCAGGACATCAACATAAGGGACACATATGCTACAGACTCACAAGGGATCACTAGATAAACAAAACATAAATTGCAAATGGCACTTAAAGGCAGCGATGCAACACATGATATCCCCAGTATCAATATCAGATGTAATTAAAAACATTACATACTTTTTGACAATAATATATTTGTATTGTTTTGTGGCCGCATTTTGTTTTAAGTGCGCCCCTAGCTAATAATTCCATTAACGGATATAAGCTCACAAATAAAAACTGTATGATCAAAATAGAAAATGACGATACAAAACACACTTTACTAAGTAAATGTTGAACAATGGACTGAAAAAAGAAATTAATATAACTTTACATACATACATGTCCTGGAACACAATACTCTACCACCGTTGCAGAACAAAGTACTCCAGTCTCCCATGGATATGTATAGAGTTGTATTTATCAGTGCGAAAATTTCAATTTGAACTTTTATTTAAGGTTGGTATCAAGATCATACTGCAAATTTATTTTCATCTCTTTTATATGTGCCCTCCTGAGTACATATCATTGATATAAAGAAAGTCTGGGTAGTAGAGGTAACATCCACAAAGGAAGTAATACCCAACCTTCATTGTTGGTCCACTCAGTACTCTGTAAATAAATCCCACAATGGCAAAGATGCTTATTTTTTTTGTTTATATACTCACTTCTGACTTGTAATCTTGTAGAACCCAAGGTAGCACCGGGTACTGCATGAGGTCTCTAATGGTACGACCAGCCACATTATTTAGGAACATCAAGTATTCAAAATTCCCCACTTCTCTTTTCTATTATGGAACAGAAAATGAGTCATGGAAGACACAAGAATAAAAAAAAAATCACTTAAGTAATGAGGGTACCAAGACACATGATTATCTCAGAGCTGCAGGGAAGTCACAAAGCAAGAACCAGAAGGAATATAACAATACATGCCCTTAAATACAAAACAAAGAGCCTCTCACACCACTGCTCCCTTACCAACTGCAATAGGACTCACATTTCTAAGGAGAGATATGAAATGTACTACAAGGTCACTACTGTGGCATTCAAACTGTTAAGCATCCTCACAGATAGTTTTAATCTTGCTAAGCTTCTAATTATAAATACCATCTGGAAACTTCTGGTATTCCTGGAGTGGTCAAAGCTGGACATACCTGCCACCTCTGCAGCATGACCTTCTCACTTGAAGTCCTGATAAAAGGAGTACAATGTGAGTGACTGAAAACAGCTGCAGAAATCATTGATGGAAGGCACACAATAATATTACTTGTATGTGCACCAACGCTCATATCTTCCACATGTACGTGTATACATTGAACAATCTAACTTTAAGAATTAAAAGATTTAATAAAAAATGCCAATATGATATATAATATATGATAATAATGTTCATATTCTATACAGGGTTACAGTATGACATATGTCTAAAATATCAACCTACAAGAATACCACTGATCCTTGTATTGTGTGTGTACACAGTAGAACAGTGAATTTACATATGTGGTCTGGGGCGGGGACGAACTGAGACCATCCATAGCCCCGGGCAACAAAAACCCCCTGTGGTGATGCCCCTCTCACAATGTTTTCTTGCCTTTCCTGTGTCTGCCTCCTCTCCTGTAGCCCCTCTTTCTCCACCTTTTCTTCTTCTGTCTTGCCATTTTTCTCCTTAGGGAACGAGCAACCTTCTGGTTTGGAAGTGGGCGTGGCTTGACTTCAGCGCTGAGCGCCGGTATCTGACATCAAATCCCAACGCACTGCATAAGGAGCCGGCGCTCCTCATGTTATACAGGGGGCGGGTGTAAGCAGACCTCCTGCTGCCGGGTGAGCCCCACTCCTTTGATTTTGAGCTGGTTAGATCTCTCTAACCGGCCCTGCTCCTAGTGGCATCTCAAGCTTTCATATTTAGGGGGGGGCATGGGGGGGACAGGGACCAGAGTAGGGGGGGGCAATTAGAAATGAAAATAAATACCTGCAATTGTAAATTATAATTGCAGGTATAGATCAACTGGAAATCACATGTAAACTCAGCACTGAAGGTATAGATCAAATAAACAACACATGGGAAACAGCACTGCAGGTATTGATCAACTGGAATTCACATAAAAACAGCATAAAATGTATAGATAAAACCCCCTAAATTATAGGCATAGATCACAGATTGCACACCCCAAAGGCATGCCTTGGCATCCACACTGCCCACAAAGAACCGGACCAGCACCCAAATTACACACAAAGAACGTGCCATCTTTGTCCCCAAACAGCCAAGCGTACAACATATTTGTCCCATAAACACTTGGCCTTTCCACAAATCAATTATACACCTATGATATTTACAGATATTCTTTAATGCATTCTCACAAATTCATTAATTCTCTCACTCATTCACACAATGCATCCACACATTAATCAAATAATTCTGACTCTTTATTTCAATATGCTTGTTACCCTCCTTTCTCTCCCTCCCTTCTCATTGTTACCCTCCTTTCTCTCCCTCCCTTCTCATTATCTACCCCCTCCTCACTCACTTCTCACTATCTACCCCCTCCTCACTATATTCCCCCTTTTCTCATATAGCATTAGATAGCTTAGAACGGCAGTATGTAGGATGCAGCATGCTATGTGTAGCAACTTATACAACCTAATGACCACAGTAGCAATTTTTATAGGAATTAGCCAACTTTTCATCACACTGATCAGCAGAAAAAGCATGGATAGCACATGTATAAAAAGTTGAATTTCAGTGGACAAATTGTATTCTAGGAATAACCAGTGGTGTATTTACCTTTCATTCTGGACCACTGAGCGGCCCACTGTGCCTTCTGGTTTTGCAGCAGGGGGCTACTGCCCACCCCCCCAGACCTGCCACACTAGGCCTAGTTGGTCTTGGCCAGGGTATGTCACTGGGAAATAACTGATTGAATGGATGCAAAAGCTCAAGAAAGCAGCACACTAGTGTACTTAGCAGTGCAGGAGCCTCCCTGTGTTTGATGGGATCATTTCTTAACCTCCCTGTGGCTTGAAAAACAAATCATACAGAGCATTTGGGATTCAATATCGGGTATATCATGCTCTTCATTTGTGGAACAGATTTTAAAAAGATCCTGTATTCCTATACATTTCTACATTTATATGTACAATGTAGAGGAAGATATGTCCCTTTAATTAAGCACATTTTGGGAACCTTTATACACATTTATATACAAACAATAATGACAAGTACTAAGAATGCTATTTCAATATTATTAAAATTATTATCAATATGTACATTTCTTATTTATAATTCATGATTTGTTTAGAGAACTAGTAAGTATAACTGTGTTCTTGATTTTTACCTAAAATTGAGACAAAATCTTAGCCCAATTCCCAAGTCAAACTGTTTACAGGGTGTGTTAAATCATTTTAGTATGATATTACCTTTACAGGCCTTTGACGTTTGTTACACACACAAAAAAAATCCATATCAGATCCTCACATCTGAAATAGTGAGGGGTAAGGAATAGTTGTGTACATTTTGCTTGTTCCTGCGACTTTTTGGAGCCTTTGTTTTTCCATTTTACCCTTTCTATGGTTCCTCTGGTTACCACTACACATTTTATACTATAAGAAAAACCTCTAAAAGGCATTTTCTATTAAACCCTTACGTATAGGAGAAAGAAAGCCGGTGCAGTTATTTGGCTTTGAATGTAGTTGTTTACATTCAAACTGTGTTTACACTACAACGACTGCTTCTTAACAACTTTTGTTTACAGCAACCAGAGGGACACAGACACCACAGACTGTCAGGGGACTGGTTAAGACAGCAAGGCACAAGGAGACATGCACAGAGGCTAAGAGACAGAAGGCATGTAGGGGGAGAAGTAACATCCAGAGGGAAGTGAACTACTGAAACAGAGAACCATCAAGGGTACAGTAGGACACACAGATCAAGGTTACCTGAAAAAGAGGAAAAAGCCACAGAGAGTACATAAAAGAAGCACAAAGAAAACAAAAAACAGAGTTCTGTGAGTATTTTGCTTGAATGTAGAAATATATATATATATATATATCCTAAATAAGTATAAGTAATAAGTATCTTTATCTTGGTTGCAAATTGCTCTTCACCTTACAGCTTCAATTATTTACTGTCAAAACTGAAAATTAAAATCACTGGAAAAGTGTTTGGTAGGAAAAGTTATTTTAGAAGGGTATATATTTTTTTCTTTTGCTGGAAAATGTTGTCTCATTGGCAATGAAAAAATACATTACAGTAATGAGATTTTACTACACAACATTTACCCCAGTAATAAAAAAGGAATGCTACTTAAGTATATACAGGGAATTAGGGTTATTTAGTTTGGAAAAAAGACGGCTTAGGGGGGATTTAATAACTATGTATAAATATATAAGGGGACAGTACAGAGATCACTCCCAGGAACTATTTATACCCAGGACTGTATCTATAACAAGGGGACATCCTCTACGGTTGGAGGAAAGAAGGTTTCTACACCAGCACAGACTGGGGTTCTTTACAGTAAGAGCGGTGAGATTATGGAACTCTCTGCCAGAGGAAGTGGTAATGGTAAACTCAATAAAAGAGTTCAAAAGGAGCCTGGACGTGTTTCTTGAAAGCAATAATATTACAAGTTATGGATATTAGATTAATAGGGACAGAACGTTGATCCAGGGATTTATTCTGATTGCCATATTTGGAGTCGGGAAGGAATTTTCCCCCTGGTATGGGGCAATTGGCATCTGCTTCATAAGGGTTTTTTTGCCTTCCTCTGGATCAACACAGTAGGCACACAATAGGTATATAGGTTGAACTTGATGGACTTTGGTCTTTTTTCAACCTTATGAACTATGTTACTATGTTACTAAGTATTAAAGTGTTTAGTTGTAATAGTAGCTAAACAAGACTAAAGCCCAGGTTTGTTAGGTTGTATGCCGGTGACATCCAGAAATGTATTACGGTGAACACAAAGAGTGCTCTCTCACAACAGTAAGCATAGCAACACCGTCACTCACACAAGCCAGTCTTTTATTCATTAAGTTAATGTTCTTCCAGGGTTGTTACTTAGTTACAGTCAGTCACTAGAAGCAGGGGATCTGCTTGGTTATTCTCAGGGAAAATGTTACAGGAGAAAATCTGCAACTGGACACTTCATAAATACAAGCAAGACCACGCTTGGAACAGGGGGAAGGCAGAGTTTAAAAAAAAGTTACAAATCCATATGCTACTAGCACAGGCACTATCTATTCTTGTGACCCGTTGTCTTGCAAATCCTCCTACAGAGCACTCAGAGGCAGATTAACAATGGTGCTAAAGAGGTAATTGACCCAGGGCTCCTGTGGCAAGGGGCCCCAGCTTGCTTCTTACTAGCAATGCAATTGGTGTTACTATCCTACACGTATGTGTGTGTGCATACACATATACACAAATCCTTTTATATATATATATATATATATATATATATATTTATTTATTTGTTGAGGGCTCCTTTAACGGCATTGCTCCTGAGCCCATATGATCTTGATCTGCCCACATTGGTTTTAAAAATGGGTAATATGCATTCTATATGCATTCTATAATTAATGCACCTTGATACCTAGCCGGGCATCAAGAGAACTGGGTTGGCAACCTTAGAATAACTGGAGTTGCGCTTTGTCAACATACGGAGGACTTAAATGTTGTGCAGCACCGTGTAAAAATGTTAGAAGAAAGCTAAATACTCTGAAATTCTCTGTCAGAGTTCATACGCGCAGGTCTCCACAGAACCTTATTCCAATCAATGGGGATTATGTGCAAAGAGCAATACTGGTGAAACACGGCAAAAAGTATTTGTAATTATTATAGCAACCAATGAAATGTTCCTGACAAGTGTTTTAATTTTACTTGTTTCCACCCGAGTTTTGTGAAGAATGTTTGTTTATTTGTGGATTAACTGTTGCTCAGCAATCTCTGTAGCAACACATTTAAAAAGGCAGCAGTATTGCTTTTCAGACAAATTTGGTTGGGAGTCATGGTAACAGCCCTTTTGTCGCTGTAATTTTTTTCAGTTCCTGATTTATGCAGTACCCCATGTGATCGAAGGAAAACCTGGTTGATTACATTAAAGCCATTAATTTATATCTAGTTAGTTGAACCACTAGGGTTCTGGGAAGGATAGAAGATTAATTATGAATCTCTTAGCAAGACCACTGTGTGATGTACACATAACCTATGTGGGTTTTACTGTCCTACTTCGAAACAATGTATAAGGCTGTAGCTGCAACACAGTTGTCACTGGCAAAAAACATATTAAGTTAATCATCTACGGAAAACAAATAATAAAAAACACCCTATGACACCTTTTACACTTTTGATGTTTTAAACACTGCAAAGATTGAAACACTTTCTAAATTAATTTATCGTAATTTACTGGGGTTGGCAACAGATGGACGCACCTGGCCCTGCTCATCTGCTGCACTTAGATTCATTAAACTCATAATTATTATTGTTTTTTTTTTTCTTTTAATTTATATAGCACCAACATTTTATGCAGCACTTCATACAATACATATATTCAAGGGGTATGACAAGACTACAATTGGCAGACTAAGACAAACCAATACATTTGGTGAAGAGAGCCCTGCTTGCAAGCTTACAATCTTTAGGGAATGGGGTGACAAACATAAGGAACAGAGAAAGGTGAGAGGTAGGGTGAGGTTGTATCAGTGAGAGGGAAGTTCTAGCAGCTAAGATGGTATGCTTCTCTGAAGAAGTTTCTTGAATGTTGGGAAGTTTGGTGGAAATAGGTTCCAGAGATATAGGGTAGCATAAGTAAAATCTTGTAGATGGGAAAAGGAAGAGGTGATAAGTGAGGAGGAGAGCCTTAACCCATGGGAAGAACGTAAAGATGGAGTAGGGGAATATTTGTTTATGAGTGCAGAAATGTACGGAGGAGAAGTGTTATGGAGGGCTTTATATGTTAGTACCAGGATTTTAAATTTAAGGGAGCCAGCGGAGAATTTCCCAGACTGGGGAAGCAGAAGAGGAGCGGCGTGCAAGGAAAATATATCTAGCAGCAGCATTTAGAAAAGACTGCAAAGGAGAGAGTCGAGACAGTGGATTGCCAACCAGAAGAGTGTTGCATTAGTCAAGATGGGAAATGATAAGTGAATGAACCAGAGGTTTTGTGGATTCTTGTGTGAGGAGTGGGTGGACGCGAGAGATGTTTTTTTTTAGGTGCAAGCGGGAGGATCTGGCAAGGGACTGAATGTGAGGGATGAAGGAATGGTTAGAGTCAAGGATGAACCCAAGGCATGGGGCCTGGTTAGTGGGAGAGATAGCTGCTGTTAATGGAGATGACGTACAAAGAGAGAGTTCCAAACTCATTCAAGCATGTCTTTATGGACCTTGCTTTTTGCACTGGGGCGCAGTCATGCTGGTATAGAAAAGGGCCTGTCCGAAACTGTTCCCACAAAGTTGGAAATTTTACATTGTCCAAACTGTCTTGGTATTCTGAAGGGACAGCATTCAGATATTGTAGAAGTAGGATGGCAAGGCAGACATTGGGCCCAGCTCATCACAATTTTTGTGAGCTGAGGAAAAACCTTGAGAATACCAATAGCCATGCGTGTGGGGACCATAATATCAAACAAGAGCAAGAGCTCAGCATCAGGCTTTGGAGTTGATCCTGGCTGGTTCCAACACTGACCATTTCAAATACTGGCCCTTTGTTCAGACACAGCTTATGTAGATTGTATCTGTTGCATACACAAAAATTGCAATATAAGCCATTTCAGTTTATGAATCCTCTAAAGCTTGCAAGCAGGGCCCTCTATATGTGTTACAAGAAGCATTGTGTAACTTGTTGGTGCTATATAAATAAAATAAAATATAATAATAATAATAATAATAATACACTTTCAGATATGTTAATGGTTAATTTCAATTGCAGATCAAGAATGGTACAGTTTATTGTATTAAATTACGCTACAACAGCTGCCCAACCATCACCTTATATTACATATATCTTCTAGGATGAACAGATGGAACTTTTAAAAGGGAATATTAACAAAAAAATGCATCAGGAAATTAATTTGGGTATTACTGGGTTGCAATGTTGTTCTCTGGTAGAATATGGGTTAAAAAAGCATAAACCTCTTGGATTCATAATATTAACCCATTTCTGTAATTGTGATCCTCATGCAAACCATAACGTTCTGTAGTTGTAATTACCACTCCTATCCCCACACACACACCAAGACCTCCTTCCGTCTGACTGATGATTAATGAGCTCCCGCAGCACCCCGAGGGGAATGTAAGTACACAAGATGCTACATAAAAAGTATGCTCTGCTTTTGGAGGCAGTCACTCAGGCACAACACTACACATGCTCCTTTATCACAGGCTACTTACTTACCCCACTATGGTATACTATGCTCTCTCTTGTATGTTTAAGGCTGTCAAATTTCGCTATACTTGACTGCATGCCAGGACAGCCTAAAGGGACATAATGTTACATCAAAATAAAAACTACCACTTCTTTAAAAAGTTAATTTTCATGTTTTATCTTATCTTAACTCACCTACAACTGTAAAAAAACGTGTTACACTCATAGAAACATAGAAAGTGACGGCAGATAAGAACCATTCGGACCATCTAGTCTGCCCAACCTCTGAATATTTTCTTTAGTCCATGGCCTTATCTTATCTTAGCCTTATGCCTATCCCATGCTTGCTTAAACTCAATACTTCAATGTATTATCATCTACCACTTCCACTGGAAGGCTATTCCATGTATCCACTACCCTCTCAGTAAAGTAATATTTCCTGATATTACTTTAAATCTTTGCCCTTCTAGTTTAAGGTAGAGGTAGTATTTCTTTTTTTATCAATGGGTTAAGCACTTCCCTCTTTCCACTGCTAATACCTCTTCCTATGCAACTAATAGACACAAGTATTACCAATGTGGGAGCTCTGAAAGAGCTGAAGGAAGTGAGTTTATTTAATAATCGCCTCACAATTCTCTTGAAACTTCCCAAACTAAAGAAGCTAAAGATCAAGAGGAATCCCATTCCACCTGCCCGGGAGAAGTTAGAGGCTGAAAAGCAGGATACTATTTGTAGAGTGGGGGGTCTTTTCCTGGTCAGCATGAAGGACTTGTGCAATCCATGCATGACCATGTGCCAGCAGGACAGGAGCAACCACAGAGGAGGCAGAATTTCTCCAACCTGGTGATACTCAACTCCATTGTCAAAGAATTCTAGTTGAGTTGAATAGGGCAGAAAATACAGGACTAGCAGAGGGACAACATTTTTGTAAAATTAGAATGGGAATTTACAGGGAGCTAAAATAACAAAGCAGGGAACAAGAAATAAAAGCTGTGCTAAAAATGTAAACAGTTACACTAACCTTCAATATACATCAATATACGTTGTATTTTGGTATCATTATTTATTATTAGTAAATATAGACATGGTTGAATTAATTTAACCAATAGTTACTGGATCATAAAATTGCCTAAAAGCATCGCAACCAAAATGCAAATCAGACCTTATAGGCAAATATTTTTATGTTATGAATTAATCTCCTCCAAATGGTTCAAAACACTCCCATACAGTTATTGTATTATTATTTTTTTAATTATAAATGTGTCTTGGTACGAAGCAATGTTTTTCCCTCCAATGTGATAAACTTGTTTTGCATTGTCCTTCATCAGATAATATTACATCGTGGCTAGAGTTCCTTTTAATGATGTCATGCAGACATCACTGGGGTCCCGTTAATTATTTTTTTAAATCTTTATTTGAAGGGAGAGAAGCTTTGCTGTCAGCCTGATCTCCCTTACGAGAAGCAACGGTACCAAAGTAGTTAAGTAGAATTCACGGAGGATTTGGCTTTTGCTATGCCAGGCTAAACAACTGTGAAAAGGGAGAGCACTGCTGGACAAAAGGTGCCATGACCTAACAGGCATCCACATGTTTTGGGGAGTGCATGTTGTGACATCACAATGCTGTCCATATATTACAGGTAGACCTAAATGTGACTTTGCAGTGCTTCAGGTATCTATGGAAAAGGGCATCTAAATATTGGCAACCATGAGGAAGAAAAATATTGCACCCCGGTAGGACATCATTTCACACAGAATAATCACTCCATCCAAAACCTAAAAATTAAAGTACTCAAAGGAAATTTCAGAGACTCTCAGGAAAGAAAAACATTTGAGATGAAAATGATTACACATTTCAATACCATAAAAGAGGGACTTAATGTGGATTCTGATTTCCTTACACACTACCAGAACTTCATATGAACTTCATCTAGTCATCCAATGTCTAATTGCTGTTATCTTTGATGTTTTACTGTGGTTATTGGTTCCCTAAGTTTATTTGTTCTGTCCCTGGGTTATCTCTCTACCTCTCTGCATTCCTCCAGACCTATTATTTACGACACCCCACTCAACCCTTATACCATCACTTGTTTTAAGTTGTAACCTCTATCATGTTGATTAGTATTGCTTCATACCTGATGAAGGGAGGATAACTCTCGAAAGCTTGTCTTTTTAATATTATGTTAGTCCAATAAAAAAGGTATCACCGCATACTCTGCAATACTCTATTTTTTTACATCGTATATATATATATATATATATATATATATATATATATATGCATCTCCTGCAGTTCACTTTACAAATGTATTTGCACATTTGTTTTTTTGTTTTTGTAGAAGTCCAGTAGTGCAGCACATATTATAAATTGGGAAAATACTAGAAATGTTTGCAGAAATTATGGGCTAGAGTTCTCTGTCTTATTAATTACAAAGTCATGGTGACTGGATATAGTTAAGAAAAGGAGAATGGAGTCAACTGTTGTTTAATATATATATATATATATATATATATACTTCTCTGCATGTTGTAAGCACATAGCTTCACAGCAATTTTTTATGTTTTTTTCCAGGAAGATGCCCAAGGCAAAAGGCCCTAAGGGTAAAAAAATCACATTGAAAATTGCAAAAAACAGCATCAAAATTACACTGGATGGAAAACGCAGACTTGATCTTTCTAAAATGGGCATTGTAGCGATTCCAAAGTGCCTTTTAAAGCTCTGTGATGTGGAAGAGTTGGATCTCAGCAGAAACCAAATAAAAAAGGTGCCTGACTGGATACATCGCTTCCAGAATTTACGGTGGCTGGACCTACACAGTAATCAGATTGATAAGCTCCCAGAGTCCATCGGCCAACTCCAAGCACTGCTGTATCTCAATGTTTGCAACAACAAGCTGACCACAAAGGGTGTCCCAATGGAACTAGGCCATCTGAAGAATCTCTGCCATCTTAACCTTGGGCTCAATGCCATTGATATGCTACCTTCCAATGTGGGGGCCTTGAAAGAGCTGAAGGAAGTGGGTTTGTTTGATAATCACCTTACTTCTGTGCCCACAAATCTCTTGAAACTTCCCAAACTAAAGAAGCTAAACACCAAGAGAAATCCCATTCCACCTACCCGTGAGGAGCAAGAGGCTGAAGAACAGGATACTATTCGTAGAGTGGGGGATCTTTACCTGGTCAACAAGAAGGACTTGTGTAATCCATGCATGACCATGTGCCAGCAGGACAGGAGCAAGATAAAGAGCATTGAGTCATCTGCATTGAGGAGGTGCAATTTCACCAACATGGTGATACCCAACTCCATTGTCAAAGAATTCTAGTAAAGATGAAGATTCTGAGTGTGACGGTATAGGGGCAGAAATTGCAGGACTAGCAGAGGAACAACATTTGCGTAAAACTAGAATGGGAATTTACAGGGAGCTAAAATGACAGTGTCGGGAACTAGAAATGAAAAGTGTGCTAAAGATTAAAACATAAAACCGCACATATGAATGTGTGATCTGAGGTAAGGGGGGGATGCATCCATCATTCAACTTACATAAAACTTACATTGCCACCAATCTACATTGTATTTGGTATCATTAATTTGTTAGTAGTAAATCTAGGCAGGGTTGTAAGCTCGTTTGAGCAGGGCCCTCCTCACCTGTTGTCTCTGTAAGTCAATTTGCTATGTTACATACTACTTGTTATGTCCTGTCTACCCATTGTACAGCGCTACGGAATTTATAATAATAATATTAATTAACCAATAGTTGCCTAAAAGTATTGCAACCAAAATGAACATCCGCAGCATAGTGAACAGTCATTATAGTACGACATCATACCGACATCATATCATAAATGCAATGCTCTGATAGCTGGGATAGAAAAAGTATTTATGTCCAGCATAAGGTTAAACTCACTAACCCATGAGCTCACTGGTTTCACTGTGCATTACACAACTGGATCAACTGGTGCTTATTACATGACAAGCCCATCAGATTTGGACTTATATTATGCACAGGTTGAAGAGTCAGAATGTTCAGCTAAACTCAGAATTTTATAATTATGTTGACCAATAATAAAATAAGCCCCTTTTTGAGTTTTGAGTGTCTGGTAGCCACACTGAAGTAGGGACACTACAGGTCATGATTGGTATGACCTGTCAATGCTGGTTTTCAGCAAGAATGCATACCACAGGTGATATAGGAGAGCCAATGATTAGAAAATTCAGTTGGCCTGCAGATGTTAGATTTATTCATTATAAAAAAGCATGTCATAACCTGATATAGTTGGCTGCATGGCGAAACCTTACAGAACTGGTAACGCGGTCATAATTCTAGTGAATACAGCCATTTCACAAAGAGCAGAGTTGTCCCCAGTGTTAGAGTCCCAGGGAGCTTTACAAGGAGCACTATGAAAGCACATACACAAAGATATTTCAGTCAAAATGTCAAATCAGGACACATGTATTGGGGTGTGAGAAAAGGTGGAGAGAGGCAGAGCTGGTGTGTGGTCATCTGCCCACCTTACCTAAATAGCCACCTGGAGATCTCCCTAACCGTTCCATGATCCCCAATGCCCGCAAAAGTGGGGCGATGAGGCAGCTACATAGATCAGTATCTAAAAATCCCACCCAGCATTCTAAGAAAGCAGATAATTAAAAAGAGAAAACACTTTTTTTATTTTACAACATTTAGGCAGAACAAACAACAATTCAGTGCCCTTGTGAAAACTAAAAGTGACCACATCAACATCAAAATACCCTAATGGTATAGTAGTGGATAACCCTATGGCACCTACAATGCAAAGATGCAGCCAATATTCAATATATTGGCTGCATCTTTATAATTATAACATCCTGGACTCCATTCCAGAACCCCTCTGGATAAATTGAAATATGGTTTTGCACATCCTACATTGCAACCACTAAAAAGCTTCAATGGAATTGATTAAAAACCACTACTGCTAAAAGACTGCATAGATGTTACATCTAAAATGAATACATTTTCACACATTCTAGACATTAAAGAATCTGGTAGGAGTGCTTTCTGCACATGTGCATGGGGCATCCTGGAACACTCAATGAGCCATCACTGGAACTTACCAGTGGTTTGTATAGAACATGGCCACCAAATAGCTATTTTAGGCTTTTCCTTTCTCTCTCTTTTAAGCTGTATTCCCACATTTTATGCCAGTTGATACATGCACATGTGGTAAAGCTGATACTTCTGAGTGGGATCACTCACAGTGAACAGAGGAAGAGGTCAGATTAGTGTTCTAACAGTGCTTCTCACTGGAATGCTACATCATATTAGTGGCTACACCAAATTATTATTTGCTTCACATGCAAGATAAAGTATAGAGTTTTATTAAAATTAGAAGCCTTTAAGTGATAATCTAAATTAACACAAAAAACGGAATTATGTTGATGACATGGGCACAGGATTCTTGGTAAGTAAATAAGCTAAATTATGAAAGGTGGGCATTTGTATGTAAGGGTTCATATACTTGTAGAAGCCTACCTAATATCCTGGAGATCCTCCACAACGTCTTTTTGTTTGAAAGATGGAATTAGAGACTGAAACCTAAGCAGAATAAAAAGAATCAGATACAATAGAAAGGAATATACAATTTGAAAACATAAGGTGCATATTATCTTAATAATCACAAGCAAAATAACTGCTAAGAATTGAACAAAATCATGTAACAGCTTACCATAACAGTGTAAATTAACCCTAAATTCCAAGCAAAACAGAAACGACAGATGAAACAAAATGAGCAGAATGATTAATTAAAGCTACCCAAAGCACAGAACGGTGAGAAAGAAAATAATTTTATTGAGATGTTCCATGTAAAATATAACTCTGCTATATAATCTAGCTTATCTATCAGGGTAACTATATGATGAGAATTGGTGAACCTAAGTCTACAATCAGGCCTCCAGTACCAAGACGCAAAACAGCTCTGAAAGTAACATTTTTGTCCACTGACTGTGTCTCCAGTTGAACAAAAGGCCTAATGTCCTCAACTTTGTTCTTCTCACTGGGGAAACAATTGTTTGTGAAACTTAAGCTGCTTAAGTTTTCAATCCTCGCCTGAATCTATGGAGGACCAAACTTGCAACAAACCCTGGAAGCTAGGAGTCACTTACTGAATGGTGAATTTGGCATGTATTATATGCCTAGCCACTCATTAATTCTCACAAGCCAACAGCCTGTTAACTCTCACATAGTGTATTTACTGTACACTTGTCCAAGACATCAAAAGCATCATATCATATACTTCTCCTTATACATGACTTGATCATTAGCAATCAGACTAAGCAGAGCCATGTTTGTTTGAGAGTGGAAAATGTAAACGGGTGGCAAGAAATTAAAATGAAATGTCTAATTGTAAAGAGAGAAGACTGAGGAACAGCTGAGAGTTACCATTTCATTGCTGCAGTCAAATCTCCATTGGGAAAGACAAGAAACGTAGTAGTTCTATTCATGACAAATATTTCCATAGCGATTTCCTAAAAAAAACAAGTATAAGTCATTGTTTTGCTGCTCCCAGATGAAATAAGGTATAAGTCCAGTGATGTGTTGCCACCAGATGAAAGTGTATGGATTAATTAAAAATTATACAGTAATACCTGCATGAGGAAATTCCTGGGCTGCAAGTCCATCACTTCATGGTATGAGAAACGCTCTGCCCATGGAGTCACTGGTTCAGCCTCTCTTCCAAGAGATAATGCAATCTCAGATGATTCAGGATTCTCTACTAGCTTTTTGGTGTATGTGCTGGGCTTATCCTTATAGCACAGATCATATATGAAGGGATCCTGAATGCTGAAAGCGATGACAACAGTGATGCAGACATTTAATAACAGATGTATCTATGCATCTCCAGTAGTATATAACACAATCAATTACTGTAAATAACTACATAGAAAAGGTATGCATGTGTCCAAACAAAACATAAGTAAACATTCTTCAAACGTGAGCAGCCGATGGAACAACTGCTCTACTGTTTCTTTCTACACTATCCCTGCTGGACAGAAAATATCTCCTACTGTAGCTTTACCCTACGATCTAGTACCAGAAAGTCTCTCATTGAAGTGGACTGTGTACAGTGTTAACAGTCATAAGTGGAAATTATTTCTCTAGTATAGAGGTCCATTTTCCCCATAACTGAAATAAACAAAAATGTCTGGCTCATTGTCTGCTCATTTTAACCCCTGCTCAATCCAGTTTTCGACATACATCACCTGTATCACTTCCCTATCAAGACATAACGCTGTTGAAAAAGCAGTAATTTAGCACTTTTATTGGATGTAGCAGATATCTGTAGTATTTGCTCCCGAGGGGACAGGTCTGAAAACTGGACTGGATTTAATAGCTGAGTATAATTGATATTCACCCTCTGCTAAACCAGTAAGTTTTATCACAGAAAACAGTAATATCATGGCCCACAAACACATGTCCTCCACAGAGTGTTTTAAGGCTTTTGGATTATACACTACCTTGAGACTCCATGACTGGTGCACGTAACTTCCCCAGAGGAGGACAAGATAAAGTGAGGGCATAGGTAAAAATGATTTTTTCCGAAGAGAAGAGCCCCTTCTAAGATCACGTGCCCCTCTACAAAAACCACAGACATCTTGAATGAGATCTGCAGACAAAAGACAGCAATGTGTGTGAAACTTTTTTTTAGCTGCAGTAAACCCTCAAACCTTACTGGGTTCAAGTAAATCCAATTGTCATTGATTAAATACAATTTAAAACCACACACTGGAACATATAACTGTACTGGTCTCCAGTCCCTGTCTTTCTTTAATGGTCACTTTCAGAGATATGCACTGGCAAAGACGATTGTGACCCATGCCTAGTCTCAGGTGCACATCCTGTTACACATAAAAGTTACTGAATACAGCATAACAGACAGGTCCTGTTGTGTGTAACAGGCTCCACTGTCATCTGTGTCTGTGAATCGCAAACACAGGAACATCAAGCCTCAGGCTGACATATAGTAATTATAGTACCAAGGGTAGCGAGAGAGACACACACACGACCTTTCTCTCAGCAGGGAGATATTTTAGTTATGGAAACTACTGAGAAATTCACACCATCTGGAGACTTATCTGCATCATTCCTCAGTTAATTTCACCTCCTATGTTCAGCAGTTTTCTAACTATAATGGTAATTAACTTTCCAAATATGACATACAACGAAACACTGACCAGAAATTTTTTATAGTGCTAGTTTGCGGTAAAGCTTCTTTAGAATAAATAAACTTAGGTAAATGCTTGAGATCCAGTGCAGCTGTATCACATTAAATCTTTAAGGGGATTTCTTTAACCAGGGTTGTTCACTTTCATGATGACTGCTCTCATTTCTCCCTTTTGAGACCAAAATCACCCTCCAATCAATCATGATCAAGTTAGTTGCATTTGGTTAGTTAACCCATTGTCAGAATAAGTACTCCCAGTTAACTAAGAACCACCTTTTCGCCCTCTGAAAACTCTTGAAGGATCCTCAGTGTCTCCATACAGAGATCTCTAGACGATGAACCCTCCAGATCTTCCTGAAGAGCAGGGAAGAAGGTCAGCCCAGTCCTATCACTCATCCAGCCACCTATGAAAACAGTTTTAGTGAAAGAGAAGATTGATGGGCCTCGTTCCATAGAACCCTAACTATAACTGATCTACCACAACTATATGCCATGGCTAAGATATACTACAGCTCTCTAGTTTATGGCACAAAGTAGCTGACATGCATGGGAATAAAAATTTACAGACTAAAAGAAGATATTTTTGTAGGTAAAGTATTTTGGCTCTTCTCTTACAGCAAAAATGTAACTATGGGTCAGTCTACTCTAGCCTTTTCCCCCATACTTTGGTATAGTTTATATAGACATTGCATTCAAATGCAGGTGTACTTGGAGCAATTCCAAAACTAGCAGCTGTATGTATTTGGCAAGTCATTTTATCTCCTTGTGCATTAAACATCAAAAATTAAATTATAATAAGTACTCTTGTGCCTTAAAAATTCAACAAGCACAGCTGTGTACATTGCAGTGTTACTTCATTAGATGTAGTATATTACATAAAAGGGACCATTTACACAGCATATTGGAAACACAATCTAAATTGTGAGCTTTACACTAAAAGTCACTGAAGAAAAGACAGATAAGGAACTTTAAGTTGTGAACAAACAGCAAGGAAATACCTACAATGATCCTTGGGAAACAGA
Source organism: Spea hammondii (assembly GCA_029215755.1). Lineage (NCBI taxonomy): Eukaryota > Metazoa > Chordata > Amphibia > Anura > Pelobatidae > Spea > Spea hammondii. The sequence continues at coordinate 3,275,513 of JARDYJ010000011.1, read as the reverse complement.
ACAGTATGGAAACACTTTAACAGGGTAAGATGGGTGTTATAATATTATATAGTATAATATTATATTAATATATAGTAAAATATTAATATAATAATATATAGTAAAATAAATAATGATAGCGTGGATTATTTTGGTGTTTCCACACACCCTTGATAAACTATATTTTGATTTCTTATGATGCCACCAAACACCAAATATGGCAGTAAGTAAGTGTAAAAAACAAAAAGGAGGGGGGTTAAGGAAGGAAACAATAAATGGAGGATGGAAGAGGAAGCATGGGATAGTGGAGAGATGAAAGGAAGGTAGGAAAGGTGGTGAAATTGGGTAGGATATCTATTATTTTAACTCTGGATTGCACATGACACCACATATTTTGCAAGTTTTAGTCTCTTTTAACCCCTTAAGGACAATGGGCGGTCCCTAAACCTATTGAAAACAATGCATTTTGAGCTTTGACATTAAGGGGTTAATAACATCATTATAATAATGTAATATAAATCATAGAACATTCTTTATGAAAACTCAATGGACCTATCATACCTGGACTTGTCATTCTCTGAAGAGAACGTATTCCCCTGCTCTCCGTATCCTTCTGGAACATAGACACAAGACACAAATAGGTGAGCAAATAGGAGGAAAGTTAATAGTTTTTTTTATTGATTTTTAGAGCACCAGCATATTCAACAGCATTGTTCAATGAGCAAACAGTACATTACAAGTAGTGTTTTACACAACAGTTTGGACTTCCACAAACATAAGCTGAGGTGATTCTTACTTAACATTATATATATATATATATATATATATATATATGCCTGTGTGTGTAATCTCACCCGCTTCACCCGTGTGTCCTTCAATGGCAGAAATAACTGCTCTTGGCTACCAGAGATCTGTCTCAGTTTCAAAGCAAACCACTGCACCAGTAAGCATCAGAACAAGGGTGTCCTCAAGGACAAGAACTTCCCGGATGTCATCCCATGCCCAAATGCATAAAGTGGTTAAACTAAAGCTTGCACTTTACCAGAGTCTGCGGCATTCTCCAAACTGGCTGCATTCTCTTCCTGACACGCCATGGACCTTCATGTGGGCTTAACTCCCAAGTCATGTTATATTGACTGCTTAGGGAGCCCCAGACGCCTCCTTCTGAATACAGATGTTCCTCTTGAGCCACCCAATTTCTGTAAGTGGCCATATGTTCACATTTGTTTACCTAGCATAAAACCAAAAGTGTGTATAATTTACAAATACAATTTATATTATATATATAGTTTTAATGAATAGAGAACTTTCATATCTGAGAAAAGAATACCAACTCCAGTATATATGTGTTTCATTTTATTCAATGGCAAATTTGTTTTAGTGAAAACATTGGAGAGCAAGACCAGGAAGATCACGGTGACCATACCATCAGAAGACCAGTATAGACCAGTATCAACCCAACATCATTACAGAAAAGAACATCTGAATCCACTATTCAAGCCCAACTGAACCAGGAACTCCATACTCCCAGTAAGCAAAATTAGTCAAAAGATGACTGATAACGTGTGGACTTTGTGGGGGAGTAAAAAAACATTTACCATGGGCCAAACAATACAAAATTAGTGACCATACCAAATATCAGAAATGTATGTTTTACTTTTATTAATGAACATTTTGGTTTGAGAAATACGTTATATTGTGCCAAACAAATCCCTTTTTTGCAAAAAGCTAACATAAGAGCAGATTGTGCTAGTGGAGTCTATATCCAACTATTATATATCAGTAAGCCTAGCCTTATCAATAAATCAAACTGTCCTTTTTGGACTCTTAGAAAAGGAAACACTCCATAGCGTTCTCGCTAAGATGCGCAAATCATTTCTGTATAATATCTACACTTTTGAGGAAACTGTATACACAGGAAATATATAGAACATTGTTATGAAATGTTGTTAAAAATGTAATCTTTGGTGATAATGATCTAGGTGTTCTGTTTGTGACTCATCACAGCAACATTAATGTTCTGCTTAACAGAAAAATGTTACCTCTTACGATAATGTGGCAGGCACATTATTGGTGTGACTAATAAGTAAAGAACTCAGAGAGATCTGGCAGTTTTTAAAAAAAAAAATTGGATTTAATATGTCATGATAAATAAGTCAAAACACAAATTCATAGGAAAATCAGCACATATGGGATGTACCTTTACACAATATTAATCGTGGTTGTGTCTAAAGCTAGAAAACATTAAGATATTTTATGACCTAGTTTTCTTATTTTAACAATCTTTGGCACTTAATTTGCATCAATCCATTTCTTCTATAAACACATCTTGGTTATATGTTATATGTTGTGTACCTGTTGATTGTCTCTGTAGAGATACTTGAAAACATCCTGGCCTGCTCTCATGCAATCATTCATTGTGGTAGCAGCATCCTGCAAAAATACATGCAAAAATAAATAAAAACAGGAACAAGAATAATGCATTATACTGTTGACTTTTGGTAGCTGCATACGCCATTAGTGGCTTGATAACCAATAACCTTAGATTTGAATGCAATCCGGGACCTTTTTTATGGAATACGCAGCTCCACCGCACTGACAGAACATTAGTTGCACGTTTTAAGTGTTTCCGTAGACAAGTTATAGACTGAATTAATTATTCAACATAACTGACATTTTTTGAAACTTTCAGTTAGTTTTGTAAATATAAGGACACTTGATATCCCCAGCACCATTTTTTTTTTCTGTTCACAGTATTTCATGAACCTGTTTGTGTTGATTCAGATCACAGTATTACATATATATATATATATATATATATATATATAATATATAATATATTATATGTTAGGTTGTGTTTAAATAAACCCAAACAAGAGGAAGGATAGTAGTAAAGATAACTAAATAAAAGTCAGAAGAATATTTACTGGGGATGCAGATGACAGCAATCTTGGGGGAGAAGGGGGAGCAAGCATTTTGGTCCACAAGTTTATCATTTTAAACTGGCATTATTGTGCAAAATGAACACCTTGTATTAATTTGCTTCATAACCCCTTTATGACAAAATGCATTGTTTTCAATGGGTTTAGGGACCGCCCATTGTCCTTAAGGGGTTAATATAACTACTCATACAAACTGCATACATTCAATGACAGTTTCTGGGATAAAGCCATTAAAATGCAGAACAGTACGTAAAACTCAATAAGGTAATTTTTGACACCACTGGATATTAATGCCTGCACTATATCATAACTGCATGTGTGCATCAAAGAAAAGGTTAAAAAAGGTATTAACTAAATAGGCTGTAAAAGGTAAGGAGGATAGGGATGATATATAATGGGAATGTAAGAGAGCTCTCAAGGGCATATTTCAATGGATCAGGTGGTTTAACACCTTTGTGAAAATGGCTGATTTTATTTTTTTGTACCCTTCGTGACATTTCTGGGGTGCTTGTGTTTAGCTGTTCCCACCACAAGCTTAATGTAACCTCAAAAGAGTGACGTGGTGTAGCAAAGGGCGTCCGTAGCGATGCTGTTCCAATTGTAGTATTTTTTTTGTGTTTTTTCCCCCCACATACATTCTACTTTAGGTATGAATTTACAGGTTCCAGTATATGTTACTGTGAAACAACACATCAACGTCTCCTGAGTACAACGACAACCCCCATGCATGCGTACTGATGTCCTATTTTTGGGACAACTTTGAACCCGGCCAATTCATTTTACCCCATAAAATCATACATTTTTTAAAAACTAGAGTCCTGGATGTATTTGCTATCCAAATGTGATATGCCAGCAACCCCATCTCGTGTCTGTAGTATACATCTGAATTAGATTGCAGGAAGTTGCTGTGATCCCAGGCAGTTCAGTACAGTGTCAGCTACTGCGTGCATGGTCACTAATGAACTTAATTAGATGATTAGCAATCTTCATTACCCTTCACCTACTCAGATGTGCTGCTGAGAAGGGACTCTAAGACTCTAAGATGCAGACTGCTTTTATCTCAACTATGCATCATAAAGGACACAAGACTGGTTAACTTGGGGTCATAATAAAAGTTCCAAAAGTGACCTATTTTTTCTACAAAGTCCAGAACAGTAACAATTATATCTGGGTTTGAGTGCTGTTTATGCACATGACACATTATCATACCTGCGAACTTCTTGGCTCCGGGTAGCGGGACGTGACCAGGACTGCCCACTGACGTCAGCGGGCGGTCCTGTGACTTCAGTGGGAGTTCCCACTGAAGCCGGGGGCATTCCTGCTGACATTGTGGGAGTTCCTGCTGATGTCGGAGGCGGTCCCACTGACGTTGGGGGCGTTCCCGCTGACGGCAGCGGGAAACACCCCCTTTTAAAGGGAAAAGGGTCGGGGAGCGTCAAGACCCCACTCCTGCAACCCGGAGGATTTGCGACTTGACCCGGAGAACCGGTGTTTACCCTGCAATCTCCGGGTCCGGAGAGTTCCCAGGTATGCACATTATGCGGGGTTTCTTGTAAACAAACACTTTCAATTGACCTTTACTAGCATCCCATAGACTTGCACAAGAATGCTGACCCCCTGCCAACTGTATGACGTATCTGTCCTATGTCTTCCTTTTTGCTGTAAGCTATCACACCTGTTGGCAATATAGATTTATCTGAGGAGCATACAAGGGGTGCATGTTGTGATGTATTTTGTATTTTGCTAATTTAATAGTGATTAACACATTCAATACTAAGAAAAAGCGTTGCCTGCTCTTTATTATAAGGGAAAATACTGTGTGAAAAGTAGGGGGTGATGGTAGGTGGAATAGGTGGGGTTTGCAGAGGAAAAAAAGACCTGTCTAATACTTTCAATCTTGTCTTTGAAGTGGGTGGCAAGATCTTGGGCAGTGAGAGAGGTTTGTGGTGTGGGTGTGGAGGAACAGAGAAAGGAGATGAAGGTGAAACAAAGGAGTTGTGGGTTGGAAGGGAGGATATGAGAGTGGAAAAGTAGAGCTGTTGAACTGTAGAATGGATAGAATGGATTTGTGATAAATAAAGTCTCCACTAGATTTGGATTTTCTGAAGCAGTGTTCCGAAAGTAGCACATGATTTTGTCCTGGGTGGAGAAGGGTAACAGGGGCAATGCTGTCAAAATATGAGTAGAGTGTGCTGTTGTAAAAAAGGATGCGGCATCTGGACAGGAAAGAGTTAACATGCAGGGTAAGACCGGTTCCAGTTCAGCTGAGAGTTGGAGAGGGGTATTATTCTGTAGTCAAGACATACCGGTCAGGATGCAAGACACTTTATTGAGGCTGGGCATAGTTTATATAGCCACTTTACTGGAGGAGGGGAAATTCACAAACACAAGAAACAGGAAAGTATTAAAATAATTAGCACATAACACAATGGCATGGGATTATGCAAACAACATCACCAGCAGACGAATCTCCTCACAAATTCAACAATGACAAATACATAACAGAGGTAACTGATTTAGGGAAGGAACACATAAATGTAGAATAGTAAATGAGTCAATCTCATAAAATGGGGGTCTTACATCTTTTACAATATCTGTTTGTCAATTCTAGTTTTGTCACATCTCTTGAATATATGTATTATAAGAAGCGCTGCTTAAATTATTAGCTCTAAATAAAAAATAACAGAAATACATTATGGAGACATTTGTCTTATACAAAATACAAATAAAAGTGTAAGTTTTACAATGTTATATTGTGTGTATTAAATAAGGCGTTTTGTACGCATGTATAAACGCAATTGTGAGAGATCTATATACTGAGCAAAATCGTTTCAAATTCATATGGAGGTTGGTAAGGAGGCAGTGGCACAAGTTCGCCCATAAGACGATCTGATTTGAAGAGTTCACCATCTGCCTTACAGTGACATTAAATGTTGTTTTTCACTTCTGAGAAATCAAAAAAAGAAAAAAGCTTGTAGAATTTCCTTTTTTTTTAAAGTAAGCTTAAAATAACAACAGCCTTTCTTTTCATATAAGGTTTGCTAAATTGTTTTCTGTCGAATAAAATCTGAACACATCATTAACACTAAATATATAATACTAAACATTATCATCTATCACCATGTTTAATGACACTGCTGTAGTAAAGCCCTGTGGATTTCCCATGTAAGTCAAAAAGTGAGTAAAAAGTTAATCAAGCTATTTGCAAATGTACAAGCTCAAATGATAATGGCAAGATGTCCTTACTGAATCTTCCTAAACTCACTAAAGTTAATAAATATGAAAACGAAAACTAAGTGGCGCCTATGCTGCTCTTGGGGGATCCTATACCTTTAAAGGGTTAGTAAGTCATTCAGCTTACATAGGGTTAAAAACGTGCTCTTAGTTTTTAGGGGATGCTTTATGACAGAAAGGAATCTGACATTCTGTGATGTCATCACTGTATGTGCTGTTTTCCATCCTCCCTCTGTCAATTTGCCCTGGGGTCTGTTTAATTATTGTTTTTAAAACTAATTTTGATTATTCCGGCTGATCGGCTCAGCGAGCACTGTAATTGATATCTGCTGGTTTCTCCCACAGAGAGAAAGCTATGTGATGGTTTTTTTTCAGATGAAGGTTAAATGCACTGTTATTGGTTCCCCTAAATATGCCAGATCATTAGATCATTAGCTCCCTCACAGAAGTACCCGCCATCTGGTGTTGCGAATGGAGACATCACTCACGCACGAATGCATGAAATTGAGGTTCTTGTCTCTCCTTTTCACTCTCTGTCTTTTTCTGCTGCACATAGTTTTACGCTCACAAGGAGATGGGAGAGAAGAGACATTATTAATCTACTGTTATTCCTCATCATGTCAGATCACGACAGTTCTGCGGTGCTTTGACACAACAGAAGCTGGAGGGCAGGAAGGCTGCTCTTCCTTTCTCAAACTCTGAGAAAGTTCCTGAGAAGTCAAGCAGCCAGGGGCAGATCAAGATCAGGTAGGGTCCTGAGGCAACACTGTTAATGAAGTCACCTGCAGAATGAAAAATAAATAAATCTATATATATATATATTCTTGATAAAAGTTCTTGTGAAGAGAACTAAAACATGGACATAATAAAAATCATTTTGCATCACCGTCTTGTGAGGTGATGTCCCAAGAGTGCTTTATTTATTTACTTATTTACCGTATTGGCTCGACTATAGGCCGCACCCTTGAAGTTTGGTGCTATTTTAAAGAAAAAATTTTTTTTAAAGAAAAAATACACATTAGTGGAACAGTAAAACAGTATTTAATCTAATGAACAGGAATACATGTATTCTAAAATTTTTGGTATCTATCAGTTTGTCAGTATATGTTATATACAAACAGAAAACCAATAGCCATTTTAAAGTCCCCCTTAATTCATAATGCCCCTCTACCCCCTGATATGCAACTCTGCCCCCCAGATATGCTTTATAACCACTGATATGCCACTCTGCCCCCCAGATATGCCACTCTGCCCCTAATATGCTTTATAACACCTGATATGCTTTATGCCCCCAGATTTGATGCTCTGACCCCCCAGATATGCCTTATGACCCCTAGAAATGCCCACCTGCCCCCAGATACGCTTTATGCCCCCTAGAAGTGCCACTCTGCCCCCTGATATCCCACTCTGCTTCCTAGAAGTGTCACCCCCCGACTTACCAATGCACCCCCAGACTTTCTGGTGTCTAGCAGGGCCGGCCGGTGGGCATCTGTGCGATGCGCGCACACAACCTCCGTTGCCGGCACTTCTATAACGGAGAAGCACCGGCGGAAGTTGTCTATGCACATCGCGCAGACATCCATGGCTGCCGGAGAGGATCTGGATCCTAACCCTGCTGCTTACCCACAGCAGGGCTAAAGAAAAAAGAAAAAAAAAAACACCCGCCCGGAGCTGCATGTCCCGGGCGTCGAGCGATATGAACTACCAGGGCCGGCCCAAGGCAAAATGCCGCCTGGGGCAAATTTTAAAATGCCGCCCTCCCCCCTTTATCTACCCTTCCTCTCCCTCCGTCCCTCCCCATTATCTACCCTTCCTCTCCCTCCGTGCCCCCCCCCCTTGTACTTACCTTTCAGCAGTCCTGCAGCGAGTCTCCCTGTTCGGTCTCGGTGCCGGCTTGTAATGCTGAGCGCCGGAAATCTTCCGGCACTCAGCATTACAAGCCGGCACCAAGACCGAACAGGGAGACTCGCCGCACAGGAGAGAGGGGCGCCGAGCGGGTACTGACAGCTTGGTAAGCGAAAACCACTCGGCGCCCCTTTCTCTCTTTCGCTTTTTTTTTTAAAAAAAAAGGGCTTGGGGCGGCAAAGTGCCGCCCCTTCAAAAGTGCCACCTGGAGCGGTTGCCCCACTTGGCTCCATTGTCGGGCTGGCCCTGTGAACTACGCATCTCTGCGATAAACCCCGAATATAGGCCGCATCCCCACTTTAAAGACCTAAAGTGGGGGGGGAAAGTGCGGCCTATATTCGGGTCAAAACAGTATATTGTTAACCTTTATAGCATGAGTTCAAGGATTTTGGAGTGTGTCCGGGGGAATTTGTACCTTTTAATCCAAAAGAATATTTGTGAGGTCGGAACTGACGTTGGACAAGAAGGCCTAGCTCACAATCGGCTTACTAATCCATGGACGTAGCTTTGTCTCTAAAATGTCTTTTTATGCCATAGCATTAATGTTGCCCTTCACTGGAAACATTAGGTCTATCCCAAACACTGAAAAAGGCCCCATATTATTTTCCCTCCTCCACTAAACTTTACTCTAGGCACTATGCATTCAGGTAGGCACTATGCTCCAGAGTCCAGTAGCGGTGTGCTTTACACAACTCCAACTAAAGCTCGGCATCGAGGATAGTGATCTTCAGCTTGTATGCAGCTGCTCAGCTATGGAAAATCATTTCATAAAGCTCCAGACTCACAGTTTGTGCTAATATTGCTTCCAGAAGCAGGTTGGAACTCCTTAGTGTGTGATGATACAGAGGACTGGCAATTTTTATACTCTATGTGCTTCAGCACCTGGCAGCCACGCTCCCTAAGTATTCCTGGTCTACAGCTTAGTGGTTAAGTCGTTGTTATTTCTAAGGCTTCACAATAATAGCACTTACAGTAGACCAGAGTAGATCTAGCAGGCTACCTATATCACAAACTGACTTGTGGCAAAGGTGGCATCCTATGGTAGTGCCACGTTTAAAGTCACTGAGCGTTCAGTATGAACCATTCTACTGCCAATGGAGAAGGCATGCAAATGTGCTTGATTATATACATACTGTTGTAGGTTATTTTTGTGTTTTTTTTACACTTTCATTTTTTTTTACTCATTAACATTTTTTTCCCTAGAAGAGAGCAGTGCACCATAACTAGAAATCCCATTTGGGACCCTTTTAGATCCTAACACACACACACACACACACACAAAGTACAAAAAGGGAAGCAAATCTATCAATTCAGATTTTGGTGTGCTGCTGGAAAGAACAATATGTACATACAACAAAGCAAGGAGTCAGTGTACACTCAGCAAATACAATTTAAAAGTCAAACTATATGGCTATAAAATTCAATGATTAGCTTGCCACTACATCAAAGTACCCCAATTTTGGTCCTATCCTAATAAAGCAATATTTATGGCTCAGATATGGGGTTTTACATAGTATTTGCTATGATTCTTTGCTTTGTTGTACATACATTTTGGTCAGCACCCCAAAATCTGAATTGATTTTTAGTGCACCTAGTGTGCCCTTTCTGGGTCCCCACACTACCCACCATAACCATATTCCTGCTCAAATAATTAGCACTGCAGCATGTATATATATAAGGGGACAGTACAGAGATCACTCCCAGGACCTATTTATACCCAGGACTGTATCTATAACAAGGGGACATCCTCTACGGTTGGAGGAAAGAAGGTTTCTACACCAGCACAGACGGGGGTTCTTTACAGTAAGAGCGGTGAGATTATGGAACTCTCTGCCAGAGGAAGTGGTTATGGCAAACTCAAAAGGAGCCTGGACGTGTTTCTTGAAAGCAATAATATTACAAGTTATGGATATTAGATTAATAGGGACAGAACGTTGATCCAGGTATTTATTCTGATTGCCATATTTGGAGTCGGGAAGGAATTTTCCCCCTGGTATGGGGCAATTGGCATCTGCTTCATAAGGGTTTTTTTGCCTTCCTCTGGATCAACACAGTAGGGACACAATATGTATATAGGTTGAACTTGATGGACTTTGGTCTTTTTTCAACCTTATGAACTATGTTACTATGTAAGCAGCGAGTGGAGGCCCCTTGCCACCAGGGGTCCTGGCGCAATTACACCTTTTGGACAAGCAGCAGGAATAAACAGGCTGTGACAGAGACCCGTACGCGCACTGAGTAGCTCCGCCATAGAGATCTTCCTTTCCTCTCAAAGCTTAATTGCTTAAGGGATTAACCCTTCCTATTCCCACAAGCACTAGCCGAGACTTAGTGTAGGGGTAAAACAGAACTCTCTTTATTGAGGACAGCACACATATATAAAAACATGATAGGATTAAAGGTATAATCCCATCAACCACCAGACAGCCCGGCGCCACCATACAGTTCTATGGCCAGCAATGCCCCCCCGACAAAGAGTCACTATTTCGGGGTAATCCCGAGTGATCGGCATCGATCCCGGGGCACCAATGGAGAGCTCAGGGTCCGAAGATTTTATGATCCAAAAATCAACGTGATCTAACGTCGGGAACTGGTGCGACAGCGTCTTTAAACATCCCAGGGAAGAGCCCGCACGGAAGCCGGGCCAGAGTTCCATAGCCACGGCTGGGTAATCCCCACTTCTAAAGATTAGTAATAAAACCAGGGTTCCCGAACGAGCTCCCTCTCTGTAACCACCACCGAGTGTTGCTCATCACAAGCTTAATGTATCCTCAAAAGAGCAATGTGGTGGGGCAAAGGGCACCCGTAGCGACGCTGTTCCAATTGTCGGCGGCTGCGGTTCCTAGCCGGCGCACAGTTCCATGAATTTGCGGCTAGGTCCCGGTCAGGCGCATAGAGCATTTCCTGGCTTGTAGAGCCCCCATAGCCGACTTGTCCATGGGAGCCTGGTTTCAGCAGACCAGGCATTGTTTCTCGGTCACCCTGTGCCCCCCAATGAGCCTCCCCAGAAATGCAACAGTGCCCACCTCCCCAACTCCAACATACCCCCATGAGTCCTCAGCCTTAAAGGGTTAACGTGACACAGGCTAATTGTAGACTTTGCTGTATTGATTGATCTGTCACAAGCCAAACATGAAGGAGGGATTGCTTCTTTCATTCAAATAGGTGCTGCCCCGGAAACCAAAAGTCTTAAATCTAAATTGAAATTGATTGTGAGCTTTTTAAGACAAGAACATTGACACTGAGCACTTAACTCCTACTTTAGTGGCCTTTACCAATATTTAGATTTAAATGTAAAAAAAAATGCTATAAACGATTTACTTTAAATTGTCATCTATTGTCTAGTAAAACAGTTTTCACCAGATCCATTTGCTTCCACTCTTGTTATTCATTATTTGCAGGAAACTATTCTCCAACATAATTGCTGGCACAGGCCCACTTCCTAGTTTATTAAAGCTTCACACATAGCTGGCTTTAGGCTGGCACAATGCAGGAATAATGATTGTAGGACACCACCACAGGCAAATTGTGTACTCACTATTAGAGCCTCAAATCTTTGTGAAGGGCACTCTAATTAGGGTAAAACTTTTCAAGGATTGTCGGCTTAGAAGTAAGCAACAAACAAACAGTGTTACTTCACCTTAAGTTTGAGGTCTGTCATTTGCTCCTTCATTTCATGCAAGCCATGGACAGCCTTGTTCTCTAGAACAGTTGATGTTCGCCTTTTAATCTTCAGGTTCTTTTTCTCTGAAACTTGAGTAATGACATTTTTGATGAAACTAGGAACTAGAATTATGGTACTCAACAGTGTTTATGCATACGGTGAAGCAAAAAATAAAACATATAGGCATATGCATATACAAAGTGAACTATTACCCAGGTATTGCTGCCAACATTTTGATGCCATTTCCTCCCACATTGGGGTGACTTGCGTAATTTGGATTTCTCCCTGCTTGGTGGACAGGTCCACCTTGTAGTGCTCCTCCAATACATGCCTTCTGTGAACAATCAGCTGCATCCACACAGTCTGGATGGCCTGAAGAACCTGAGTGTGTACTGAGAAGAAGTGGCAGGTAGTAAATATGAACAATCAAGATAAGGCTCAATTTGTGTAAGTGAGGCACACATAGCTGATGGGCCAACAAGTGAATTCCACTTGAAGACCAAATACCAGTGTTAGAGAAAATTATATAAAATACTAACTAAGGACCGAGCCATTGCATGATTAAAACACCTTAAACATTCAATTACATTAGAGTTATAAAGCATATTAAAGGTATCACTTTAAACTTTGACCTGCACTGGCACTATGGTCAATGCCTTGTACTGTGCTGATGCTTACTTTATGCATCACCACAGCATTTCAAAACCTTTACCCTCTAAGGTAAATACATATAATGGCATGTAAGAAACAGTTCTGATAAAAATTGCACCTAATAGGTGAAGCACTGCTTGTCTGGAAGTACATTTTATCTCAACAGACAAAGTATAACATTAAAGGGACTCCAGCACTTTAGTGCATATGATAGGTGAGTAAGCCATTTACATTTCCATGGTGCCCCATTGCAAAAGCATGTAGAAATCCACACAAGCCTTTCTTTTTTTTTCTTTAAAAACAAAATTGACACCATAAGGGTGTAACATAACATCCTCCCCACGGTGTAATCTGGATAAGAGCATGATCACATTAGCAAACAATGCCTTGACCCAACAGCATGCAGCCATAGTCTGGCCACTATGGCCAGTAATACCTGCACAACACAAAGTCACTGATTTTGGGGTGTTCCTGGGGACTGGCAGCCATCCCATGATACAGATCGATAGCTCATGATGTGACGGAATCTCCAATTGTTATCACATAGACCTAGGCTAGCTCCTGTATTCATGTTTGTCTGTCTCTTATGTACCTTTGCCCTCCTTTCCCTGAATCATCTGAGGATTTCGGTTCCTCTCTCCTCTCCCCATGTCCCAGTTAAGATGTCCTATCCTTGCTTAAAGGAGAAGCGTCCGAGGATTCTGGCTCCTCACTCCATCCCCTGTGTTCCTTGCCCTGTTCCCTGTCCTTTGTCTGGTTATGTTCCTTGCTCGGTCTCCCTGTTCCTTGTTCTGTCCTCCTTGCTTGCTACATTTCTGTTGATACTCTGCTTAGCTTCCGTACTCCCAGCCTGCAGCATCTTGCCCATTTCTATGTTCCGTTATGTTTCATGCCTGCTCCAGGGTGTCTGCTGGACATATCCAAGTTTTGTTCGGAATTCCACATCCAGCCAAGTTTAGTTCTGCTTTGTTCTGAACTGCTGCTATGCCAGGGCCCTGGTTTGTGGCTGCACTAGGTGCCCAACCCCCAGGAGAGTGCAGTCGCCCTGCGCCAGGCCCTGTCCTACTCCGCTACTGCGCTAATACTCCTGTGTCCCTGGAGAACCCTGACAGTCACCTTTCCTGGTTGGAGTAGCGACGAGGGCTGCTGATGCAGACCCCTCCTGGGACCGTTGGAGCGCTGTCATCCTTAGCTGAGTAGCCTCGCTGATGATCCAAGCATAATTTCTTGGGGAGGATCGGGGGGCCAGCTGAACATCTGAGCTCTCTGAACCTGACGACACACTGCTAGCATGAACTCCCTCCATTAACTCACTGATTAAGCCTGCTTTAGATTTGTTGCTAACACGTTGTTCTTGAGACTCCAGCAGGTCCTTGAGTGTACTCCGCTTAAGCCCGTCGTACCTCTGCTCCATCCGCTGTTGGTAGGGCACCAAATGTGAAGGAAAAACTAGCAGAAGCTGCTCCTTTCAACAGGTCTCTGGAAACCCACTTTTTTCAAGAAGCATACAACCTTTCTTCCCAACACTCTCAGCCATCATCTTAATCAAGCCATCTGAACGATCAACTAGCAGATTATCCAGACCCTATCAACTCATTCCCATACAAGCAGTCCTCTCCCATTGTTTCATTTCCCCCTCTTCCACAGACTAAATCGTAAGCTCACAAGAGCAGGGCCCTCTTTTCCTTTTGTACCAGTTTGTTATTGTGTGTGACTTATATTTATAATTATATTATAATTATATTGTAATTATATAATTATATTATAACACTTATTGTAGTACAGAATCTGCTGGCGATATATATATATATATATATATATATATATATATATATATAATGTAATGCAGGACCGGCTTAGGTATTCACTGACATGAATTCAGAAGGTCAAACCCACAACTCTCCTTCCATCTCACCCTTTGGTAAATATAAACTTCCCTACATTAAAACACATACCTTCCTGAATGGGAGGGCATTCTGTTATTTGCTCCTCTTTCTCGGAAAGGAAGATCATCTGCCAGGAATGTCTCCTAGGCTTGGTCTTCACACCAAATCCCTGGGGGTGACTGAGACAGAATATTAGTTATCAAGAATATGAAAATATGAAAAAGTTTTGTATAGAAACCAAGTTTAAAATGCACAAGCTTACAATGAACAAAGTGAAACAACTCTAGACTAGGATCGATCGAAAGAAGAGCAAATCGATTTTAACACATTTGGTTTTGTGAAAACCACAAAAGCCGAAAACAATACAAAAGAAAGATATGGAGAAAAAGATCCAACGTTGTGGGGAATGAGACCGCCAAACAGAACATAGTCCAGACAACACCACCAGAATTTGGATACGAAAAGGACTTAATTAGTTGCAATAGACAGGGGGGACAAGCCTTATGGCTCTTAATTGTAGGCTGTGTCTATTGCAACTAATAAATTCATTTTCGTATCTGGGTTCTGGTGGTGTTGTTTGGACTACGTCTCAATCCCCACAGCATTGGATCATTTTCTCCATATCTTCGTTCTGTTACACATTCCAATCAATAAAGAGTTCACAAGAAGTGATTATAATCCAAAAAACAAAACAAAAAAAAAGCATGGTTTTCTTACCTGTATTGTTCTCTTATAATACATATGTTACAGGCTTATAGTGTTATTTATCGTAACAGTTGATGTGGTATGCCATAAAGAAATGTCTTGCTTTGTTTCTTTGGCACAATATATACTTTAATGGGAGTGTGCTATTGACCATTTCAACAACAAACATAATACACATTTGAACAACACAAACAGTTTTGCTCTAACTCTATCACCCCTACAGTGTTACCCTATTTATACGAGGGACATTCTAAAAGTTTCCGCGCTTTCATATTTTCGTTGGAAACGGTGAAGGCAGGAGGAGTAATAATTGGTTGTGTGTTAGCGTGTCATGTGACTAGTGCTGTCTGGCAAGACAGCGGCCCTTGCAGCTTAGTATAAGAGTTTTCAGCCTGGGGTGAAGATGGCTGCAAAACTTATAGAGGAACAGCTTTCTGTCATACGCTTTTTGTGGGCAGAAGGTTCGATGGGAGTACAAATTAATCATCGCATGTGTGATCAGTATGGGGATAAAGTTCTCTCTCGTAGAGTCGTCTATGAGTGGATGCAGACCGCTCCAGACGTCCAGCTACAGAAAAATAAAAGTTGAAGAGGTTGCAGGAAAGCTGAATGTGAGTGTTGGATCTGCCTATGCTCTGATTCAAGTTAAGTAAAATATGTGCCAGATGGGTCCATAAGCCGCTGACAGGGAGCATAAGTACAAGTGCTTAGACTTTGTTCCCGACACATGGCCCGTTATCGAGAAGGTGATGATTTTCTCAGGAAGATGAAAATTGCATCACAAACGACTATGTAGAAAAGTGATGTAATTTGTTTTTTTATGTAATTTGTTTTGAAATAAATAGAGTTAAAAAAAGTGTGGAAACTTTTTGAACGTCCCTCGTATATTGTCACACTGTGTGTACATTTCTTTGTTTTCTCAGTGAGAATAAACACAAAGTAACATACCTCCCAGTGTAGATCTGAAGCAGACAGTGTATTAGGCAGGCAGTAAAGCTGGGGCTAGAGTTGTATGTGGTGAAGATGTCATCCCAACGTGAAAAGAGAAGTTGTAGGACCTTCAGCAGGCTGAGCAGCTCTGATGCTGTGTGCCTAGGCCTGGAAAGGCAGTACAGGATGCTGCGATTCAGGTAGCCGTACAACATGCTGAAGAGGCTGTCCCTGTTACAATGTGTCACCTTTCAACATACAAGAGTACAGACATAGTGAGACTGAATGTGGAGTAAGAAAGAGGCAAAAATGTAAAATCGGTATTATTTATCTTTCATATGTGTTGTTCATCGCTGTATTTAATAATTCATTTATTCTGAATTTCTCCAAGTATTGAAGGTAGGGTTTTAGCATCTCTCACTGGGGTTGCAGATGTTTGAAGAGGTGTACATCAGTTTAAGTTTATCAGTAAAAAAAAAAAAATATTGCAAACCCATTGCAAATGAAATGCTTCAATTAAAAAATACAAGGAACTGTAAAGAATGTTCCATCCCCCCTGCAGGATATCCTTTTTCACATGTACATACTTCCAATGACTATGCTCCGTACTAGGTTCTGTGTTAGTGAGGGGTAGCAGACCCCGGCAATTTTTGCTTAATCCTATAAAACATATTTATTTCAAAATTAGGATAGGAGGGAGGCAGGAATTAAATGTGTTTAAGAGCAGTGATCCCACAATAGTTTCCCTTTTGAGGTGCACTATATAATGGTAGTTCTTTGGATAGAGGGTACTAGCAATTCATATGACTCATACTACAAGAGTTGTCTTACAGCCGTGATTTGCTTGACGAAGAATATCAGAATCTCACAGGGATCAGCCATAAAGACCCCCCAGTGCATCTTCTCTAGAAGTTTTTGGCTGAAATACGAAAGGTTTGCAATGGCTGGGCCGGAAGGGAAATCACTTGTACCTGTGTCTCAAAATATAATGTAATAAAGAGAAAGATATTGTTAAGATATTGTTAACAAAAGAGATCAAACTAACAATTGTGGCGCTTGTTACATAAAAGCAAAGTGAGCATACAATTATAAGCATTCTTTCCTTTCCTTCATTTCTCTACAAGTTACAAAATAATTTACAAATATTTAAATAGATACACAATAATCAGCCAACTAGGAAAATGTGATCAGGTGCATGCTGGATGATGCCTTCTCCCCAAATATACAACATATACATTAAAAATAAAAATTAAATGCCTTTCTGGGCCTAGAAAGTTTTGTCCTCTGAAGTGATTAAAAATTCAGGAGGGCGTTTTATCTCTGGATAAGTAAAAATTAAATAGTTCAATTTATTCCTACAGTAAGTAAAGTGCCAGGAAACAGATGACCAAATACACAAACCCGGACAAGCTCTGCCACACCGACACCGAAACACACACACCAGGACAGTCTCTGCCACACAACATACTAATCATTTTTATGGTCTTTGGTTTCTTTTTAGACAGATCTCCCATATAAGACCACATAGACATTTTTTATAGGTAATATATGCTTTGATTCTATTACCACCAGTGACTACTAGCAATGGTTTCAATTACAAAGTCTTCAGTTCGGAAGCAAACAAATGCCGGAGCCAACATGCAATAACATGCCCCACCTAGTAAATTAATGGGCAAAAAAATCAATGTGAAGAGCCAGTGCAGTTGCTACTCCCTGGCAAGGGGGTACTAATCACCTAAGAGGCTCATCTACCCCCTGGACCTGCCATCCTAGGCTACAGAGACCATGTAATGGTCAGACATGCTTAGTCTTCAGACCAATACATCAGACATGCTTAGTCTTCAGACCATTACAACAGACATGCTTAGTGTTCAGACCAGACCTCTGTTTTTTCCACATCTTCCTCCTCTGAACAGCACATGCTGTCACTCTCCCCAGCTACACACACAAAACCCCAGGAATGACAATGAACCTATGGCAGCCCTTAAAATCAAGTGGACGAGGCTACCAATTCCTAGTAACATGCCTCCTTTTAAAAATAAAAAGTGGAAGAAGCCATTTGTAACTATGAAACTTGCCGAGAAGGAGCAGGACAAATACGCTCAGATGGTCATTACTTTAGGTCAAGGCAAGTGTGACATACAATTCCCACAATGGCAAGATCACTTTTCAGATCTCCCTCTAAAACCCCTTTTTTGCCTTTAATCATATTTGTTTGCACTGTATTCCTAGACACACAGTTGGGAATTAAAGCAAAATGTATAACTTTTGGAAAGCAAATGATGGCATTGGTATCAAGAATAGGAAAAACACCTATAAACATGCAGTTAGGCCTGAGACGGGACAGACAAAAGTTCTGAAGACCTCTAGAACCATACTGAATCTTTAGGTAAGTAAGATTATATTATTATATATGCTGTATAAGACATTTATTGATCAATATGGTTAGGCCAAGAAAAAGCATTAAAGTGCCAAGTCTTTTCTACTCTTTCCTATGTTTCAAGAGTTTTTATTTAATGAAGTAGTTGTCTCATACTGTTGGAAGCTCCATATTGGCTTAGACAGTGATGCCAGTGTAGATGCAATAAAAGCTATGGCTTGGTTACTTACAGCCACTGGAGCAATAGCCTAATTTGAAATATTTTTTTAAAATATTTAGTTTCTTTCATTTAAAATTGAGAAACCACTTAGAGATAGAAAAAAAACTGCAAAATGTGTGTTTCTTAAGAATTTTCTAAACAAATTGTTTTCCGGTTCATTTGGATATTATATCCATCATATGCATTTATATACTATATGCATAAGTTTTTTGTTGTTAACTTAATCTGTAGCAATGATGCAACTATTTTGACATATTTGCAATATGTATATACATTGGGAAATTGCAGTTTTTGGGGTTGTGGATGTTTGGTTACATTAGTCATAAAATTATAGGGGTGAATGTAGTTATTTACCAAATATTGTAGCTTTGTATTGAATAGTCTGCCATGCAATCAATAACAATACAGTAAAATATTGCAAACTGCTGATGTCCTCTAATTTGAAATATTCGGTAATATTAAAAATCATGATTTTTATACACCCTGGTACTGAAGAAATGCACTGCTCACCTAATAGCTCAGAATACTGGCTCTCTCCTCTCTGGCTGATTGAGCAGAATATTTCCATACCACACTGTAGGATCTCCGTTTGGAACCGATTACCACATTCACTACTGCCATCTGTCAGTTGTGTCTAGAAAGACAAGTTGAATGAGTGATTCATTTTAATGTATTTTGGTATTGTGCTTACAATGTAGAAAGTAATTAGTTAATAAACGTGGTGGCCTAATGGATTACGTGTCTAAAAAGTTTATAGTTAAGCAGCTTGTCTATATTTGTAGGAAGTTGTTTAATAATCAACTATATCATGACTCAAGCTGCTTATACTGCTCACCCTTAACACTCATTTGTTTTAAGCAAATTAAGAGGGAATTTAGCAGGAAAGCTTTTAATACAACTCTTTGAATTCACTATGCATCAATATGCATGCACAACACAAAAAATATGGGTTTAGGGCTCAGAAGGGCTGCTTTCTGAAATTGGAAACAAATATGTAGGCGAGTCTTTTATGGCCTGAATAACTTTAGATGGGTTCATAGAGATACAGAGTTATTTAACAGATGTTCTGCTGAAGACATTCAATTTGTCAGGAGAAAAGTATATTTACAATGATACCATTTATTGGGTTAATTGCAAGCTTTCAAGACCAAGCTGTTAGGTCCCTTCCTAAAACTGCTAAAACCAAATTTCCTAAATACAAAAGCACTGTTCACAGGTTTACAAAAAGGTAAAATAAACACATAGGTATCGGAGGAAGTAAAACCATTTTACACATGCCAGATCCATGAAGGTGTTAAATGCTAGCAGGAATAAGTTGGTTGTAGTAATTCAGTGTTTGTGAGAAGATTATTAATTTTTAAGGTTATTTCGGGAATTTAATTCGCTATCTCTATTAGACTAGTGAGTAGGGAATTAAACTGACATATCAGTTTGACCTCCCATATTTTTCTCTTCCTCTGAGTGCAGAACAATCCCATTAGTACTAAGAGCTGTGTCAAGGTTGACGGAAATGCTGCCCAACAGATGTATCTACCGTATTTGCTCGTCTTATATTCAAGGATGTTTTATAATCAGGCCTCAAATAGAGATCTGACTATAAGACTAAGGGGACCTGGATCCTCCTCTCTGGCAGACTGTGAACGTCTGCACGACGTGCGCAGACAACCTCCGCTGCTGCTGAGGCTTCTATGGCGACGTGACGTGACCTTTTGGTGCTCCACTATAGAAGCACCGGCGGAAGTCCTGGCCAGCAGCAGCAAAGGTTGTTTACGCGCAGCGTGCAGACATCCACCGGCTGCCCCCACTCTACACCAGGGATCCTGGCGCATGGGGCAAGTCTAGGGATGCATTGGTAAGTCGGGGGGCATATAGGGGTATAAGGCATATTAGGCAAGCAGAGTGGCAAATGGGGGATATGAGGCATAACTGGGGGTATAGGGTATAAGGCATTTCTGAAGGGGGCCGAGTGGCATATAGGGGAGTATAAGGCATATCTGGGAGCAAGTTGGCAAATAAAAGGAAATAAAATCAAAAAAAAATTCTCATAGTCTATTAAATATGAAAAAAAGTTTACGTGTGGATATTTACTAATAAACCTTTTTTCCTATAGGGTAGTCTTATACTCAGGCTTTTTCTAAATTAATATTAAAATTTTGGGGGGTTGATGTCTGTGGCAAATTAAACCGTTTGTGTAAAGCTTGGCCCATTTCTCCCACATGTACATTTCACATACACCACGTTAGACGATTTGCATGAAAAACAGCCATTGATTTTGTGGTGCAAGTGTGAGCATGGCATTAGCATTTTATCTGTGCTGTTGAACAGGTCTTAGATTTTTTTTTGTTGGCAGGGAGAGGTACCATTTGCTGGTTTTCTGTGAAGGGTCTTCCTGGTGGGGGATGTGGGAATGTTGTCCGAAGTCTTTCATCGGTGTGTAGGACTGCTTCTAAGTCCCTCAAAATCTTTGGTAGGGCTTCCATTTGTGGATTGTAGGTTACCACTAATGGTACTTGATCTCTCTTTTGTGGCTGTTGATATCTCAGAAGGTTTTCTCAGGCAAAATAAATTTCTGTATTTGAAAGTCTGATTTTTTTACTGTACCATGGTTGATGAACGCCTTCCTGAGATTCTAAAATTGTTTGCATCACTCTGTAGAATCCAAACAGATACAATTATATCTGGTGTAGATGATTGAGTTTTTGGTATGTCTGAGATGCAAACTTGTGTTTCAGGTAGGTTAGTTTATCTGAATACACTTGTTCTCAATGTAAATGGTAGTGTCTACATTTTAGTTTGCTTGTGTGGGAGTAGCTCAGTTTCAAGTTTATGTTGGGATGGAAGGTATTATAGTCTTCATGAAACCTGAGGAGTTCCTCTTCGCTACCAGTCCAGGTGACTAGGATATTGTTATAAATATAAAACGTGTCTGTATCTTACTGTGATTACTGAATAACATTTAATGTATGAATATATATATATATATACACTGTTATGCTATCAATAACCACTGTAAGATACAGACACGTTTTATATTTATAACATTTGGCGAGCCAGCCAGGAGGAAAATTTACTATAGCCCACCAGCTGCTTTGTGATACACAATGTTTTTGTTATTGCATCTTTCTCATTGTGTAAAATAAAACGTCTCCATTGTTTTGTGGATGTCCATGACAGGATTTAGGCGAATGAAGAGTGTGAGGGGGATTCTGGGAAACAATTGGTAGCACCACGTGCCGGTCACGCTGCCGGTAATCTTCAACTGAAATTTAAGAGATACGCGGAATCACCAGATTGATGGGGATTGGAGGCAAATGGCCGCGATGTAGCATGCATCAGACAGTGCCTGTGCATGTCATTGTGTCAGGGGCCATGCATGCGCATGCTGTGTCCATCAGAGTGAGTCTGCATCGCTGTCTGTAAAAGTAGATATAGAAGAGGGATTGTGGACACAGTTCTGGGAGGTGTAGGGCCTGGGTTGGGTTAGTGAATGCAGTAGACATAGCCAGTATGACAGCAGCATTATAATTGTTAACTGATACTTCTTATATTGTGTGTTTCTGTAGTATGTATTGTTATTCAAGTTTGTATGTGTTGTTACCTGAAGTCATTGATTGCCAGAGTATATCACCTCCATTATGGAATGCAAATGGAAAGAACTCTGTGAATAGCGGGCTGGGCATGCATACATAGTAGATACGCTGCGAGGTACGCTCTCCCTCTTGTCTCCAGTGGGTTTTATAGAGTCCAGGGGTCTCATCCACTTCATTGTCAAAAGGAGGGATGTAAAAAGGAGGGCATGATTGACAACCAACTGTATGCCAATGAAGTGAAATGGTGTTCTGATGCAGAGATCCAATGGGCAAAGCCTCTCTATACAAGACCTTAAAATGGTCTCAAACATTAATGGAGATTCTTCTCTGCAGAGCACATGGCAAATCAGTTAGGACATTTGGTCACCTTCCACTCCCTCCCCCAGTGCAATGTCCTTTCCCTTTTCTATCACCTTGGTCTCTAAGGGTCACTGGAGAAGATAGGTAACCAGGGGAGTGTCCAGCAGAAGGAGGACTTATTGTGTTTATAAAGTCCTGCCAACTCTCTCTCTCTCTCTCTCTCTCTCTCTGAGTCTGCGTGGAGATGATCACAAGGGAGTGGTAATTGTATCACGTGTTTACAGGCTTATCCTGCTGTTTCTTTGTTATTTCCATTCAATCAATGAATAGATAGTTTGGTAACAGCATATACTAATTTATAGTAATTTGTATATGTATTGTTAGTTTGTTTAGCCTCTCTTAATAAATATTGTTAATTGCAGAAAACAAGGAGTGTGGACTCTGACTTTACACTCAATAGTTAGTGGTTATTGATAGCATAACAGTGTATATATATATATATATTCATACATTAAATGTTATTCAGTAATCACAGTAAGATACAGACACGTTTTATATTTATAACAGATATAGTCTATGAAACGGAAATATACCAGTGGTTTGGTGTGGCAAGTGGAGATGCGGTCCTCTTCCAGTTTGGCCATGAACAGATTAGCATATTGTGGTGCTATTCGTGTGCCCTCATTGCAGTCCTCATTCTTTGGTGATAAAAGTCCTGTCCAAATATGTAGTAGTTGTGGTTGAGTATAAACTGTATTAGTTGTGTTATGGGTTTCCTGTAACTGTAACAATGTGGAATGTTGGTGTACAGGGATTGTACATCAATGGTAGCAATAATGGTGCCATCAGGAACTGTGCCTATGTTGGCAAGTTTGTTAATGATTAAGAAAAAGGATTAATAAAAGCACACAGACAACTGTCTGATGACAGATGTCCATCTTCAGGAGGATTCCACAAACACCTAAACCAAAACACTCAAGAAAACCATAAAAGGACTGCAACAGGCAGAAGGTCTGATGCCAAAAGACCCCAAAGTGGGCTCCTTCTATATGCTATAAACAAAAACAAAAAACTAGAAAAACACCAAACTGTAGTAAATTGTGTAAAACAGTATATGCCACAGCATGCCAAAAACAATGCAAAACAATGATGCAGAGAAAACGATCCAATGCGACCGCCAAACTGAACACAATCGAAATAACTCCACCAAAATCCTTTAAGGAAAAGACTTCATTAGGTGGCAATAAACATGGGGGGACAATCAGCAGGGAGATTGGTTTCTCGCTCTCCTCCCTGTGATCCCCCTGCCCCAATCACACTGTGATCTCTATGCAACTCCCCACAGACTTGCATAGAGATCACAGTGTCTATGCCTCATCGAAGAGATCGGATATCCCAACAGTGTCTGGACAGACCCTACAGGGGATATCCTGTCCTCCGATGACCTTCCTGCTGACGTCAGCAGTGAGGCTACCCGGAAGGGGATTCCTGATTGGGCATTTAAAAATGTAAGTTGTTACATGAGAACGGGCAGCAGAAAGCCACATACTGGTAGGTCCATGGGCCTAAGTTATGGTTAAGTAGGAATTCAACTGCTTTTAGCAAAAAATTAATGTAGGGCGACCGAGTACCCTGAAAAATTATTCAGAAAATACTCTAAAGCGGATGTATCTTTGTCATGAGGTATTGAGGAATAAAGAGCACTGACATCCAGCGTTACCCACCCTATCCCTCATCACATGTATCCCTTTAAATTGGTAACCAAGGGTTGGAGATATGTATCCACCCATTCTGACAAACCTTCTCCCAATTCCTGCCACCATGGGCTGTCCTGATGGATTAACCATAGAGTTATGTAATTTGGACATATGACAAAATAGGGGCAACACTGCATGTGTTAAAGCTTCATATTTTTGTAGTATCCCCTGGCTTAACCCTGAAGGAACCAGCTCCTTTATTATATTAGAAAACCATTAAACAGGCATAGGTATTTGGGTCCTCAAGCTGTCTAATGGCTTCTGCTTTATAATCTGTGGTGTTTAATACTACCACATTGCCTCCTTTGTCCGATATTTTCTACTACTGTTAGATTGAAATATGGACTGTGCTCTAAACCACTAGAATTTGTAGTTTTCCTATTTTGTTTTTTGTTCATTCAGCTAATTTAACCAGATCTTGTTCTATCAATTTCTGAAAACTATTCTCTGCTTGGCCTCTAACAAATATCGGATTATGAGGATGTTCTAATTGTAACTCCTCTAGAGTCTCTAATCTCCCTAAAGGGTTGTGCTGGTTGTATACGATTACAACTGACTGTGTGTCTGGTTTTTTTTTTATTAACTAAAAATTCTGTGGTATCTCTGGAAATTACTGAAGAGATATTGTCACAATGGCTCTTATTTGTACTATCCATCTCATCAACTGGTTGCCTGCTTGTTTGGATCATATTTAAATCTGGCAATGATGTATATTAACTGAAATAAGTTGATGTTGCTAACTCTTCATTCTTTTTATCATAAAAGTACTTTAACGTTAAATCTCTTACAAACTTATTAACATCAATTAATTGTCTCAAATAAGTCAAAGTCCACTGACGAGGAGAGAATGAAAGATCTCTTAACAAAATGTCCTCTTGTGTAGATGAAAATCGGATAAATTAACCACTGTTTGTGTATTTTCCGGATTTTTGTGTAGGCATAAAGATGATCTGTTTTTGTAATTTGTTCTTCCCTGTTTTTTGCTGGTTGAGACTCCGAAAAACTGCATCATGTTTTAGATAATCATGGTCTGGGCAAGGTGTTAAATTCTGCTTCAGATAACCTATTATTATAATACTTCTTGCGTGGTTGCCATTTATACACATCACCTCACACATCAATTTTAATAATCCACCTCTGTTGAGTTCTTGGGATTCGTGTTAACTCCAGGGAGCATCAAGATGGATCCCAAAAAGGTATCAGCCATCTTGGACTGGCCCGTTCCTACCTCCACTAAAGCCGTACAGAAATTCGTTGTTTTTTTTTTTAACTTCTGTAGAAAATTCATTAAAGGCTTCTCCAGGTTTATCGCTCCCATCACCAAGAAACATGTACCGTTTGTTTGGTCCCCTCAAGCACAGCAAGCTTTTGATGAATTAAAGCAACGTTGCACCTCGGCTACTATCCTCGTCCTACCTGACCCTAAGAAACCATTTGTTGTGTAGATGCCTCAGAGACTACAGCAGGTGCCATCTTGTCCCAACCAAAATGGCACACTTCGTTCCCACAACAGGATTACCTACTGCTTCTGAGACTGCTGATATTTTCATCAAAGAGATCTTCCGTCTTCATGGTATCCCACAGACTATCCCCTCTGACCGTGTTGTTCAATTTACCTCTCACTTCTGGTCTGCCTTTTGTCGTGGTTTGGGCATACAAAGACTCCTGTCATCCGCATATCATCCTCAAACCAATGGACAGACACAGCGAACTGACCAAACCCTAGAGCAATATCTCTGTTGTTATGTCACCCACCTTCAAGATGACTGGCTTTCCCTGCTACCAACAGCAGAGTTTGCCTATAACAATCACCTACATAGTTCCATCGGCATGTCACCCTTCAAGGCCAATGGTTATCATCCATTCTTTATTCCACAACATAATGCAGTACACCTGTGGAGGGGAGGTAACAAATGTAATCCCCATTAAGTATCCACCAATGAAGGCCACATACAGAACTAATGAACCAAGTGCTATGGATTCACCCCTGCCTGGTAACCAATCCAGTAAGGAGCTTGTTCAACACAGGGGAGGAGTAGATACCTGCAGCACTATAAAAAACCCTCCAACTGTGAACACTTTACTCCAGTGTTCCAGGCCCATTGGTATGTCAGTGGACTACCGTTTACTCTGATCGCTGCCTGCCCCTGACCTATTGATTTGTTTACTGATACCTCTTTGGACTATCCTCTGCTCTTACACTCCCAGCCCAATCCTGACAATAATGTACTTGGGATGTAAAAATACAAAAAAAAATATAGCATCGATGTACAGTTGTGGATACCCATCTCCAGTAGCATATTGGCATTCTGGAGATAATTTTGAAAAAGGCTACTAAAATGGTAAAATAGGATGGAAACATTTAAATACATAAAGTGCTGATGGTTGTTACAGGCTGTCAAATTCTATGTTTCTATTATAAAGATTCTTCCCTGGCAAATACTTAATTCAAATCAGCAAATGTATTGCGGTTATTTGAATCTGTAAATGATAAAGTAATTCTGGTATTAACAAAGAGGTAAGCTGAATGTATGACCTCCAGCAGATATTCAAAGAGATGATCTTGCTTCAGAATCGGGATGGTGTTCAGGCTGTCATGAAGAATGTGATACATAAGCTCTTGGATTGCTTTCCGTGCAGACTGGCAATGCTGATGCTGTTTCACTTTCACTGGATCTTGATTTTCCTCCTCAGCAACAGAATACTCCAACAGGAGAAACATAAAAAAAAATAGATAAAGGACTGTTTTCATAAAACCCAACAAAATGTTCTAGTTCATACATAATATAATGTATCCAGACAGCTGCATAATAGTCATCTGTATGTGTCCTAGTTCTGTTATCTTAACAAATGCATTGACTCCTTATCATACTGCCAATGATAAACAATAGAAGAGCTCAGTCTTAGTTACACTGACTAATGAACACCTATGGAGAAAAGGGTTTCATTGGATGCTCGAATAAAACTATTTTTTTTTCATTGGACATTTTTAAGTAGGCCTTGGTTATCCAGATGAGAACATTTATTAAACTATATCAACCTATGGAAGCTGAGATTGGTGACTGCATTTGGCAATTTATATTTCCCCCATTAAGTGGTAACAGATCCAAACAACATGAATTTAAATTTATTTTTCCCAAACATATAAGGTGATTTTTTTTTTGAATCAAGTGTAATCAAGGGTTTCTTCTATTCAAAGAATTTTAACTAAAATGATTAACATTGTTCTGACATAATTATTTATTGTTGTATCCCTAGCTATTCAATATTATATCTGAATGAATAAAAATGAGAAGGAGGTAGCACTAATAACAATAACTGATCCCATGGAACCAGTGTTCCTGGATTACAAGTGACATGAGAGGGAGCATTAAAGCTACACTTGAATAACTTTTAACATATAACAGTTGTTACCTGTCGCCCCAAGGAATTTCTAGGATGAGTTATTTTATTGAAGGGCTACCCAAATAAATTGTTTACTACAGGATACTCAGACCCCAAAAATTAGATGTATGGGCTTGTTTGATGGAGCCTTACCCAATGTCAAAACACTTCTAGACAAACATTGGGCAATATAAAGATCTGATCTCTCACTCAAAAGTAATTCCTAAAAAACAGCAATTACATAACAAAAAAGGTTAAAATATTAGAGCCATAGTGGTTCACTGCTAATTTTTATAACCAAAGGTACGTTAAATGCGACCATTGTAAGGCTGGCAAATATACAGTTGCAGGAATAAGTATGTGAACCCTTTGGAATTAGTTCGATTTCTGCATACATACAAATGATCTACTTCAGCTAATAACACACAAGCAATCATACATTTTCATGCCTTCACATTGAACAGACCATGTAAACATTCACAGTTTAGGGTGGAAAAAGTATCCCTAGGCTAACAAACTCTTCAAAAGCACCTGAAGTTAGTTAATTTGGAGTTTAATTTTGTTATTTACAAGAAGCATTGCCTGATGAGAACCATTTCTTGAACAAAATAGTGACTGCCAGACCACAGTGCGGAATTCTCACTGAAGTTAAGAAGAACCCAGGAGTGTCGGCTAAAGAAACGTTCTAACATCTACTATACCCAACAACAATGAACAGAGAACATTGTGCAACAACTACAGATAAAGATTGGGGTTGCTGCTGCAAAAGCCCGGGCAACCAAAAACTAAATCCAAGGGTTGGCATAAGTTTTCCACTGTGCATTGTAAATGGTTACAGGGTGTGTTTTATAAATGTGTCATTAGTTGAAGCAGGCTGTTTGTTTATTGTTATGACTGAATATCAAAGAGCTCACATACACTATATATAATCAAAGATATCCAGACACCCCTCCTAATTTTTGAGTTCATGTGTTTCAGTTCACAGCAACCAATTGCTAATAGGTCTATAAAAGAGCTCAGTGATATTGTGGTATTGTTTGTTTGTGAAATTTCTGTCCTGCTACATCCACTGTAAGTGCTATTATTGTGAAGTGGAAGTATTTTGGAGTAACAACAGCTCAGCTATGAAGCAGTAGGCCACTCACACTCACAGAGCAGGGCCGCCAAGTGCTGAAGCATGCATTGTGTAAAAATTGCCTTTTCTCTGTAGCATCACTAAACATAGAGTTTCAAACTGCCTGGAAGCAACATTGGCCCAAGCAATGTGCATCAGGAGCTTGACTAAATGGGTTTTCATGGTGGAGCAGCTGCACACAAGCTAAAGATCACTATGGAGCTTTAGCTGGTTAGCAAAGAGGCTGTTCTAGGATGTGATTGGTCTTTTCAGTATGCCTGGCAAAACGTGGCCAAACTTTGGAGATACAGTACATTTTACTACCCTATCAGAGAAGATTGAACGGGGTAGGCCATGTAAACAAAATACTTTTCAGTGATGAAGGGGATAAAGGTTGTACTGTGAGGTACCTGGTGCATGACATCAGGTACTATTATCACATTTTGCTGGTAAATGTTATATAGATTAAACTATATTAATAAATTAAAATATATTTTAAATTATTAAAATAATAATTGGTTTAGTATTTAATGTGAAACTAAATAAGACTCACCACAATTGTTGGCTGCAACAGGAGTTTAGCCAGGATTTTGGCAAAGTCTACAGAGATCCAGAGAGGGTCATGTGGATAGTTATGATATATCGGACAGAAGAATTGCATCACACTGATAGAGAATGTCAGTATTTTGCATTTAGTTGCATCACCAATGGCCTGTGGATTAAAAAAATCAGTAACAATGAAAATATAAATTCAAGGAACATGCTGTTTATACACTGGGGATTAGAATAGCAGATTAAAAGAGATATATAGCCCAATAGTTTTAACCCCTTAAGGACCAGGCGGTTTTTTTATTTTTTTGTACCCTTTGTGACCAAGGCTGTTTTAACACTCTTGCGGTGCTCCTGTTTAGCTGTATGTTTTACCCACACAAGTTATATATTGGGTTTTTTCAGAAGAAAGGTGTTTTCTTCAGATTTTCTATTTTTTTATCATATCTAGTTTACTATAAAAAAAAAAATATATATATCGTATTGGCTTGATTATAAGCCGCATTCCCCCACACTTTAAGTCTTTAAAGTCGGGGTGCGGCCTATAATCGTGTTTAGTGCAGGGATGCGCAATTTGTATTGCCAGACGCCCAGGACATGCAGTTACAGGAGCCGGGCCGGTGTTTTTAAAAAAAATATATTTTTCATTTAGCCCTGCGGCGGGAAAGTAACAGGCTTAGGGATCCAGATCCCCTGCAGTGCTGCAGGGAACCTGGATCCTCCTCTCTGTCAGCTGGTGGACGTCTGCGCAATGCGCGCAGACAACTTCCGCTGCTGCCAGCACTTCCGCCGGGGCTTCTATGACGGAGCACCGGCATAGAAGACCCAGCAGAAGTGGCGAGCAGCAGCAGAGGTTGTCTACGCGCACTGTGCGGACGTCCACCGGCTGCCCACCCGCTAGACACCAGGGAGTCTGAGGATGTATTGGTAAGACGGGGGGCAGAGTGTCATATCTAGCAGTCAGAGTGGCATATCTGGAGGTCAGAGTGGCATATCAGGGGGGCAAAGTGTCTTATGCATAAAGCATATCAGGAGGCCAGGTGGCATATCAGGGGTTTCTGTTGCGGTGGCTGTAAGGAGAAGGGTTTTTTTCACACATCCACTCAGAAAATAAACATGGTGAAACCGCAAAGTGGATGTGATTTTTTTTTTTTTGTTAGACTAAATTTGGAAGGCGCTAGATTACCTGAGCTGTCCTAGTTTTAGGAAATATATGGTTTTAGGGGGTTAAAATGAAATATGGGACCTCTACGTGTCTCAGATGAGACCTGGACCCAACAAACTTATGTCAAAATTCCATGTTTGAAAACTGAGATGTGCATGTTCCAATTTTGAACCCGCAGTGGCAAAGAGACATGCCCTACCAATGTATATGGGGTATTCCTGTGTTTTGGGGGTGTTTCTAAATACAAATCACAAGTTGTTTCAGTTTTATATACCCAGGAAAAAAAATACTGAAATACTGTGTTCAGATAGAATGGGTTTGTTAAAAATTAAAAAAATGAAATTTTACTGCAATGTTTAGGACAGACTGGCACGTATTTTACTTGGGGCATTTTAACACTTTTGATTTAACCATTTTAGGTTAAATCAAAAGTGTTAAAATGCCCCAAGTAAAATACTTTGGAATGTCATCTTTCAAAAAATATATACTTTTGTTGAGCAGTTTTTCTTTTTCTAGCCGCTAAGATTTTTTTTAAATGTGGTATACTGGGAGTTATACCACATTTAAAAAAAATCTTGTTTAGAAACAACGATGCAGGTCATTCATATTTAACCCTGTAGGTGCCAAAATAAATGAAAATACCAGGCATGTGAGGTGTTTCCAAAAACAGGACAAACACTTTGAGGGTTTTTTTTTCATTTGCACTGGTTATATTAAGTTTTTATAGGTGAAACTGTGAAAATATTTCCTTTTTTTCCCCAATTTCCCCCACATTTTTAGATATTTTTCATACTTAATGATGGTTTATATATATAATTATTATTTCAAAAGAAAGTCCTACTTGCGCTAAAAAAACCAATATATGATTTGTGTGGGTACACTAATTGAGAAGATTTTACAGAATTTACAGTTGAAGAAAGACATAGCAAAAACACAAACACTGCTCTGGTCTTTTAGCCCAAACGTAGTAACGAAAACCCGGTCCTGAAGGGGTTAATATGTTACAAGGCAGATGTGTGTCTGCCTGTGTTCAGTAGAGCTGGGCTTTTGGCCCTGAGATGTATGACTCCAATAAAATGTAACAGGAGTGATATCCAAGAAAATATAGGGCGGGCTCTATGTGATTAAGTTGAAGGGTGAGGAAATTTTTTTTAAAAATGCATTAAAATTAATGAATGAGAAACAGAGAGGTCAGGTAAGAAAAAACAATAATTAAAAGACTTTTAGGACGTAAGACAACAAGTAAAAAAGATTATAAGTAAATCGTAGAGGTGATATTGTGATTGCTAATCTCCCAGCCCCTATAAAGTTAGATGAGGGTTAAATATAAGAAATATAAGAAATATCCCTCTTTCTCGTAAACAGTGGAAGTCTAAGATAAATGCTAGCTGATGCCCATCCATTAGTTCTAGCTTCATATCACAGTTAATAATACTAATACTTGCTCCCCCTGCACCACTGGAGCTGTAAAATCCCATACTATGTCATCTATTATAAAGGGACGATTCGGTATATTTCACTTTCTGTAATAAAAGGCCATATTATGCAATGTTTAGTTCATTTCTGATAAGTACTTTAAATATAATTTAGCAAATAAAGCAAGTTGTACAGGGCAAACAGAACACATTTTATATGAATCCCAGAAATAGCAGAATTTGTAATGAAATTTCAGTAGGTTGTAGTCCTGATAAACGGGGACAGTATGACAGCCAACTTGACATCACAGATTTGCTAAATACACATAAAATCTAATGTTATTAATGTATGGGGGATATTCTGTTTACATAGAAGAATCACAGATTCAGTTCAGGAGATGCTGCTGTTGACTCCAATAAAGCTAGGTATACTTGTGTGCATTTTGGAGAACTTTAATAATAGTACACAACTACACACCTGACAAACCAAGGCCTTCATCATTATCAAAAGCAGAAGAGCTGCCTCTGTGCAAAGTCCATCCTGTAAGATCTTTTCAGGGTTGTGATTCTGAAACACTGTCTGCAGTTTGGCATCTAAATCACCCTGTTGTGAGACAGACCAAAGTGAATGCACCAAATCAACCAAAAAAAATATAATTTACATACATTTAATATAATTACTTTTAATTTATGGTAACTTATGTTGGATTTGATGTTATGTTGGACTGCCTCAAAACAATTAGAGATTAAGCAACATTCTACAAACCCTTACTACTATCAGATAAAAGTGCTATAAGTAGATTAAAAAGAAAAATATATAAAACATGCGTGTAGCAGGACATGGTCCTGTTTATATGTGATATCTTGGTTCTCAGCAGGGCTGGCTTTAGGTGTTCAGGCGCCCTGTGAGGACTATTCCTCTGCCCCCCTATCTCACAAAAAAGAAAGGGAAAAAAAATCTACTAGTTTTAATTAAAGATTATTTATGTGCAAGTGCAAACAAGTACAATAACATATAACTGGAAACACTGGTAATAATAATATACATTAAATACAAGAAACAAAAAAAGGTAATCTTTGTAACATTTTTTTTTTTTTTAAATACTGAAAAAATTGTACTCCAGAAAGCATTTCCTTGGGCCCTGCTCTACCCTCCCTAGCATGCAATTACTCCCTCCGCCCCCGCACAAAAAAAAATATTTGCCACACTGACTGCAGATTAGGGGTTGACTGTGAGAGTCAGTGCAGTCTTCCCTCTTTCTGACCCTACCGTGACAGAGTCCCTTTGTCCCCTCATTCACTAAACCATACCTCTCTTTTCCTTCCTCCCTGTGAACTATAGATCAAATAAACAACACCTGTAAACAGCACTTGCATCACCTGAAAGACATGCAAACCCTATATTTGCAGGTATACATAAATAATGTATGGAAACATGGCATAGCAGGTATAGAACAAAAGATTGAAAATATAGATCAAATAAACAGAATCAGACATACAAATCCTGAATGTGCAGGTATACAATAATTATGTATGGAAACATAGCATAGCAGATACAGAGCAACAGAATAACACAATTCAGGTATAGCTCAATTGGAAATCACATAGAAACTCGGCATTAAAGGTATAGATAAAAAAAACTAAATTATAGGCCAGTCCTGGCGTCCACATAGAACTTGACCAGCACCCAGATTACATACACTGTCCAGGTTTGAATTGATTTGTCACTTTAAAAGCACACGCTCTCACTCTCAAAGCCCTATTGGTCATAGATAGTAAAAACCAAACCAGGTTGTCCATTTACCTTGTTTTGATGTATAAAAAACCTTGCTGTCACTCTGGTGGTTTGGAGCCTATTTTACCCAGAGTATTACTTATTACAGGACTGGCTACCCACCCGCAGCTAGACCACCTGGTTTCTGTTACAATGTGTTATGCCAGGTAGTTTCCTTAGTGAATTTATTTTTAAAGCACTTATTTCACAGTTCTGTGCTTAGCCCCAACTGTACCAACCAAACGTGTAAGAGAGAATTACGCGGTGCGGGGAACTCTGATCTCTGACAGCCGGGGAAGGTCTGCGTGATGGACGCAGACAACCCCGCTGCTAACGGCACCTCCTTCCGGGTGCAGCGGAAGTTGCCTATGCAAATCGTGCAGACGTCTACCCACTGCCCTGACTACACACCAGGAAGTCAGACGCACCGGTAAGTTTGGGGGGGGGTTAAATGGGGGGCATAAGACAGGAGGATCCAGGTCCCCTGCAGCGCTGTGAGGGATCTGGATCTTAGTCTCATAGTCAGACCTATTTGAGGTCTGATTATAAGACGACCCCAATTATAAGACAAGGGACATTTTTCATTTTATAATCCAGCAAATACGGTAGATCCAGTAGAGAAACATCATAAATAAGATATTTGCAGTCTGGAAAACGTACAAAAAACATTTTAGCCTATCAAAAAGAATTACACAAAACAAAAACTATAATGTAATACCGTTATTGTAATTGATAGAAAAATCCTTTTGTTTTTTTGAAACAACCATTAAAAAAAGTGTTCCCATTAACCTCTTAAGGATTAGGCTGTTTTTCTTTTTCTTTTGGACCCTTCATGACAAAGGCTGTTTTAACATTTTTGCAGTGCTGGTGTTTAGCTGTAATCCACCCCTTATCATATCATCTAATTTCCTATAAAAAGAAATAAATGACTTTTCTCACTTTTATTTGAAAAATCTTTTACTCATCTGCAAATGCTAATGAAAAAATATGTTAAATAGATTCTGATATTTGTATTGAGTTTAGAAATACTCAATGTTTTAATGTTTTGGGGGTTTATATAATAATAATAATAATAATATTTGTTATAGGTTATAGGGCAATAAGTAGCAGTTTGCTATTTCAAAACCATTTTTTTCCAAATCTGGTAATCCTGTCCCCATGTCCTACCTGGGACATCTTTGAAGCCAGCTAATTCATTTTACCCAATATTTCAATATTTTCAAAAACTAGACAGGTATTTCAAATGCTGGTATTTTAACACTTTTTACTAATTCTACTACCAGTCTTTGTCAAACTATTTTTGTTGTAGTAATATATATATATTTTCCTGCCATACAGTGGCAGTACTATCGGGGTAAAGCCTTCTTCCCGGACAAGAAGACGCTACAGCAAAGAAAGAGTTAAAAGAGAGGAACCCTCCCCCTTACCCATAAAGCCAGGCTTACCCTGAACGAGTCAGTTTTTCTTCTTGTCCCGTTCAGGGACGGACGGTCTACGGCAGGGGATGTTTCCCCGAAGATTCCTCGAACTGGTGAGGCGCAGGGGTTGCTGCCTGGGGGTCTTTATCCTCAGATTGCTCCCCGGGTGGTGAGCAGAGCGAGGTCCCCTCCGTAGCGTTGGAGTTACGGAGGGGTTTGGACGGAGCAGATTTATTTACCGGCTGTGCGCAGTTAGTGGAACGCACGCCCGGGTGGCGTTGCGTTCCACTGAAGATCCGATTGCGCTGCTGTGTATGCGCGTATCGGATCTTCTGGAGGGCGCCAAATTCAAACCTTTAAAAGGTTTGAAATCATTCTGTCTGTCTGCAGGGGCATTGTTCAGCACAGGATAGCGTGTCACCAGCCCCCCCACATGGTTCAGAGGATTTGGAGGTAAGATTTTTTATCTTTTCCTTCATTTTTTCTCTGCCTCCAGAAGATTATTTTGTTTATAAAAAAAAAAAAAAAGCCCGGTTTCTCCGGGGGATAAAGACAAGAAACCTGCTCCCACTCCAAGGAAGGCCACTTTTAAGTCAAAGCATGCAGCTTGCTCTGAGTGTGCTAACCCTCTTCCTGACGGATGCAGGAAAAAGATGTGTAATGCTTGCGCGGCAGAGCAACTTTCTAAAGAAAAGCAGAAAGACTTGCAATCCTTCCTGGGATGGTTCCAGGAAAACCTAGCGCAGACCTTTGAGGCTTTTCAAGTTTCTGCAGCTCAAGCCCATTCAAAAGTTTCGAGTAGGTCCTCCCACAAACGCAAAAGATCTCGGTCATCTTCCAGATCAAAGCTATCATCTGGTGAAATCTCTCAGTCCTCAAGCTCTACAACTTCGTTCAGTTCAGTGGAGGAGGCCGTTTTTCCTCCCCTAGAACTTCGGAAATTCACCAAAGAGGTGACTCGTATTGTATCAGACGAAGAGGTTAACAAAATTAAGGGCTTTCCTGTTCTTCCCAAGCTGAAGCTACTTATGGAAAGAGAATGGAAATACCCAGGGAAGAAGGTTTTTCTTTCCAAGCATTTTAAACACCTTTTCAAGCTCCAGAGTGATGAGTGTTGGGATGAGCCTCCTAAGGTGGTCGTCCAAATAGCTCAATTGTCGAAAAAGACAACCATCCCCATTGGAGGAGTCTCCGGCCTTAAAGACTCGATGGATAGGAGGATTGAAACTTCCTGCAGGCGTATATTCCAAGCATCAGGTGCCCAATCCAAAGCTGCTGTAGTCAGTGCAGTGGTCTCCAGGGCTCAAAGCTATTGGTTACAGGCCTTGGAAGAGTGCTTACCGGATGATCAAGACTCCGAAATTTCTCAACTACTTAAGAATTTGAGATTGTCCAATAGCCTTCTTACGGATTCCTCTCAGGAAATGGTGAAGACTTCAGCTCGCAATATGGGCTTATCCTCTGTGGCCCGCAGAGCTTTATGGTTACGATCCTGGTCGGCGGATACGGCCTCTAAGGCATCACTCTGTGATTTACCCTTTGAAAGGAATAAATTGTTTGGTGCTCCATTGGATAACTTAATTAAACAAATGTCTGACACTAAGAGGGCTCTTCCTCAGGATAAGCGTTCCAGATGGAATAGAAGGTATCCATTTAAAACCTCCAGGCCCTTTCAGGCTTCTTCCAGAGCGCAGAATTTTCGGAGTTCCTTTGGAGACAGATCGTCCTAAGAAACAAGAAAAGAGAAAATTCTGACAGAGTAGGGGGAAGGCTGTAGCAGTTCGCTCATGTTTGGGAACAGACTACGCGCAGCAAGTGGATTCGGGATCTCATTTCAGAGGGATACAAGATCAGATTTTCGTCACTTCCCAGAAGTCAGTTTCTGATTTCCTCATACCCATCCCAATCAAAAAAAATTGGCACTTCATTCGGCTTGCCTGTCTCTCCTTTCAAAAGGAGTCATAGAGAGGGTTCAGGCTTCACTTCACTTCCAAGGAGTGTATTCCAGACTTTTCCTAGTCCCAAAACCGGACGGATCCTTTCGCCCCGTTTTGGATCTAAAGAAAGTGAACAGCTGCATACCGTATCGCCACTTCCGAATGGAGAATTTATCTTCTGTCGCCCAGTTGCTTCAGCAAGGAGACGTTATGGCAACTTTGGACCTGAAGGACGCGTACCTTCACGTCCCAATTGCTCAGTCCTGCAGAAGATTTCTGAGGTTTGCAATCCGAATTCGTGGAGTCGTTCATCATTTCCAATTCAAGGCACTCCCGTTCGGTCTATCCTCAGCCCCAAGAATCTTCACAAAGATTTTGTGTCCATTGACTGCATCGCTGCGGGAAAAGGGGATTTATAGTTCCTAGTTTATAGTTCCCTACCTCGACGACTGGCTCCTCAAGGCCGAGTCTCCAAGGAAACTCCGGGCAGACCTTGCCACCACAATGCAGTTTCCGGAAAATCACGGCTGGATTATCAACCTCAAGAAGTCCAACCTCATCCCTTCCACCAGGATCCAGTTCCTTGGCTTAGGAGTGGATTCAATATCTCAAAAATATCTCAACGATTTCTTCCATTATCAAAAATCAAGAAGATCAAAAAGGAGATCAGGTCCCTTCAGTTACACCCAACTTGTACTGTCAGGAAAGCCATGAGCATCCTTGGTCTCCTTACGGCATCCATCCCGGCGGTCAAGTGGGCAAGAGCCCAACTGCGGCCCCTTCAATGGGATATTTTACAAAATTGGTCGAGACGAGAGGAAGACCTGGACCTAGATGTTACGATCGCAAGTCAAGTCTTATCCCACCTTACCTGGTGGAGGACGCCGTCGAACCTTTCCAGAGGCCTTTCTTTTCGTTCCCCCAAATGGGTGATACTTACCACGGATGCTTCCGGCATCGGATGGGGCGCCCATTTAAATTGTCTCTTCCGGCAAGGCGATTCGCGTCGTTCGGCCAATTTTCGGGAATTAAAAGCGGTTCTTCTTGCCCTC
Source organism: Spea hammondii (assembly GCA_029215755.1). Taxonomy (NCBI): domain Eukaryota; kingdom Metazoa; phylum Chordata; class Amphibia; order Anura; family Pelobatidae; genus Spea; species Spea hammondii. The sequence continues at coordinate 3,237,562 of JARDYJ010000011.1, read as the reverse complement.
GTAGCCTTCAGGACCCTGTTGGAAGGTCGTGCAGTGAGGATACAGTCGGACAACGCCACGACGGTTGCATACATAAACAGGCAAGGGGGTACTCGAGTAAGGAGCCTTCAGGTTCTGTGCTCTGTTCTGATGTGTTGGGCCCGGCAGCATCTGGCAGACATATCAGCTACACACATAAGAGGATGCGACAATACCATTGCAGACGATCTCAGCCGGCTAAGATGGTCACAAGCAGAGTGGTCTTTAACCAAGGGGACCTTCGCCTCCCTGGTGTCAAGATTTGGCCTCCCGGAGATAGATCTGATGGCGTCAAGAAGCAACAGGAAAGTTCCAGTTTTCGCCTCTCTCAACAGACGAGATTCTCCAGATTTCCTGGACGGTCTGTCCATGAGGTGGGATTTCCGTCTGGCTTATGTTTTTCCTCCAGTCGCATTGATTCCCCGCGTCCTCCAGAAGATCCGTTCAACAGAGTGCGGGTCCTAGCCGTCTTCCCATATTGGCCAAACCGCAGCTGGTTCTCACTCCTAAAACATCTAAGCCTAACGTGTTGGGAACTGCCTCTCTCAGATCACTTGCTGGACGATGGGGCTCTGCATCTGGATCAGCTACAGATGTTCAAGTTGACGGCCTGGCTACTGCAAGGATGATTCTGCGGGGTCAAGGTGTTGAGGATGATTTATCTGACTTGCTGTTAAAATCAGTTAGAGGCTCTACTTCAAAGATTTATTTTCAGGTCTGGAAGAAGTTCCTTCTCTGGTATGCCTCAAGGGACTTTTTTTTCGGTTTTTCCTCCTAAAATCAACTCCATTTTGCTGTTTTTGAAGGATGGATTTTCCGCGGGCCTTAAGTGTCTCTCTACCCTTAAAGGTCAGGTTTCGGCCCTTAGTCATTTTTTTCTGGAAGACCTAGCTTCGCAGTTGCTGGTCAGACGTTTTTTTAAGGCCATCACCATTCAACGTCCGCCAAGGAGGGCTCACTTTCCAGCTTGGGATCTTACGGTGGTTCTTCGCACACTCTCTGCTCGCCTCCGTTTCAACCCTTGGAGGAGGTGCCATTGAAGATCTTATCGTTTAAGACTGTTTTTGGTGGCCATTACTTCTGCCAAACGTGTGGGAGAAATCCAAGCCCTTTCTTCATCTGAGAAGTTTACCATCTTCCATCAGTATAAAGTTGTTCTCCACCTTCAACCTTCCTTTCTGTCGAAGGTCTTATCCAAATCTGCTATGAGTTAACCTCTGGTTCTTCCATCTTTTTTTCCATCTCCCTCCTCTCCGGAAGAAGCCAAATGGCACATGTTAGATGTCAAGCGAGCCCTTGAGTTGTATATTTCTAGGACTGCCTCTATCCGTTCCACTGACCAATTGTTCATTTCTTGGTCTGGTCGTTCGGCAGGGAAAGCAAGATGGATCACAAGAACTATTCGTATGGGCTATCAAGTCTCTGACGTTCCTCTGTTGTCTCCTATCACGGCCCACTCCACCAGGGCTGTGTCTGCTTCATGGGCTGAGAAGGCTTCTGCTTCACCGGAAGATATTTGCAAAGCGGCTACGTGGTCATCATTCAATACCTTTGTTCGTCACTACCGGCTAGACGTCTTCTCATCCTCTGCAGCGGATTTCGGGCGTAAGGTGCTCCAGGCAGTTGTTACCTAGGAGTTGGTTGCCCTCCCATTCTTTAGGGATCTTGGTACATCCCGATAGTACTGCCACTGTATGGCAGGAAAAATGGAATATGGTATTTCCTTAATACAGTGGCAGTACGGATTTCCCTCCCTAAATAAATTATTTTTGCATTCAGTTTTGTGTTCTTGTTATTTACTGACTAGTTCAGGGTAAGCCTGGCTTTATGGGTAAGGGGAGGGTTCCTCTCTTTTAACCCTTTCTTTGCTGTAGCGTCTTCTTGTCCGGGAAGAAGGCTTTACCCCGATAGTACTGCCACTGTATTAAGGAAAAAGGAATTTCCATTTTCTTTGTCCACAAAAATTGTACTTCAGGTATGAACTTACAGCTCCTGGTATTTGTCACTTCAAAACAACACCCCAATATGTGTTCAGCAACATCTCCCAAGTATTGTGGTACCAGTTATTTGGAGCAGAAAGGTCAAATTTGTGTTAAGCGCAATTCAGGTTTTCAACTTGGAATTTTGGCATCTGGTCCTTTTGCCCCATATCTAATTTGGGACAACTTTGAAGCTGGCCGAAAAAAAGACACCCCAGGGTATTACAAATAGTGGTAATTTAACACTTTCCATGCACTAATTCTTTTTTCCCCCACACAAATTGTACTTCAGGTATAATCAGACATCACCCATGCATAGGTTTGTCGAGTTGTTTGGGGACTAAAAGGCAACATTTAAGAGGTGAACATTTCTTTTGGAATTTTGATATCTGGTCAGTCTGCACCCATGTCCTATTTGTGACATCTTTGAACCCGGCTAATTTAATTTACCCCATCAAACCATAAAACGAGACACCCCATGGGTATTTCAAATACTAGTATTTTAACTCATTTTATGCCAGGATTTTTGTGAAAATACAGTGCTAATTTTAGGACTTCCTCATAAAAATAAACTTTTTCTTTACATCTTGTTGGAACTGGGTGGCTCCCCAGATGGTGACATCACTGTAGAATTATTTTTACAAAGATGACTATTTTTATTTTAAACAGCCCTCTTCATGTATTAAATGAATTTATATTTAAATCTGAATACTTATAATTTAAACCTTTCCCACTGAATTTTTGACACAAGCTTAGAATGTTTAAATTTAACCCTTTTGTGACAATGGCAGATTTTATTTTTGTACCGTTTGTGACAGGGTTTTTTTAAAATTGCTGAGGTGCGTGTGTTGAGCTGTAATTTTCTTCTTTCCAGTTTACTGAACCCACACACGTTATGTATTGGGTTTTTTTCAGGATAAGAAGGACTTTCTTTAGATGTCATTATTTTGCTCGTACCATTTACTATAAAAAAGTATAAAATATAGTGAAAAAAGGACATTTTCTGACCTTTATTTGAAAAAAATCTAAAAAAAGCTAATGAAAAAACCTGCTGAATAGATTCTACTATTGGTCCTGATTTTAGAAATACCCAATGCTTATGTTTTTTTTTGCTTCTTTCTGTCAGTTAATGGGCAATAAGTATAAGTAGGTTTTGCTATTCAGTGGTGTGGGCCCCCTCAATTGAAATTCCGTATTTTCATTTTTATTTTTTTTGTGCAGCCGCAACGGAGAACTGACTGACGCGGAGGAGAGGGGCGCCAAGCACTCACTCAGAAATAAGTTCAAAGAAACCACTTGGCGACCCTTACTCTTCTCCTCGAGGCCTTTATTGGTACAATTGCCGACTGGAATTTTGAAAATCAAAAACAGTGGTCTGTCTATTTCTTGGAAGGTTATGTCACGCCGGTGCTCCACCATAGAAGCCCCGGCGGAAGTGCCAGCAGCGGAGGTTGTCTATGCGCATCGAGCAGATTTACCTCTACCTACATTGAACTTACTATTGGCAACCTGGTATGCTCTATATTAGACAGTTCTGTTCTCAACATTGTAAATTTCTTAAACAGACCAGGTGCCAGTGTCTCCTCATGTTCAATTTCAACATTGGCTATTTTCTCAGAGATTGTGTGCAGTCCTGGCCGCGTCCCGCAAGGGAAGGCTCCGGGTAGCCGGAGCCCAGAAGTTCCCAGGTATGCATATTATGAATCCTTTTGACCCTCCATTGAGCTAATGACAAATCTTGTATCAGCTGTTTCAATTTTTGTCCATTCATTATGAAAAAATAAGCAATAAGCAATTTATAACCTTCATAAAGACTGGTAACATATAACTTTGCATAAGCGTTATACATGTAGGCCTATACATTACTGGGCCACATTGCTGGGTTTATACACTGGGACAAAAGCGCATACCTCCCAACTTCCACCTCTAGTCTAGGAGGTAAATTGTCTGTGCATGCTCACAATTCTGCACATGTGCAGAATGCATTCTCCGGTGTCCCAGACACTGGAGAATGAAATCGGGACCGCAGGATTGGTGTGTTGAATCTCCCTGACTGTTGTTGAGAGGCATGAAATCTACTAGCCCTCACAGTGGCCTAGCTTGCTAAAAATCTTTGCACTGAAATTAGTGATATTCTTTTATTTATAATTTTAGTTAGTGAACAGCAATTTCTAGCTTCGCATTACACAGCATTTTGCCCAGTCTCAACAATTGCTTCTCTTCCCTTACCTCAAATAGTTGATGTTGCAGTGGGAATCGTAGAAATGCTGCAAAAAGCAGCAGGTAGATTTCAGGATTGTTGATGTTACAACAGATGTCCTGAAGAATGTCAAATCCAGAAAACAGTGGGAAGCTGCAGACTGGTATTCTGGATGTGTTTCTAATGTTATCTACAGAGGATTTAGAAGCATAAAATACTTACATGGAAAAAAGCCATTTTGGAGGAATAAAGTATACATGTATTTAAATGCTCTATACCCGTCATTTAGCAAAACAAATTACTCATTGATTTGGAAAAATAGTTACAACAAAAATAGACAACCTTTCAAATAATTAAAACATCAGATTCACTACAGGAAAGCTTACTCACAGTTTAGTGAAAAAATAAATAGACAATGGATGGAACATTTTGCAAATACTTGACATTAACAAAAAATTGAAAATATGGAAGAACAATGTTAAAATACACAGTTTTAAAGTAGTACTTTTGCTTTAGATATGCATTCATGGGATATTCTATGGGCAAATGTTGCAAAATGTTTAAATCATTTGCTAATTTTTATCAGAAATCCATAAAATAAAAACGTTGGGATTTCAAAGCACTTTAAACATACTTTAGGATGAATGTCAGTCTCGAGAGAGCCTTAAATTGCAGAATATTCTCAGTGGGTTGTAAGGCAGTGTAGTCCAACTGATAAAGCTCCATGGTAAGTAATACAGCCATGTAAGTTAGATGGGACTTGCCAAAATTGCATTACTTTAACATAGTACAGTGGCGTTGGGAGGGGGGGCATGCCCCCCAACTGAAACGCGTAATTTTTTTTGCAGCCGTGATTTAACGCGGAGGAGAGAGAGGGATGCCAAGTGGTCGCTCAAGAATAAGTTTTCAGCAACCGCTCGGCGCCCCTCACTCTTCTCCGTGAGGCCTCTGTCTTGGTCGCGGTGCCAGCATTTCATGATAAAATGCTCAGCAGTGAAACCCCGTGCACCGCGGCAGAGCATCGAGACAGAGGCCTTGAGCTCCCACCGCAGGACCCTTACAAGGTATGTGAACTTCAAGGGGGGGAGAGAAGGTAGATAGGAGTAGATAGCGAGAAGAAGGGAAACAGGGGTAGATAGTGAGGATGGGGGTTAGATAGTGAGAAGGGGTGAGAGGGGGTAGATAGTAAGAATATTGAAATAAAGAGTCGGAATGAGTGAGAGAATAAATTAATTCATGTGTGTATGAATTGTGTGAATGAGTGAGAGCATAAATGATTGTGTGAATGAATTGAGTGAATTAGTGAGTGACTGTAAAAGTGTTTGTGTGTATCATACGTGTATAATTGATTTGTGGAAAGGCAAAGATGGCAGAAGCAGGGTGTTTAAGCTTTAGGGACCCAGGCACAGGTAGCGTGTTTATGGGACAAAGATGTTTTACACTGGGTTGTTTGGGGACAAAGATGTCGTTCACTGGGCTGTTTGGGGACAAAGATGGCAAGTTATCTGGGTGCTGGTCAGGTTCTATGTGGGCAGTGTGGACGCCAGGGCTGGCTTTGGGGTGTGCAGTGCAACCTGTGATCTATGCCTGTAATTTAGGAGGTTTTATACAAGCCCTTCTGCCCGTTAGTTCCGCCGGGGCTTCCATGACTGAGCACCGGAAAGGTCATTTCACGCCGGTGTTCTGTCATAGAAGCCCAGGTGGAAGTGCCATCAGTAGCGGAGGTTGTCTATGTGCATTGCGCAGACGGTCACCAGCTGCCAGGGAGAAGCAGATGCATGCAGACAACGGCACTTCCGCTGGGGCTTCTATGGTGGAACACTGAAAGGTCATGTCACTCCGGCGCGCCATCACAGAAGCCCCCAGAGGAAGTGCCAGCAGCAGAGACTGCCAGAGAGAAGTATACAGGTCTGCTGCAGTGCTGCAGGGGATCTGGATCTTGTAGTCAGACCTCTATTTGAGGTTGAATACCTTGAATATAAGACTAGGGGTATTTTTCAGAGCATTTAGCAGGAGCTAATAATAAAGAATAAAAAATTACTGCCAGTTTAGCTGTTATTTTACTTAAAAAAAGAGATAAGTACATATTATGTACTTAAAAATGCATGTGGGTGTGCTCATATTCCTTGTTTTGCTATACTGGAATTTCAGCAGCACTCCAAAATCTGCTTCCCTCTCTATTTTTGTGACAGGGATACTGGACAGCAGCGACAGAAGTGGAGCGGAGACCAGTATGCAGGAGAAACAGGCACGGTATTTAGATAATCAGTCCCAAAAACGAAGTCAAGGAGAAGCCAAAAATCGGTACACAGGTGCAGGAGCCTTTTAGTCGCCAAGGCCAAGGAGGAACCAAAAGGATAAACGTAGGCAAGCCGGGTCCGGTACACGAAGGGTCAATAAATAGAGGAGTCAAGGCAAGCCGGGTCTGGTACACGAAGGGTAGGTAAGTAGAGGAGTCAAGGCAAGCCGGGTCTGGTACACGATAATCAGCAAAGAGAGCACTCAGGAGATACGTAAGGAAGCACAATAACTGAGCACTGAGCAAAGCTCAGTGCTCGTTTTTAAACTTGCCGCTCGGCTACGCCCCGCCCCTCGGGGCGGGACAGCATCCGAGCGCACACTCTGTGTTCCCTGAAAGAGAACAATAAAGTTAAGCTAGAGGGCGCGCGTAGGAAGACGAGAAGATGGATGCCGCGGCGATGGAACCCGTACCCGCGAGTAGCGGGTACGCAGCGCTGGACCCGGTACCCGCGGGTAGCGGGTACTCCGGTGAGTCGCTGCGGCGAATTCTGACCGCAGGACCCTGACATTTTGTGACGTTTACAGGTCCTGACCAGGCCCAAAGGTTACACTCCCACCTACTACCTGGGGGTCTGAGTAATGGTGTCCAGAGAGGGCTTTAAGTTGTAGAATATTCTCAGTGGTTTAAAAGACAGTACAGCCTCACTGATTCAGCTTCATAGTAAGCAATATGGCCATGTAACATTAGACTGGACACCCCTTACAATTAAAGTACTTTGACATAGTAGTGACAAGCAATATATTGCCATACAATATGATGGAATCCCCAATATGTGTGCTCAAAATAACTGCTTTTAAGCACTGGGTGTGCACTGATTTCAGGGTTTGCTGGAAAATATAGATGATGTTTTTGGTAGCCAAAACCAATACAATGTGTGACAATGTGGAGGCAACTTTTTTCATAGCTCTAAAGGTCACAGGTAAAAGTTTTCACATTTCACATTCTGTGTGTACAACTTTTTCTAACTTTCATATAGAATTCTATGGATATGTTACTGGCATCTATCTAACATCAAATGTTGGACTAGATAGACAGATATACAATACTAACCCATTTGTATGTGCATATCATATGTACTGTTTTCCACATAGGCCCCAGCTCTGGCCCTCTCCTTGAAGCGAGTAAGTAATCCCTGGATTTGGAGAAAGTGCGCAATTAGTCTCATCCCCAGGGCAACACTAGATGCATGGATGGAAGGTCGGACAAACAGCAAGAACCAGTCAGTTCCAAGAGTGATCAGCACCTCCTCCTGCTGTCTGGAATTTAAAGAAAGTAACAAAAGTTAAAGATATTTCAAAGGACTGGCCCACACAAGGTATGTATATAAAAGTATATTTAAATGTATCTGAAATTTGACCTTTTATAAAGTATGGCCTACATGTAAGCTCCCTGACAAAGGGAGTCATGTGGCAGTGTTACAAGTGAAATGCAATTTCTATGAGATAAAATACTTTTATATATATATGTATATACACATATAAACAGTCTGCTGTTTGAGCATCAGATCGGGTGAGTATGGGGAGCTGATGACCAGTTGCACACCAAGCATTTGCCCGGTCCAAATCTGCCTATGCTATTTTCTGTTGTGTTGTATGTGTCCCTGCGGCAGGACGACGGCAGCAACTCGGCCGCTCGCACCGTAAGGACAAGTTGCAGTGAAGACAGGGCTCTCAGCGAGGTGACATGAGGAGGCAGGGACATCAATGTGAGCTGCACCATGGACACGGTTCATGGAGGTAGTGGACTCGGTGAAGGACGCTATCATTTAAAAAAAAAAATTAAAACAATGCTAAATAGTTCCCCCAAGGTTACAATATTACATTTCCTAAGGCCCAAAACACTCACCTGTCCATACACACACCTATTCACATTTGTCCTTACACATAAACATCCTAGTATAAACTTGCCCTTGCAGACAAACTTGTCCTAACATACAAACTTTCCTTAACACAAACACGTTCAAAACACTTACAAGCTATATATGTGCAAATGGACCAAAAAACGATTTGGACACTCACTCAAGCTCTCAGAATGTCTCTCTACCTCCTCTGTCGACTACTTCCATGTCTCGCAGGTCTGCTTCTGTCTCTCACATATTATTCTCCTCTCTTTTCTCTCTTTGCCCGCCTCTCCACGGACATAACCTCCCAGGAACTCCCGGAAGTTTAAAGTTTAAGACCTTAAAGTCATGTAACCACAAAATCTCATGTGTAACCACAAAAAACCTAGGGTGGAAGATGTACAGTGCATAGAGCAGGGTACAAGGACAGGAGAATTCAGTGTAGTCGGTCAAGCAAAGACCATATACAAAAAATCATCAAAACCGTAGTCCAAAAACAAGCCAAGGACAAGGTCAGGAGCAGGCAGGAGTCGTCGGAGGCAAGCCAGGGGTCAACACAAAGAAAATCATAGAATGAATCAGATAAACTGCAAGGAGACTCTATAACAGTCAAAGATAAAACCTAATGACTGATTTGAATAAACCACACTAAGTAATCCCTGCGCTTCTGGTGATTGGAGAGGCAGAGAAAAAGGCATAGGTATATCCCTTTAATTGGTGGTTCACCCATGTGCGGGACCAGGCGGCCATCTTGAATTTGGTTGGGCTCTGGAAAGATGTCGTTGAGCACCTCCGTGTTTACCACCTGGAGGTGCCACTAGGAGTCTTTCAAATGGCTGCAGCAGTGGAAGAAGCTGTGGTTGTCTGTGCAGGTAAGTCAGAGAGAACATCATATTAACATACTCCATATCACACACACACACACATACTTGCTCACACATTTACACATCCATGACCACACACTTACACAAACACGTTGATGCTCACATACTTACACATACACATCCATTTTTACACATACATACATACACATTCATGCTGCGACACATATATGCTAAAAAAAAACCTTCTGCACTCTCACTCTAACATACATACAGTCAGACATGCACACTTCCTCCCTTATTCTCTGTCTTTCCCTTAATCACACCCGCAGCATTCTCTTTCGCTGCTCACACATGTGCGAGCAGCCTTGCTTTTAACCGTGGGTCACATAACGTTGCGTTATGGGACCTTGCTGCGTTCTTGCCTCCCTGGGCTGATGAGTGGCACCTGGGGTGAACCGGCCCTCCCCCCAAGTACACCACTGCCAGGAATAATATTCAATGGAAGAGGAAGGGAACCACAGGCAAGGTTAGGGGGCCATCATGCAAAGCGAAGTGTTTGTTCCCCCTTCTCACTATCTACCCCCCCTCTCCCTCTCTTCTCATAATCTACTCCCCCTCTCCCTCTCTTCTCATACTCTACCCCCCTCCCTCTCTTCTCATACTCTACCCCCACTCTCCCTCTCTTCTCATAATCTACCCCCTCCTCTCCCTCTCTTCTCATAATCTACCCCCCTCTCTTCTCATAATCTACCCCCCCTCTCTTCTCATAATCTACCCCCCTCTCCCTCCCCTCTCATAATCTACCCCCCTCTCCTTTCTCATAATCTACCTCCCCCTTTGAAGTTCACTTACCTTCCAGAAGTCCTGCGGTGAAAGCGCAAGGCCTCTGTCTCCCTGCTCTGCAGTCCGCCGCGGTGCGTGCTGCTTCGCTGCTGCTGAGTGCCAGAATATGATGTCATATTCCGGCACTCAGCATGGCGCACCGGCACCGCAACCAAGCTAGAGGCCTCGCGGATGAGACGGATCGGCGCCGAACGGTTGCTAAAAACTTTATGAGCAACCGCTCGGCGCCCCTCTCTCTCCTCAGCTTAAAAAAAAAAACGCGCTTTGTCCCAGACTGAGGCTGCCCGGGACTTAAAGTCCCATTGCGGGACTGTCCCGGGCAATCAGTGACGCGTGGTCACCCTACTGAGCAACCGGCAAAACTGAGGCCAGCAGAAACAGATTGGTCTGCAGCAAATTGACCCAAATTGACCCCAGGTGCTTACACAGAATGGCACTGTACGATGCAACAAATCCCGCTGCAAACTTTGCCAAAACATATGTGACAGTAACACAGCCAGCCACAACAACAAAACATACCCCTTTAAGGATTAATACTTGTGCACATGTGCAAAAGTGGTGTACATCATACAGTGTTCAGCATGTGACAATTGCTACATTGGAGAAACTGGCCTTGAGCTGCATCTCAGAATGAACCTGCACAGAAGCTCTATCAAAAACCACGAGGAAGACAAATATTGCTTCACTCAGAAAAATCTCTCCATCCAAAACCTGAAAATTAAAGCACTCAAAGGGAATTTTAAAGACTTCCAGGAAAGGAAAACATTTCAGATTAAAATTATACCATATTTCAACACCATAAAGGAGGGACTTAATGTGAATTCTGGTTTCCTGACACACTTTAAATGAACATACTTTAATATATGTCTAATTGTTATAATTGTCTCTGATGTGTTAATGTGTTTATTTCCAGTAAAAAACAGAATATCGCAGCAAAAATAAGTAAAAAAACAGAATATCGCAGCAAAAATAAGTAAAAACCAGAATATTGCAGCAAAAATATGGCTGTTTACTGGCTGTATTTCTTGGAATTTGAGGAGTCCTTGCAGATATCCACTTTAAGGAGAGTATTTTGGTCTATTTTTTTGTATATACTAATGTGTTTATTGGTTTTCTTATGTTTATTTGGCCTCTGGTTATCTATCAATCACTGTGCATTTAACAACTCCAGGCCCATCATTTATGATGCCCCACTCAACCCCCCCTTCTCTAACACCATCACTTGTTTTAAGTGGTAACCTCTGTCATGTTGAGTAGTATTGCTTCAGACCAGAAGAAAAGAGGATAACTCTCGAAAGCTGTATTTTAAATATTATGTTAGTCCAATAAATCACTGCATACTGTATATATATATATATACCATATTTGCTCAATTATAAGATGACCCCCCAAAATGTGAATATTAATTAAGTAAAAAAAAGCCTGAATATAAGACTGCCCTACAGGAAAATAAGTTTTACTAGTAAATATTAATTCACATGTAAAAAATTTCATATTTAATAAAAACTATGATTGAGAAAAATGATTTTTTGTTTTAATTTCCTTTTACTTGCCACTCTGTCCCAGTTATGCACATCTGCCCCCCAGATATGCCTTATGCCTCATTTGCCACTCTGCCCCCCAAGAAATGCCTTATACCCAGTGGCGTCGCCGGGGGGGGGAAGAGGGGGCCATGGCCCCCCCTACATTATGCTGTTCCCCGCTACTTGTAATTATTGCCCAATAACATGTAGAAAAAAGCAAAAAAACATAAAAACATTGGGTATTTCTAAACTCAGGACAAATAGTAGGATCTATTTAGCAGTTTTTTACATTAGTTTTTGCAGATGAGTAAAAGATGTTTAAAAAAAAATCACCATATTTTATCTTTTTTTTTTATAGTAAATTATATGATATGATAAAAATAATCAAATAATCAAGAAAGCCCTGCTTGTTCTGAAAAAAACAATATATAATGTGTGTGTGTGCGCAAAATGAGAGAAGAAAATTATAGCTAAACAGTAACACTGAAAAATGTTAAAAGAACCATTGTCCAAAAGTGTACTACAAAAAAGAAACAGTCTTGTCATTAAGGGGTTAATACACTAGAGGACCGTGTACTGGTTCTATATATATATATATATATATATAATATTTTTTTGGATAAACTTTAGTTGTGTTTGCAATTGGTTGACATCCATGAGAGTTTTGTGTATTCTTTGAAGAAAATATCAAAGGGTTAAACAATAAAGAGAGTGTTTCTTATTTCTGGACCCAAGACTCATCGAGCCGCTTCTGTTACCATGTCAATAGGAAAGGAATGTGTCTCAAATTCAAACCTAAAGAACATCTGAAATCTCAATAGCAATGACCAACCACACCTGTCTAATAGGTGCAATAAAAACTGCAATAAATGCAATAAAAACTGACAAAGAGAAAGTAAGAAATATGCTCACACCAATTGAATCCCAACATCAGCAATGGCAGGAGAATCTTCTCCCAGTTGCCCTCCTCTTGATGACCTTTCACAGGGAGTGATAGGCACACAGTAACAAAAATATTAATATATATATATATATATATATATATATAATTGCTAACAGCAATCACACTCCTATCATGCCAAGTCAGCTAGTACATGCTGGAATCTGGGTATGCTTGGGCATGATAGGAGTGTGATTGCTGTTAACGATCGCTTCGGTGCATCCCTAAGCCAGACAATGAAGTGGTAGGCCTACACGACATCAACGTTTGACCTAGTATATAGTGATAGGAGTTATGCTGCACTATTATCAATATCTGGCTCAATGTATAGTGATAGGGATTACGCTGTACCACCGTCAATGTCTGCCTCAGTATATACTGTTAGGTGTTATGCTGTACCCCCGTCAATGTCTGCCTCAGTATATAGTGATAGGTGTTATGCTGTACCCCCGTCAATGTGTGCCTCAGTATATAGTGATAGGTGTAATGCTGTGCCACCGTCAATGTCTGCCTCAGTATATAGTGGTAGGTGTTATGCTGTACCACCGTCAATGTCTGCCTCAGTAAATAATGATAACAGTAATGCTGTACCACCTTCAATGTCTATGCCAGTATATAACGATAGAAGCTATGCAGTTTTAAAGTGTTTGTGGGGGGGTGCCACATACAGGATCCGCCCCAGGTGCCAAATACTCTAGGTAGGCCCTTGTCTAGAAGCAAAACCCCAGAAGAGAAATAGTTGCATCCCTGCTTTTTTATAGTTTCTATATCACCATTTAAGCCTGACAGTCTTTTTTTCCAAATCAACTTTTCGTGGTGCAAGTTTCACAGGATTAATAGTTTAACTACTCCACTATTGGTGCTAATACTGCTGCAAATATAGGTAATCATAAGACTCACTCCAGAGACAGACAAGAGAAAGAGGGGCACATCAGCTCAATCAGAACACCTAGCAGCTGATTACGAAGGCAAACGTTCCGCCAGAGATCGTTGCTGGTATCTGCAGGAAGTAAAAGAGAGAGTCAAACAGTAACAGTGAAGAACAATATGAAAAATCAAATTGCTGCATCAAATGGATGTGGAAGAAACTTGGTTGACAGTACTCCTGCTTCAAAATCATTAGCCCCCCATTTGTGTACTGGAGCAATACCCGTTTTTGGAACAGATTCCATCTGCCTTGTCTTGGTGTTTATTTCCATAAGCTCAAACTATTTGTTGCATATATGTGTGTGTATACATATATTATGAATTTAATGGTTACTGATCTAAATTATTTACTATGTAAATTGGACTCAGGGATTCACTCTCTACTTTTATAGCATTTTTACCTTATCAATTCAATAGTATGCGCAGGACTTACATTGAAGGTACAACAGTCTGAAAGTATCTCATCCCATTATATGCCAAACCAAATAATAGTGAAATAAAATTCCCCCATCTCCATAGTAAATGTATTATGAGTAAATGTTGATTGCACATGAAGCTCATATAGGTGAAAGTGGGCACACATGAAAAAGAGTTAAATGCTATACTTGTGGAGTTGAACCCCTTTTTCCAGCTATCACACTCATCTGGGAAAGTTAGGAATGAAGTGCCCATTCATCCAAAAGAACATTTGTAAGGCCAGATACTGATGTTGGATGAGAAGGCATGGGTCCCAATCAGTGATTCAATTCATTCCAATGTTGTTCAATAGTGTTAAGGGCAGGGAGTTCCTTCCCACCAAACTTATCAAACCATATCTTTATGTACTTTGCTGTGCACACAGGGGCAAAGTAATGCTGGAACAGAAAAGGGCTTTTCCAGAACTGGTGCTACAAAGTTGGAAGCATTCAAACGTCTGAAATGTCTTGGTATACTATAGCATTAACATTGCCCTTCGCTGGAACTAATGGGCCTAGCCCAAACTCTGAAAAAAGCCCCTGGCAAGTTTCTTTTGTCCACCAAACTTTACAGAAGGAACTGTACATTTCAGTGGGTAGTGTTCTCCGAGCATTGGCCAAACCCAGATTTCAACACACAATTATAAACGCTTGTCAAAAACATTTTGAGCTCAAACACTGTGGGGAACAATTAAACCTCCTATCTAAGGTCTTACAACATAGATATGTTGCAATGTGAAAATATTACAATTAAGCACCTGACAGCGAAGGGTCTTGTGGAAGTAGTTTCGATTCATCAACTGATGGTAGAGGCAATGTGCTAACAAGGAGGAGACCCAGTCTGCAAGAGAAAGCATAGCTTATTTCCAACTTTTCTCCTTTCTTAATATCCTTTCATTCTCTCCATCAATTCATGACATTCAACACACGACTCTACAACATTTCTTTGCCTTGCTTGTAAAAAAGGAACATAACCCCTGTCATGAAAGTCAATCCTCATTGCCTGGTAAGGCACTCTATAACCTTTCACTAGTCTGTTTCCCTAATTCAATCTTTACAGTACACTCATTTTCCAGCTCTTCCCATGGGAAAACTTGAGCATTCTGTTATTGTTCGGTATTACAATCTTGTTTATGTAATTAGATTTAAACATATATGACATATACTGACAATAAATAAATTATGATACGCAGACATTTAAAAATATGAAATGCCTCCATTTTTTCATGAGAAGTTAAGCTGGAACAGTAGCCCAAGATGCTCTTAAATCATTACTTTTCTTTCTTTTTTTTCTCCCCCTTATTTGGTCCATTATTTTTGCTACATATTTTTTTCTTCACTTGTTTTTTTGTTGTCTTTTTTATGATGTATCTCTTTATGAAAATTAACCTGCACCTCTTGACTATGTACTCTTGGGTTATTGTGAAATGTATCAAATTCAAGAGGAGCTGTAAATCTGTTGAAAGATGCTTTACTACCTATGTATTCACAATCTGCATTGTTATGGTAATAGGTAATGATGAAATAAAAATATATTTAAAAACAAATTCCCCACCAAATAGTCTTATGGAGGGCTTTTTTTAGCTGGTTTTACCTCAAGAAGTTCTTCCGGCTAAAGGAGGAGATAAGAGAATAGCTAAGAAGGCTGCATATGAGGCGTATTTTTGTATGGGTCATCCGGGGATCATTAAGAAGGAATATGAGCCTGTCAATCAGTGGTACCTGCTGAGTGATTTGAATATACCTAATAAGGGAGAAACCATTCAATCAATTTCCAAACTTAATGTTACATACTTAATATATAATATATATTATGTAAACATTCTATTTTACACCTTCAAATACATATGTTTTAGTTTTGTTTTTATATGGGTTATACACTATATGACCAAAATGTGGACACCCTTCCTAATTACTCAGCCTAGGTGTTTCGGCCACACCCATAGCTAGCAGGTATATAAAATCTAGCACACGAGCATGCCATCTCTATAGAAAACCATTGGCAGTAGAATAGGTGAGACTGAAGAGCTCAGTCACTTGGCACTGTCATATGGTGCCATCTTTGCCACAATTTCTGCCCTTGCCACTGTAAGTGCTATTATAGTGAACTGAAAGCATCTAGGAGTAACAGCTCATTTACAACATATTAGACCATTCACAGAGTGTGTCCACTTAGTGCTGAAGCATGTAAAAATTGCCCCCTTACCTTAACATACCATCACTCACTACAGAGTCACAAACTGGGCAGACCAGCACAGCCACCCAGAGCCCCCCGAGCCTTCGATCACTCCCACGGAGCGATTCTGTAGGCAATCGCGTTTTCAGCTGCCACAGGCAGCTTCAGGTAAGGGGGTTGCTTGTTGATTGATTGCCACAACATTCCCCTGCTGCCTGATCGCTCCATAAGAGCGACAGTGCAGCGTTAACCCCTTCAATGCTGTGGCATTTTAGGGGTTAATACCCATTTTGTAAGGGGCTCTGCTGCTGGTCTGCCTGGAAGCCCAAAAAACAAGCCCCCACAATCCTTTTGATCACTCCTACAGGAGTGATCAAAGAAACTCCTCCCTGCAATCGCCGGTGTAAACATTGAAATGCGCACGTTCCAGTTTTGACTCCACAATATCTGAGAAACATGACTTATCTATGCATGTGGGGTATCGCTGTACTCGGGGGGTGGGGTGTTACTGAACACAAATCAAGACCTATTTTGTTCTTTCACATATCCACTCAGAAAAATAAACATGAAACTGCAAAGTGGATGTGAAAAATATTTTCTTTTTTGTTACACTAACTTTGGAAGACACTGGTGCGGAATCAGCTGCATGGGACAGGCCAATATGCCTCTAACTAGATTCCCTGAGCTTTCTAGTGTTTGCAAATATATAGTTTTAGGGGTTAAAATGAAATATGGGACCTCTACCGTGTCTCAGATGAGACATGGACCCAGCAAACTGATCTGTCAAAATACCATGTTTGAAAACTGTAATGCGCATGTTCCAATTTTGAACCAGCAGTGCCAAAGAGACATGCCCTACCCATGTATATGGGATATTCCTGTACTCGGGGCTGTTTCTGAATACAAATCACAAGTTGTTTTAATAATTTCATGTACCCAGGGGAAAAAATACTGGCACTAAAATGGTTAAATCAAAAGTGTTAAAATGTCCCAAGTAAAATACTTTGGGATGTCTTCTTTCAAAAAATATATACTTTTGTTGAGCAGTTTTTCTTTTTCTGGACGCTTTTGGGGCGCAACTCCCAGCGTACCACATTTAAAAAAAAAATCTTGTTTAGACATAGCAAAAAAATCCCGGTCCTGAAGGGGTTAAACAGGTGCAGAATCAAAATAATGACACCTAAAGAATGCCCTTTTTGTCCTGACAAAAAAACAACCCCATATATTGCTTGTGTGGGTTCAGTAAATGATAAACAAGAAAAAAAGCAAAACACGAGCACAAGAGAAATGTTAAAACAGCCACTGTCATGAAGGGAACAAAAAATTAAATCAGCCATTGTCACAAAGGGGTTAAACTAGGGGGGGCAATAAACACTGGGCTAAACAGTGTAGAAAATTAAGTTAGTACCTATCTGGGTGGATCTGGGTCTAGGTTGGTACAAATAATAGTGTGAAGCCTATAAACCACTTCAAAAAGTGCTAGGGAGTATAACCCCCCCACAAAAAAAGACAGAAGGTGCCTATAACATGTGTGTTATACAAGATTGCAATGTAGGGACTAAGATCTGAATCACACCACAAAAAAAAAAGTTTTAGATTGCAGAAAAAATGACATATAAAATAAGAATGTGTGTAAAGGAGTCATTATCAGACTAGAGGGATTTAAATGGAGTCCAAGAGAAATGGCATTATTTAAAAGTTGAATTATTTAAGGTAACGGAAAATTGTATTAGCCTTGTTGGTAAGAGCAAAAAATTTAAGAAACCACTGTGATGCTCTGTAGAAGTGGCCAAAATAGTTTAAAAATGCATTAAGCATTTAGACATAATAAAAAAAAAACAAAGTAAGAAAGCTAGATTTGTAAGATTAGGCAGAAAGAGGCAAAGCAATTTAGCAATCAACTTCTAAAGCACATGTAGAAGATAAAATAGCTCAGTCACTAAAAAAGGGGAGACAAAACATTTTCATGCGTAAATGAGAAAAGGAATGATTAATTAAATTAAAAACAAAAGAAGGAAGGTATGTAGAAGAGAATAAAGATCTAGCTGACTGCCTCAATGAATATTTGTGTTCAGTTTTTACAGATAAAAATGAAGAAAAAGGTTAGGAAAAAAGACTTATGAGTCACTTGATACATGTGAGTTTATAGAGGAAGAGGTTCTACTTCAGCTGTCTAAGGTAAAGATATATACGCCTGATGGGATACAGCTAAGGTTATGTAAACCTTTTTGGCTTTTGGTATACTAGCAAAACTGTTAACTGATTCATTTAACCAATCATTATTAAGGGGAGTAGTTCCCGGAGATTGGAAAATAGCAAATGTACCGATTCACAAGAAAAGTGGTAAGAAGTATGTGGGCAACTATAGGCCAGTACGTCTTATGGCAGTAGTGGGGAAATTTTCTCTAATATTTTTATAAGTGATACTACAGAATGACTTGATGGCTTGGTGATGACACAAATATTGTCAACAGGGTCTATGTTCTTTGATGGGATAAGCCAAATGGCAAATCATTTAGGAAAACTAGAAATCAGAACAGTGGCAACTGATGTATAATGTGAGAGCAATGTGTGCAAGATAAAGTATCTGGGGCATAAAAAAACCCCAAGGGCAGAGTATAGGATATTTCATACAGTCTTAACCTCAACCTCTGAAGAAATGGATTTAGGGGTAATTATTTCTGATGATTTAAAGGTAGGTCGACAATGTAATATAGTAGCAGAAAATAGTAGCAGAATGTGTGGTTGTATAGGGAGAGGTTTTAGCAGTAGAAAGAGGAAAGTGCTCATGCAGAGTACTGGTTAGACCTCACTTGGAGTACTGTACACAGTACTGGAGACTGTATCACCAGTAGGATATAGATACTTTGGAGAGAGTTCAGAAAGGGGATACTAAACTGGTTCATAGATTGCAGGATTAAATTTACCTAACATGTGTAGCTTGGAAGAAAGACCAGACAGGGGATATGGTATGAAACAGGCGGAGAGTATATTTAAAAGAAGAAAAACTACAACAAGAGGACATAGTGTTAAATTTAGAGGGGCAAATGTTTTAAAGTTATATCAGGAAATATTACTTTACTGAAATGGATATATGGAATAGGCTTCCAGCAGAAGTGGTAGAGATTAATACAGTGAAAAAGTTTAAGCACACATGGCATAGGCGTAAGGGTATCCTAGACGTAAGATAAGGCAAGGGACTAAGGAAAGTATTCATAAATTGTGCACCGTAGATGAGCTGAATCACAGTCTATGTTACTATGGGTGTAAGTATGTTAGTGTGTAAGTATGTTACTGTGGGAGTGTAAGTATGATACTGTGTGTATGTTAGTGTGTGTAAGTATGTTTGTATGTTACTGTGTGTGTAAGTAGATACGTTAGTTTGCGTAAGTGTGCATACGTATGTTATTTTGTTTGTTTGTAGGAGGAGCTTAGGGATCCCAACCGTATGTCTCACAGGAGGCCCGGTATTTTTTGTTTCGCCACTGGGTAGAGAGGCAGTGGTGTGTGTGGTGTATGTTTATTTTAATTCTATGGTTTTACATATCTGGACATAATAACAATCATCTGTTCCTTAACAAAAATTAGGTAAATACAACCTCAGATGAACAACAGCACATGATTTATATATATATATATATATATATATATATATATATATATATATATAGGTTGGATAGTATGTACATGTATATAAGTGTGGTGTTAACTTGTGTGTGCGTATGGACTTGTGTGGATTTCTTTATGGCATTAGCATGAGTGTGTATATCCACATGTAGTGTTATAGTGTGTGTATTGGTGTATGGTGTTAGCATGTGTGTGTGCATGCTACTGTAAGGTGTTAATGTTTGTGAGAATAGAAGGTTAGCATGTCTCTGTTATCGATGTTGTTAGAGCATGTAAGTGTATGGCGTTAGCATGAGCATATGTGTGTTAGTATTTGGTGTTAGCATGTGTGTGTGGGTGTCAGTGCATGATGTTATTGTAAGTATCAGCCTAAGGTGTTGGAGCGTCAGGGGTGAGACTACGCACAGTGGCGCCTGGGAGAGGAGGAACACAAGAATGTGTGTATGTAAAAGTACGGTGGTAGATTGAGTGGGTGTTTAAGCGAGTTAGTATGTACACGTGTTAGCCATAGGGGGCCTTGAAGAAATACTGCACTCAGATGCCAATAAACCCAGGTTTCCCTTATTCTCCTAAGGTGTGCTAATGGGAGAATTTTAAGGTGGAGTGATGTGTGGGACAGTGGGATGGTATGGGGCAGGCTGATTGGAGGGCCATGGGGACTCAAGCAGAACAAATGGAGAAAGCAAAGATCCTTGTGCTCTTTGCTATTTAATGCTCTTTCCATGGTTTTTTTGGGGGTTTTTTTGTTACCTAAGTTTGCTATTGTTTAATCGCTAGCAAAATTAAATAATCTTTAACTATGTTGATTAAATTGTTCTTACATCCTTTGTCGGAGTTAGCATGAGAATGTTTGGAATATTTGAGTATTTGTTAAGTTATTCCATAGATGATTGCTTCAAATTATATAATATACTCAACACAAATCAGAATGTCTTTTCCCCATCAGTTATACCTAAACTTATCACAACAGGATCACAGATTCACCCAACTACATGCTATTAATTGAACTGTGTGAACTAAATATACACTGATATACTACATCATGATGCCCTCCATTTATCACTAATATCTTTTTGGCAATTTGCACATTATATAAAAAATACACATATAATTCAACGTACTGCAATTGCGATCAACCTTAACATATTTCTCAGTTACTTACTTTGTTAAATAATATTTGCAACAATAGCTATATAATACATAACTTTAATGGATCAGATATTTTTTACCTGTGACATTTGAGAAGGTCCTCTAGGTGTGCCAGCAGAGCTAAATCAAGATCACCTGGGGACTCCAGCCAAAGCTATAGAAAAAAATTACGGTAAATAATGTAAAAGAGACATAATGGTTAACATTTTGCAATATATTCCTCCTCTTTTGGAAGAGGTTACGTAATGTATAGATAAACTGTCAAAACGATGCTGGAATCACCTGGAAGTCGCAGAGTATATACTTCACTGCATCCAGATTCATGGGTCTGCTTGGCCCTACACCGAAATCAGCAGTACCAGCTGTGTTTAGAAGCAGCTGAAAGATCCGTTGGTTTAATAGGTGAGATTTCTGCCTCAGTAAGAAACCCAGGAGCTAAGGAAGAAAAATGTAATACTTCAGGAAATGTAAAACCTTATGCCATAAAAGTCCCACACCTAGCAATTCATAGCTGACCATTTAAATAAACAGGTAATTATGTTGATACCTAGAGCATACAAACAAAGCAAGACATATAAAGTCTTTCTATACCAACTACAATGTAATTTAAGTGTTAAATTATGTAAACAAAAGGGTAGATGAAACAAAAGTTATAAAAGAGGTGGAAAGGTGTGTATGGAGGAATGATAGAGAATAACAAATTATAGACAGTGGAAAAACTAAAGATGGTGGTTTTGTGGCACAAATAAGAGATAGTGGGTAGATGCTATGGTAGGTAACTATTAAAGACAACCAAAATAGTGGTTATAGGTGCCAAAGTGGTTGCACTGTACCATATTATATTGTAATTTAAAAAAATTGCAATTAATAGTGAAGCAACAGAAAGTTATGGGAAACAGAAATGCATAGGGAGATATAACACACTGCGGTGTACAGTATTATGGATGAGAGCAGTTGGGGGACTGTGCGAAGTAGTTATAGATAACTTTATAAAGACATATCAACCTATTTTATATAGATTCATTCTCTGGTGAAGAGTGATTCAATTACTTTAAGGATGCATGGATGTTAAATATGAAAGTTTTGCTGCTGTCAAAAAAGTATTATTTGGCAAACATGCCCAACGACAAGCTCGATTTGCTATTTTCTTTGAGAAACTTTGCTTCTCTGGTTATGGAAATTCCCTTTTCTGCCCTGGACAGAACAAAATATCCTCAGAGTCCCATCCACAATATATATATATAATATATATATATATATAAAAATCTTACAGGATGAACAGGGACTGGCCAACACAGCAATCTCTCCAAGACTGTCACCAAGAAGTTAATAACTCAGGACACTCTCATTCCATGGAGATTTGCCTGCAAATTCTGATTAGTCGTGGTTCCAATTCACACCAAATGAAATACAGAATATGGGCCACTAGGTTCCCATAAACATTCTAAATGTCTTAATTGCTCCTGTACAATTTCCATTTCATAAAGATCCCGGCTGTATTTATTAAATCCGGTAACCTAATTACACCCATCCATCCTCTTTAATCTTTTTCATTGTAGTCATAAAAAATTCATAAAAGAAACAGCACCACTGGTTTAATAAGCTAAATCAGAGGAAGGTAAGTGGAGTAGGTGGGCATATGACAGTATATATATATATATAGGCATTGTACAGAGAGGCTGTACAACAAAACAGGCTGTACTGGGCACACACAGATCGGAAACAGATGGAACAAAGGGTTAATAAATTACACTAGCTAGTAAGTTGATTCTTACTAAGTTTTACTAAGCACAAAAAATATAAGACAAAGACAATGTGGGTAAACAGAAAATGCAGCTTTTAAATGATAATTTCATTTATTGATGTTAAAGAGTCAATCAAAACCTATATCACTCATGTAAAAAAGTAATTGCCCCCCTAATTCTAATAACTGGTTGTGCCACCCTTGGCACCAACAACTGCAATTAATAGTTTGCAATAACTGCCAGTAAGACTTTTACATAATTGTGTTAGAACGTTGGTCCACTCTCGGCAGAATTGTTGGAATTCAGGCACATGAAGGGTTTTGAAGCATGAACTGCCTTTTAAGGTCATGCCACAGCATCTCAATCAGTTTCAAGTCAGGACTGCATCCAACCACTCTTGAGCTTTAGGTCACAAACTGATGGCCGGATATTCTCTTCTAGGATTTTCTGGTAGAAAGCAGAATTCATGGTTCCATCAATTATGATAAGTTGTCCAGGTCCTAAAACAGCAAACCTGCCTCGGACCATCACACTGCCACCACTATTGGTATGATGTTCTTATTGTGGAATGCAGTGTTAGCTTTACACCAGGTATAAGAGGCACATTCAAAAAATTCTACTTTAGACTCATCAGTCCACAGATCATTACACCAAAAGTTTTGGGAGTCATCAAGGTGTTTTTCTTTGTTTTGTTCTTTGGCAAATGTGAGATGAGCCTTTGTGTCTCTTATTATGGAATCGGAACCAACGACCTTTACTGAAGCAAGTGAGTCTTGTAGTTCTTTACAAGTTAGTCTGGGTTCTTTTGGGACCTCCTAGATGAATTGTCGATGTGGTTGTGGAGGAATTCTGAGAGGCCAGTCACTCCTGGGACAATTCACCTCTGTTCCAAGTTTTCTCCATTTGTAGATAATGGCTCTCACTGTAGTTTACTGGAGTCCTAGAGCCTCAGAAATGGCTTTGTAACGCTCTTCAGGCTCATCTGTTCTTGAATTTCATCAAAATCTTAAGCATTGTTCGCTGCTTTTTAAGCCTTTCCTCACTTTGTATGACACATTCTATTTAATTGATGTGTTAATTCAACAGGGCTGGCAGTAATAATGCCTGTGTGTGTCTAGTGCAATTAAACCCAATTATCAATTGTTTTTGGTTAATTGATTTAGTAACTAAGGGGGCAATTACTTTTTAACATACGGCCAGCTAGGGTTGCATAGATTTGTTTCATTCTTTATCTAATATTAAAATTGGTTTGATGAACTAGAACATTTAAGTTTGCAAATACTAAAAATAGAGGGAAGGGACAAATACTTTAGCACAGTACTGTATATTCAATATACTCTTTACAGTACAGATTACATCTATGTTTTGTGTGTTTCGTAATACAGTGCTTACCTATGCTCTGGTTATATATTGACTATAAGGCATGCTATAAACTTGTTAAGAGTTACCCTATATCCATCAATGTGTTCCATTAGCTGCTCTGCCAGTGGACTACTGCTCAGTACAGACACAAGGGCTTTGAGTGAGGCATACAGGGCCTGGTCATCAGTAGCCATGGAAACCAAGCTAAGTATGACAACTGGACCACCAATGTAGTTCAAAGCATCAGCAGCTGAGCTGGAGTGAAAAAATCGCACGCCTGTAAAAGAAATGGCATTTTTTTGAAATAGAAGAAAATTTTAAATAAACCATGTATTATAGTTACCTATGTCATTAGGGATCTCTATATGTATAGTGTGTGTGGGGGGGTGTTATAGAAATATTTAAATACATAAAGTACAGGAGAAATATTAGGAAAAAGGTCACAATCTAAAACTAGATTGCCAGAGGCTTAGATGTAAGATCTTTGGAAGCTTATGGAAGAGTGGTAGATACATAGAACAAGTTAATACAGTAGGGGGCATTAAACATGTGTAGGATATGCTTGTGGTTATTCTAAATGTACGGTTGACGTCTTTGCAGTAACATGGGCCAAATTATATGTTTCTAGTAGAGATAAGTACCTGAACTTGACAGATGAATAAATCCAGTGAGGCAACAAACTGTGTTAATGCAGTGATATACTAATAATTCTTACTCACCTATGCCTTCGATGGTAACCGCACCAAGAGTACGCATAGCACCCAACAAATGCGAAGCCAAGTTCCTGGCTACAAAAACTGGGGTGCAGCTGTCCCGCGACGAAATTCCCAGCTGTTTAAAATACAATGAGCATGTTACCCATCAGATAATGTGATACAAAGCCAAAACAATAACTATTTTTGTTAACTCCTGATTGGTCCATCACTAATGCCTTTTATGTAATTCTGCTATTATGCAGACATCATAGCAGACATTAGGACTTTGCAATCTTCTCTGCTTTTCACCAAACTCACTAATTGCCAGACAACTCAGAAGTTCCCTTTCTCTGAGCACTACCAACCTTAGTCTTAACTGGTGTCTATTGGGTACTTAACACACGAATAGTAAATGCCCCAAGAATATAACTATTGAATGTGAACTAGTAAATGCTTTAGTAAAGACTAGAGGCACAGATAAGGCATATGAACATTTACCCATTTATCTGCACGGGAATGAAAAGAACATAGAACTTTGTTATGAGGAAACAGTGAATATTACTTTTTCTGGACCAGTGATGAGGAAGGCATCAAATATGGCACCACACCTATCTTCTTGTATTTCACCATGGGGCTCATACACTACAACTTTCCCTTATCTACTCAGGTCAGAACTGGATGATCTCAGATATACATTATCAAAGGGAGATTTTTATAGTTACCTCTTTTGCAATGTGTCTTCCATCCACTTCGTTGTATGTATCTTTGATTTGCGCAATAGTACTGACGTATGAGCTGAGAATATTCACCCCAAAAACAATCTTCTCCTCAGACAGCAGTGGATAAACTGATCATATATAAATAATCTATTATATCACACATGGCAAATTATACTATAATAGCAACCATAAGCAAGACAAAAATACAGGATATAATGTGACAGAGGATTATATACAATATAATCTACAATATACACACAGGATTTATACAAAATGTGCAGTTATTTTTTATTGGAGAGTGGTTGGCTAAAAATCTGGGTCCATCTGTTTTAAAGTGAGATGGTAGGTGAGATTACTGTCTATGAACATAGTTCCCTTCCTGTGATCCGGATATCAGATAGGTTTTTGATCTCCATGCCCGAAATTGTTTCAATTCCCATATGTTTTCAATTCTATCAACTAAAACTAAAGAGTGACAGCAGCATGTGGGAAATCAATTAAATCATTTTTCTGTACCCACCACCATTTACGGAACACTTTCCCTCTTCAGGGTCCCCAGAGAAAACTTGTAGCAGAACATTTTACTTTCTAAGCTGACCTCTGACACTGCATGCATAAACAGAGCTGGGAAACTAGTAAGGACCTGATGCTGGGAATGTTGTGAAATTTACAGGATCTCATTGAATTGAAGTTATTTGCAGAGTTCCTGTGAGTTTAGTTTAAAAATAAAGAGCATAAGAGGGCTTCTCACCATTTTTGAAGTTTCCACAGTAGGCAGG
This sequence comes from Spea hammondii, assembly GCA_029215755.1. Lineage (NCBI taxonomy): Eukaryota > Metazoa > Chordata > Amphibia > Anura > Pelobatidae > Spea > Spea hammondii. The sequence continues at coordinate 3,211,459 of JARDYJ010000011.1, read as the reverse complement.
GCCAAGTCTCTGAATTAATAACAGCATCTCTTCAGACAAAGCCTCTTCAAATAGTGCAAAAAAGCCAAGCCTCCAGAGTAGAGAGCTCTTCTGATGCCACATTTTAGGAGTTCCAAGAAATGCATGAATATCCACAAGAGAAGTGGGGTGAAGAGATGAACTGCCACCAGGAAGGCGTTGTATGTACCTCATCTAAGTACAAACAAGGGCAAATTAAAGAAGGACAGAAACATGAATTCAGTTAAATATGTTATTTTATTGTTAGGTGGGGGGGTGCGGAGCGTGGCGCAGGCACCACTACACAAAGTCCAGCAACGCAGTACAAAGAGGGGCAAATCCAAGAGAAGAGTCGGGGTCACGATCCAAAGGTCAAGGCAGGCAGCAGACAGCCTAAACGTGGGACGAAAGCCAAATAGTCAGGATACCAGGGATTCAAGTAATAGAGAGAGGTCTACACAACACTGAAGCTTAACAAAGAAGCATTGGTGTAGAGGCTTGTGGGGATGATATAGGGGCAGGTAATGAGATATCCACCCCCTAGCACCTGATCCCCTCCCACACTAAGTGCCTGTTCCCCTCCCTGCTGCTACACCTGAGTGGAGGGAGACAGAGCAGGGTCTACCTCCTCCCCCTCCCTCTGGTGGCTGTTGGAGAGGGAGGTTGCATCAACGGGGCTAAGCCCCATCCCCTCCTTTCCGAGAGTGCGGCGCGGCACTCTGTGCACGCAGACCGCGAGGCCGGGAGCGCGGCCTGCCACGAGGCGAGGCAGTGCCGCGCCGTGATCGGGAGGTCCGCGGGCAGGAGTAGACCTCCTGCCTGACAGTTCCCGCGACTCGGCGTGGCGCACGGTCCTGGGACCGTGCGGCCACGTCGCGAGGAGGCCGGCCGACGGGGATCGCGGTCCGGGGCGACGGACTCCGCAGCGAGGTAGGTGGTCCCCGCCTGGCCTGACATACCCCCCCCCGCACGAGCGACCCCCGGGCGCGACGGGGAACGGGACGACCCGGATGGGTGCGATGGAAGGATCGGATCTTAGCAGGGGCGTGAACGTTGGCCAGGGGTTCCCATGACCGTTCCTCCGGGCCGAATCCCTTCCAAAGTACGAGGTACTCGAAACGACCCCTGCGAATGCGTGAGTCCAGGATGCTTTCCACCTCGTATTCATTGTCGTCGTCCACCAGGACCGGAGGAGGAGGAGGGGTGCCTCCACAGGCGTCCCTGGGAGGGACCCATTTCTTCACCAACGATATGTGGAATGTGGGATAAAGACCCCAGGAGGCAGGGAGCTGGAGCCTGACTGCAGCTTGACCGACCAAAGCGGTGACGAGGAAGGGTCCTAGATAGGTGGGACCCAATTTCTTGGAGGGTGTCCGCGTGGGTATGTATTTGGAGGAGAGCCACACCTTGTCGCCCACTTGAAGAGGGGCATGTGGCCGGTGGTGCTTGTCGAACTGTTTCTTGTGGTGTGCTTGGGCTCTCTGCAGCGCGGCTCTGAGGACTGGGACGGTTTGATGTAGGAGCTGGATGCGGTCCCGGGCTGGAGGGACCCCCTCGGTGGATGGGAGGTCGAAGAGAAAAGGACGGGTTGTACCCGTAAACCGCTTTGAAGGGGGACATCCCTATGGACCATTGTAGGTAGTTGTTGTACGAGAACTCCGCCAGTGGTAACAAGGAGAACCAATCGTCTTGGAGATGTGAGACGTAGCAGCGCAAGTATTGCTCCAGTATTTGGTTCACCAGTTCGGTCTGGCCGTTGGTACGGGGGTGATAGGCGGAGGACAAACAGTGACGGATCCCCAGACCCTTACAGAAAGCCTTCCAGAATCGGGACGTGAACTGGGTACCGCGGTCCGACAACACGGTGTGGGGAGTCCCATGCAGTCTGTAGATGGAATGCAAAAACAGGTCGGCCGTCTTGGCCGCGGTGGGTAACGCAGTGGTGGGGACGAAATGTGCCATTTTCGTGAGACGATCCACCACCACCACCATGACTGTGTTGTGGCCTTGTGAGGGTGGTAGGTCCACGATGAAATCAACGGTGATGTCTTGCCATGGTTGCTCGGGGATGGCGAGGGGTTGCAGGAGGCTGGCTGTGGTGGGTTTCTTGGATCGGGCGCACACGGAGCATGAGTGGACGTACTGCTCGATGTCTTTCGACATAGTCGGCCACCAGAAGTATCTTTGGGCAAGGTCCCGGGTCTGACGGTGTCCTCCATGACCGGAGGAAGGAAGGTCATGGACCGCGCAGAGTACTGCGCGTCTCGCCGGGAGGGGTACATACACCAACCCATCTTTCAGGAACAGGCCCTGAGAGGACCTGCAAGTCACTGTCTGTGGTTCGGAGCGTAGGGTTCGGCTGTGTCTGCGGAGGTCATCCATAAGGGACGTCTGTATGCCCAAGAAGTGTGCTGACTGCAGGATACCGTCTTGTGACGAGACGGGTTCCTCCACCGGGTCGTATAACCTGGATAAGGCGTCGGCCTTGGTGTTCTTGGTCCCGGGTCTGTAGGTGATATGGAGTTGAAAGCGAGTGAAAAACAACGCCCATCTGGCTTGCCGAGGGCAGAGTCTCTTGGCTGTACGAAGGTATTCCAGGTTGCGATGATCGGCGAACACTGTGATGGGGTACTGTGCTCCCTCCAGCAGGTGCCGCCACTCCTCCAAGGCCATCTTGTAGTTGCTCTCAGCTGGGGAAAGTCGTTTGGAGAAGTACGAGACCGGATGGAGTAGGTCTTGTGCTCCGTGGCGCTGTGAGAGAACGGCCCCCACGGCGGATTCCGACGCATCCACCTCCAACAAGTAGGCCTTCAGAGGATCTGGGAGTACGAGGATAGGGGCTGCGGTGAATTGCTGTTTCAGCATGTCGAACGCCTTTTGTGCGGGTGGTGTCCACCGAAAAGTGGTGTGTTTCTTTGTCAGACTGGTGATGGGGAGGACCAGGCGAGAGAACCCCTTGATGAACCGCCTGTAGAAGTTGGCAAAACCGATGAATCTTTGGACTGCCTTGACAGAGTTTGGGATAGGCCATTGCTGGATCGCCAACACCTTCCTTGGGTCCATCTCTATCTTCCCAAGGGTGATTATGAACCCCAGGAACTCCACCCTGGTGGTTTCGAAGGTGCACTTGGACAGCTTGGCATATAGGTGGTTCTGGTGGAGCCGAGTCAGTACTACTGCCATGTGCTTTCGGTGTTCTGTGAGTGAGGAGGAGTAGACGAGGATGTCGTCCAAGTAGACCACAACACATGAGTCCAGCACGTCCCGGAAAATGTCGTTCAGGAAACGCTGAAACGTGGCTGGTGAATTACAGAGACCAAACGGCATGACCCTGTACTCGTAATGTCCGTATCGGGTACGAAAAGCCGTCTTCCATTCGTCCCCCTTCCAGATGCGAACCAGGTTGTAGGCACCAAGGAGATCAATCTTGGAGTACACTTGCGCCCCCGAAGGCGGTCCTTGAGTTCCGGAATCAAAGGCAGGGGGTACTTGTTTTTTATGGTTATGTGGTTCAAGTCCTCCGTCTTTTTTCCCGATGAAGAAGATCCCGGCGCCAGCTGGGGAAGTGGAAGGTCGGATGAAGCCTTTCCGCAGGTTGTCCTCGATGTACTCCTTGAGGATCTTGAGTTCAGGTTCCGAGAGGGGAAAGATACGACCGAATGGTATGGGAGCCCCTGGGAGGAGATCTATCGGACAGTCATAGGGTCTGTGTGGTGGAAGACGTTCGGCTTCCTTAGGGTCGAAAAGGAGGCAAAACAACGGTATGGGGCTGGTAGCGTAGGAGCCCCAGCAGAAGGAGTCGACGAAGACTCGAGAAGGGAGAGCATAGCACCCGCAATACAGTGTTGCACACAAAAGGCCGAACCAAACGTGACTTTTCCTGACGACCACTTTATTGCTGGATCGTGTTTACAGAGCCAGGGAAGACCCAGGATGAGTGGGTACGTGGGGGTGTGTACGAGGTTGAGGACCATTGTCTCGTGATGTGCCGTTCCGACGGTAAGGCGAAGAGGGATGGTCTCGGTGGTAACCGGTCCGGATGATATCGGTTTCCCATCCACCAGTCATACTTCGAGAGGTTGGTCCCGGAGACGTGTGGGAGTGTGTAGGCGGTGTGCTAGGTCAGTGTCCAGAAAGCTTTCGCTGGCCCCGGAATCCAGGATGGCGCGTAGGGGTATGGACTGATCGCCCCACTGCAACAACACCGGAAGGGAGAGGTGAGAGGCCGCACCGTTGAGACAGAGAGGTACGTAAAGACGTGGCCTTACCTCGAGGCGGTGCTAGTGGGCATACACGGACCAGGTGCCCCGGCTTCCCGCAATACATGCGCAGGTTCTCGTTCCTCTGTTTGGTTCTTTCGGTTGTCGACAGGGGTCCTCTTGCCACACAGATTTGCATGGGTTCAACGGCATCAGAAGAGGAAGGACCCGGAGTCGCAGTCGGAGGACTGTTGGTGAAGCCAGGACGAGAGAGAGGTTGAGGACCCCGCTCTACGCGACGTTCCCGGAGACGGCGATCCAATTGAGTGACGGCGTGGATCATGGCCTCCAGAGTGGCCGGGGGGGGTCTACCCCGGCTAATTCGTCCTTGAGGGACTCAGCCAACCCGAGCCGGGAACTGATGGAGCAGAGCAGGTTCATTCCACCGTGTCTCTGTGGCCTCCACCGGCTTGCGTCCTTGCCTGAGGTTATGGAGGAGGTTCTCGGCAGTCCCCCTTCTGTGGGGGTCCGCATATAAGCCGTCCATGGCCTGGCGGAACAGTACCCAATTCTCTAAGGCAGGGTGTTGCGTGAGCAACAGGTGATGGGCCCAGATCATGGGTCCATTGGACAGGAGGGAGATCGCCGAACGCACCTTGACAAAGTCCGTAGCGTACGTGCGGGGCTTTAACGCAAGCAACAGTTCACACGAGGTCACGAACGCCTGGTACTTGGTGCGGTCTCCGTCAAAGACAGCAGGCAAACGAACAGGGGGTTCAGGGTGGGCTCCAGCCCCTTCCGCTACTGGTTCCCCAACGGGTACAGGAAGAACACCTTCTGGGGGTGGTTGGGGTATGGCCCCTCGTAAGACTTGGAACTGTTGGCGGAGCAGGAGCTGATTCTCCTGTAGGTCCATCATGTTCTGGGCCATAGTCGCAATCCGCTGAGTCAGGGTGTGGAGTGCATCAGCAGCGCCTGCAGGCTCCGTATTGGCTTCTTTGTTTTGTCAGGTGGGGGGGTGCGGAGCGTGGCGCAGGCACCACTACACAAAGTCCAGCAACGCAGTACAAAGAGGGGCAAATCCAAGAGAAGAGCCGGGGTCACGGTCCAAAGGTCAAGGCAGGCAGCAGACAGCATAAACGTGGGACGAAAGCCAAATAGTCAGGATACCAGGGATTCAAGTAATAGAGAGAGGTATACGCAACACTGAAGCTTAACAAAGAAGCATTGGTGTAGAGGCTTATGGGGATTATATAGGGGCAGGTAATGAGATATCCACCCCCTAGCACCTGATCCCCTCCCACACTAAGTGCCTGTTCCCCTCCCTGCTGCTACACCTGAGTGGAGGGAGACAGAGCAGGGTCTACCTCCTCCCCCTCCCTCTGGTGGCTGTTGGAGAGGGAGGTTGCATCAACGGGGCTAAGCCCCGCCCCCTCCTTTCCGAGAGCGCGGCGTGATCGGGAGGTCCGCGGGCGGGACCCGAGACTTCCCGAGAACCCTTTCAGTCTTCTTAGGATGTAACCTGTACATCCTTAAAATCTGGTGACTGATCGTGTGTAAGGATTGTGTGATCAGGGATTCCTTTCCAGTGGGTGCCAATGCCCCCTTTTGCAGCTATAGTGGAATAGTGGAAGGTGTTAACCTTCCACTATTCTGAGGAGGCTTCCACAATATTTTGGAGTGTTTCTGTGGGAATTGTTGCCCATTCACCTAGTTGAGCATTTCTGAGGTCAGACACTGATGTGGAATGAGAAGTCCTAGCTCGCAATCTCTGTTCCAGTTCATCCCAACGGTGTTTGATGTGGTTGAGGTATGGGCTCAAGTCTGGGGTCAAGTTTTTCCACACCAGACTCATCCAACCATGTCTTTATGGGCATTGTTTGTGGACTGGGGCACAGTCATGCTCAAATAGAAATGGGCCTTCTCCAAACTGTTCCCACAGCATAGCATTGTCCAAACTGTCTTGGTATGGTGAGGGGGACAGACTTTAATCTATTGATTGTAAAACAGTTCTCACAACTTTGCAATGGAAAGGTAAACTGGATTAATATTGTGATTGTGATGCTGTAAACCTCACGGAGATTAGTTTTTTTTTGGCATTTGGGTGCAGGTGCTTTACAAGTCATGCATATGGGTCCCTGGGGTGGAGCAATTGGAGAGCAAGGTGGGCCAATGCTCCCTTTTCCCTTCCAGTGGAAAATCCATGTCGGCTTTTACAAGAGGCTAGAGGTCTGCAGGATCCGGTCCAGGATTCCTATGTGGCCTATGTCAGGCACAGGTGCTAGAGGCTGAGGATCAGGGAGACTTTGGTGGGAAGAGGAAGTTCCCCTGTGCTCCCTGGGCAAGCAGAAGCCCCAAATAAGACTACCCCTGAGCCAAGTGAGGGAATACTTGCCTGGACCTTTGTGCGTCCTCTGGGTTTTCCAGAGCCTGGCTTAGCTGGGTCAGTCTGGGGCAGCATAGTATAGCTAGAGAGGGCTCCAATTGGGAACTAGGTTCGTTTGAGCAGTTGAAAATAAATCACTACAAGTCAGTGTTCCTGAGCCTTATTGCCCTAGAGGACTGTGCTTAAGAACCATAACTGTGACATTTATGGCCCACATGCTACAGGGATTGTCACAATATATGCATACAGCTTAAGTTTAAAAACTGAAATTTTGACACTGCTAAAGAATATTACAAATGGTACAGAAAACATGAGATCAGGATGCAGAAGATACCCAGGAATGTGCTGACCTCACCAGACCCCAGAAGTTGTCCATCTATCCAGGCACTGACAATAGAAGAACGTTTCACTTCCTTCAGCACCACAGACAAGTGATGCCACTGTTCAACCACTATGCAACCAGACAACTTGAGCACAATCTGAGATGGTGCATGGGAAGGAATAGGAGACGGCTCCACCTCCATTATGTCTTAAAGAGAGAAAGGAAAATATGTTGACATAAGGTTTGCTACCTTGAAAACAGAATACAGCTTTATCACTTCTTAATTCATTCTTTTAGCTCTCTCTATTTGCTCCCTCTATGCAGCCTTCTGCCATTGGCATGTCAAAGTTACGCTAATAATTGCATCCATGCAATTTCCTTAGTGGTTCCTCTGTGTTAGTGGTGTTCAATGGCCTTGCCCACAAGTCCACTAAATCATTTACATAATTTAGATCCTCTGAAAAATCTGGGGAGGATTCTGGGACCCGGTAGATGACCTTATCGTCCCACACCTTATCGGCCCCTTGCTACAGGACAATCCCAGAGAGACCAGCGCCAGTTCTCAGTCACAATAGATCGCAAGACGTAAGTGAAAAACATGATGTAGTTCTTCTTAAAATGTTTGTTCCCGCTCTAAAATGACAATGACCTCTCTTAGTATTCTCTGTTTCTACTTTACATTCACTGTAACCGTCCGTGCTAAGGTATAAGAAATATTTCTCACTCCGTAAAAACCCTAACCTAAATGCTTCCAGCCCTAACCTTAACCCCGTAATCTCTCCTATGCTAAAACTAACTGTAAGTCTGACCATAACACTACCCCTTACTCCAACCCAACTAACACTAACCCCTAACAATGACCCTAATACTAACCTTGATCCCACACTTAAACACTAACTCATAACCCTAACACTAGCCTCTCTAACCTCAACCTCCTCTGACCCTAACCCTATCCATAACCCCTCTACTCTTAACTACTAACCCCTCCACTCTATCCTCTAATCCTAACTCTAACCCCTTGTTCAATTACATCTTTTTTTTCTCTAGTTGTAAAATCTTACCTAATGGTTGGAATTCTTGTTCCTCTGTTGAAATCACCAGGATGTCCTCCACAGCATTCATGGCAATAGACAGACAGATGTGGTGTTGCTGTTTCCCAGACATATGACGTGCAATAGTCAAGAAGCGCAAAGGGTGGGGCTCAGGGGCTAGAGAGAATTTGCTCACTAGAAACCAGCATGTGAAAGTAAGACCCCCTTGAGGAGGGAAGCTGCGACCATCTGCTAAAAAAAAGTTTAAATGTTGTACTTCTGTCCATTACATAAAAACAAAGTGCAGTATGAAACAACTTCATGACGGACATGGCCCGTTTAGTCCTGATAGGAAGCCAAAAGAAAACACAAGAAGGAAAAAGGAACCAAGTTACTGTTATATCTTGTTAACAATGTGAACAACAATGTAAACACTAGAGTATGGTACACTATATCATAAATTATTAATAATTAAATGCAGTAAGACACACCTATATCGCATTTACAGCATAATTAGCATTTTATTCAGCATTGGAGAGCATGAAAAAATACATGTGAAGCTTGCAGAGCAACAGATACATGGCTTCACAGAGCTGATATGTGCAGAGAGTGGGAATAACTTGTAGGTGGGCATATGCTTTGGTAAAATTACTAAAGTCATGGTCAACCAGGGAGACGAAAAAATTACAGGATGACTTACAAGTAAAAAAAAGTTAAACTATCAGCAATGTTTCTTTAATTCTCACGTTGAGAGGTTGACATTAAATAGCTATAATCTAATGCTTTGTGAGCAGTCAATGCCAGTTCAGACACAGATTTGTTTTCTTGCCTCGTGTTTTTTTTTTATTTAAATGTAGATTATGGATCTAAAGGGAATTTTTTTCAAAGGTGCATGTATGGAGAGAGTGGGATTTTCTTCAATAATGTCTTTACATGCTGCTGGGACCACTAGATATGTTTAACAAGTCCAATCCATGGAGGCCCCACCTCGCAATTTACAGGACTTAAAGGATCTGCTGCTAAACGTCTTGGTGCCAGACACTACATCACACCTTCAGAGATCTAGTGGAGTCCGTGCCTCGACGTGTCAGGGCTGTTTTGGCGGTAAAAGGGGGAACCTACACAATATATATAGATACTGCTAGAGTCAGTGGTTGTGTTTTAGTGTACATTGTTGGACAGTCTGTGCATTTATATGAGGGTGCATGTGTGTAATTATGTTGTGTGTGTTACTGTATGGCATTAGCATGAGTGCGTTTATCCACATGTAGTGTTTGAGTGTGTGTGTGTATTGGTGTATGGGGTTAACATGCCTGTGCATGAGTGTATGGGATTATCATGGGTGTGTTAATGTTTATGGCCATATAGTAACATAGTTCATAACATAGTTCATAAGGTTGAAAAAAGACCAAAGTCCATCAAGTTCAACCTATATACCTATTGTGTGCCTACTGTGTTGATCCAGAGGAAGGCAAAAAACCCTTATGAAGCAGATGCCAATTGCCCCATACCAGGGGGAAAATTCCTTCCCGACTTCAAATATGGCAATCAGAATAAATCCCTGGATCAACGTTCTGTCCCTATTAATCTAATATCCATAACAACAAATATGATGATAGCATGTGTCTGAAAATCCATATGCACCTTTGGTACTCCTACTTTAGTAACTACTGTCATTGTCATCCATCTTCTGACCGACTGTGTTAAAGTCATACATTTTTTTAAAAATAAACTTTTATATTTGAGTTTATGGGTTTTGTGACCTCACTATCCCTGATTTTAGCATGTTTGCTGTGATAAAGGTTTTTTTTACTAGAATGCCAGCCAGCTGATCTCACAATAGATCAGCTGGCAGCATGCTTGAATTTATATATCCTCCAGCATCACCTGTTACCATGATACCAAGCCATGCTCCTTCATGTTTTTGTGAACAATGTGACAATGGCTGTTCTAGCATTTCTGCTATGTTTGTATTTAGCAGTCATTTTCTTCTCATTTGCTGTACCCAAACAAATATATATTGTTTATTCTTTTTTACTTTTAGTATAAGAAGGAAATAATGGCAGTAGCGAAGATAGGGACAGCGTTGTGACACAATCATTTTGATCATATAAACTAATTTCCTATAAAAACAATTAAATCATATGGTGAAAATATAAAAAAAATATTTTACTCATCTACAAAACCTAATGAAAAACCTACTAAATAAAATATTTGTCCTGAGTTTGGGCGCTTTTATGCTTTTATTTTGCAGGGTATAGGGCAATAAGTACAAGTAGTGTACTTCTATTTCAAAACCATTTTCTTTCAAATCTGATCATCGTGCGCCCATGTACCATTTGGGACATCTTTAGAGCTGGCAAATTCAATTTACCTCCGTCAAACCATATATTTTTGAAAACTAGACCCCAGGGTATTTCTAGAGGGAAGTATTTTAACACTTTCCATGCACTAATCCTACCACCTGTTGAAGTTTGTGATAGTAATATGGCCAAATTGTAAGAGACTAGACTCAGTATGGTATGATATGCAATGTCTAGAGGAGATATTGTTTCAAGTAATTTTTTACTGATATTTTTTTGCAAATATTGCCTGAATTCACACACACTGGTGTTGCGGCGTCTATTGCATTGAAAAGACTATTAGTTTGATATTTAGTTGAGTGTTATATGTGACCCAGGAAATACAAAGCCTCTGAAACATTATTTTCAATTATAAAGAGAGGATACACTTTAGAACCCTATGTAAGCAGGAGGGGTAATTAACGCCAGACAATTTGCAGCTGAAAATTGCTAATCTTTAGTGGCTAATTAACACTCAGTACATAGCAGTGCTAATTTCTACAGTTATCATTGGAGAGCCATTGTAATAATGGTTATCAGGGGAAATTGGGGGAGCTAATTATCAAAGTGCCCCAACTTCATAATACACATTTTTTACAATCAGAGGCCTATATACAATTTGTTCTGTAATAGGAAGAATTCTCATTTGTTAACAGAAGACTTAACGCAATATTGGTCCAAGTTGTTCTGTTTAGGTAAATTTGACTTTATATATGTATATAAACAGATAATCAATGATAAATTGGAAAATAGGTAAAAAAAAAAATTCAAATTGAAATATTTAGGAAAAATTTTATTTTGTCCCCTTATGCACTGTGTGAATAAGCACAGATGCTCAATAAAGCCCCACACAATAATTTTTACATAAAATGCAAATTTTCAGATGTTTCAGTGCTGAGCTCTAAGCCTTTGATGACCCAGCACCCAGATCTCCTCCCATCTCTCTTTATCTCTCACTTGTCTCCCTCTCAACTCTTTCACTTACTTTCTCTTAATATTTGATCTCTTCTCATTTTCTCTCCTTCTCTTTATCTCTTCGATCTGTCACCTTTCTCTTTTATCTCTCCTCCTCTTTCTCTCTTTTACCCATACCTCCTCCTTTCTTAAAATCCCTCCTTTTCATTAGTTATCTTTTTCTTTATCTTATCTCCCATTTCTTGTTATCTCTCATCTCGATCTCTCCCTTTTCTCTTTAACATATTCTCCCCATCTCGCATTATATCATCTCTCATTTTTCTTTTTATTTCTCCTCTATCTTCTTTCACTTTATCTCCCCCTTCGTCCAGGAGGAGACAAAGGAGGATCTTTGTTTGAGGAGGATCTTTCCTCCTCATTATCTCTCCTCCTTTCTTGTTTACGCTGCAATTTTCCCCATCTCTAATTCTCACTCTCTCTCTTTCTTCCCATCTCTCCCATTTCTCTTCAATATATCTCCCTATATGTTTCTCTTTCTTTCTCAGTTTTCTTACTATATCTCCCTTATCTATATATCTCTCCTCTTTGTCTCCATCAATTACCTTGCTGAGATCCTGTGGTGGGAGTGGGAGTGTGCGTCCCCTATCTCGCTGCTCCATCGCGTTGCACATGGCTTTACTGCTAAGCCAGGGGCAGATCCAGAGGGACTCACGCTAAGAAACAACCATACACACACACTATTGCACGTACACAGATACTCAGCACTACACATATAGACACTCAACACTAGCACACATCCACAAACACTCGAACATACCCATATATTTAAACCAGCACAACTAGACACACACATAGTAATATACCCAAACCACACACACACGTTCACATGCTAAAGTACCCAGACACATATACTAACATACTCAGGAAGACGCAGAAGCATTCCTAGGTAGACACACTTGTATACACAGGCAGACACTAACATACATAACCAGAAAAGGACTAACATACATACCCAGACAGATGGTAACATACAGACACACACACACTTAAACTCAGGCAACGACTCAATAAAATACCCAGGCAGACACTAACATACATACCCAGACACACTAACACACCCAGGCAGACATACTCAAACGTACCCAGACAAGCACACATTAAGGTACCCAAGCAGACACTTGCATACATGTCCAGACAGGCACTTGCATACATGTTGTCATGGAAGCCTCCATGCCATTGGCTCCTGGAGGGGACTGAGTGCCAGCCTCTTTACTACAGACTATGGGCCCTGGTAAGGAGTGCCACGTTATCCAAATCGTAAGAGACCCTAAATACTGTGGAGCTCAGAAACAGATTTGGGGTTCCTGCATTTTGGGACTGTGACGGTTCCTAGAGTCACCCTACCCCTCAGTTAATGTTATCCTTTTGTGTGTTATTAATAAAAATGTATTTTATTATTTCCTTATTTCCTACCCGTTTACACACAGCACGCTAAGGTCTGGGAGATAATCTAATCAAGACAATGTGTATTCCTTATGTTAGTGGCATCTGTATCCTTTTGTATTGTTAATCCCTTTACTGCCCCTGTTGTCTCTGGGAGGCAGATTAAGGGGGTGGTTTGTATCTCAGTATCTATTTTAATGTGTGTTTTGCTGGATATATCCAGCCGTCTGTGTCTAAAATAAATCAGTTCTCCTCTTGTTGTACCTAAAGACTAGTCTTGCCTGGTTATTTGGGTACTGGATAGCGATATCCCTTTATTTTGCTTGCGGATATTGCCGACGGATTGCGGGGAATTATTGTCCTGAAGGGAGAAGTCGCTCTTGGTGGAAAGGGACAACCTGAGGTGCCTGGTCGGTCTGTCACACATGTCTAGACAGACACTTGCATACATGTCCAGGCAAGCTTATATACATACCCAGACACACACTAAAATACTCAGGCAGACACACACACTAAAATCCAGACAAACAGACACTAAGATGCATAACCAGACAGACTCTAATATATGTAAATTGCATGGCAGTTACAATGCTGTGCTGTCCAAATGATTCAGCTCCTTGGTAAGCAATATAGCCATGAAAAATTTGATAGAAGTCGCCAGACTTGGGGTACATTGATGTAGCAATATATGTCCATATAGTATGATGGAATCCCCAATACTTATGCCTTAAATAAGTGTTTTTTAATAGTGTTCACCAAATTTTTTATTTGTTTTGTGTATTTATTGGTCATTATTATTCAGGAATAATGTGTATGCCTTTTATGCTTTTTGGATTGTGCACTCGACTTTCTGTACATTTTTTTTGCTGTAGATTCAAAGCAATTGCTCATGAAGGTGGACCACTCCCGGGACAATACCCTGAGGCTATCTCCCTTGTCTGTTCCACCAAGGGGTGCAACAAGACAGGCCTACTCCTTAGAGGTAGAGTTTGTGACCGGACCTGTGGATTACAATTTGTTCCCACCATGGAAATAGATTACACTGTGGTACTAAGTGATGAAGATGAAGTATGGGATCAATAACACTGGCACAATCATCACTATGGTACATTCCCACATACAGCAAACCAGCAAAACCAAGGCAGTAGTCACCAGAGGAGGGGTCTCACTGTCCTAGGTCATCTTAGGTTGGGGTATAATTAGAGGAGAATGAAGTAGCAGTTATGCCAGGCATCCCAGTATTGTTAGGAAAATACTTGTAAGGCACCCCAAGTGCTTTTGCAAGGCCCTCCTCTTGGTGCCTAAGGATTACTGCATGGCTGTGACTTAATCCCAGACACATAAAATCATGCACTTTTTTTCTCAGTTACGTTTTGAAATACCACTGGGCTCAATTATGTCTGATATGTCATACTTTTACTTCAAATCCTCTCTATCTTCATGTTGTTCACAATTCCTCTCTAAATGACCATACTGTACACCTTTAGATTGTAAGCTCCAGTGAGCAAAGTATTCCAAATGCATCTGTCCTTTATTACAAATAACCATACTACAAAATCTGAGCCATCATAAAAACATTACAATTAATGCAGAAAACAGTGTAATTTAAGAGATTTTTTTAGCAAAGGTTCTCTTTAACCTGTGATATAGACATCTTTGAAAACATTAAGAATGACCTGGGGCTAACACACTCATCACATGTCTGTGTATCTTTTTTTTTTTTATATAACTTGGTGTACCAGGTAATGGTCTTTTTGTGCTGCTAAGCTTGTGGAAATGACAGGGTAAGAAATGGAGTTTAGCTATATTGCTGCTTAATGGAGTTAGGTCAAAAAGTCACTTTCTGTGGTCATTCAATGCAGATGAAAATTGGGTTTTGACAGAAAAAGATGATATACTTTGGTTAAAAGGTACCTGTTCCTACACCCCCGCATAAGATCTCCTCAACATTTGAGCCCTTTATTGTAGCAACTGTAGGCAAAAAAAGAAATCTGAAAAAAAAGACACATTTAAAAAAATAACAAACTAACTGTAGCCATATGAACACATTATTCTGCAAAAAATAAAACAAGTGCATACATATTAGTATCGGTGTCTTTCTATGAAGGTTGTGCATCGCAACAAGCTATGTCACAATAACCATTTACAGAGTTACGCACATTGATGGTTAAACAATACAGGTAAAAGGTAATGAAGAAAAAAAGAAGTTCAAGAAATTAAAAGAGATGAATTAAAAAGGAAAAAAACTGTAGTGAAATGAATGGCTGAAGTATGGGCATCCACAGGGTAAGGTAAGCAGTAGCCCCCTCCAGAAATTGGCCCAAAGCTATTCTAGAAGTGCATCTGTTATTAAGATATCAATGCCCTGTAGCCAGTTACAGTTAGTTTAGAAGAGCTTGTCAGAAAGGGGATAGGAATGGGGTTTGTATATTGTCAAGAATTGTGGAGATGAGCAAAAACTAGCCACCTTGTTTGCAGCCTGATTTTTGAAGCAAGAAAAAAATATTGTTTTTCTGACACTTAAGACAGGAAAGCATAATGGGGGAGATAATAGTGAGTAAAAGTAAAAATTTAACTGGATGATGTTGGAAGAGCCATAACCTTAACAAATCTTTGAAAATACCCAAACTCAAATCCAACATTCCACAATATTCTTGAATCATCTATAGATAATAGTTGGGTTTCCACATGTGCAGACACTCTGTCCTACATGTAATGACTTTAATGTATCTAACGTTTAACCCAATAAAAACCTTCAAATAAACAGCCATTTCTACAACATTGTACTTGTGATGCCATAAGCAAGAATTCCTACAACGTAATTTCGTACCCATATCCACGTGTTGACATGTCAAATTCTACAAATGATGGCATCACAGATGTGGTATTGGTTTGGAACCTTCTAGGGGAAGCCATAGACACAAGACTGATGCACGTATGCAGGATGGAGCCATTGGACGGAGAGTGGCTAGGGCGATTCTGTGTATCATCTAGTCACAGAAAAAATTACACAGGATTAGCTACCGCAGGAACTAAATAAAACAAAAACTTTTCAATCTAACCATAACGAGCAATGCCAATTGTTTCAATAAATGCAGTATAACAAACCTATAAAAGTCTGTTTAGATGTATAACACCCAAGAAGAATTTGGGCATTAGTCATCTACACTATTGGTTCCCTACTTAGGTCCTACAAATCACAAACAGATCAGGTTTTTAGTATCTATATGAAATTAAAGAAACAACTGGCAATTTAGGAGGCTTTACTCAAAACCTACTTGACTGAGACAAACTGTGATAATCTGATTTTTAACACCTTTATTGCTAAGACCACAACAGCATGCAAAAGGTAATACAGGTAAACAAGTTCAAGTGGAGATGTATTCTTAGAGATGAGTGCAGTAACATCAATACAGTAAAGTACAGACTTGTTAACAATTACACATGATGGAGCAAACCACCTAAAAGTTCAGAAAGACATAGAGAAAGGTTTGCAGGTAAAGACAAGAACTACACTCCCTTTTCTCCCTCACCTGCATAATCCTCTGGGCTCTGTTTCATTGTGACAGCAGAACACAGAAATTGCCTGAAAAAAATATTTGTACATACATGTTTGTGACATGATTTGCTACATATCCACACATACTATTAAATTAAGATGGAAAATGAGCTTGCATACCTCAGCACATCTGGCTGGACTGACTGGGATGCTAGTTTCTCAAACAGCCTGACAAGGGGCAACCGTAGTGGATCCTGATAATCTACAAGCGTCGTTCTGCAGAATGTGACAATACAGCTAAGCAGCAGAGACTCACAGAGCACCTGGCGCTGCCGCTCACTCTGGACCAGTGCCTGGATGTGCTCAAGAACTGCACATTGGAACTCCTTGGACAGCTGTGGAAAACAAGGATCAACTTAACTAGTTATGCAATTTGCCAGGGGTAGGCTGGCCTAAGAGAGAATTGCTGGTCAGAGTTGTGCCAGCATTAGTAAATAAAACAGTAAGTGTGTGCTTGGCTTTACTTAGCCCCTTGACCAAAATATACCAGGCATCCCCTACACCTTTTTAATCCTGTTCTTAGGAACAACTAATACATACAATCAAACTCCCTGTTGGTGTAATGGTCAGGTGTCCCAATACATTTGTCTATATAGTACAATTTAGTGCTAGAAGATCACTCCACACAAAATAGTAAGCTTAATAATGTAGCCTGCAGAGGCACAAAATCATTAAAATGGTGTTATTACGGTAAATTACCGGTACAAGCTGCTCCGGAGACAGAAAATTAACCAGCGGCATAAGTAGCACTAAGTCTGTCAAGGCCCTGCCCCAAAAAACACTTGTGCTTAAATGAGGATCTCTTAGAACCCTGCAATGCTAGGGATCACAGGGGACTTGAGCAGAAATCATCAATACGTCCCATTTACTTAAGGACTAATTCTTATTCAGCATAAAGGATGGGAATGAGGATTCATAAATTTCACTCTGATTGTTGAAGACCATTTGGCAGCTCATACTGGTTTTCAATGGCAGAGATTGGGGATTGATTCTGTCCAGCTTGTCAATACACAGATTGTGAAGTTTCAGCTAAAACCAGGATTCTTGTAAATTGCACTTTCTGGAAATGCTATAACAGAGCCGGAAAATAGACCATTTTAGAGAGAAAAAACAATTGATTTTTTTTCCCCAGGATATTTGTTGTCTGAAAAAAAAGATGAAAACTGATCAAAGAAGGTGGGCAGAACTATTTTTCTTAAAGTACAAATGTACCTTAGATTAAAAAAAAAAAAGAATAAAGGAACAAAACATGTTTAATGAAACAGTGTTGAACAGCCTAAGGAATGCAAACTACCATTTCTTGTTTTTAGGCTGTGTTCTGTTGTGATAGGTCATAAATACTCTAACCTGATTTACTAACTGGGAAGTTATAGTTACAAAGTACTATAAATAAAACTTCTGGGACACTTCTTCATAAACATGGATCGTTACACAGCTTTTGTCAAGTACACGAGTGGTCTGGTTGAGTATAGGTAAATAGTACTGAATGCCAGATGTAAAGCTTCTCAGTCTATTACCAACTAAGTATCCATACCGCCAACCTGTATTACAATAACAAAACACTAGTTTTGTTATTGAGTACAATTAGTACAAAACTACAGGACAACCTATTTGTTTCCCAGGAATGAGTGAAGTACAAACTGAAAAGCAGCTCCCTAATACCATGGGTCAACATCCAGCTGAATCCATTTAATTGTCAACTTCAAGAGTCTGATTGCTCTCATTATAAGGTTTCAGTCCCATCTGTGGCTGTTATTTTGGCCTGGGTCTACAGAGTGTGGTTTGATACATGCATGGGCCAGGTTATTGCATAAATCATCCCCTGTAGGTATAGCTGAGAAACACTGGTGTACTTATCCCAATGTAAAGAAATCGGTGAGTTCCTTAAGCTTTCATGAGCTAAAAACTGGAATTCTGCCGACGCTTTATAAACAAATGTAATGTAATGTAACTCCTTCCCGAGGTACCTCCACGTCTACACATGGCTCTAAATCTGCTTGTCCTAATGTTTCTGACTACTTTGTCAAACCAGCTTTGGTAATTTTCTGGAAGGGAAACAGATAACATGCATAACACGTATATTCAGTGATTGGTAAAGAGTTACTCAATGCCTTACATACCGTATATCAAAGTAAACTAAAATCATGCTGTGCTCTTTCCTCATTTGTTCAACAAAACCCCCCAAATGTTTTATTTTAATTGCTGATGTTTACAAATTTATAGTAATAACGTAATCTTGATTACAGACCATATATTGGTTATACATTGTACATTTGGAATAAGACAGCAAACCAATACCTGTTTTTGTTGTTTGTTTTCTTTATTTGGGTGTGAATGTTTGTCTTCATTTACTAGTGCATTTAAAGAATCAGATATTGTATACAGTGCTAATGATTATGTGGGCTAGTCTCTGGTTTGCATGGGTCTGCTGCCACCTAGCGTTAACTGACCAACAAGCATGCATAGCATTCATGGCATATCTACAGGATCTGTCGTTAAATAGGCAGTACCTCTGGTGTCTTCTCACTATAAGCACTTTGAATGAGGGTGACGATCGCACACAGAGCTCCTGGTTCCACAGTGACAAGGTCATCCATTGGGCACCTAGACCGAGACAATAATATCAATGGTGTCAAATTTTGCTGTGACTCTTATGGCCTATGGTAAAATAAGTTGTTTTGAGATGGATAGGTCATTCTATCTCTCTCCCCACAGTGAAGTGTATAACACAGAATAAAATATAACAAGTGAAAAATATTTATATTCAAAGGTAAGTATTACACACTGTTAACCAGAAACATATATTCATATAGTCAGCATTTATTAATATACTTCCCCCCAAGAGATTGCCTTTTCGATTTTAAATAAAGGTTTAAATAGTATTCCTGATATTAAGCTGCAATTGTCAGGAGTCAATATGTATGCACAGTATGTCTGTCAGTTTACAGGTAATCCACATAGGTATTATGTCTTTGATCTTTTTAAGGTAACAATACAAAAAGATACCTCACCTGTTAGAGCCCTCTGGAAATAAATCCTGCATAAGATCACAAAGCTTGTCATTTGATGCGCAATGACTCAGATAATGATCCTGCTTCATGGGCAGCTCAGAAATGATTGGCTTTGTATTGTGTTCATTTCCACATTGACACAGAGTGCCTGTCGCCATTCCAAGTAAGAGACTGAGTATTACAAAACAGTTTCTTAGTGACTCTGGACAGGCTATATGGGTGTTGAGAGCCAGACATAATAATTCACAGAGGTTCCTGGTTCTGTTGGGAATCGCTAGGCGTGATGCACACTCTGTAAGCGAGGGTCTAAAGCAGCCCAGTCGTTTCAAGTCCTCTGCTAACCTCTGGAAAACCTGTTGAGTCTTAACAAAGTGCTGGTTTGCAATATCCTGGCAGAGAGCAGCAGATATGACCATCATTATGGACCTTATGAGCAGAAGGATGTGATTTGGTTGGACTCCTGACCAGCATCCTACAGGTGTTTCCGACAGTGACCCCTCCATGTCCGAGAGAAGGGACAAGAGAACATCAAAGCCAGCTGCATTCCGGAAACTGTACCTCTCTCTCCCTGACTTCAACACCTGTTGAAGAGACTGAAAAGTAACATATTTTACAAAATGGATAAATGCAATCTTTACACATATACTTTAACTGCACATTATCACCATATTCATGTTGGATACAAGTATGAGTAGCAATTAAATGTGTTAATATTACATACAATTAATGTTGTAATAATAATTGCAAAAACAACCTCTTAAGGGATTAAGAAAATAAAACATTAAATAGCTTCATTTAATAACATCCTCTACAATTTACTATAAAGCCAATATTGACAAATGGTTTTATATTTAGTAGTTTATATAGTGTTGGGTTAGCCTGGAGTTCATTAGTTTAAAAAAATAAATTGGTACCAGCATAGGGTCATTAAAAGATCACTTTTGTTATCCTGTGTCAGCATTGCAAGGCTTATTTTAAAATACATTTTACTGTGCTAGCTAAATGGGTACCAGCATTGCAAAAGTTCAAACTTTTCTTTTTGTTAATTTTGTGCCAACATTGTAAGGGTTATTCTTTAAAAAAACACCTTTTAACATATTTTCTTAATTTTTTCCTGGGTTCATGTTATCAATAATCTGTCAATTTTCATTGGTAAAATACACATGAAACGCATTTTATTGCTAAACTCGTTACAATGTCCCTAAGTTAAGTAGGGGATCATTTCTCCAATGAAGACTGACAGAATTCTGCCGACACAAAGGCCATAAGAAATTTAAAGGAACACTTCAGCTATCTGTATATTATAGTCATATGTATATTAATGCACGGCTTGACACATTTGTTTTGAATCTAGGAGCCAGCTAAAAAAGTTAAGAGCCAGGATTTTTTTTAAACTAACAAAGTTTTATTTTCAACGACAAAAATTAATGATGCCCCAAGGTCCACTTTCCTCGAACCCCTATCTTTTTAAATACTTACATTTTCGCTTTTCTGTTTTTTCCCGCTCTCCTCCGTTGTGACGATCCTCTCCCCATCACGAGGAACTCTTCTGTGAGCCCGTCCCCTTGAGCGTCACGTCTTGAAAGGGGCAGGACGAAGAGCCTCACTGTGCTGCACCGTGAGTAGGGCCAGTTCGGCCCTGCTCATGCGGGGCACACATTGAAGTCCGGCAGGCCACATTTGGCCCGCGGGCCACAAGTTGGACGCCCCTGACCTAGGCGCCAGGACAAAATTCTCAGTCGCCATGGAGACCAGGCGAGCCCTGTATTAATGCATATGATAGCTGAGTGGCCCCTTTAAATAATCATTTAGTCTCCCTTCTGCAGAATCCCATATTTGCAGTTGCTTCTTTCCACACCTTTAACATTTCCATTTAAACTTCTATTTAAACATTTTAGTGTCTGGAGCAAGATTTGTACAGTGACACTGGAGAGTGACAATAGATTATGACTGGTGAGTATTATTAAAGCTGCAAGTAAGCAAAATAAAGGCTTACTTACATAATTACTGTTTTATAAAATAAAAAAACTGAGCACAGTGGGGGGAACTGGTCTTTAAGATTGACATATTTTGTTGAAAATGTCTATATATTTTGGTGAGGAGGGGAGTTAGGTATCTCTTCTGAGCGCTCCCCTCCTCTAAACGGGTATTTCAATGGTCCCAACCTTTGCAGGGAAGTACCAAGAAGATCCAGCCCTCCTGCAGGCCTTATGGCCGGGGAGAGAAGGAAGGGGCCGCATATCCTTTGGGAGTGTGACCCCAAAGAAAATGAAGAAGGGGACCTAGTGTGCACTGTGGCCTTACGGCACTTGTTTATTTTTTTCTTCACAGTGAAGCACTGACCTTGGGACCTCAATAAAAAAGTGCTTCATCCCCAGCAGCAGTCAGACATGATGGGATGTGGCACTTCAGAGCCTCATCCTGAGGAGCAGTCGGAAGTGCTAAAATGGGGGATGCCAGAACCTAATCCACAGGGGCAGTCTGAGATGCTGGGATGCAGAATACAAGAGCCTCATCCCCAGCCACCAACAAAGATTAAGGGATGCAGGGCAGGAGAGCCTCATACCCATCAGCAGTTGGAGATACAGTAGGAGAATTTTCATAAAGAAGAACACTACATGACACGGTCCATCAAAGACAAGGAGATTCTGTGCCTGGTAATGCCAGCACTGCATCCCAGTAGCCCCTCCATGAGCAGGGAGTCCAGCATCAGAAAAAAAGGTTGCTGGACCCTTGTTTTAAATATTGGGACTGCAATTTTACACTGACTTGCAGTTGTTAACATTTTGGGTTTTCACCCTCTTGTTTCAATTTATTTATGTATTTGTTTGAATGTCTTGCTGTCTAGTCTGCATTTGTTATGTCAATCCGTTTCTGCTTTCTTTTGTACGTCAACTCCCTTTCTCAGTGGCACAACTAGAAACCACAGGGGGAAAATTGCCCCAGTTCCCCCCTGACCTCACCAAGCATGTCCGACAGTGCTAGTTTTGCCCCCAAACAGCTCGTGTGTGACACTTTTACCCCAAACAGCTTGTCTGTGCCATCTTTGTCCTCAGCTTGCCAGCACTCCCAAATAGACTGTCTGTGCCATCTGTGTGACCAAAAGCTTGTCTGTACCATCTTTGTCCCCAGCTTGTCATTGCCCCCAGTTTGTGTCATATTTGGCCACTGCCCACACCACTGCAGGAGTGATGTGTCTCTCTTCCTCTGTCCTGTGTGGGAAAACTGGTCAGATAGGATGCCCAGACCCCCTAGATTGGAGGGCATGGTCGCAGTTGTGACCCCTGCAACCATGATTTTTATGCCCCTGCCCCTTCCCTTGGTAATGTAGTTTTAGAGCCCATGCTCAGTCCCAATACAGTGTGTGTTCCTTTGCATCCAGAGTGGTGTGTTGTGACTGGCAGTGTGTTTTTTTGGGGGGGAGACCTTTTACAGCAAGAACTGATGCAGCTACCCATATTATAGCCAGCTTTCAGTATGAGCAAGGAGTCAACAATGCCCAGGGACAGTACAGTTGCCCTGGGTTCTGTTACAATCAATTCTAGAGGATGTAAACAATCTATAGTGCTAGAGTTTTCTGATGGAATTTTAACATGCATGAAGCACAGAAAGAATCTGTGTTATGGGGTAGGGCACAGTACTGTATGCTACATGTTACTGTTAAAGTTTTAATGTGTTGGGATGGGTAGGGGAGGGGTGATAGAAGTGGGGGGATGCTTGTGCCCAGCAGGGGAGGAGTCGTCAGTGTGTGGCGGTCACATATAATAAAGGTTGAACCGGGCTGCCTGTGCCAATCCCCATAAGATAATACGAAGAAGACAAGAGCTTCTCCAAATGGTCATCATTTCCCATAGGGTAACATGAAGAAAGTAGATGCTTCTCTAATTGGTCACCCTCCAGAAAGAGGGAAGGTGATTATCCCATGAGCCACCTTATCCCATAACTTATTGGCTGCTTTTTCTGTAAGTCCCTATGTTTATTGGTTAATTTGTTCCAACGCCTAATTTAAGTCATCTATTGTTTAATCTCCTTCCTACTGTTCTGGTGTGTATACAAGACCTGGTTTTGTCCCTAAGAAAAGTGAGTTTTCCTATGAATCTGTCTGGAGTATTTTACTATGTGAATGGTTTAAAGAGTCCCCTTCGACTCCCACCCCCTGCAGAAGATCTAACCATAACTGCCCCTAAATTAACCCTAAAGACTCCATTAACCATAACTGCCCATAAATTAACCCTAAAGACCCCATCAACCATAATTTTCGGCTCAAAATCAGTTTTTCATAAAATACCGCTGCACTGACGCTCTCATGGAGCAAACAGGCAGCTTCAGGCAAGTGTGGGGACCTGACACAACATTCCCCTGCTGCCAGATCGCTCCATGAGAGCGTCACCTCAGCGTTAACCCCTTCAATGTGTATGACCCCATTGCAGCATTGCAGGGGTTAAAATTAGTCCCCACAAGTTTGGGGACTAAATATCAGTCAATGCTGTGCTTCAATGGAGCATCAGCACTGAAAGAGTTAAAAAAAATATTTTAAAAAATAAAATTAAAATAATAACAGCACTGACCTGAAAGTTCAGGGTGCTTCCAGGTCAAATGCTGTGAGTTCAATAACTGCTGCAGAACCCATCAAAGTGGGCTGATGATGATCAGATCACTCCTGGCCAATAGGAGTGATCTGATCATTATGGCACCCCCTGGATGACTCTGTCCAACAAAGAGAGAGGGGTCACCTAGGGTAATTATGAAAAAAACACAAATTATTAATTTAAAAAAACATAATTATTAACTGATCACTTGTCAGTGACAATTTAAGTCACTGATTATTGATCGGTCTCCCTGGTTAATGTCAGCGGCCTAAACTAGTCACTTACAAGTAATCTGATAAAAAAATATTTTAAAAAGTTTAAAAATTAAAATGCGCACATTCCAGTTTTGACTCCACAATGTCTGAGAAACATGACTTATCTATGCATGTGGGGTATCGCTGTACTCAGGGCGTGTTACTGAACATACATCAAGACTATTTTGTTTTTTCACACATCTAATCAGAAAAAGTGAAACCGCAAAGTGGATGTGAAAAATGTTTTCTTTTTTTGTTAGACTAAATTTGGAAGGCGCCGGTTTGGAATCAGTTGCATGGGACAGGCCAATATGCCCCTAACTAGATTCCCTGAGCCGTCTAGTTTTTTCCTGCGTAAAATGATATTTGGGATGTCTACGTGTCTCAGACGAGACCTGGACCCTGAAAACTGAAATGCGTATGTTCCAATTTTGAACCCGCTGTGCCAAAGAGACATGCCCTACCCATTTATATGGGGTATTCCTATACTCGGGGGTGTTTCTTAATACAAATCACAAGTTGTTTTAATAATTTCATGTACCCAGGGGAAAAAATACTGAAATACTGTGTTCGGATAGAATGGGTTTGTTAAAAATGAAAAAAATGACATTTTTCTGCAATGTTTAAGACAGACTGGCGCTAAAATGGTTAAATCAAAAGTGTTAAAATGCCCCAAGTAAAATACTTTGGGATGTCATCTTCTAAAAAATATATACTTTTGTTGAGCAGTTTTATTTTTGTGGCCACTATTGGGGCACAACTCTCAGGGTACCACATTTAGAAACAGCGATTCACGTCATTCATATTTAACCCTTTAAGTGCCAAAATAAATGAAAACACCAGGCATATGAGGTGTTTCCAAAAACAGGACAAATACCTAAATACACTTTTGGAGTTTTTTATTCCATTTGCATTGGTTATATTAAGTTTTTATAGGTGAAACTGTGAAAATATTTCCTTTATTTTCCTAATTTCCCCCACATTTTTAGATATTTTTCATACTTAATGATGGTTTATATATATATATATATATATATAATTATTATTTCAAAAGAAAGCCCTACTTGTGCTGAAAAAAACAATATATGATTTGTGTGGGTGCACTAATTGAGAAGAGAGAATTTACTGTTCTGGTCTTTTAGCGCAAACGTAGTAACAAAAACCAGGTCCTGAAGGGGTTAATTTTATACTTAGCGTTAGATGAGTTGCTGAGCAGTGTGGACGCTATATGGAAAGGGGCGGGGCCAATCATCAGTGTGACTGCAGGGAGGGACTGGGAATCAGAAAGGGGTTGGGTTAATCATCAGAGTGACTGTGGGGAGGGACTGTAAGTAGTAACTGCTGTAAGTGACATTGAATGAACCGGATTATAAAATGAGGGGTATTTTTCAGAGCATTTGCTCTGAAAAAAACCCTCATCTTATAATCGATACAATCGATTCAACTAATCGATAATTAAATTAGTTGGCAACGATTTTCATTATCGATTATTGTCGATTAGTTGTTGCAGCCCTTGTCAAGACCAAGGATTGAATTAGGTTTGATGTGTTTTTTTAGCAGAAAACAAGGCATTTAATAGTTGGGTCCAACGCTTTCTATATTTTCTATATTTGCCCTGCAGACTCCAGGAATCACAGATGATTAACTGGTAACTGGGGAATCTTATAATTTCTGGGTGTGGGGATGTGGTGTCTAGATCTGCCCACTTCCTACACAGCTCAGCTGATGTTTATCATGCCCATTCCTGCCTCCTCTGGCCCAATTTCACCCTACTGATTTCTACATGGAGCAGGTATGGAAGCATATTACAACTTCCTACTTCAGCTATGATTAGGATTGCAAAGCAGTCTTTGGTGCTACTTGTATGTGCAGTGCTTCATTGCTGTTGTGTCATGCCAGCAATGCCAAACAATACAAAGTTATGTAAATTAGTAATGTTTGCCCATAACTCTTTCTGTCAAGATCCACAATAATCATAGCATCAGTGAAACCACCATGATCAGGTCACATGTTACCACACTTTGCTAGCAAATAACGCAGTAAGTGTCTAATAGTGTCTGAGTTAGTATTCATATGGCCTGCTGTGCAAGGAAGGTGCTAACTAACTTAGCAATAACCTCATTATTTTGCGTTCCATTTCCAATTTGGCCCCTTAATTTGTTAGGTGTCACGCTGCCAAGCTGAGGGCTAATCAGATTGAACTGGAGTTAACAGCTAAATATATATTAGCAAATCAATCTGAGCTCTGCTTAATGCAATCAACCTCCCCGGGGCTGAGATAATAAATTCACTTGCTTATTATGTTATAACTTGCTTATCATTTGTCAAGATGAAGCTGTCAGCAGTCATAAGGCCAGCTAAGGAGGACATTTTGCATTCAGTGCATTAGATGTATCTTTACTGTACTGAGAGGGTGGTAGATAGGTGGAACAGCTTACAAACAGAAGTAGCAGAGCTGAGGGAATTTAAACATGTATGGCATGGGCATAAAGCGATCTTGAATCTAAGACAAGACAAGGACTGATTAAGGTCTGAGTTTTTACTCATCAGGACAAATTATGTGAGTTAAATATTTCTATGTGTGACAGAGACCTGTACTCGGACTGAGTTTTTCCGCCATAGAGATCTTCCTTGCTGCTGAAATCTTAATTGCTCAAGGGATTAACCTTGCACATTACCCCAAGCACTAGCCGAGACTGACTAGAACTGACTTTATTGAGGACAGCACAGGTATTTATACACACAAACTTGATAGGATTAAAGGTATAATCTCATCACCTCCCAGACAGCCCAGCGCCTCCATACAGTTCAATGGCCAGCAATGCCCACCAGACAAAGAGTGACTTTTTCGGGGTGATCTCGAGAGAGCAGCGTCAATCCTGGGGTACCAATGGAGATTTCAGGGTCTGAAGATGTTATGATCCAAAAAGCGACTTGAAACGACGTCGAGACCCTGAGCGACAGCATCGGAAACATCCCCGGGAAGAGTGCGCACGGTAGCCGTGCCAGAGTTCCATAGCCACGGCTGGGTAATCCCCGGTCCTAAAGATTGGTAATAAAACCAGGGTTCCCAAACAAGCTCCCTCTCTGTAACAACAACCGAGTGTTGCCCACCACAAGCTTAATGTATTCTCAAAAGAGCGACGTGGTGGGGCAAAGGGCGCCTAGAGCCCCATAGCCAGTCGATGGGAGTCTGGTTCCGGCAGACCAGACGGGGTTTCCTGGTCACCCTGTGCCCCCTAATGATCACAGGAATACTTAGACATAAGAAAGGACTGGGCCGGCAGGTAAGGAGTCTCCCCAGAAATCCAACAGTGCCTTCCTCCCCAACTCAAACATACCCCCATGAGTCCTCGGCCTTGCCTTAAAGGGTTAAACCACAGAAGTTACCGGTATTAATATGATTTATTGTTTTGTGCTGCCCAAAAATAAAAGGTTTTGCTGGTAGCACTAAGGCACAATTTAACAAGACAATGCGAATATAGTGAAAAATAGTCCAGAAATAAATAAGTTGATAATTACATAAACTAAAAACTTTAACTTGTATGTCAATGAGGAGTATGTAGATGAGCCTTCAACAGACTTACTGACTCTGTCTCACACTCTTAACTCCCATCAGTCTGTAGCTGCTATTAAAAAGTTAAAATGGCATCACTACACTTGTTTATCTACTGCTTGTCCCTTCCCCTCCTGGTGACAGCACCCATAGGCGAATGGCCAGCCTTAGGGTTGCTTGTTTAAGGCCAATGGTTCCTGACACAGCTCCATTTGGCTTTTAGCAACCAACCCAGCTATTAATCCATTGCTGTTTTATTTAAACACATTTGTGGATAATCTCTCTGTAGCATTATTTGTGGAGTGTGAATGAACATCTAACCTGTGTGCAGAGCTTACCTGGAGCAGATCCAGTTTTAGAGTGATCTCACTTTGAGTTGATGAGCACAAGGAACCAATTATGGTGCTCATGTACTCGTCTGGGTCAACGGTTGAAAGGTGCTCAAGGATGTACAGTGCTCTCTGTCGACATCCCATGTCATCCAGAAAGACTTTTATATATGGAACCATCCCATAGTCTTTTATGATAACTGTGAATCAAAAGAATAAAATGGGATTATGAAGTAACAAACAAGTAACAAAGCAGTAATCTCAGAAATTCAGATGCTGGAAATGGAATCAGTTGTCTAATGGAAAAATCATGTATTGCCATAAGAGATGCAAAACGAGGATTTACATAAGAGTGTCTGAATTCCGCACAGGATAGCGCCACCCAATTTGGTCCGATGTCCAGCTGGGAGGGACATTGCTGGAGAGATGTGCTATAGCTGGCTATGGAGGCTCTACACGTTGAAGGAACTAATAGTAACCATGAAAAACCACAGGTAAGTTTGGGGAATTGGTGAGAAATGCAGTGATCTGCATCAAGGGGATGCACACAATAAGGTAATAATACAAAAACCCGGGCTGTCTGTGTCGATCCGCACAGAATAACATTAAAAGCGTAGGTGCTACTCTCATTGCATAAAAGAGCAGGAGTGGCCAAACTTGTTTAATGCAAAAGCCACATACGATAGACTTCAGATGTTTGATAGCCGCAAGCCACAATTACACAAGTTACACAATTGCATAAAACGAAACTCAGCCATCAGAGAGGGTATACCCGAGTCAACCAGGCGCTCTAGAGGCTTGAGCCCCGTAGTGGTCACAAAAGAGCGAAGTCTCGAATCATCCCTCGGCTCAGTAGCAGGGAAAATAGTCTGGATTATGCCTGATCAGGGTGAGTGGGGAAGGAACAGTAGAGAACTTTGTGATAAGAGTCACGGAGTGCCAGACCTGCAACGTAGCATGCAAGAAGGGGTGGGAAGAGGCCAGGCGCCATGCCGTAGCCACAGCAGGCCAAGGAAGGGAGGAGATCGGGAGACCTAGCAAGTCACTCCCACCCATTGCTTATAAGGTAAAGAACGGGCCCACTCCACGACACGCAACACGTAATACATTCGCGGGCAGGGGATCTCCAACTCCGACGAGAACATTCCATATTCAGAAATCTCCGTTAAGATGATCGGCAAGAACAGACATGGGCGGGTGAGGGCGAACAGGAGATCATCTGCGTATCCCAGGACCTTATGGTGCAACCCCCCTGACGTCTGGGTTTAACCCAATAGCCTGCAGCAAGGGTTCCAAGGAGAGCATAAATAACAGGGGCGACAGAGGACACCCCTGTCTCGTGCCATTGGATATAGTAAAAAGGTCAGAGAGAGAGCCGTTAATGTGAAGAGTAGCCGTAGGAGACGTGTAGCGTGACTGAATCCAAGTCAGCAGGCCGGGGCCGAAGCCCATATGCCGAAGGGTAGCTAACATGAAGGTCCAGTCAATTCTATCGAAAGCTTTCTCCGCGTCTGTAGAGAGGAAGATAGTGGGGACATCTGTCTCTGGCTTCCCAGCCCGGAATGAACCCCGTCTGATCAGGGTGCACAAGCATAGACATATATGGTTTAATACGGTGGGCCAGAATTTTGGTAAAGAGCCTGAGGCCCGAATTTAGAAGGGAGATCAGCCGGTAGCTGCCGCAGTTTTTGGGATCCTTACCATCCTTGGGGATCAGGGTGATGGAGGCAGATAGAGTGTGGGCATGTATATGACCACCCTCTAGAAGAGAATTGAAAGGACCCAGTTGTTTGCTATTTTAGCAGAAGCCTGTCAGGGCCAGGACACTTCCCGGCCGGAGGCGACCGGATGGCTAGGAGCAGCTCAGGAAGGGATATAGGAACATCGAGCCTCAGCAGAGAGGCTAACGCGTATCGTTCGCTGCAGCTAATCAGCAATTTTTGACTCCTGGTTCCCCTGGGGGGGGGGGGGCTGGCCAGGGGAGTAATATCGTATAGCTTTGTGAAGAACTTAACAAAACTAGGAGCACCAGGGCATGATCCGACCATGTAGTGATGCCAATATGGGCGCGACAGACGAGGACTGTGTGGTGATAAGGGAGGAAAAAGTAGTTGATACAGGAATAAGAACCGTGGGATGTATAATCTTTATATATAATATATATAATAAATGTATAATCTTTAACCGTGGGATAAAGGGCCTGCCAACAGTCCACTAAACGGTGTATTGATAGTAAAGAAGTAGTTTTCCCCAGAATATGTCGAGGGATACGGGTAAGGCCCGTAGAGGTGTCTAGGGCAGGGTAGAGAGGTACATTGAAATCCCCACCAAGGACCAAGATACCCTCCTGAAAGTCTTGCAGTTTATAGAGGACCTGTCTCAAGGAGGAGGTGCTAACGTCTATTGGAAAGGTATAAATTAGCGAAAGTGTATTTTTGATTAGCAATGACCCCTTTCAGTAAGAGATATCTCCCCTCCGGGTCAGCACAGACATCGACCTCCAAGAAGGGCAGAAATTTCGAGAGGATGATGGGCACACCCTTAGACTTAGCCGAGGGATTACTGCTGAAGTAACCAGTGGGGAAAAATCGGTCAGAGAGCCCGGGGGATCTCCCTGCAAGGAAGTGAGTCTCCTGAAGAAAAGCCACGTCTACCTTTTCTCGTCGCAAGTCTCGGAGCAAGTGGGAGTGTTTCTCCGGGATATTTAGTCCATGGGCATTAAGAGACAAAAGGGTAAGGGAAGCAGCACTCTCAGGGGGTGGCATAGCGAGAAAGGGAAAAAAAAACCAGCAGTAAATTATTAACCAGCCAAAATAGGCAAAACGAGAGGGAGAAACAATATGAGATACCTACTAGCCCCAACATAGAGAAATATTTTATGCAATATAAAAATAAAAAAAAAAACACACACACCCCTCTCCGATCCCAGCCACAACAAAGTGAGGTAGGAAACAGTCTCGTCGGGGAGGGCACGAAACTGTGCAGTCACCCTTTAGGGAAGGCAGAGCAGGAGTATAGACGGCATTAGTCCGAGCAAGGACTTACACAACAAAGGAAACAGTAATGGGTATCCATTATCCCCTACGGATAAACCATAATGATGCACCTGCTCGCTCCACCATAGAGGGCTCAATGGGGGGGGGCATCACCAGCCCTAGCAAATGAAACAATATCAGATACCAACTAGCCTCAGCAGAGGTGCCTTTGTGGAAGGTAGCAGATATTTATAGCTATCAGCTGCATTAGCCGGAACAGGTTTCCCTTTTACCCCTTTTGCTTTTGTTTGGAAGAAAAAAAAGGGGGGGAACACCGCCCCCCCAACAAACTTCAACCCCTTCTTCCCCACAATGCACACAATAATAACACACATCGCCAAAGATAGCAGAGGCATTGAGTATATAACTCATATTTGAGATGTATCACTGTTCGTATCAGCGATGTGCCCCCCCTCCCCCTCCTCTTCCTACATGTCTTCCTCCTGTTTTGTATACTTGTTGAAAAACGATAATAAACTTTGATTTATCAAAAAAAAAAAAAAGTTGCTGGGGCACCGGCATTTCACGCAGGGCAGTGAATCTCCCACCACTCTACTAAGATGGTGGAGCTTGTGGTAGTGCCGCAGAGCCAGGGAGGAATTATTATGCCAGATCAACAGCACGAACGGGTGGGAATTCGAAGGCGCTGCAATTCCAAGACTAAAGTCCGTGAGGTGGCAGATAATATCCCATGGGGGACTAGAGGGGTCACCACGAGGTCTCAAGGCCCGATGTGCCCTGTCCACCACTAACGAGGCATCCACTGCCCTATCCAATAGGCCGGAGAACAACAAAGTGAGAAGGGTCAGCAAGTCTTCAGAGGTCTCAGGTTTAGGGACACCCCTGAGTCTAATATTTTGCCTCCGTCCCCTATTCTCTAGGTCTTCCAGCCTCCTCCTCACAGCCCGCAAGCAACGCAGATGACACTCGGCCGACCGTGTCGCGGCATGGCCTACCTGTTGCTGCAGGGCCGAGGCATCCTCTTAGGGGACAACCCTGTGCTCCAGCGAGGAGAGGTCGGTGCGGAAGGTCGCCACTTTGTTGCGGACCACTTGACGGAGCTCCTCCAGGGAGCCCAGAAGAAAAGCTGGAGCACTTCAGGTGAATGTTGTACTCTCTCCCCTAGGGAGGATGAGCTGGCTGGCAATCCCACCGCATGGTCCACAGAGGCCAAATCTGCAGGTGTCCTGAAATACTCCCGTAGGGAGTTAGAGGTATCTCGAGAGCGACTGCTTGGTGTAGGGGACTCAGTAGGAGAACGTTTATTGGGTCCCATCACGACAAGGAGCCGGATTTGTGCAGATTGGTATGTGGGCGGTAGCGGTGCATAGAGCTCAAGCGTCCATCTTCCTTGGCAGTCAGACACGCCCCCTCTTCTTGTCTTTATATCAATTTTGGAGGAATATCCAGTTCTTGGGAATGTCTCTGTTGTACCTTGTACCATATTTTCTACACTATGTTCCATGGTAAGTCTAATGCTTTGGAAATTCTCTTGTACCCTTCTCCTGAGGTAAATCCTTCTAGTACAGCTGAACTGTATTTGTGATTAATCAGAGTCACTTTCAATGATGGCAGGTGTGTAATGACTTCTATTTAACATGAGTTGGAATGTGATTAGTTAATTCTGAACACAGCCCCAGTTATAAGAGGGTGTGCATTCTTATGCAACCAGGTTATTGTGAGCCCCCCCCTCAAAGATTTCAGTTTGTTTTGCAATTAAATTGTTCACGTTATAGGTCACATCAAAGGTGGAAAAAGTTCTGACATGATTTATTTTTGTCTCATTCTTTAACATAGCAAGAACCTGGCATTTTAACAGGGGTGTGTAGACTTTTTAAATACACTGTAACTTGTGTGGGTAAACTAAATTGGATAGGAGAGAATTACAGCTAAACACGAGCACTGTTAAAACAGCCTTGGTCACAAATGCTAAAATTAGACTAATCAAATATCTAGCTTAAAGTAAACTATGATATAATGGTAAAAATGCAAGAAGAAAAACACACGGTAATTATTCCTTTATCTAAGCCAAACAAACTACCAAATGCAACGGAAAAATTTTACCTGAAAAGTCAAAGTCAGTTAAAATATATAATATGCTAAAGAGACAAAATATAGGTAGAAAATACATTACACCACAGGCAAATGCCTGGTAGGTAGCTGCCCAGCATTCACTCGAAATGCAACCGATCTGCCAATCCAACAAAGGCAAATGAAAAGTGTTTTTGCAGCAAAGTACTGCTTATATTTAATCAAGTACCCCTCTTACTTCTTAATAAGCAGCCAAACCTTATGTTAATAGTTTTTTGTTTCTTAATTTGTAATTGTATTGAAAAGGTTCAATTGAACTAAAGTTCTGATATACATGAAAGCAGGGATACTGGAGTTGAAGTGGCTATATACTTTACAGTGTTAGCCAATATTTACAATTAGCCCTTACCTACATTCCGGACTGATGACTGAAGCAAGACATCAACGGTTTGCAGTCTCCCAATTGTCAATTCTCGCTCATAATCCACTTCAGGGTTAGCATTTGAACTAACTGCTACAGTAAGAAAAAGTATAAACATGTATGAGAAGAAGAGATAAAAAAATACAATACTTTCTAAATTAATAAGGGTGCTATAACCCCAGGGTGTGCCAAATACTATAATTTCAATTTCTATAGCCCTAAAGGCGGGTTCTTCCAGTTCCTTGACAAAACAAGAACTGCAGCTGCTACAATACCCCTGTATATATATATATATATATATATATATATATATATATATATATATATATATATATATATATATAT
Organism: Spea hammondii; assembly: GCA_029215755.1. Lineage (NCBI taxonomy): Eukaryota > Metazoa > Chordata > Amphibia > Anura > Pelobatidae > Spea > Spea hammondii. The sequence continues at coordinate 3,177,694 of JARDYJ010000011.1, read as the reverse complement.
AATGCTGGTTTATGTAATCTCTAATTTCTCATAATCTTAAACATTTCCTGAATGTGTACATACCTGCCCTTCTCAAGATTTTAGCACGATTTCTCAGCTGAGTTAGCAGAATGCCTAGTAGTCCAGAATCCCTAAAGAGATCGCTGAAGAGTGAATCTATTGGGGTGATGTTCTGCAGAAGTTTCAGGGCCTCCAATGTGCATGATGGATTCTGGTTCTGTTTAATCAGCTCCTGTACTTTCTGTAATGTCTGATGGGGGATGTAAGACAACTCACAAACCACAAAATGAAGCAATTGGAAGAACTGGGTTTGGACTGATAGGGGTTTCTGAGGGAGGATCTCCACAAACTGTGAGATTGGTTGCAGACTCCACTCCAAAAGAAAGAAGTTACTGTGATCCAGGGACCACAGATATTGCATGGTTGACAGGATCCTACCACAAAGGTGAGCATCAATACTGCTCTGGAAAGCACTTTGTAGGACTTGAAAAGCTTGCAGGTTTTTCACTGTCTGACCTGCCAAAAGTAAAAATGTAAAAAAAAATATTACAGTGGTTTGCTGAAAATCATTGGAAATAAAGTCATGGATTAAAACATACTAATAGTATGCCAGACTATAGTACTATAAAAAAAGAAAAAATGGTTCTGGAAGCTGGCAGGAAAAAAGGGACAGCATAAACCCTCTTGAAGCACACAAACAAAGAAAAGGAATCCCAGCACTCCAAACAGGGCCTTTGTTAAGACTATAGTCCTATGGCTAAATAGTTTTGATAACTAGCTGCACAAGGCCTCTGTTGCCACTCTGTATAGCAACGTATGTAAAGTTATATCCAGTACCACATACATTTGCAGGACCTGATTTGAAACACTCTATGAGCTCCCTGCACCAATCACAGCTTAGTTTATCGTTCTACCTTTCCCTGAGTGTTACCAGGGGATTCCTGACACTTTAAGTTCAATGAATGCCTGATGAGAAAAGTGTGACCGACTTTATGTACAGTCCAGCTTGTGACGTACTCATCCCTTCAGGTACACCGCTGACCAGGCAGCTAATACCGGTGAACTAAGTTGGGAAGGAAAAATATTAGTGAACATTTCTTATATCCATTCGGTGTAGTTTCCCCAAGTGTTGGCACCACCTGTTGTCCATGGACCCCCTATATACCCAGTTTTTATGTTAAACCAATTTTTTGCATTGCCCCGACCCAGAAGCTGCTCCTCTGCCGCCCATACCGCCAGGCCCCTTACCGGGACATACAGGTTTTTCCATCTAGAACTATTGGGCGGCTAAAATATCCTCCAGCCTTGCTACGCCCTCTGCGAACCACCCAGAGCTCCTGCCTGCCGAAGCGTGGAAGACAGAGTTGGGGGTCTGTTTGTGGAGACTAATCCCTTTTCCTATTGTACCTGGGAGACCTGAATCACCCAGCTAAAGGGTGCGGTTATCTTACTCAGAAATCTGATTCAGTGGGACATATCCTGTCACTGGCCGCACAGGGGGCAATTGGATGAGTGTTTGGTGCTGTCAGTCATTGGCCCACTAGGAATACTGAGCTTCTCTACAATGGCTGCCATTTGCGAATACTCAGAGAGCTGTTAAAAGACCAAAGAGAAGTGAGCGCAACTGCATGTATACAACAGTGTTTCTATATTCTCTTAGAAAAGATTTATGGCTATTGAACATGGGAACAAGGTATGCATAATGGAAATCTAAGGTCACTAATTAGTGTAGATTTCTCAGCTATGAGGTTTTATTTTGTGATAAAACAGTTGACAAAACACAGGTCCACCCTAGTCTAATCTGATATGCTACTCTGGCCCCCAGATATGCCACTCTGCCTCTAATATGCTTTATGCCCCCAGATATGCCACTCTGACCCCCCAGATATGCCTTTTGCACCCAAGAAATGCCCACCTGCCCTACAGATATGCTTTATGCCCCCTAGACGTGCCACTCTGCCCTCCTCATATGCCATTCTGCTTCCTAGAAGTGCCCCCCCCTGACTTACCAATGCACCCCATACTCCCTGGTGTCTAGCGGTGCCGACTGGTACTTCAACCGGTGCTTTTATGACGGAGAAACACCGGCAGAAGTCCCGGAAGCAGAGGTTGTCTACACCCATTGTACTTCCCGGGTCTTCTTTGATGGAGCACCAGCACCACCATAGAAGCCCCGGCAGAAGTTTGTAGGAAAGTTAGGGTGAGATTGTATCTGTGAGATGGAAGTTCAAGAACAACTCTCTGAAGAAGTGGGTTTTGAGATTCTTCTTGAATGTTGGGAGGAAGGGTAAAAGCTGAAGTTTCGATGGAAGTAGGTTCCAGAGATATGGGGCAGCATGAGTAAAATCTTGTAGATGGGAAAAGGAAGAGGTGATAAGTGAGGAGCCTTAGCCCATGGGAAGAACGTAAAGATCTAGTAGGAGAGTATTTGCTTATGAGTGCAGAAATGTATTATGTAGTGTAGAGTAGTGTTATGGAGGGCCTCCTATGTTAGTACCAGGATTTTAAATTTAGTTCTAAATGGAATAGGGAGCCAGTGGAGTATTTCACAGAGTGGGAAAATAAGTCTAGTGGCAGCCAACCAGAAGAGTGTTGCAGTAGTCAAGATGGGAAATAAGTGAATAAAACAGGATTTTTGTGGATTCTTGGGTGAGGAATGGGTGGATGCAAGAGATGTTTTTTTAGGTGCAAACATGAGGATCTGGCAAGGGACTGAATGTTAGGGATATAGGAGAGGTCTGAGTCAAGGATGACCCCAAGTACTGGAGAAAAGGTTAGAAGGTGGTGGCCATATTAAGCTTTTAATATTACTATGAAATGCGTACTAATTAGCATAAAAATAAAGAGTTGTCAGGGGCATTTGCAGGAGAGTTGTGGTTTAACTCACTGATTTCCCTAAACATTAGGACAGCCCAAACCCAGAAAGCTTAGGTACTTCCTCAGTCCTCAAGTGGGGAGTTGAAACCACAACTCTCCAGCAAATCGTAATCCAGTGAATAAGCCCCAAAGTGGTTGATACAAAAAGCTGTGATCCTTACATAGCCCACCTGAACTAGCTCCGTGTGCTTTAGAGAAGCTAGGAAGTTGAGGGTGAGAAATTTGACCAGAAACTTTCACCTCAGAATTTCCACAAATGACAAGAGATGCCAGTAATGAGAGCAACTCTTCAAGATACTCCTCTCCTCCTTCTGAAATAATGGCATCTCCCTCACACCTAAGCATAAAAAAGACATTTAATTTGTATTATCAATGTTTTGATATTTGATAATTAAGAATGGTATATTTAAGAAAAAGGTAGATAGTATGTTGTTGCAAAACAACATCACGTGTTAATCATTATTTTGTATGTTACAGAAGAATGATAAGAATAATTTAGCTTTAATCATGGGAGCAATGACACCATCTGCCTTGGGGGCATGTACACCCAGTGCCCCACACACACACTGTAACTAACAAACAAAAACACTAGTACACTTACACAAAGACAAACATGCCACAAACAATAACACACACACACTTACACACAGACTAACGCCCACTAATCCTGCAGTTTGATAGATACAGTATGTCTTGGGCTGCTGTAAGAGAGTAGCCAAAGACAACCGGGTCAATATCTCCTATCCAGTCATGTTCAAAACATTTGGGAATGCATAGAATATCTATGCAAGAGACACATAAAGGACCCAGTTATGATTTAAATGTCTTAAAACTGCCTTAGGTCCTTGTTATTCTAGGCCTTCTTGTGGATACATGTGAAATGCCAAAAAGGGTACAAACAAGCTTCAGGTAGTGGCTAAACTTTTAAATCAGAGGAGCCCAAGAGAAAACTGTCCCCCTTGCCACCCCTCATCTTAAATGAAGCAATTCAGGAAAATATCCAGACTTCTAGGATATTTCTGGGGGTAGACTATGAAATACAGAGCTCACAAAATGTTTTTTAGACATAACACCATGAAAATGTTTATTATTTTGGAAACAATGTGTACATCAGGTGCTTGTATTGGTACCTATGAACATCACGTCTTATACCATATTTCTCCCATGTACACTTACCTCAGCAAGATTTTAAGAAGAATAGGATACCCTTGGTTGTTATCGAAATCTCGAAGCAAAGAAGGTGAAAATGCATAGGAGTGTGATAGGAATGACAGAAGTATGACGGTAACTTGGCATAGCACATTTGGCTCCAGAGCGTTCATTCGCTGGGATAGAGTCTGTAGAAAACTAGGAATACATCGCAAGGCTGGAACACAAAAAAAAGTATGAAAAGTATATCTTAGAAAACATTCAGAGCCTATGCTTGAGTCTAATACAAATTAACTTACCGGTGCTCTAACATACATTGAGTTCTACCTTGCCTTCTCTATGGGGCATGCTAGTCTGCTGCCTTTCAGCCTTTCTTTCTGTTTGCCGTGGACAACAATATAAAACATTCCCATAAATCTAAAAAATTTCCAGACCATGGCTTATGGTAAGACATTTCTTTAACATTTATATAGCTATAGAGTTTCTCCCTTCTTTTTTTACAACCTTCCAATAATAAAAAAGCTAAAGACTAAGATTTATACATTTTGAATGTACAATTCGGCAAAACTCTAAGAGATAAGAGTTTGGAGCCACAATTTAACAATTTTGCATCCATGGTGGTGTTACTCCAGTCTCCATATGTCTCTGTTGATGATTCAATAAATGAAAAACATTTTAAATTATGTGATTAGAGCATGGTAATTGGTCAGCAGGGGCAGATTAACAATGGGCAAATTCGCCTTTTGTCTCAGGGCCCTTGGATGCAAGGGGCACCAAATTGCTGTTTACATAGTAATGTAGAAGAATACAGGATAAACTGTATTCCATATTTTGTTCTACTGAAAGTGCACGTCCACACTATTATCCGATAACACTGGTTTTGGCTGTAACTAGGTACAAGGTTCTTTTGGATGCAACAACAAGTATCCATTCCCCACCCATTTGCTCTGTTATTTTTTAGATATGCTGCTTATAAGGGCATACTGTTACTTTATGTAAAATTATTGGATTAGAATAGGGTGTTATTTCCAGTCTTTGTGATAAGCATATAAATACAGCCATAATGTGCCGTAATAAACAGAGATCTTATTATACATACACTCTGTGTGTCTGATTTCTCTCGGGCCGCTCGATAAAGATATCTACATAATTTGGAACCCCAAGGTATAGAAGGTCGGAAATTCTCCGACAGTAACATAGTAATTTAGGTTGAGAAAAGACACAATCCACAATGGTTTTCTCACTGGTTCAACATTCCATAACTGTGACAGGATGAGCTGTACCACGAATGGGTACACCCACCAACTCGTGCTTCCTAAGATTTGAGTCTAGCGCTGGCGAGACAAAGTGGCACCACACTGCAATGGAGCTGTGCTGACACGGTGGCTAGCCAAATCTTAGCCACACAGTGCTTATATTGTCCTAAAAAGGACAATAAGTTATAGCAGCCCACCCCAAGCATCAGACAGAGCTAATGTTGAAGTGAAAAAAGGAAGGGACTTTTTTCTATTAGGAGCAGCACAGATATCTATACAGACAACATAATCGGATCAGGAGTATAATTCCATCAACTACCAGACGGCCTGGTGCCTCCAAACTGTTCTATGGCTAGCAATGTCCACCTGACAAAAAGTCACTATATGGGGGTGATACTGAGGATTAGGGGCATAATCTCATCAACCACCAGACAATCCAGCGCTGCCATACAGTTCTATGGCTAGCAAAGCCCATTTGACAAATAGTCACTGTTTAGGGGGGGGGGGATCCTACAAAGCAGCATCAACCCCGGGATCAATGGCTATGGGGTCTCTAGCTTGTAGAGACCCCATAGCCGGCTAGTTCATAGGAGTCTGGTTAGGGCAGACAGGGCTTCCCGTTCACCTTGCGCCCCCAATGAGCACAGGGTAAGATGGGACTGGGCAGGCAGTTAAAGAGTTACCCCAGGAATCCACCAGTGCCCCCTCCCAAACTAAAACATACCCCCATGTGTCCTAAGCCTCAAGGGGTTATGGTGACGTTTCTCCCCCCCTCTGGGAGGGGGGGCACTGATGGATTTCTGGGGAGATTCCTTACCTGCCTGCCCGGTCCCCTTTTATGTCACTCAGTGCTCATTGGGGGCACAAGATGAATGGGAAAAATCCCGTCTGGTCTGCTCTAACCAGACTCCCATAAACTAACCTGCTATGGGAGTTCTACATACACGGAAACACTCAATGCGTCTGACCGGAACCTAGCCTCAAATTCATAGAAACGTATGGCAGCTAGGAACTGCGGCAATATCTGCTGACAATTGTAACTGTGTAGCTACGGTCATCCGTTGTCCCACCATGTCTCTAACAGTTAGGAAGGAGATTGAATTGCAGCAGCAGTGGCAGAGCAATGAACAGTGCATATAACATAAAAGAACAATAATTGATCCACCAAAGTAAGGAAGGGGCATTGGGGCAAAGATCAGGACAGGCACTGGCAGGCAGACACATCCAGCCATGAGACTGGTCCCAAATATTAGAAAAATATGAATTGATAACCCAGAGAAAGGAAGGGCATTGAGGTGCAGGGCAGAGCACAGAGCAGGGCAGGTACTGGCAGACAGACACATCCAGGCACAAGACTGATATCCCATTTTAGAGTAAAAAAGAATTGATCCCATCTGCTCTGTTATTTTGTTACTTATATTATTCTCCGTTTCTGTGTACGGCGGCTAGGAATTTCTTTTTTAACCCGTTAAGGACAATGGGCAGTCGCCAAAAAAAATGCATTTTGAGCCCGTGCATGTACGGGCTTTGTCATTAAGGGGTTAATCATAGCACCCTGGGACCCTGAGCTCCACATTGATACCCCGGGATTGCCCTTGGGAACATCCTGAAATGAGGAATCTTTGCCAGGTAAGCATTGCGGGCCTTAGGAACTGTATGGAGGCGGCGGGAACTTGACTAGATTATACTCCTTATATGATTGTGGTTGTAAATAAATACTTGTGTTGTTTTCAACACTAAATCTGGACTAGTGCTTGGGGGGAGGATAACAGAGGTTGAGAAATTCACGGCAAGGAGGATTTCTATGGCTGAGCTACTACAGTAGTAGTAGGGCACTGGAGACAAGCACAAGCACTGGCAGATGATGGGCACATGCAGCCCCTTAGAACAGCTCTGAATTTCACCAACATTACACAAATTAAAATACCTCAGAATAAGGTCAATGAAAGAGTAGGTACTGGCAGATCACATGCACATGCAGCCCCTTAGAACAGGACGGAATTTCCCCAAATATTATAGAACTGTTTGGGAAAAAAAATAAAATTCTCCAGGTGTAAGGACGGTGAAAGAGGAGCAGCAGTAGGGCATATCATAGGCACATGCAGCCTTGGTGCATGACTTAATTTCTCAAATATAGAGTTAGTGGTAGATGGTGAGAAAGAGGGTAGTATGAATATTGAAATAAATAGAGTGAGCATGAGTGAGAGAGTGAATGAATGTGTGTGGATGAATTATGTGAATGAGTGAGAATATGAATTAATATGTGGATTAATTTTGTGAATGAGTGAGAGTATGAATTAATGTGTGGATGAATTGTCTGAATGAGTGAGAGTATGAATGAGGGAGAGAATAAATGATTGTGTGAATGAATTATGTGAATGAAAGCATAATTTAGTGAATGATTGTAAAAGGGTTTGTGTGTATTTGTGGAAAGGCAAAGATGGCACAAGCAGGGTGTTTGCGCCTTGGGGACCAAGATGGCACAGGCAGGTTGTTTATGGGACAAAGTTCACTCATGCTAGGGACAAAGATGGCAAGTCCTATGTGTGTTATCTGGGTACTGGTCAGGTTCTATGTGGGCAGTGTGGACACCAGGGCTGGCTTTGGATTGTGCAACCTGTGATCTATGCCTGTAATTTAAGGGTTTTTATCTATACCTTTAAGTGAGTTGTTAAGTGAATTCCAATTGATCTATACCTCCAAAACTGGGTTTGTGTGTTATTCAGCTATGCTATGTTTCCATACATTATTTACGTATACCTGCAAATTCAGGGTTTGTATGTCTTATTCAGTTGATCAATACCTGCAATGTGTTTATTTGATCTATACCCTTAGTGCTGAATTTACATGTGATTTCCAGTTGATCTATACCTGTAATGCTATGTTTTCATACATTATTATTGTAAACCTTCAAATACAGGAATTGTATATCTGATTTTATGCCTTCAGTGCTGAATTCACATGTGAATATCAATTCCAATTGATCTATACATGCAAAGCTGGGTTTGTGTTGATCTATACCTGCTATGCTATGTTTCCATATATTATTTATGTATACCTGCAAATATTGTTGTTTGTATTCAGTTGATCTATACATGCAAGTGCTGTTTTATGTGTTGTTTATTTGATCTACACCTATTTTGTGGTGCAGCACCGGAGTAGATTGCATGCTAGGGCCCATGGAAATGCTTGCGTATGGTCTATTTTTTTCATTATAAAATGTATTGGCAGCAGGGTGTAATATTTATATATCTTAGCAGCAGGGGCTAAGATATATATATATATATATATATATATATATATTGACAGCAGGGGCTAATAGTAATATATATTGGCAGCAGGGGCTAATAGTAATATATATCGCCAGCAGGGGCTAATAGAATATATATTAGCAGCATGGTCTAAAATATATATCAGCAGCAGGGTCTAATATTAATATATATTGGCAGCAGGGGCTAATATTAAAGAAACTGCCAGTTCAGCTGTTATTTTGAAATCATATTTCACTTACAGTCTTTACTTCAAAGAGATAACTACATATTATGTAGTTAAAAATGCATTTCTAACGCATATATATATATATATATATATATATATACACACACATGTGTGTGTGATCTCATGCGCTTCAGTGTATCCCTGAATAGCAGAAATAAAATGTTACTGCATGTTAAAATGTTACCCTACGTAGGAAGGGTGAGGTGAGAGAGCAGCTGCAGTCTCCCTAACCAGCCCAACATTAAAGTTGCCATCCAAATGCATTGGGCACACTGGTCAGTTTCCAGGAGCCCAGTGTTCTAGGGGCCCCGCAGTGAATCACATTGCTGCCAGCAATGTGATTCACCACAAAGCCCCTAAAATAACAGTAGCATTTCTATAGGGGAGGGGCAAGCAGAGAGGCCACCTCCCCTTGGGCCGCTCTTCAGGGGAGTGTCGAGGCAGATGCACAATTGTGCTCTTCTCGACCAGCCCTGCTCATCGGGCGCCCCCGTGGTCAGTGCGCACCCAGCCACCTTCAGCGCTGGTCTGGGTGTCCGATAAGCAAGGCTGGTTGGGGAGAACACAATCCCCCTCTAACTGGCCCAATTAGGGAGCACGAGGTCTGTCACCTCAGTCATCGGCTTCCATGCCCCCTTATCACTACGCACCCACAAATGATGCAGAGCACCGGGATATGACGCTCTGCATCAATAGCTGGCGCATAATGATGAGGAAGCACTAAAGCAAAGGCCTGGAGTGACAGACCTTGCATTCCTATAACAGGATGGAAGATGATTGAAGAAGATGGAAGATGAGAAAAATAAGAGATGGGAAGAAAGGGGTGTAAGGGCTGTGTATATGTGTGTTTATAAGCACAGGTGTGTTTATGGGCAGTGTATGTGTATGGGCAGTGTATGTGTGTGTGTAAGGGCAGTGTATGTGTATATGTGTGTTAATGGGCAGGTGTGTGTGTAAAGGCAGTGTTTAAGGGCTGCCGTGTGTAAGGGCAGTGTGTGTATATATGTGTGTCTTTGTAATCTGGGGTGTGTATGGGCAGTGTAGGTATTTGTATGTTTGTAAGCTGGTCTATGTGTATATGTGTGGTAAAGGCAGGATTGTGTGAGGGTAGTGTATGTGTATATGTGTGTTAATGGGCAGGTGTGTAAGGGTAGTGAAAATAAAATAACCTCTGTAAAAATATAGCTGGGGGGCACAATTTTCCATTCTTGCCTCGGGCGCAAAAGGAGCTAGCTACAGCTCTGGGACGTGTTCTAGAATGGTGGAAACATGTGTCCTTGAATTAGGAATGCTGGTAGTTTGAGAAACCAGACTGACAGGATAGGGAGTAAGCATGAGAATGCTGTTTCCTTAGCCATGCAGTCCTTCTCGCACTGTTAAACTGCGTATAGCTTTGAGGGTCTCCAAGTGCAGGAAGTGATATAAGAGTAATCTGTTTCATTCCTTTCATTGCTGATTATCATACATGTATCTTGATTTGATTAATAAACTATATATATGATTTCATCCATTGATTGAAAGTATCATTTCTGTATCCTGGAACCTGTTAAACATTGCCTGTCCATGCAGGCGTGTGCAGTCGTGGGATAAGCAGAAGGAACAGCAGCACTAGAACCTCTTACTTTGAATACTGCGTGCTGAGTATCAAGTAAGGAAGAATAGGGGTGGTTATTGTGGGTTTGCTGTTGTCACCAATGCTGACAGTTTCTCCCTGAAGCATGTACTGTGGTGTGTACGTAGGTGTTGTTTCATTCCAGAATGGGTGAGATGTCCTTTCACTAAATTGCACCTTACAGTGCGTCCATTTTCCACAGTTTCAAAATGCTCCCACACTTTAGTATGACATTGCCCATACTTTCCATATTTGTTTTTGTGATTGTCGAGGCAATCAGCAACATTGAGATCAACATCAGAGGCCATATCTGGCCCCTCCCCAGGGCGTCACTGTCCGCCATACAGTGTATGGTGGCTGACGCCCGTTTTAAAAGAGTTTAGGAGGCAACGATCAACGATCGCCTCCTAAACTTAAATGGTGTCGCTGAAATGCCTCAATAGTGAGGCATTCAGCAACACCAAACTCCCACCCCAGGATACACCGTGACCACTCGCAAGATGGCGGCACGTCCTTTCAAAAAATAAAAGTTTTGTTGAGGCTCTCTCCAGACCCTCCTGAGAACTTTGGCTCCACTTGCAGGTTGAATACAGGTACTGCATTCAACCATGCAAGTCAATGGAGCCAAGCTTTCTAATTCATTAGTAAAATAAATGAAAAAAATAAAATTAATTTAAAAAATAATTTTCCACTGATATAAAAAAAATATATGGTTTTATAGGGCACACTGAATTGTCCAGCTTCAAAGATGTACTAAATAGGGCATGAGCAGTGGATTACCAAATGTCAAAGTTCAAGATGGAAAAATGTGCTTGCACCAAATGTGGTCCTTTTGCCCCCAGACAGCCAGGCAAACCTATACCTGGGAGTATCATTGTACTCAGGGGATGTTGCTAAACAGATATAGGGGTGTTGTGTGACAGTGACATATACCAGGAGCTATAAATTCATACATGAAGTAAAATTTGTGTGGAACAATAATGAAAAAAATTACTACCACAAAGTTTGACAAAGACTGGCGGTAGAATTACTGCTTGTAAAGAGTTATAATACTAACATTTGAAATACCCTGGGGTGTCTAGTTTTCAAAAATATGTGGGTTGTTGGGGTAAATTGCATTGGACGGCTTCAAAAACACCCAAAATGGCACATGGGGGAAGAATTACCAGATTTGGAAAAAATGGTTTTGAAATAGCAAATGCTACTTGTACTTATTGCCCCATAATGTGCAAAAAAAAACCCCATAAAAACATTGGGTATTTTTAAACTCAGGACAAATAGTAGAATCTAATTAGCAGGTTTTTTTATTAGCTTTTATAGATGATGTGAGACCCCAATTGGAGAGCAGGGTGGGCCAATGCTCCGTTCCCCCCATTCTGTGGAAAATCCATGCCGACTTTTCCAAGTGGCAAGAAGTCTGCAGGATGCGGTCCAGGATTCCTATGGGACCTGCATCAGGCCCAGGTGCTGGACATTAACCCCTTCAATCCCAGGGGTTTTTGGTACCTCAAAGCCCAGAGCAATTTTGCCATTTTTGGGGTATGTCGGTTTTCCTGTGAATACTGTACCCATATAAACTATATATTGTTTTTTCAAGGAGAGATAGAGCTTTCGTTTGATACCATAGTTGGATGATTAGCTGAAAATTTAGAATGAGAAGTTTAGTAAAAACTAGCGAAGATTAGAAAAATAAACTAATTTTTTTTTACATTTTCCCTCTGAATCCTCACAAAATTAGGTAAAGTGATGGAAAATCCCCTCCAAGTTTATTAATTCAGGTGTCCTGATTTCAGAAATACCTAATTTATATAGATTTTCCAGAATTTCCCAGCACCAGGGAGCATACTATAAGGTGTACAATTTTGTATAATTTTTATGCCTATGGCTTAACGGGTTTGGGGGTTGTGAACGGGGGCAGTAGGGTTATACTGGCTAGATGTTATGCTAGGGCAATGGGAAGTAAGTTTTTTTAATAATTTTTTTATTATCTTTTTTTATATTTTTTTTTTATTTTTTTTTAAATGTACATTTTTTTACATTTTTTTTATTTTTTATATATTATTTTTACACAGAAATGGTTAGAGGTCCTCCTAGGGACCTCCTGAACATGCCAGTGATGTCACAATGACATCACAGCTCACATTATAAATTTTTTTTGTATTATATATATTATTATTTTAATGATTTATTTAATATTATTTTTTAAATGAATTAACTTTTTTTTTCTGCTTTTCTCTTTCAGGACGGGAGGGGGAGTGAGAGACATGGTTTCTCACTCCCCTCCCCGCGATCCTCACAGACCTGCACAGAGATCGCAGCGTATCTGTGCCTCATCGGAGGGCAGGATATCCCCGCAGGGGATATCCTGTCCTCCGATGACCTTCCAGGTTACGTCAGCAGTGACGTTAACCCGGAAGGGAATGCCCGATCGCGCGTTTGCAACTGCGCGATCGCGTGATCGGGCACTTTCAACTGTAACAGCTTACCGGCTTTCATGGCGGAAGCTGTTACGGGAGATCGGGCAGCAGAAAGCTGGTGTTCCTGCGTCTGATTGTCCTAGAGGACTGTGCTAAGACCCTTAAAAGTGACGTTTATGGCCCTCAGGCTAAGGGGTTTGTCACATGTGGAACCCACAAACCCACATGTGGAACCCCAAACGTGACACAGTGTTGTGTCTGCAGAGACTTCTGTTGCATGAGACTGTCTAATACAAGACGGGAAAAGGACAGCAAAACAGAAATAAAATGTCCTTTCCATACTTCACATGCCAGCCAAAATACAGTGGGTATGTGGAACCATTGAAACTGGCACAAGAGTCATATATACAGTGTGCAGGGTCCTGTACTGAGGCACAAGAGTTAAAGGAGGACATTGAATCCTTAATGTGGCTGCACCAGGGTGAAGTCTCTGCAGTTTTCAATCTTCTGGGTAATCTCTTCTGGCACATCCAATGCAGCCTGGTAGCCTCAGGCCACAAAACACTGTGTCACGTTTGGGGTTCCTGGATCTGGTGTAGCACTTGTCACCAGCATCCATTCAGCTGTCCATTTGGTTCATGCTTTCTGCCCACAGACAATAGCAGTGCTGTACCCGCATTCTCCACCGGCCCACCTCTCCAGCGGCAATAGGAACGCCAGGGAGGGGATGAAGGCGGCATCACTCCCCAGGGTGAGTGAGTACCCGGGAGATGGCGCAGCCGGCCAGTCTCCTCAGCAGCAACTCACACGTCTGGGAATGGAGGAATCTGTCCTTCCTCCCCAGCGGCAGATCCTAATTCAGGGAGCTAAGGACATTGTCCTTCCTCCCCAGTGGCAGGCCCACTCAACAGATCCCTTAGCCCCAGCTGAATCGCTGGCAACAGGACAGAGCACCGCTGGCCTCTGCCCCACAACTGCAACGGCCACGAGGATCCAGGGAGGTGCAGCAGCTGGCCCATCACTCCATCGACAGCCTGAGCACCATGGAGTACACCATGGTACCATATTGGTACCATATTGTGTATCACAGTCTTCTTAATAAACATACAGTTAAAAAAAAACATTATCTCTCCTAAAGAAACTTTCCCTTTATCCCACATCCCCAGCAAACGACCATCCAGTTTCCCATCTCCCCCTGGCTGCTGGAACGATTACTATTTAATTGACTGATTTTCTTTCTGTGCTTAAACCTCTACAATTTGGTTTCCGTCCGCAGCTTTCCACTGCAATAGCCCCCTTTTATTTTAATAAACTCCTTGCCGCTAAAACAAAAGTCTCACTACTTATACTCTTTGACTTTTCTGTAGCCTGCAGGACACTGTCAACCAACCCCTTCCTCCTGCAAACCCTTTATGCTCATGGCATCTGTGACAATGCAGTCTCCTTCCTCGAATCAAACTATACCGTTATTGTCTTCTTCATTGGAAGAAGACAATAACGGTATAGTTTGATTATCTGTTGGAGGTTCTAAAGCCTCTTTTCCTACACCTCTTCCCTTGGACAACTGATAGTCTTCATTTCCTCTGCTGACCTTTTTAACTTGCCTCAGCAACTTTTTCAGAATTACATGCATCCTATCACTTGAAGCTTAACATCTCTAACAATGAGCTTAAGGTTATTCCACCATACCCTCTGTGCATAATTCCAGACATCTCTATCTCCATTGACAACGCCACTATCCACCCAAAAGACAACTGCCTGGGTGTCACACTCAACTCTGCTATCAGCTTCATCCTCATATCCAATCACTCACCAAATCTTGTTGCCTTCACCTGAGAAATATACCCTGAATCTATTCTTTCCTCATCTTTCTCTATCTGCTCCCCCATTGTGCCAACCACTCCACTGGATCCCCTAACTCTCCAGAATCAATTTCATACGCCTACATCTCTACTCTCACATCCCAATTCACCACAACCCCCTTCTTTATCCCTCCCATGATTTGCATCTCTCTTCTACCGTTATGGTGCACTTATTCAGGATTTCACACATGCGGTACTACTTCGCTGGAATTCCTCATCTCATTCTGTCAGACATTTTTCCTTGTGCTATAATTTCAAACATTCTCTAAAAACCCACCTTTTCTGAGAAGCATACAAACTTTCCTCCTAACACTTTCAACCAGCATCTTAATCAAGCCAAATGCAAGATCAACAGATGTCTCCAAATAACATCCTTTCTTCAATCAACTCATCCAAGCAGTCCTCTCCTACTGTCTCACTACCCGCCCTCAACCACTGAATAGATTGTAAGCGCACAACAGCAGGACCCTCTTTCCCTTCTGTATCAGTATGTGTTCACATGTGTTATGTCATTGTAAATTGTCATTTATTTTCACTACATCTTATTGTGACAGTACTATGAAATCTGCTGGTGCTATATAAATAATATTATGGAAATGTAATGTAAATTTCCCTCCCACAAATCAATTAATTTTTATATATATATTACGGGCCTTTGCAGCAGCTGACATTGAACATTGAACTGACATTGAACACGGTTGCCAAGTTTATTGTCTACAATTATTGCTGAGTCTTTTTCACTTAATTACTTTCCTAACACAACCTCATTTAAAGTATGATTTACACATTTCCTCTGTTCCAAAATGCATATCTTTCCATTTCTAAACACTAAAGCTCACCTGCCACTTTCCGCCCAATCCTCCAGTTTCACCAAATCTCCTTATAGGGAAGTACCATCTAGTTCAGACTAGTTTTGTCATCATCTGCAAATACCAACACGGTCTTTTATCAACTGCTGCAGTCCAACAACCCTCTGAATACTATCTTTAACGCCTATGTAACCACAGAGTTTTCTCTCTTAAGTGACTGAAGCGCTTGTTGCCATTTTCAATCATGATTTCCCTTTTCCATATTTAGTGTACCCACACAAATTATATATTGATATGGCCTTCTCTGAAGCCTTGGGTGGAACGAATTTTCCAGAATCTCCCCTAGAAGAGACTCACTGAAGTCTTCAAGGGGAGTGGGGGCCAGAAGACCTTATCCACTCCACCAAAACCAGATAGAGTCTTCAGAAACTCAGTTCCACTGTGGTGCTTAACCACCTAGTGGTGCTTAACTCACTCCGAAACTGAAAAGCACACGTGCACTGAAACAAAAAAAAAAACAGAAAGGTGCAGGTACAATATGTGCCAGTGTTATTGACAGGCCCCAGCCAGATGACTGCTAAGTCAAAAAAATCCCCCTCCACCACCAGCCATACACCTGGTCAATTTTAAGGGTGGGTAAAATAAAAAGTGCATGAAGAAGGGAGTATAGTGCGCTTACTAACCTGTGCACAGCGAGAAAAAATAATGTGCCTCCGCAAAACCACTCAAAGTGCAGAGTGCCTCAGGGGATACTATAACAACCTCGGGCTCTCTGATTCACCTCCCCGCGTTAAGGTCAGAGGACCAAGTGTAAAAGAGAGCAATACTCGGACTGCATAGAAATCCTCCTTGCCTTGAATGCTTGATTGCTCAAGGGATTAACCCTTTATATTCCCCCAAGCATTAGCCGACACTTCAATCCATCTTGTTCATCTATTACTCATCTGTGTATTGCTTGCCTGACTACTGCTGTTTTCTCCAATTCACTCACCCTGGCTCGTCTGCCTTCTCCTACCCATCAACCATGGCTTGCTTTGACTAAGCTACTTTGTGTTACCTGAGTGCCTACTCTCAGCCATCTAGTCCTGCTGTTGATGATCTGTATACTTGGCTCCAACCTTACCTGTTCATCAGTTCAACACTAAACCTCTCTTTTAATTTGTACAGTAACCTTTTATGAAAGAGTGTATCCTGTGTTTTAGCAGAATCCAAATACAGTATTTGCTCGATTATAAGACAAGGTTTTTTCAGAGCAACTGCTCTGAAAAATACCACTTGTCTTATATTCAAGGTCATCTTATAATCAGACGTCAAATAGAGGTCTGACTATAAGACTAAGATCCAGATCCCCTGCAGCGCTGCAGGGGACCTAGATCCTCCTCTCTACAGGCACAGACAACCTCTGCTGCTACCCGGCACTTCCTCTAGTCTACACCCGACTTCTATGACGGAGCACCGGTGTGACACTCAGTCATAGAAGCCCTAGCAGAAGTTCCCGGTAGCAGCGGAGGTTGTCTGCGTGATGTCCACCAGCTGCCCCACTTGACACCAAGGAGTTTGGAGCACAGGCAAGTCTAGGGATGCATCAGTAAGTCGGGGCATATAGGGGGATATAAGGGGCAGATTGGCATATCAGGGAGTCAGAGTGGCATATAGGTGGTATAAGGTATATCTTGGGGGCAGAATAGCAAGCCGTGAGCCAGATGTGCATAACTCGGGGGCAGGTTGGTATATAAAAGGAAATAAAAACAAAAAAATGCATTTTTCTAAATCATAGTTTTTATTAAATATGAAAAATAGTAAATTAAAAAAATAGTTTACATGTGAATTAATATTTACTAATAAAATGTTTTTTTTACAGGGTAGTCTTATATTCAGGCATTTTCTAAATTAATATTCAAGTTTTGGGGGGGTCATTTTATAATCAAGCAAATACAGTAAATCTCATCTACTTAAAGACCCTGCTATATATTTGTGCTTTCATCTTCCTAAAATCCAAGTTAGTCTGACATGACCTGACCTGACCTTAATAAAACCACAAAATCAAATAATTTCCCATCACAGATGTCGGACTCACAGGTTTGTAATTACATGTATCCTTTTTGTAATATTAGTCCCACTTCTGCTTTCCGCCACTCTTCTGGCACCATCAGAAAAGAAAGAATGCATGATGGTCCCGCTGGCCTTGTATGTAGCTCCCTTCTCACCCCCTTAAATATGATTCCTAGGCATGATACTGTCTGGAGTTTCCAATCCCAAATGGAACTAAATCATATGTGGAATGTATAAGTGAAATAATGGTAACAATAATTTGCTTTATAAGAGCATTTTATTACATTGGCTGCATTCATTCATCTATGAACTGGCATAATAAAAGCCACACAAGCTCTCAGGAGGGGCGTCAGGTGAAACGAATTGTGCATCCCTGCGCTAACCCTGATTATAGGCCGCAACCCCACTTTAAAGACTTAAAGTGGGGGGAAAGTTCGGCCTATATTCGGGCAAATACGGTATGTGTTGTGACAGAGACCCATATTTAGAATGAGTAGCTCCACAGTAGAGATCTTCATTGCTGCTGAAAGCTCAATTACTCAAGGGAATAACCCTTCATATTCTCCTAAACACAAGCTGAGACAGGGTTTATTAAAGACAGCACAGATATTTATATAAAAGGATTAGGGGTATAATCTCATAAACCACCAGACAGCCTGGTGCTGACATACAGTTCTATGGCCGGCAATGCCAAGCCAACAAAGAGTCACTATTTCGGGGTGAGACACTGTAGCTGGGCCACAGTTCTATTGCTGCAGCTGGGTAAACCCCGGTCCAAAAGATTTGGTAATAAAACCAGGGTTTCGGTACTAGCACCAAGTGTTGCCCACCATGTGCTTAATGTAACCTCAAAAGAGCAAGATAGTAGGACAACGGATGTCCATAGCAACGCAGTTCCAGTTTTCGGTGGGCATCGCGGAGGTTATTAGCCTCCCTACAGTTCCATGAATTTGCGACTAGGTCCCTGTCAGGAGCATCAAGCGTTTCCTGGCTTGTACAACCCCCATAGCCAGCTAGTTCATGGGAGTCTGGTTAGGGGACACAGGGTTATTTAGCCATAAGAGAGTACTAGGTAGGCAGGTAAGGAGTCATGGCAACAGGGGCGCCTGCCCTGGACTTAAATTAAAACATCCGGGTTTCTTTGGTTTTTTTTTAACTTTATTTAACATCCTCCATGTTAAGTAAAGTTTTTTTAACTTTATTTAACACGGAGGATGTTAAATAAAGTTAAAACAAAAAAAAAACCCGGTGTTTTAATTTGAGTCCTGGGCAGGGGCGCCAAGCGGTCACTCTCCGTGACTCCGTCGCGGTGCCGGCATTTCATGCTGAGCGCCGGACTTATTCTGGCGCTCAGCTGTGAGGCGCGCAACGCGGCAGAGCGGGAAGACGGGCGCCTCCCGCTCCCACCGTAGGACTCCGGCAACAAGGTAAGTAAGGATAGGGAGAGGGGGTAGATAGTTAGAAGGGGCAGGGGGGTAGATAGTGAGAAGGGCCAGGGGGGCAGTGAGAAGGGGCAGGGGGGTTAGATAGTGAGAAGGGGCAGAGGGGGGAAGACAGTGAGAAGGGACAGAGGTGGGAGATAGTGAGAGGGGGGAGATCCTTTTCTTTTTTGGGGGGGGATGGGGGGCACCAGAGGAGTAGTCTGCACAGGGCGCCAGAACACTTAAGGCCAGCTCTGTTAGTGTGTGTTAATATGTGTCAGTTAGTGTATATATGTAGATGTGTGGGTGTGTAAAGTATGTTTCTATAAGTATGTTAGTATCGTTGACGGGCTGGTTCAAAATTCTTCTGTTAATATTATGGCTGCAAAGAAGGTTTCTGGTAAGGATGACAGGTAGGAGGTGCACGAGAGGTGATTAGGTACATTATATGGACAAAAGTATTGGGACACTTGACCATTACAACCAAAGGGACTTTTATGGCATTGCATTCTAAATACATAGACCCTAGTATGTAGTTGATCCATGCTTTGCAACTATAACAGCTTCCACTCTTCTGAGAAGGCTTTCCACAAGATTTTGGGACTTTTTGCCCATTCATCTAGTAGAGTATTTGTGAAGTCAGGCATTGACGTTGGGCGAGAAGGCCTGTCTTGCAATCTCTGTTCCAGTCCATAACAAGGTGTTCTATGAGGTTGAAGTGCCATTCAAGTTCTTCCACACCAAACTATTCTAACAGAGTCATTATGGGCCTTGATTTGTGCACTTGGGCATAGTCATGCTGGAATAGAAAAAGGCCTTCCCCAAACTGTTCCCACAAAATCTCTTAGTATGTCTCCTTCAGCATAATGGTAAGGTGTCTTAATACTTTTGTCCATATAGTGTATATTTTTGCATATATTGATATATTATTTATATTCATTCCTTTTTACAATTCAAATTGTCTACTAATGAAATATGCGTGAAACAAGTATCCAACGAAGCTGCCGTAATAAATACTTTCTGTTCCTGAATGAGGGTCGAAGCTGTATACTAATGTGAGATGCTATGGAGGAGCTATGAATCAGCTATGCGTGCATGAGGACTGTGCTTCTCAATACAGTACGGAACTCTGCTAAATTGATCTATGAGAGACCCCTTGTGGTTCCACATACTCCTCTGTGTTATCTCAATATTTTATTCCTTATAATAAATATACTGTTTGTCACGGAGCTGCTAGTCAGACCAACTATCTCCGCTGTCTTGTGCTCCCTTAGCCTGGGACACACACTTTCCCCGGTTCCCCAGTCACTAGCCGAGACTCAGTGTAGGGTAAAACCAAACGAAGACTGCTTTATTCCTCACACACAGCGCTGGATATATCCAGCAAAACACACATTAACATAAAACAAGATATTGGGACACAAACCGCCCCCTTAATCTGCCTCCCAGAGACAACAGGGGCAGTAACGAGATTAACAATACAATAGGTGGGGGAGAGACTGATTTATACAACATTAAACTGAAAGAATGGTGGTCACTCCCTGATGGCAGATCCTGGCTGTCTGCTGGAGATAATCCCCTCAGCCAGTGATGAGATGATACTGCTGGGGGTAGCCACAGAAGCCTTTACAAACCCAGGGCCCATAGTCAATAGGGAGGAGGCTGGCAGTCAGGCCTCTCCAGTGGTCCCAGTGATGGAGGCTTCCGTCACACTGTTTATCTATGTTTAGCTTGCATGTTTTATTTATTAGTTCTTTTATGAATGTACCTCTCCTCATGAGCAATTCACTGGAGTCTCTCTTAGCCACCTTAGCCACTTTTAAAGTGCCAGCTTTCTTGTGGAATTATTTTACCATATGCAGAAAAATAGAGCAATGTATATTGCTCCTTAAAGTATAAGTGCACATCTGATTAATATAAAGAAAAGTTGCAGACTATTTATATAGAGAGAGCACTGTTTTTTATGTAAGATTTGAAATAAATAATTGGAGATCACAAGATCCTCATATTATTATTAGAATGTATCTATTTTTGTTTTATTCACTGCATTCTTACTGATATTATTCACATTGGGCCACTCCAAGTTTCTTTTTCATGTTTTTCCATTTGTAAGGTATAAGAAAAGAGTTGTTCTATATATTTCTGTGTAAAATTTCCCTGGTTTAAATTTGATCTGAGAAGTTCAATCAACAACTATACAAAGCAAAAAATATGATGAGGATAATAATACGTTTTAATAATAATAATTTTCAGATGTACTCACTTTGGAGGTAATGCAATAATCCAGGAGCTAATGCTTTAGACACTTTGATCAACAACCTCTCAACTGCTACGCTCCAGCGAATGTCACAACAATCCCAGCCTGATGCTGCTGCCTTGAGCAGATACTCAAAGTCTGAAGACTTGGTAAGATCTTCTATACCCTGTGCTTGGCTACAAAGATTCAGCATAGTCTGTAATAGAGATAAAATCAGACACTAAGCAAAAACAGTAAAGGTAAATATTGGGTTCTAAAATTAAGAATATTTCTCTGTTGTTAGGTGGCATCTGAAATTTTCAGGATGCAAAATGACTTGCCTATACTTTCATATAGAGTTTTACATTTGGAACTTGTAAGGTGCCATTTTCTTTTATTTTTAACACTTGGGTGTAAGAAGCACATCATATATTGATTGAATTTAAGAGTGTATAATGTAGTCCTGCACCAAGGTCTCACTAACCAAACTAAAACTCATTTTGTTTTCTTAGCAAAAGGGTTAAGGTAAAATGAATCTTAATTAAATTGAAATTATTTATGATGGGGTTTAGGGGTATGACTAGAAACAACATGGCCCTGGTGTGGCAATTGCCCCAGGCCCCCCTAACATCACCAAGAAACATGTCTCACAGTGCCAACTTTGGTCCCAAACAGATGGTGAGTGTCACATTTGCCCCAAGCAACTTATCAATGCCATCCTAAACCTCAAACAGTCTACCGGTGTCATATCTGGCCACAGTTTGTCAGTCCCCCCCAAACAACTAATATGTGCCATATTTGCCCCCCCCAGCTTGCCTTGTCTTCCAGCATACAATCTGGCACACATATGTAAACACACACACAAATGTACACATGCTAATGCACACACTTACTCATACTCACTAACATACACGCACACAGTCATTCTAACACACACAATGCCTCTCACACCATTCATGCTAACACACACTCTATCTCACATCAGTTACACTTAAATGCTCACACACACTTAAACATATATGCTCACACACAAACACTTTCACATACCCATCTATGCTCACACACACTCATATGTTAAAAATCCATGCTCACATACACTTATACATAAGAAAGGGTGTGACGGAACTGGCTAGTCTTACCGACTACCTCCGATGACTTGTGCTCCCTTAGCCTGGGACAACACACTCTTTTCTCAGTTGGAGTGGTTATCTGGGCCAACTGCCAATATTCCGGGGACCCAGGTGTGGAAAACCCAGTCTCATCCACCCCTCCTGGGTTAACATCCTTAGATGAAAGATCAATTAAATCCCCACACTCTGTAACCTTTGATACAAGTGCTTCTGTTGGCACTGTGTCTCACACTCTTTTCCCGGTTGGAGTGGTTATCTGGGACAACTGCCAACATTTCGGGGACCCAGGTGTGGAGAACCCAGTCTCATCCACCGCTCCTGGGTTAACATCCTTAGATGAAAGATCTGTAACCTTTGATACAAGTGCTTCTGTTGGCACTGTGTCAGTGGAGACCGCAGTCCCATCCACTACCACAGTCTCTGGGGCCACAGAGAGAAGTGGCCAGAGACCAGCACTATTCTGCCCTGATGCCAGCGCTTCTGCTGGTGTTGTAATTTC
This sequence comes from Spea hammondii, assembly GCA_029215755.1. NCBI lineage: Eukaryota > Metazoa > Chordata > Amphibia > Anura > Pelobatidae > Spea > Spea hammondii. The sequence goes on along the minus strand of JARDYJ010000011.1, from coordinate 3,154,876 downwards.
TTCTGGCTCTGGGGCAGTCCGCCAAACACGGTCTAGCAGCTGTCGGTATGCCCTTTCCAGCTGACGCTCTTTCATGACGAGATAGTCCAGATCAGTTCTCAGCTCTAGGACTTCTTCGAGACTTCAAGCATATGCCTCTCCAATGTCCTCCAGATCAGAGTCCCCTTCATTGTCGAATTCAAAGAAATCAGTGAGGCTCTCTCACAACAATCCAGGGCCATCAAAATCATAGCCCTCTGGAGACCATTATGTCACAGTCCCCAAATATGCTTGCTCTGCATGCCACTCCAGAGCCCAATATCGGTTGCCCAGCTCTACCTCCTGTTGTACCAGCTTGTCCAATTCGGATACCCATTGCTCTTGGGGTTGGTGTCCCAGGAATGACATCCGAAGTTCCCGCTGGTCTCTAATCCTTTGTCTGGAGCTTAAAAGACACCGACCCTAGCTTATAACAGCCTCCTGGAGGGCCACCTCCCATAGTGACCCTCAAGTCTGTTGCCTTAGTTCCTGATATTGTTCCGTAGGCAGAGCACTGGTGTAGCAGGAGAGGATGACCCGCAGCAGCCCCTGGAATTCTGATGCCAGATCCATGTCCCTGTCTGGGTGACTGAAGTCTGCGGCCCTGTCAGTCAATCCCGGAAGAAAGGCGACAGAGCTGACTTGTGCTCCCTTAGCCTGGGACAACACACTCTTTCCCAGTCACTAGCTGAAACTCAGTGTAGGGTATAACCAAAAAGAAGACTGATTTATTTTTCACACACAGTGCTGGATATAGCCAGCAAAGCAAGCATTAACATAAAACAAGATGTTGGGATACAAACCGTCCATTTGATCTGCCTCCCAGAGACAAAAGGGACAGTAAAGGGATTAACAATACAATAGGGGTCCCAACCTCCACTATCTATTACTGGCTGAAATCCGTTCCAAGGTTTGGCTACAGTAAATGTCTGTAGTGGTGGGAAGGGCGGGGGACAACATAATAGTGCACAATGGGGGGGGGGTCTGATATTAAAGTAAAACAATGGCAGTCACTCCCTTGTTACAGATCCTGGCTGTCTGCCAGGGATAATCCCCTCAGCAAGTGATGAGATAATATACTGCTAGGGGTAGCCACAGAGTCTTTACAAAGTCAGGGCCCATAGTCAATAGGGAGGAGGCTGGCTGTCAGGCCTCTCCAGTGGCCCCAGTGATGGAGGGTTCCGACACATTTCTCCCCCTTCCGAATGGGACTGACCCGAGAGGAGACCCCAAACGGGTTGACTCCGTAGTCAATCAGTTAATTTGGCCCATCAATGCCCTCCAAAAACTGGTGCCCCAAACAATCTGCCCCTCCCAAGAGCAGTACTCACCTGCCTGACCTCTTCCTATCCCGAAAAATATAGCTGCCGCTGGAGAGAATTGCCAACTGCACCTTCTCTCTGGAGTCTTCTCAGCTGCTGGGGAGACGACAAGGTGGTGAGGCCCCTTGAATCCAGGGTTGGGGATCTGAGCCAGCTGCCCAGCATTTTCAGGCACCCGAAGCTATAGCCACCTGTGGGACCTTTATCCTCCAGCCCCGGGCACAGCTGTGCTGCGTACCACCGCAGAGCCCGATATCTATTATCTCACCTCAGCTCTGTGTGGACCATCACCTCCAGCTCAGTCACCCATTCCTCTTTGGGCTGCTTCCCCAGGAACGGTATCAGCAACTTCCGCTGGAGCCAGAACCTTACATCGCTACACGTACTTCCGAAACACAGTGACAGACGTTCTCAGTAATGGTGATTAAATCTAAGTCTGTTATCCAGTGGGCTTGCATTTTTACTGATGTGTTTGAGGCCGTTCTGCTCTTTTATGCCTTTCACCTATTTACGGGATCAGTTTTCAGTTCTGTTTCAAATGTTTGTTTTCAAATTTTAATTTTATCTGCATGAGCAATTGTTTATTTTATGCATTGGCGCTATTACTTCGCAGTTTTGTCCTCCTCCTGAAGGGACTGTAAGGAGGAGGACAAAAGCATGACAACGACCCAAAGCACACATCCAAATCCACAAAAGCATGGCTTCACCAGAAGAAGATTAGTGTTCTGGAATGGTCCAGCCAGAGCCCAGACCTGAATCCAATTGAACATCTGTGGGGTGATCTGACAGATTTGATGCGCTTTTGCAAAGGAGTGGGCAAATATTGCCATGTCAAGATGTGCCATGCTAATAGACTCCTACCCAAAAAGACTGATTGCTGTAATAAAATCAAAAGGTGCTTCAACAAAGTATTAATGTAAGGGTGTACACAGTTATGCAACCAGGTTATTGTGAGTTTTTATTTTTCCCCCTCAAAGATTTCAGTTTGCCTTGCAATTGAATTGTTCACGTTATAGGTCACATTAAAGGTTGAAAAAGTTCTGACATGATTTTCTTTGTCTCATTCTTTAACATCACAAGAACTTGGCATTTTAACAGGGGTGTGTAGACTTTTTATAGCCACTGTATATATGTATGAGGTTTGCTAGATCTTGGACCAAAATCTGTTGCCCAGTTATTAATTCAAAGATCACCTGGAACGTCTGACTGCATATTCGTTCCACCCATTCTGAACTGTCTATTGTTGGCATCAACTGATGCTGATACGGGCTTTCCCCGTACTGTTAAACTAACTGAAGTAAATTATTTTTAAATATGTTTTGGGATAATAAATCACATTTAATTGCATGAATATGTGTCTTATGTTCTATTATTTTGGGATCTGAGCAAGATTGCTGACCAAAGGTTTTTCTATACGTTTACACTACACTGCACCCCTGCTGTTGTCAACTGAGGTTTCTATAGTTATTTTTAATTTGCTATGAATGTTATTCTTTTTCTTCTGTCAAAGACACTAGCGAGGTATGCACCGGCCCTCATGGTCTGTGCTATACAGAAAATCTAGACCTACTGGAGTATATTATATCTCAAAAATGTAAAACTTGGTTACATCCATCACAAGTGCGTCACATGTCAAATGTCACACTGCCTAAAGCCCATTGGTTATATGCATTGGGGAAACTTTCCCTAGAGTCAAAAGTTCCGCGTTCTACTATGTACCGGGGAATACCCACCTTTATGAAGATGTCTTGCACAAGGCTATCAAACGCTTGCAAAACTGGAGTCACTCCTTGCCCAAGAGGAAAGGCGAGAAACAAATACAGGCTTTGAAGAAACACTTCGGGTAGGCCCGTCTTGATAAGACAACAAAGAACCTTCTGGTTTTCCAAAAGACAAGAATCAGAAAATAAAGAAAAATTTAAAAAAAATCTTTAAAAGCTTATGTCTGTCTTGTGTTCACATAAAAAAAAATAATAATAAAAGCCAGCGTTGGATATATGCAGTTGATATTGGTGTTTTATTATTGCCCTAGCATCATCACCTTCCTAGTTAGCTAAGCATGTATTGTACAAAGCAGTGTGTTAAATGCTAGCACTATTGAAAGATAATAATTATTATTCATTATGTAGATTCATTTGATATTACCTGATCCGTCTTGGATAAGAGGTAAACAGATTTGAGGAGGAGGTATCCAGAGATTCCTTCTTCCTTGCCCTGTAGGAAGTCTGAGAGTGAGAGTCTTGCTGGCCCTGCAGAGAATCGATAAAGTGAATTACACTGTAGTAGGAGATACCAGATAAAAAAAAAAGTTAAAAATACTGTACAATTAATATAACATCACACTTTTTAGACAGTACAAGCACAAACAACATGAGGTACCATATTAATTTGCCAGTAAAAAGAGGATTTACCTAAAAACTTGGAGGGATTGTTACATGGGCATGGAATTGGATAAAGCAAGCTGCTATAACTCTTAAATCCCCATTGCAGTTTTAAGGTCCCTAGACTGCATGAAGTCCACTGTGTCATTAACATGCCAATTAGCAGACTATGAAATCACTTGATTCATGCTCCAAGGTGCCAAGTTGTTTCCCCACTAATCAACCAAACATACTGTATGTCAGCTTGGCCAAGATTTTCCCATGTACACTTACTATCTCCTTGACTGTCACTATGATCCATTCTGATCTAAGGTACCGCATTAATATATCAGGTTTTGTTGCTGACTTCTGTTGATTTCAGTCTGCTGCAGCTTGCTGGTATCTTCCTCTGCTGAGTTCCCTGCTTTTTAAGTACCATGCCTCAGTGTACAGGGAACACTGTTTATCCTTGGTGGTGTCAGGGGCGGATCCAGAGTCTTACCTCAGGAGGGGCACTTACACTAACACACACCCAGACACGCACACACACACTAACGCACACAGCCAGTCACACACATGCGCACACACTTAGACACACGCAGATTGGAAGTCATCTTTGCCCCCAAAACAGCCTCCCTGTGCCATGCCCCGCCAATTACACACATATTCATTCATTTACAGATCATTTTCATTTGTTTACTCATTTATTTACTCATTCATTTCTTCAATCATGCATACTTGTTCATACATCCTCCCCTACCCCCTTACCTGAACTGCAGATCTCTTGGTGCCGCTCACAGACTTCCGTAGGGGCTGCTGCTTGCCTCTGTGTTGAGCTTCTTTTGTACCTCCCAGGGAAAGCAGGAACAGAGCAGGGTCATGTGACGTGATGTAAATTCATGGGACTCTGCTGGATTCCTGCTTCCTCTGGGTGGTACAAGAGACGTTGCTCACGGTGGGTGTGAGCAACGCCGTCTGCCCTGTCTCCTGCAACACTCTGCCCTAATGCCAGCACTTCAGCTGGGGTGGCAGGGCCGGATGGTGTTAGGTTGTCACATTTAGTCTCTGGGGCCACAGACAGAAGTGGACAGAGACCAGCACTTCTGCTGGGATTTCCCAATACACATTCTCTGGGGCATACTGTTGAGCACCGTTGAACAGTTTTTATATGCCTTCTCTATGTAACTAAAAAGTCTAGATAAATCCTTAATTTGGGTATGCTGGGAATATCCACTTCTGATATATAAGAGCCTCCTGTGTACACCTGCCAAATCTAAGTACTCGCCAAATTGTGCTTCATTCTGGTGAGACACCAGTGGTTAAGCCCTTCAGTGCTGGAAGAGGCTAGCGCTTAGGAGACGAATCAGGACAGCAATCTAATGGAGCTGTGCTGGCACAGTGACTAACCGGAGTTTAACTACACAGACGGAACTAATGTTGAGGTGGAAGACACCAGCTCAGTTTATTTGAAACAGTTCAGTTATACACACAAACATAATTAGCTCAGGAGTATCAACCCGTCACTACCAGAGTGCCCGGCGCCTCCGTACTGTTCTATGGACAGCAATGCCCACCCAACAAAGAGTCACTATTTTGGGGATGATTCCGAGGGTGCCGTGTCAATCCAAGGTTACCAATGCAAAGCTCGGGTTCAAGGATGTGACTTGATCCTTTATCTGGACCTTAAGAGACAGCGTCAGGAGCGTCCCTGGGAATAGTGCGCACGATAGCCAGGGCTGTGTCTGAGTAAACCCCGGTTCTAAAGATAGGTAGTAAACAGGTTTCACAAATAAACTCCCTCTACCTAACCACCTCCGATTGTGGTCCACCACAAGAACCTACATAGCAACTCAGTTCCAAATTTCAAAAGGGATCGATGCAGTTACAAGCTGCTCCACAGTTCCATGGATTTGCAGGTTGGAGCTTGGGGCATGGAGTGCTTCCAGCCATGTAGAGACCCCACAGGCAGCTAGTGCATGGAAGTTTGGTTAGGGCAATCCAAATGAGGTTTTCTGGCCACCCTGTGCCCCCAATGAGAACTGGGTGCCTGGAGCAGGCAAGTAAGGAGTCACTGCATGAATTCGTCAGGGCCCCCTCCCAAACCCACCCCCATTTAGCCTCAGTGTCACTGCTGAATATAGCAAAGAAACCTCTTGCAGAAATAAGCAAAATAAGGAAAGGGAGAAGTACACAGGGAGCAGGCAGGAGAATAGTCAGGCAGGCAAATAAGTCGGTGCAGTCAGCAATCAGGCAGGATCAGAATCAGGCAAAAGTCAGGAACCAGGAAACAGCTGAACCACTGATAGCAAAGGCTCTGAGGCACTATTACGTGTAAGGCACAAGGAGCACAAAATTTATAATTTGAAATATCCCTGCCTTATTTGATGAACCAATAGCAGCATAGGCAGGAGAAAGAAAGTTTTTAAGTATGACCCTTTTATTCCTGTAGGGGCAAGAAGCCAAAATCTTTACTGCACATGCTCAGTGAACAGAGCTACGTGTGCTCTGCTCAGCTGGAGTAAGACCAACCGGGGTGTGCAGCTAGATGGCACACAGTGTGCGTGGAGCAGGGGGGGGATTGTCACCCGCTGGAGTCTCTGAAGCTTGCTGTCCAGGACTCCGGACAGTCCGAGGAGAGCAAGGAGAGGGTGTCTGGTTGGGATATACAGGTAAGCGTGATGTCGCTGATGTAAAATTCAGCCTCAGGGGGTTGCTGTGCAACATAATATAGTAAGTCACAATAATATGTATAGAAATGTTAGAATAAGTTTATATGGTTAATTATGTATTATTATTATACTTTATTTATAAAGCGCCGACAGATTCCGCAGCGCTGTACAATATGGAAATTTTACAGATAACGACAAGTACAATACAGCAATTGACATACAGATAAAGAGGAATAAGGATCCCTGTTCCCGCATAAACTTACAATCTAGGTGGATAAGGGGTGAGGACTGAGATAAGGGTTGTAAGTAGACTTGCGCATTCGTCTTCGGGCGAACATGAAAACGAGCACGAAGAGGCCGTTTTTTTGTTCGTTCCGAAGACACGCCGAAGAGAATACAGTGCCGGCAAAACGTAGGAGAAGACGAAGACTCACAACCATCGTCTTCGTTTTTGCCGCGCAGCCGCCAAAATTTCAAACAGGAGTGAGCTGATCTCGTCTGTCCAATCAGCTCACTCTTGTGACGTCACGCTAAGGGTCTCGTCCAATGCCTGTGCTGCTGTTTTTTGAATTCTGAAGGCGCCTTTATAAGACCAGAGCTTGCCTGAGAGATCCATTCATTTTTCGCTGTGACTGCTTTGGCAACACTGCTGTGCTGCATCCGAGCGTTACAGAGAGAGATTGTTCTGTTCTGTGTGAGACTGGTAAGCCTTAGCCTGCCATTTCTCACAGTGTACTTCATCCTCACTTCAGTGCTACTTAATATAATTAATAATAATAATTTGATTAATTTAATTTTTTTTATTTAATTTGTCATCAACTGTAGTGTAAGTGCTGTTGAGTTGACAGTGCACCCAGTGCCTCAGTGGCACTGGGGTGCCCTTGCCCTGGGCTGGCACTAGTGCCTATTGCCTGTCCTGCTTAAATAAATTAAATAGAATTTATAAATAATAATTTAATAGAATCTATAATTTAATAGTTCATTATTATATATATATATATTTGTCAGTCATATATATATATATATTCTATAGTATACTAGTGTAGAGTGTACTGTAGACGTTCATCTACTAGTGTCTAATTTAAAATCAGTAATATTAATTAATATAATTAATAATTGAATTCATTATAAAATTATATATATATTTGTCAGTTATAGTTAGTAATAGTATACTAGTGTAGAGTGTACTGTAGACATTCAAGACATCTACTAGTGTCTAATCTAAAATCAGTAATATCAATAATTCTATAATTCTTTCTTGTCTTAATAGTTAATTAAATTAGCTATAAATAAAAGTAATAATATTAAATAATTACTACTAGCGTATAGTTCAGCTAATCTTATTAGTACTGGTGCTGCAGCTCTATAGTTTGTGCTTTGTTTTAGCAACAGCAAGAGACCAAGTCAATTTTTCTTAATTAATCTTTCATTTTATTTCATTTGTTTTGCTCACCTCAGTCCATCAGTGAAGTGAACTTGTTGGGCTAGTGAGTGCAGCCGCATAAGTGCTGTGTTTTTTTTTGATCAGCAAGCAGTGACGTTAACTGTTTTGCAAAGATTTTCTCATTTATTTTACATTTTATTTCAATTTTATTAAAAGTACCCTTAGTGTTTTGCTCACCTCAGTCCATCAGTGAAGTGAACTTGTTGGGCTAGTGAGTGCAGCCAGCAGTGAAGCTAACTGTTTTGCTGTGACATTTTATTTTATTTCTAATTCTTTTCAAGAAAAATTGACTGTGACGAGCTGTACTAAGCAAAGCTTCAAGCTACTAGCTGTAGTACTAAAATAATTCTAATCTTCTTTAATCTTAATCTATAATATATTATAAATAATATATAACAATATAAATTCTAATTCATAATCTATAATATAAGTAATTCTAATTCTAAATTCTAATTCATAATCTATATTCTTCTATCTATAATACATAATATATAAGTAAATTATTTCTAATCTATTAATATTATATAACTTAATATTAATTAATAAATCATATACTGAATCTGATTTAACCTCACTTTAGCTTAGTGGGTTTGAGAGCGTCTGCCTAGAGGTAGACTTATAGTAAGGAAATATAGCTTTAGGCTAGCATAGTAGTAGGCTAAGCTCTTAGGCCCGTGTAAATTCAAATTAAAAATAAAATACTGCTAGTTATTAAATAGTTAATCTTGAGTTAATAATTTAAATAACTTTAGCACTTTGGCAGATTGCACACAGCACAGTGCAGTAGTGCATAGTTTTACTTTTTAAGCAGTAGCACTGAAGAGAACTTCCTCTAATTTTTTGTCTTTAATTCGTTTTTCCTTTTTTTTTATTTTTATTTTTTTTTATTTTTTTTATAGTTTTTTAAACATTACACTACACTACACACACAACACAAAATTTGAAATGGATCCTCCTTTTGGGACTAAGGAGGGACAAGCTCCATCTACCACCGACACCACCAGCACCACCACCAGCACCACCACCAGTTCTAAGATGCAGCCTTTGCGTCAGTCTAGTCGGCCAAGTAGGCCAAGCTCTCGCTTATCATTTGGGGAAGCATTGCTTGAAGGATCATCAAGTAAAGGAAAGGCACCAAAAGCAGGCAGTAGTAGTGCGGCTAGGCCCACAAGCTCTATGGTTTTTTACGGAAAGCCTAAAGCACCAGAAGCACGTTCAAAGTTAAAGGGTAGCACAAGTAGTACCAGCCCAGTGACTAAAAAGAAGTGCCTTTTGCCCCAAGCAGCATCTTCCCCATCCACCAGCAGCATGCAAGGTACCAAGCAGAGCCAAATTAGCAGCAAGACTCAGAGGGGTCCCAAACCAAAGCGATCTCATTCCTTTGTAGGGAAAACCACCACCACCACCACCCCCACCTCTACCGCCTCTACCACCACTAGTGCTGCGCCTACTGTTCCCACTGGTACCGCCACGCCATGTCCTCCTAGTACCTCTAGCAAGCCACCAAGTCCTTACAAAATTTTTGTAAAGACAGTTAGAGAGAGGGCTACACATAGTGGAACTCCACCTAGCGAGGTAGCAGAGGAGCCTGAGACTGAGAGGCCAAGTGCATAGTCTATTCTTCCTGCTCGCACTACTACTAGTCACGAGTCTCACGACGATATCAGTCTTAGCTCCAGCCTAGCAGGAATTCCATTCGATCTGGCTAATGAAGAGCTAGACTATGAGCCAGAGGAAGTAGAGGAGATGAGTGGTCAGGAATCAGATTCCTCAGGGAGCAGTGTCCAAATGACTAGTGCACAATTTTCCCCTGAGCCTCCACCTTCTCCGCTACGATCATCACCACCACCACCACCAGCAGCAGCAGCAAAACCTAGCAAATCTAAAGCAATTAGCAGTCCCACTATGGCCAGTACTGTTACCACCAGTCCCACCACCACTAGTTCTGCCTCTGTTCATCCACCCCGAGCAGTAGGAGCAGCACCCAAGGCACACTCCAAGGCTATGCGCGCCCCAATTTGGGAGCACTTTGAAAATGTTGAAGAAGGGCGCTATGGAAAGTGCAAACATTGTGGGAAGCTAATAAGCAGAGGGAAAGTGTCTGGCCATTTTACCAGTGCTAGCATGAAGCATCACCTCAGCACTCAACACAACGCTGTGCTATTGGGGAAAGATGCAGAGGGAAAACTTAGTGCAGGCAGCATAGCTGGTGGCCGTGGAAAAACCCCAACAGCTTCTTCTTCTGAGCCAATAGCAGCAGCAGCAGCAGCAGCAGCAACTAGTGCTGGCAGCCAGAGACCAAGGCAGGTTGGAGCACTGCATGTCCAGCCCACCCTGGAACAATTTGTGGCATTCCAATCCAAAAGGTCAATGCCCAAACAGCAGGCCAATAAAGTAACGCGACTGATTGGTCAGTTCATTGCTGTTGGAAGGGCATCCTTCTCTATGATCGAAGGGGAGCCTTTCAAACAATTGATGGCGGCTGTGGCTCCACAATATACAGTTCCGTCACGTTCCACTTTCAGCAGGAACATTGTCCCCTCATTGTATCGGTCCTGTGTTGCAGCAGTGAAAGAGGAGCTTTCCAAGGCTGCTGGTCAGTCTGTTCATTTCACTACAGATTTGTGGAGTGCACCTAGCGGCCAGCATGCCTTTCTTTCTTTGACAGCACACTGGTGGCAGCCCGGTGTGTCTAAGGAAGCTGCTGCAGCAGGCTACCGATCTTTCCTTCTCCATGCAGAAGTGATGGATGAAAAGCACACTTCCCAAAACATTCTGCATGCGATGAGGAAAATGTTTAGCCTTTGGGTGGGAGCAGAGGCGGGCACCAATGTTGAAGTTGGTTTTGTGGTAACTGACGGAGGTGCCAATATGGTGAAAGCGCTGCGAGATGGTCATATTGTTGGTGTGCGCTGTGCAGCCCACATCATCCATCTTGTAGTGAAGGCAGCAATGTCAGAAGGAACTAATGTGGCAGCAGTAGTTCTGTCCCGCTGCAGAAAGATCGCTGGTCATTTTGTGTACAGTACACCTCAGTACGTGTGTGCAACTCTATTGGTCGTTTCGGCAGGGGGCTGGCCTGCCATCAACGAATGAAGTGCGTTCTGCAATTCACTAGTTAATGCCAGACCAGCCCCCTGCCGAAACGACCAATAGAGTTGCACACACGTTCCTTCACGGCAGCTGCTGCTGCTCCGATGTGTTGTTAACCCCGTATTAACCCCTGCAAGGCAACCGGGAAGGAAACGAAGATTAAACGAGCACGAAGAATGTCCGCGAATATTCGCCCGAAGAGAAGACAGGAACGGGCGAATATTCGCGGAATACGAAGGTTTTTTCCCCCCCGAAGACGAGCACGAAGACGAACACGAAGAGCCCCCTGGTGCCCAAGTCTAGTTGTAAGAGGGTGAGAGAGAAGTTTTGATGTTTATGTCAGTGGTAGGCTTCCCTGAAGAAAAAAAGGTTTTAGGGAACATTTGAAGGAGGGTAGAGTTGGTGAGAGTTGGACAGCACAGGGAAGAGAGTTCCAGAAGGTTGGTGCTGTGCAAGAGAAGTCCTGTAGGCGGGCATGGGAGGAGGTGATAAGTGAAGATGCAAGGAGCAGGTCATTGTTGGATCTTAGAGCGCGGACTGGAGTATATTTGCCGATGAGGGAGGATAGGTAGAGGGGAGTGGCGTTAGTGAGAGCTTTGTAGGATAGAGTTAGTATTTTGAATTGAATTCTACAATGGATGGAGAGCCAATGGAGAGACTCACAGAGAGGTGCGGCAGATGCAGAGCATCGGGTGAGATAGATAAGTCTGGCAGAGGCATTGAGGATAGACTGTAGGGAGTATAGTTGGGAGAGAGAGAGGCCAGTAAGTAGGTTGTTGCAGTAGTCTAGACGGGAGATTACGAGGGAGTGGTTTTGCGGTGCTGGCAGTCAGGAATGGATGAATTTTGGAAATGTTGCATAGTTGGTTGTAAGAGTTGGTTTAGAGAGTGATTTGATGTGAGGGATAAAAGATAGGTTTGAGTCTTGGGTCACTCCGAGGCAGCGGACTTGTGATGAAGGAGAGAAAGGTCAGAAAGGGGAATAGAGTCTTAGACATATTTATCTTGAGGTGGAAGAGATGCCAGATAGGCAGCTGCCGATCTGAGAGAGGACAGATGCAGAGAGATTGGGGGGTGGAGAGATAGATTTGTGTGTCATCTGCATAGAGGTGGTATTTAAAGCCAAAGCTATCGATAAGTTTTCCAAGTGAGGAAGTATAGATGGAGAATAGTAGAGGACCCAGGACAGAACCCTGAGGTACTCCAACAGACAGAGGCATTGAAGAGGAGGAGTCACCAGCAAAAGACACAGAGAAGGATATGTTGGAAAGATATGAGTTAATCCAGGAGAGAGCAGTGTCACGGAGACCAAGAGAGCTGAGAGTCTGTAGGAGGAGGGGGTGGTCGACTGTGTCGAAAGCAGCAGAGAGGTCAAGTAAGATTAGGATAGAGTAGTTGGCCATTGTTTCCAGCAGATGGAAGGTAGTTTGTGACCATGGTGAGAGCAGTTTCAGTCGAGTATTGTGTTAGGAAACAGATCGAGCAGGGAGTTTGAGGACAGAAAGTGGGTTATCGGTCATAGATTCGTTTTTCTAAGAGTTTAGATGTTATTGGAAGTAGTGATATGGGGCGGTAGTTTGCAGGGGAATTTGGATCAAGGCAGGGTTTCTTGAGGATGGGTGTGGCCTGTATACAAATAATAATATAAAATAATAAAATACACCATTCCTCTAAATTTATAAAATTTATTAATTCACTCCCTAATCATGCCTCTAACCTGACTCCCTAAAACAAAAAACAAAAAAAAAATACCACCTGACTATTTGGCATGTAAGGAGGTATGGTGGAAAGTCACCAAGAGTTTACCTAAATCTTTTTATCCTCACTGCTGAGGTCCTAAAGCAGTCCTAGGTGATGTGCTCATAAAAAGACTGGCACAAGATGAAGTGTTTTGCACTCATTGATTTGTATACACTTACATACCTCCCAACATTTAAAAATGTGAAAGAGGGACACTTTTTTTTTTGTGTTTTATAAATCTCGCGGAACTCACCAATACAAGCAATTGCACTTAAAACACGTTTCATTTTTGTCAGCACAGTCATGCATATTAAAAAAAAAAACACATCAAATTCCCATGAGGCTCAGCCAGACATACTACTTCCATGATGCTAGCTGAGCATGGGAAGTGCAGCAACAGTGAAGCTGCAGATGCTAGATGTGAACTAAAATTCCTATGGTTCTCAGCCAGCCAGGTGTCCACCATAATGCTGGCTGAGCATCATTGGAAGAGTAGTCCACAGCAGCAGAGACCCTTACACACTGCCTTTACACACACCTTCCCATTAACACACATATACACATACACTGCCTTTACACACACATTTACACATACACTGCCTTTACACAAATACACATACTCTGCCCTTACACACATACATATACATGTACACTGCCCTTACACACACACACACATGTACACTGCCCTTAAACACACACATATACATGTACACTGCCCTTACACACACACATATATACTGCCCTTACACACCAGCTAACAAATACCTATACTGCTCTTACACACCGGCCCATACACATACACAAACTTACAAACACCTAAATACACATGTATTGCCCTTACACCCCTGTCTCCCCCTCTCTTGCCTCTTCCACCATCCTTCTTCCTCCAGCTTCCATCCTGTATCCTGTGGTGGGAGTGCGAGGTCTGTCACTTCAGACCTCGCTTGTCTGCTCCATCATCACTACATGCCGGCCATTGCTGCAGAGAGCAGAGATGATGTCATGTGATTAGGGAGCAGTAAAGCGAGGTCTGACATGACAGACCTCGTTCTCCCTAATGTTTAGCCAACTACAGGGAGATTGCAATCTCCCAGCTAGTCTGCAGCTGCTAATCGGGCGGCTGTGCGCCCCCCGCAGCTGCACCTGAGGTGAGTATCGCTCTCATCTCACCCTGCAAAAGCGGAACAGAGGGATAGACGGAACAGAGGGACAGAGACCCAAAATCGGGATTGTCCCGCTTAAATCGGGACAGTTGGGGGGCATGGACTTACCTGCTGGTTTATTAGAAATTCTCTTTCTCACTTCTATGGCAAGTAGGTTCCCCAGGTCACTGGCCAATAAACCAATAAAAGGCACAGATAAGACTCCTGCGGTCTTGTCGCATACCTGTAATGTAGAAACAGTAGAATTAGTCAGTATTTTAGTAGTGCAAGAGATATTTTGGGGTAAAGTTGACAGGATTTGGTGAGAGCTAAGCGAGAGAGCAAAGTCAAGTGTAAAATGGCAGCATTAATAACAAAGATATAGGTATCAGGAGATGTTGAGCTTCGTGTATTTGGATGCCAATTTCAGGAGAGACACTTTGTGAGGCAAACTAGAAGAGAAGACAAAAGGTCAGGAGATGAAAGTTAGAATAATAGAATACTAGGCGTGAGAGATAAAATGTTTTTTATATCTCCCTTGTTCTTCCAGAACTTTGATCCTACAGAATTGTCAGCATTGCTATGATGTAATACAAATGTGGAGCGAATATTTCACATGTTTCAGAAAATATTTTCTTGCTTTGGGAGTCCTAATTGTACTACAGTTGTATACATTTGTAACATGTGCTTTCTAATACTATTTCCTTTCCCCAGATAAATGTGGGAAAGATTGTCTATTATCAAAAGTGACCACTATCTGCTTTTATATGACCTGTTAAGCAAATAATTCTTTCATTTTAGTATTTTGTTTATATTAAGGTGACCAGATTTTTAAAATAAGATCTGGGGACATTTTGTTTTTAATTGGAAAATAGTAAAAAACTCTTTTAGAAGAATATTTTTTTCAAAATATATGTGCAGTATATTTGGTATGTGTTTATGAAGTGATTGCATTTATATGCCAAGTTGTTTCAACTCCTGTTGTTTAACCATGTTTGAAGAAGGGATCTCAGTGTACCAAAAGATTGTTAAAATCTATAATTTCAGCCATTGAAATGTATCATTTTTTTCCCAGTTTGGTGACTTCTTTATTACTAAAGTACCTTGACATATGAGTAGCAGAGTACCACGTGAACGGAGGCTTCCTTAATCAATATACCTACATGGTTCCATACAAATGTAATGAAGTATAAATTAATTTTGAAGATATTCACCAGGATAAAAAAACAGATATGAGACTTTATCAGTACAGGGATGCACAAAGTAAAACCAATAAAAAAGGAATAATTTGACAAAAATGGGCCTAGTATGGATGATTAGACATGACCAATTGAGTGAGTGTGACTTTAGGTCAGGAAGTGTGCTAAAACAACCCTGGAAACCGAAAGAGGTGTATACAAAAAAAAGGTTTAACCCAATAGTTTTCAAATACTACCTAATGGTTCTAAAGAACTATCAAAGCAGGACATAGACACTAAATGTTTTACCTGCTCACTTTTAGGGCCAGTTATATAGTGATAGACAACAGAGGGTTGTAGTCAATGGCGTTATATAGCGAGAGGTATTAGCAGTAGAAAGAGGGAAGTGCTCATGCCGTTGTACGGATCACTGGTGAGACCTCACTTGGAGTATTGTGTACAGTACTGGAGACCGTATCTCCAGAAGGATATAGATATGTTGGAGAAAGTTCAGAGAAGGACTACTAAAATGGTTCATGGATTACAGGATAAACCTTACCAGGACAGGTTAAAGGATTTTAACATATATAGCCTGGAAGAAAGATGTGACAGGGGGGGATATGATAGAAACATTTAAATACTTAAAGAGAATCAACAAGATAAAGGAAAATAGTTTTTTTCCTGGCATATAGTGGCAGTACAGAGGGGTGGTGCTCTTCCTTAAAGACAAGAATCTGAAATACAAAGAGTTAAAACCTTCCCCCTTCCCTAACTCCTCCTCCTCCTTACCCATAAGAGCACACCGGACCAAACACAGCCAGTTTTCCCTTGTCAGGGATGGACATGTAGTTTGTTGGGGCACACGGGTTGTGTCCAGGAGGATCCCTCCTCCGATTGCTCCCCGGGTGGTGAGCAGAGTGAGGTAGGAACATCAGCATTGGCGAATATTACGGAACAGAATGAGAGTTCTCTCTTCAAGCCGGCAAGGGAAGGAGCATGAGCACAGCGGTGGAACGCACACCTGAGAGGCGTTGCATTCCGCTGAAGATCTGATCGTGTTACAGAGCATGCACGGATCCGATCTTCAGGGCACAAAATTTAAGCTGTGCAGTCCAGTCTGACAGCAGTGAGGCTTGTCAGTACTGTATATACGTGGCACCAGCCCCCCCCACACGGATTGAGGCGTTTTAAGGTAAGATTAATTTATCTTAACTTTAAAAAAGCCTCTCCCCTGTAAAAAATGTTTCTAAAAGATAAAGGCTCCTTTCATGCTCCTTTTTCTAATTGCTTTTTCATTGTATCTGCTGAAGAAATGCTGAAACTCTCAGCCCAACATATGGGTCTGTCATCAGTGGCCAGGAGAGCTTTGTGGCTGCGATCGTGTACAGCAAACAAAGCATCTAAGTCGGCCTTGTTTGATTTATCATTTGTAAGGCATAAGCTGTTTAGACAATTGGATCATGAAGATCATTGCAGACGGAAATAATTTGAGGCAATAAATGCATTGTCACCAAGTATGGAACAAAGTGCAGACAATTTGCCTTTAATGGCCAACACAAGCCACATTCTTGTGAAACATTTTTTTTAGAACTTGACGTTTGCTTTGACAAATCATCACTGGTATCTTTTGTTTCTCAAGCCAGTTAGTGAATGTGAAAGAGTTGCTAGAGAAGCTTGGGATATCTGAAACTTTGTCTCTTGTGCCACCCTTCTAAAAGAATCAATCCCAAACTTCAGGAGTTTTCAGAGTGTTTACTCCAGACTGTTCCTGGTTGCAAACCAGATGGATCCTTCAGTCCGGTTTAAAATGGTCTAGGCCTGTATTATATACAAGCATTTTAGAATGGAAACTATCCTCACAGTCACCCAACTACTGAACAAGGAGATTACATGGTGACCATGGACCTGAAGGATGCTTATCTGCATGTGCCTATTGCAGTTGCATCCAGTAAATTCCTCAGGTTCGCTGTAAGGGACGGGGCGAGAGTTATCCATTTCCAGTTTGGGTCTCTCAACTTTCAGGGAATAAGGTATCAGGGTCGTCCCGGCCTTCGTTCTCATGAAGACAGCATTGTTTCCCCATTGGCAGAGCTCATCAAAAACATGTCTGATGCAAGAGTGCTCTTCCCCAGGATAAGAAGACCAGATGGAGGTGCCCATATTAAACACCAGGCCTTTTCAACATTTTTATAAGGCGTAATTTTTGTTGACAAGGCCAGGAAACAATGTTTCAGGAACATCCTAAGAAACAAGAGCCTAGGCTGATTCTGACGGAATTGGTGGTTGGCTGCAATGGTTCATACAGACATGTCTTGATCATAAACTGAAAAGTCCAACCTTATTTCTTCCACAAGTATGCAGTTCTTGGGGCTGATAATGGACTCCAACTCCTTACGGCTCTTTATTCCATGATCAAAGACCACTGGAGAAAAGTAAGAAGGGTTGTGTCAGCTTTGCTTTTATCAACATCAGTGGATCGCTCAATCACAGATGCCTCAGAAATAGTCTGGGGAGCGCATTTCACAGTGGCGGATCTACCGGGGTCGCAGGGGTCGCGACTGCGACCGGGCCCTGGAGTTCTGCCACTCAAGGGGGCCCAAGCAGGCCCCCCAGGCCGGCCGAAATCTAATCTAAACGGCCACTGCGTGCTGATGCGGCCGGCGCTACTTTAATTATTTTTTGGCAAGCCATATTAAATTTAAAAAAAAAGTATTAAAGTAGCGCCGGCCGGCCGCATCAGCACCCAGCTGCCGTGTACGATGGCCGCCTAGTGATGGGAGCAGCCTCACGGGTGAAAGCTCCGCCCCCTCGCACGGACCTTTCACCCCTCACGCTGCTCCCATCACTATGCGGCGATCAGATTGTTGGAAATCTAATCTAAACAGCCGCTGCGTGCTGATGCTGATATGGCAAGCCGATGCGGCATATTAAATAAATAAAAAAAAGGATTAAAGTAGCTCTGGCCGGCGGGATCAGCACGCATCGGCCGTTTAGATTAAATTTCCAGCAATCTCATGGCCGCCTAGTGATGATGAGACTGAGAGCAGGGTGATGGGTGAAAGCTCCGCCCCCCCTCGCACTCAGACTGCTGGAGCACCGGATGTCGGGTCAGTGACATCCTGTTAGCATAGAGAATGGCGGCCTGCAGCTACCAGAGGACGGAGGACAAGATGGAAAAGCCCCAAGAAGTGGAAGAAGTAGAAGGTCAGTAAACTGATTTATTTTTTGTACAAACTGTATAGTATTTTTTAAAAATGTGTGTGTATGTAACTGTGCTTTTTTAAATTAATTATTTTTAAATGATTAAACAATTAAACAAAACAAAAAGAATCTCTGTGTCTGTATGTGTTCACATGTTCAGCCCCCCCATGTCATTGCTGTCCCAATTCAGCCCCCATGTAATCTCTGTCCCCAATGAGCCCCTCCCAGTGTCACCCCTGTCCCCATTCAGCTCCCCAGTGTCACCTCTGTCCCCATTCAGGAGACAGAGTGCCCCATGATATGCCTTTTAACCCCCTTTATGCCACTCTGTCTCCAGAAATGCCTTTTAACCCCCTATATGCCACTCTGCCTCCAGAAATGCCTTATACCCCCTTATATGCCACTCTGTCCCATGATATGCATTTTAACCAGAGTGGCGTATAGGGGTATAAGGCATTTCTGGAGGCAGAGAGGCATATGTGCATAACTGGGGGGGGGGCAGGTTGGCGAATAAAAGGAAATAAAAACAGAAAAACAAAAATGTAGATAGAAGGGGGGGTAGAGAGAGGGTAGACTGGGTAGGGGGGGGGGTCCTTAACAGATTCTCGCACCGGGGCCCTGAGGTTTCTAGTTACGCCCCTGGCATTTCAGTTACCTCTTTAGGCAGGGCAAGTGGTCACTAATGATCTAACCCAGTCCTCAAATTATCGAGAACTGAAAGCAGTTTTTCTGGCCCTCAAGTAGTTCAGTCCTTGGCTATAAGGGAAGGCTATAAGAATCCAATCCGACTACGCTACCACAATATCATATATCAACAGACAGGGCAGCACTCGGATTCCAAAACTTCAGGCCTTTTCAGAAGAAGTCATGGCATGGGCTCAACAAAACCAAGAGGATTTGTCAGCCACACGTTTCAGGGGAAGGGACAATTGTATTGCAGATGACCCCAGCAGATAGATTGGTCCCTAGACAAAATAATCTTTTCCATCCTGGTTCTAAATTCGGCCTTCCAGGAATCGACCTTGTGGCAACCAGAGACAACAGCAAACTTCCGGGTTTAAGCCTCTCTGTATTCACGCATCAACCCTCAGTGATATGGAGATTCAGGATGACTTACATTTTTCCTCCAGTGACGATGATCCCATGTGTCCTCAAGATTCGAACGGACTAGGAGAGGGTCTTAACATCTATCCCATATTGACCAATACAGACTTAGTTCTCAGAGCTAAACAATATGGCCTCAAGATTTGGGGAGCTGCCAATTTCAGCCCAGCTGGGGAGAACAGAATTCCTTCACATGGTCATATTGACGGCCTAGCTTTGGCAATGATTATCCTTAGAGATAATCATTTCCCATGATATGGCTGATGTCCTCCTTATTCGGTATGAAGATCCACTTGGGGGAAAAAGGAGCCGCCCCAGAAATGCAACAGTGCCCGCCTCCCCAACTCAAACATACCCCCATGAGTCCTCGGCCTCAAAGGGTTAATGTGACATTGGTGCTCAGTCACAGAAGCCCCAGCAGAAGTGTCGGGTAGCAGCGGTGGGCGCAGACGTTCACCAGCTGCCAGAGAGGAGGATGCAGGTCTTCTGCAGCATTGTGGTGATGGCAGCAGGTGAATGTCTGCTCGATGTGCGTAGAGAACCGTCGCTGCTGCAGGCCAGTATTTCCACCGGGACTTCTATGGTGGAGCACCGGAAGATCATGCCACCTCGGCGCTCCGTCATAGAAGCCCCGGCAGAAGTTGCTGTCTGTGCGCATTATGCAGGCATCCACCGGCTGCCAGAGAGGAGGATATAGGTCCCCTGCAGCTCTGCGGGGGATCTGGATCCTCAAATATTAGATGAGGGGTATTTTTCACAGCATTTGCTCTGGAAAAAAACTCGTTTTATAATCGAGCAAATTCGGTACTACTTTGCTAAACCTGTATTCAGGGCCGGACTGGCCTACTCGGAAACCGGAGCCACACTCACATCTATGCAGCCGGGTGGCCACCTTGCAAGGTCTTCCTCGCGCAATGCGCAGGCGCTACAGTTGTACGCTGTAGGACCGTTTTAGGCAGTCCCAGTGCTGCTCGGCTGGCCTTTGGACCAGAGAAACTGCAGGTGAAGTAGGAGGATGAATGAGTGAATGAGTGACTAATTGAATAAATGAATGTAGTGTTTAGGGGCAGAAATGGCACAGACAAGCTATCCATCAGTACCCCAAGATTGACGCTGCTCCCTCAAGATCACCCCTGGACAACATTAGAATTGTTTCGCTAAGCTTTGGCTAGCCACAGTGCCAGCACATCTCCATTCGATTGCTGTCCTGCTTCGTCTCACCAGCAATTTGTCTCATCCAACGCTTAACCACTGGTATCTCTGCAGAAAGAAGCTCAGTTTGACGGGAGTACCCAGTCGGGGTACAGGCTGTCCCGACACTGACGTGTGTCTATATTGTCTCAACGCACTGTGAAGAGGATGGTTTGAGTCAACAAGAAATCTCCAAGGATCACAGCTAGAGAATATCAGAGGTTTGTTGCGTCTTAGGGTCAGAGTCTACAAAACAACAATCAGACGTCACCTACATCCAACACAAGTTGTTTGGAAGGGTTTCAAGAAAAACACCTCTACTCTCATCCAAAAACAAACTTGACTGTCTTCAGTTTGCCAGACACTACTGGAACATCAATTGGGATTGGGTTGTAGGGTCAACCAAAATAAAGCTTTTTGGCAATAAACACCGCAGGTGGGTTTGGTGTACACAGAGAGGAAGCCCACGGTTAAATATGGTGGTGTCTTTTAAATGTTTTGGGGCTGTTTTTCAGCCAGATGATCTGGACATTTTGTTAGGATACATGACACCATGGACTCAAATATCAACAGATATTAAATAAACACCTGACAGAAAGCCTCTGCCAGAAAGTTTAAAATGGGTCATGGTTTTTCCAGCAGGACACTGATCCAAAACATACATCAAAATCCACACAAAAATTGTTTACTGACCACGAAATCAAGGTCTTACCATGGCCATCCCCGTCCCCTGATTTGAACCCCATATCTGTCAACGAAATTGTCCCGCCGAATTTTCAAAGAGTAGGAGGAGGACACAGATTGAGTGAGCTGATCCTCGTCTATCCAATCAGCTCGCTCTTGTGACATCATGCTGAGGGTCTCGTCCAATGCCTGTGCTGCTTTTTTTTTAAATCAGAAACTGCTTTTATAAGAGCAGAGCTTGCATGAGAGATCTATTTTCGCTGTGGCTGCTTTGGCAACACTGCTGTGCTGCATCCGAGGGTTACAGAGAGAGATTGTTCTGTGTGATACTGGTAAGCCTCAGCCTGCCATTTCTCACAGTGTACTCTTCTTTAGTTCTACTGAATTATTTTAGTCTGCCTGGGTGTGCCCTTTAGGGGTGCCCTTGCACTTGGCTCACAGTGCCTAATGCCTGCCCTGTCTTTTTTGTAATTTCATGACAGTCAGGACAGTCAATAATTTAGTTATTTAAACTGAACTGTTTGGATTATTAATTAAATAATATAATTTATACATTTAATATAATCATAATAATATATAATAAATAATATTGTCATATAGTATACTAGTGTAGACTACTAGTGTGTAGTATAAAATCATTAATTAATAATAATAATATTATTGTAATTCGTTTTAGCTAGCTTAATAATTAATTAGTTATATTATAATATATTTTGCTTGAGACCGTCTGTCAGGTAGAAGAGTTAATTTATCCCACATAGAGATTAACCAGTCCACTACTACCCTTAAACTTAAGCTAGAAGTTGATCATTTTATTATTAATTATATTAATATGAGAAATCCCTAATTATAACCTACTTAGTTAATAATTTAGTTAAATTTTTATTTTAAGTTTAGCTAATCTTACTAGTACTGGTGCTGCAGCTCTTTAGCTTGTGCTTTATTTTAGCAACAGCAAGAGACAAAGTCAATTTTTCTTAATATTATTAATTAATTTCATTTCATTTGCTTTGCTCCATCAGTGAAGTGAACTTGTTGGGCTAGTGAGTGCAGTCGCATAAGTGCAGTGCAGTAGGACAACTATATCTGTCTGCTTCTGTATCTGATTTAGAATAGTAACAAAATAATAATAAAATAAAAAAATAAAAAAAAAGAATAGTAATGAAATATAGCTTTAGCATAGTATATGCTCTTAGGCTTGTGTAAATTTAAAATAAAAATAAATTACTGCTAGTAGTTTTACTAGTTAGTGTATTATAGTTAAACTTGAGTTAATAACTCCATTTAGTGGCTTTAGTTAACTCATTTTTTAAATAACCTGAGCACTTTTGCAGATGGCACACAACAGCACAGTGCAGTTCTGCATAGTTTTTCAGCAGTAGCAATGAAGAGAAATTTTTGGGGATTTCCATTTTTTTTTATCCTATTTTTCTTGATAAAGTTATTTTCCCTGTCCCACTAGTTTTAAACACTACACTACACACACAACACAAAATTTGAAATGGATCCTCTTTTTGGGACTAAGAAAAGAAGAGAGGGACAGGCTCCATCTACCACCACCACCAGTTCTTCTATGATGCAGCCTTTTGCGTCAGTCTAGTCGGACAAGTAGGGCAAGCTCTTGGTTATCATTTGGGGAATCATTGCTTGAAGGATCTATGTCATCAAGTAAAGGAAAGGCACCAATAGCAGGCAGTAGTAGTGCTGCTAGGCCAACCACCAGCTCTTTTTTTTATGGAAAGCCTAAAGCACCAGAAGCACGTTCAAATTTAAAGGGTAGCACAACTAGTACTTCTACTAGCCCAGTGAGTAAAAAGAAGTGCATTTTGCCCCAAGCAGCTTCTTCCCCATCCACGAGCAGCATGCAAGGTATCAAGCAGAGCAAAATTAGCAGCGAGACTGAGAGTAGTGTTCCCAAACCAAAGCAATCTCGTTCTTTCGCAGGGAGGCTTTTTGTAGAAAAGAAATCTGCCTCAAGACCACCACCTCCACCACCACTAGTGCTGCGCCTGCTGTTCCCACTGGTTCCGTCACGCCATTTCCTCCTATCACCACCTCTAGCAAGCCATCAAGTCCTTACAATATTTTTGTAATCTCATTTAGAGTGAGAACACATAGTGGAACTCCACCTAGCAAGGTACCAGAGGAGCATGAGACTGAGAGGCCAAGTGCAGAGTTAGGCTCTGTTCTTCCTGCTCGCACTACTACTAGTCATGATATCAGTCTTAGCTCCAGCCTAGCAGGAATTCCATTTGATCTGGCTAATGAAGAACTTGACTATGAGCCAGAGGAAGTAGAGGAGATGAGTGGTCACGAATCAGATTCCTCAGGGAACAGCGTACGAATGACTAGTGCACAATTTTCCCCTGAGCCTCCACCTTCTCGGCTATTATCATCGCCACCACCAACAGCAAAACCTACCAAATCTGGTAGAATTCAAGAAATTAGCAGTCCCACTAGCATTCCAAGGAGGAGGATGTCAGGGTCTACTTTTTCGCTGCCTGAACCATGGCTTTTTCATACATGTGGTATATCAATCTGCTACCATTAGTGACCACCCTCTGGAGCACTCAGAACTCAGTTACCCGGATCAGGTGTACCTTATTACCTGAGTTGAGCCCTAATCATTCCATCCAGCTGTGCCTTGTTTCCAGGATTGAATCCTGGCTACTTCATCCAGCTCTGCCCTTCAGTCAGGGCCTTTGTATTGAAGTCTGTGGACCATTCTGCTGTGGCTTTTGACCTGTACCGTTCCTGGTTACCTGCATTATTTATCAAGTGGACTCCCTGCCTTTCGTGCCCTTCCAAGTGGGCTCCCTGCCAAAAGACTTATTACCAGTATTTATTTATCCTGCCATATGTCCGGTTTCTTGCTTACAAGACTGCATTACCCTTATTTGCTTGTCCTGTCATATACATACAATACATTGCATTACCTAGATTTCTGCTTGTGGTGTCTTTGTTTGTGTCATCATGCATCGTGGGTTACAGACCGAACCCCAAGTATCCCCTGCACATGGGCTCCTACCCGACCTGATTACCCGAGTCCTGACAGAGGAAGAGATGATGTTGTCTGCTACTCCTAGCAGCAGCATCAGTGCCGTAAGTAGCACAACACAGTGGAGCACCTGCGTTTTGGGAAGAGGCGCTTGGGAGTATAGTTGGACCCACTGACATAGCTAGCAGCAGAAAAGAGAGTAGTGCTGCTGAAATGGTCAAACTTTACCTCAGTGAAGTTTCTTCTGTGCCTAATGTTGATCCTCTTAGCTACTGGGATGAAAAGAATGGTGTGTGGCCTGCACTCTCTGGAAGTCCGCTGCCAAACATCATGTACTGGCTAGAGTCATGCCCAAAATGTCCCCAATGGTAAGGGTAGTTTCTCCCCCGGAGTAGCCAGTTTACGCTAGGGCCTACTGTCTGAGCTCTGGAAGTTCGCTGCCAAACGTCATGGACTGACGGTGTTTGGATGCTTTGCTCTAGGGTGAAACAGGTGAGTGGGTTGATGTTGCTGGCTACTATATAACTGTGCTACTTTAATTAGATTAGTTACTTTTAATGTCTTTGGTATAGAGCCAATCTTATTTTGATATTTAATGCATATTCACCAACATTTTCTTTCTGGATCCTGGGACAGAGCCTAAAAGGGGACAGGGCCATACATGCCTTGTGACCATGCAGCATTGAGCTCTATGCTACCCAGTGCAGATACTGGGTAGTTTGGAGCTCATTTAGAAGTGTTTAGCTGTGTGTGTGTCTTAGACATACACAGTTAAAGTACAGTGCTGCCAGTGTACAGTTTAGGCAGTATTTTTATACCCGAATTTGACAGGACAAATTTGGGACTGTTGGCAGGTATGATTTAATGTATTATATGAGCTAGTGATATGCTGTGATTTAATGCTCTGTTAACACCCCTCATTAATTTCCAGACTATTCTAGATTATTATATGCCCTCCATGCAGTAGCCCCGGGTGCCACCCATCAGGGAGGGGGCGCGACCGGAACATAATGCGGGCCTGCAGATCACTCCTGCGGCGCCATTGCACTGTGTGAGAAAACTCTTTCCCTGCCCAGGTTCCTGCTCTCCCTGGCCAGGGAAAGAGTTTTCTCACACAGTGCAGGGGCCCAACAGCAGTGAGCTGTACATCTGCACGACCCAAGTGATGATCGGCCGGCCCCTGGACCGGTGATCTGCAAGAGAGGTAAGGAGGTGCCAACTGTTTTAATTCAATATTCATTTATTTTCAATTTTATTTGAATATAGAATCGGGGAACATATATGTTAATTTTCTAACTTATCAGAAAGTACTTTTATATGTTTTGTCATTTAAGTAATATAAGTATTGTGTGTGTGTGTGTGTGTGTATATAATCAGGGGCTCATCGAGACCATCCAGGTCCCCAGGCAATGAAAAGTCATGGGCTCCATGTGGCAATGCCTCTCCCTTAGCCACACCATATCATGACTACACCTCTTCTTGGTTAAGCCTCTCCCTTGTTGTTACAGCCCCACAAATCTATTTTTTCAGTATTTGTAGTAATAAAAAACATAACTTTTAAACAATTTAAATAAGATAAACTTGTGGTTTTCACACATCACAAAATATAGTTATTAAAAAAAAAATAATTATATATACCCCCCCCCTCCAGGACCAGTTTTTTTAAACATGCTTGGGCTAAATAAATGACCAGAGCAGTTTGTGTTTTTGCTATGTCTTTATTCAACAGATTGCTCACTAACTCATTTAGTCCATTGCACAAAATCGATATTGTTTCGTTCAAGACAAGTAGGGCTTTCTTTTGAAATAATAATTGTATACCATGATTGTGTACCGTGATTTAGCATGAAAAATAGGTAAAAAGTGGGAAAAATTAGGGAAAAAGGCAAAAATTTCAGTTTCACCTATATAAAAAAAAAATATATATATATACAAAAAATGTATTTAGTTATTTTTCCTGGTTTTCATATGAATGACGCGTATCACTGTTTCTAAACAAGAATTTTTATAATGGGATATGCATTTTTATAATGGGAGGGGCATTTAACACTTTTTTTTTATCATTTTAGGGCCAATCTGTCCTAAACATTGCAGTAAAATTTCAGTTTTCATTTTAAACAAACCCATTCTATCCATACACAGTAGTTTTCCCTGGGTACGTGAAATTGCTGAAAAATACTTGGCTTGTATTCAGAAACACCACTTGAGTACCTTATTTGCATGGGTAGGGCATGTCTTTTAGGCACTTAAAATTGGAACATGTGCATCACAGATTTCAAACATGGAATTTTGACAGATCAGTTTGCTAGGTCCAGATCTCATTTAAGACGCAGTAGAGGTCCATCATTTCAATTTAACCCCATATAACATATATATATTTTCAAAAACTAGACAGCTTGGGGAATCTAGTTAAGGACATATTGGCCTGCCCTGTGCAGATGATTCTGCACTAGAACCTTCCAAAGTTGGCATAGCAAAAAAAAAACTATTTTCACATGTGGATATGTGATAGAACAACTAAGGTCTTGATTTGTGTTCAGCAACACCCCCTCAAGTACAGAAATACCACACATGCATGTATGAGTCATGTTTCTCAGACATTGTGTCAAAACTGTGCATTTCAGTTTTCAAGCTTGGAATTTTGACAGATCACTTTACTGGGCCCATGTCTCATTTGAGAGACAGTAAAGGTCCCAAATAGCAATTTAACCCCATAAAACTAAAGGATCTGATCATCATCAGCCCACTTTTGATTGGTTTGAACTGCAGCAGATCATGAAGTCACAGCAACTGATCTGGAAGCAACCTTGACTCATGCGGAGACCAAAGAAACCTTTATCCCTGTCCCTGAAGTTGCCCCTAGCAGCAAGTGCATAATTGGCGGTGAACTGGCAATTGTGGGATGGAGCCTCTATGATTGCTCCTGTAGAAGTGATCAAGGGGCTCATGGGGGCTCTTGTGTTACTGTTGCTGACCAGCAGCAGGAGTGCCCTGTAAAGAATGGGTGTTAACCCCTAAAATTCCGTCATCGCCACATTGAAAGGGTTAACTGTGTCGTTCTTATGGAGAGATTAGGCAGCAGGGGAATGCAACACACGCCCCCTTCCCTGAAGCTGGGAACCGGCGATTGCGTGTTGAGCCTGTAGAATCAAAGTCGGGGGGGGGGTCAGGGAGACTGTGCTACACACAGCAGTGCCCCCACGATCACATGAGCCCACTTGGGCATGACATGAAGGGGTTAAAGAATATAGACAGCAATGGAAAAATACAATATTGCAAACGTAAGGTTAAATATATAAATGTTTAAATACAGAAATTCAATGTGAAAAATTTAGAAGTAAATATATTTACTATCACCATAAACAAAAACTAAAACTAGGTAGTGCAAAGGCTCATTGAATGATGGAAACGGGCGTCTCTAAGGTATTTGGCACTGGGGCAGATCCTATATGTTGCACCTACACACACAAACTTATTAAAAATGTATTTAATAAGTTAAATAAGGTTTAAAAATTGATAATAACCACCTCCCCAAAATGTAAATGGATTTACATCTTCTGACTTCTGCAAATTGATCAATGACTTCATCTAAGCTGTATTTATGTTCACTATATACTGAGCCAGACATTGACGTTGGTGCACCCTAACACCCATCAGTATATATTGAACCAGACATTCATGGTGGTACAGCAAATCTCCCGCCAATACATACGGAGCCAGACATTTACGGTGGTACAGCATAACTGCCATTACTATATACTAAGCCAGGCATTGATGGTGGTACAGAATAACTGCCATCACAATATACTGAACCAGACATTGACGGTGGTACAGCATAACTACCATCACTTAATCATTTAATGAGCCATACACAGATGGTGGTACCACAATCAGTGCTTCACTCTATAGTGATAGGAGGTAAGGTGCATTGTACACATTAACTCCCATTACTTTATGTTGAGCCAGTCACTGATGGTCATAGATAATAATTCTCATAGGCCCCGGGAGTTATTGTGTACCACCATCAAAGGGCCATTACACGCTTGGTTTATGCTTTCTAACACTCTCACAATGTTTCCTTACATTTCCTTTTGTCTCTGTCTTGCGCATGCAGTCCCTCATAAAATATTTGCTGTTGCCAAAGATTATCATGGGATGGGGCATTAATAGGAAGGGACCAGTATACTAGGGAAGAGGAGGGGTGGGCTATTACAAGGACAAGATCAATGTTGTAGCCACGCCTATTAATAGAGCACAGAGAAAATCCTGCACCAAGGAGCCAGTGACCCCAGGCTTAACCCAGGTTGCAAGGTCATGCTAATACTATTACCTTTATAATTGCACAATTTAAAAAAAATAGCCTTAGCAGATTGATTGTCTCTACCCTAAATAGATGTAAGTTTAGTTACTGCAGATGCTGCAGTTTCTGTTCCTCAAAAAATAAATTTGTACACACAGCTTGAATAACATTTTTACTACATCCAATCTATATGTTGTGCTGTGGAAACAAGTAAACGTAACTCTTTAAAAACCAAGGTAGTTTTCAGTTCGATGTACATGTTCACACCTTTTCCTATGGTTATAATTAGGTAGGACAAGAAAGTACACGCTATTTATTTGAATTCTACAGTTTTACATATCAGGGCATAATAACAATAATCTGTTCCTTTCCAGGTCTAACAATTCTGTAAATACAACCTCAAATGAATACCAAAATATGACATATTACACAGTGCCGTGATTTATTCAACAAAATAAAGTCAAAATGGAGCAGCCAGGCTAAGCTATTTATAAATGCAACAATGTCCTATACTTCCTCAATCCAGAATACTGCAGCCAAGATCATCTCTGGGAAACACAAATGTGATAACATAAATCTCAAATTGCAGGAAACTGCAAGCTGACCTTCATTGGTTGATGCCAGAGGAGCCTCCTACCAGCCACTAACTTTAAAAATCCTTGTGCCAAACCTGCTGTGTACTGCCGCGTTAACCCTGTATTAAACCCTGCTAGAAAACCGTAAGAAAACGAAAAGAAAAATGAACACAAAGGACGTACACGAATATTCGCCTAAAAAGAATATGGGAACAGGTGAAGGTTTTTTCAAGACGAACATGAAGATGAACACAAAGACTTGGCATTTCCTTGGAAAGTTTTATCCTGTGATCCTTAAAACCATTTTAGTAGCTATGAACTCTAAAGTACTTCTGAGATACAGTCTCCAGTACTGTACACAATACTCCACCAGTGCTCTGTACAACGGCATAAGCACTTCCCTCCTTTCTACTGCTAATACCTCTCCCTATACAACCAAGCATTCTGCTAGCGTTTCCTGCTACTCTATTACATTGTCTACCTACCTTTAAGTCATCTGAAATAATTACCCCTACATCCCTTTATCTAGATTATGAAGTTAGGACAGTATCAAATATTCTATACTCCACCCTTGGGTTTTTATGCCCTTGGCTCATTATCTTGCAGTAACCATTTTTCAAGTTTACCTAAATCATTTGCCATTTGACTTATCCGTCCAAGAGCATCAACCCAGTTGCAAATCTTTGGGTCATCAGCAAACAGACATATTTTACCATCAAGCCACCCATCCACCTTTGTTTCCTTCCCTGTTTTAGCAATATCAGGGTACTCTTTATATAGAAATGTCCCAGTCATTTTCCTCACTAAACCTGTCTCGGTAACAGCCACTAAATCAACATTGTCAGTTGCTACTATCGTTACAAGTCATGGATCTTCTGCCCTTAACTGTGAGCATTTGTAGATTTAAGCTTGTCATTTAACACATATGCTGCAGACTCCTTCTGTCTTTGTTTTGGAGGGCAAAATATATGTCTCCCTATTATACAGATAATAGAGAAACCAAACCCTCAGATCCATCCACCTGGGTACTAACTAAAACTCCTTGTATACTGTCTAGATTAGTATTTATTACTCCCTCCACCCCATTCCTAGTTTAAAATCTCCTCCAACCATCTAGCTATCCTCTCCCCACTCACATTGGACCCTCTTGCATTCAGGTGCAATCAATCATGACTATAAAGATTACACTCCTAAGCAAAATCAGCCTAGTGTTCAAAGAACCCAAAGTCCTCCTTCTTACACGGAGACTTCAGCCATGTCTTAAGCTGTCTCTGCATGGCACCAGAGACCACAACAAAAAAAGCAAGGTGCACTAGTAGAGTTCCTTATATTTTTTTAGTTTGCAAGGATAAAAGACACTTGCTAACTTGGTGCAGCTAGTAGGGTTAATTGAGGAAAATAAATATTTATTAGTTTAGTAAATATAAGGACTACGCTTGGAGAAATAGGATGTTAGGTGGGAGTCTCTATGCATGAACAGGTGCTTGTTAAGAACTCTCTGGTTAAGTCTGACACCTCAGATAATGCAAGGCTGTCTGCTACAGCCTTAGCTTGATGCTAGGACGCTATCTACTTTCATGATTCTATAGGTAGGTAGACTAGGGCTTGTAGACGGCCGGCATCTGCAACTAGATGAAATAGCAGACAGTAAGGCAGGAGATTTAGACAGGTATTGGCAGATGGCAGGAGAATACATTCATCTTTCATTCCATCAACTGCTGTGCATACATCGTGCTTCATTGTCTATTTAAATTTCAATGACGGCATAGCAACAATTTGTTCCCTCATGTCTGATAAATGCTTATTATGAATTATGGCACAAACTGCCATAAATTTGTGTGAAACCACAGTAAGATGAACTTCCTCTTTAAGTAGTTTGTGCAAGACTGTTATAGGTTCAAAATTTGCCTCAAACTGACAGAATAGTGCAATAATGCTAGACCCCCCTTCCAACTGGTGCCTACTTACTTTGCAGGAGCAGGGC
This sequence comes from Spea hammondii, assembly GCA_029215755.1. Lineage (NCBI taxonomy): Eukaryota > Metazoa > Chordata > Amphibia > Anura > Pelobatidae > Spea > Spea hammondii. The sequence continues at coordinate 3,123,873 of JARDYJ010000011.1, read as the reverse complement.
TGGTTAGGGATCATAAACCTCTCTCTACCATGCCCAAAATCAGAGTGTTAGAAAAATGTGTGTAATGGCCCTTAACTCCTATCACTATATACTAAGCCAGACACTCATGTGGTACCACCAGCAGTGTCTGGCTTTGTGGTGATGGCAGTTATGCTGTACCCCCATCAATGTCTGGCTCAATATATAGTGATGGCAGTTATGCTGTACCACCTCCAATGCCGGGCTCAGTAGATAACGATGGCAGTTATGCTGTACCACTGTCAGTTTCTGGCTCATTATACAGGGATGCCAGCTATGCTGTATCCCCATCCGTGACCTGCTTAGTATATCGTGATGGGAGTTAGGGTGTACAACTGTGAATGTCTGGCTCAGTATATACTGATGGGAGTTATGGTGTGTGGTGACTTAACAAGTATTGTTATTCATCTCACAATGTGTGTGATCTCACAAGCAATGCAAAATCTTAGTTCAGTCTCTCTCCTGCTTGGATGGGGCAATCTGTGGTGTGCTGGGTTATGTTGGGCGTTTTCGTTGCATGTTAGTCTTGGAAAGTGTTGCATTGTATGTTGGGCTGTCACTCTATTGTAGGTTACTGTGTTTTTGTCTCATTAAATATGTGTTAAAATAGACAAAACTTTTGTGATATATTTTTTATTTGGTTTAACACCACAGGGTATACCACCATCAATGTCTGTAAAGATGAATATAGCTTAAAGGAAGTAAAATAAATTAACGATTTAAAATGATAAATTCAATTTATTAAATAAATTTTTTATGCATGTATATATTTAAGTGTGTGTGTGAGATCGGCCCCGGTACAAAATACGATATTTTTGTGATGTTGTGTGAAAACTTCAAATTCAAATTTGTTTACATTGTTTAAAATGTTTTATTACAACTATAAATACTGAACAATTAGATATGTGAGGATGTAACCACAAGGGAGGGGCTTAACCAGGAAGGGATGTATCCACGATAGGGTGTGGCTAAGGTGGGGCATTGCCACAAGGAGCCCATGACTTTTTGTTGCCTTGGGCCCTGGATGGTCTCAGTCCACCCCTGTTTGCAAAATACAGACAGACTCTATTTCTAGAGTATGGTTGGTAATGGTAGAGGAGCATCTTACTTCCTGTTACATGACAAAATTAGCCATAAGAAGAGCCTTTGGTAGTCATGTTTAGTCTGTACGATTGGAAGCTGTAAGGCTCTCCAGTTGTAAGGAAAAGACCAGGCTGTGTTAACGAAAAACCCCAGTAAGTAACCTGCTATCACAAGAGCAGGAATATGCTATGCATGTAGGAGCTTGGAGCCACCTGTGTTAAAGTCAGTGTTTATGCTAGACACCAGAATCAGGAATCAGCACTCACTCCCCACAGGAACTCAGGTGCTTAGCTGTGCTGGGAAGGGCCAGCTCCCTAGTAAATCAAAATAGAAAAAGGCTCCAGGCACTCAAGGGTTCCATCAGACAGCTTTATTGGAGGAAACGGACAACAACGTTTCGACCTCACAATGAGGTCTTTATCAAGTTGATAAAGACCTCATTGTGAGGTCGAAACGTTGTTGTCCGTTTCCTCCAATAAAGCTGTCTGATGGAACCCTTGAGTGCCTGGAGCCTTTTTCTATAGTGTTTATGCTAGAAACATATTTATCTAAGCTTGACACATCCCCCTCCCCTGCAACCGATGTCTGTACTGCTGACACCATTTCCTGGCATTTTGCTTATGAAGGCTAAGCAGCACCAAAAAAAAATGTGCTGTGGAGGCTGGCCCACCTGGGCACAGTCCTCCATGGGGCATCAAAGAGCCTGGCTATCAATACCTATATGAGCTTGGACATCCCATTCCAAAATCACGGGCATGAGTATAGAGCTGGCTCAATTTATGTGACCATAACAGCCTCCACTCTTCTGTGAATGCTTTCCACAAGATTTTAGAGTATGTTTGTGGGAATTTGTGCCCTTTCAGTCAAACGAGCATTTGTGAAGGGACCTTGGCCAAACTCTTAAAAACAGCCCAGACCATTATTCCTCCTCCACCAAACTTCACCACTGCCCATACCACTAGAGTCTCCATCTCTTACTGTTTTCACATGTTTGCGGCCCCGTCAATCACTACCATTCCCTTTTCTATAGCTGTGGCTGACTGTGGCCCAATCCAGCATCAGCATCTTCCTAAGCGCTGCCAAAAATGTGAGCTGATGTGTGCTGCACATCCATAACTTCAGCATTGGGTAGAAAAGATCTATAACCCTGCTGTTCTTATGCCCCACTTCCGCCCCTCCTGTCACCTTGTGTACACCAGCTACAGTGGTACTGTCCTCTAACTGCGGTGTCCAAAAAGCATTTCTTGGGGCGGCAAAGTGCCAGGGCCGGCCTAGGAATGAAAAGCAGTCCTGGAAACATTTGGAGACCAGCCCTATATAGTTTATCTCGCGGTCGAGCTCTTGTACCCACACTACACGAGTCACACTATTTGCCATACAAATATCACATTATTTGTATTAAAATGCCAGAAAGCAAAAGTGTTAAAAGGCCCTAATAAATTAAATACATTAAAGATAATGGAATCCCGCTCGCAGCTGCTCAGCGGCTGATTTGAACTTTGTGACCGCATGGTTTCAGTGCTTTCATTGGCCCACCAGGAAATTTCCCTGCAAAGTGCCGCATCTTCAAAGGTGCCACCTGGGGCAATTGCCCCACTCTGCTGCATAGCAGGGCCGGCCCTGCTCACAGACATAACAATCAATGAAACTATCCCCCTTATTTTTTGGGGGTACTTTTACCAATAAGTCATTTATATGTACCCGCCTCTACACAGTCACATCCCACTTTACCAAATCAATGAGCACCAAATCTGTTGTACTGAGCACCAAAACTGTTGTATTGAGCAGCAAAACTATTGTAATGGTGCGAAAACATAGCAAACGCATTAACAAATCTTAACAAAATTTTCAGAGATTTGTTTTTGTTGGGTCCCTTCTCGTTATCGGAGTTATAAACGATTGCACAAAATTGGCAAATTTTGTTAAAAATAAAGTTTGTAGGAGTCCAAATTGCCAATGACATAATGAAATGCCATAATAAATGTATTCCATTGAATAAAAAAATAAGTTTTATACGTTGAATGGAACAAAAAGTATTTGTTATACCCTCCACAAAATATGTTTATTTCTGAAGATAATTAAGATTTCCTATTATGGATGTATTTATTTTTCATCCTACCAAATACAGCATATGCTTCTTGCTCCTTTGTATACAATAAGTTGCAATTATATATCAGTAGTAAATGTCCCCAGATTAGTCAGTTTACTCTCAGCAAAATGTTGCAAGCTGGTTTGCCATCCAGACCTGTTTCTTTACCCAAGTAATAAAATCTGAACATTATAAACAAATAATAAATGATACCTGGTGGAAGAGAGGGAGTAGACTGTACAGCCGTTCCCTCTGCTGTGGGATGGTCAAGAAAGGACAGGACTGCTTGTAATCCTGGAACTTTGTCCCCAAAGCTTCCCATTGAAAAAGTTGCTGTTGGAGAGAAGATGGCTGGTGAACACTGAGAAAGCTATTCTGAGACACAGACTTTGCTGGGTCTTCTTCTTGGTTGCTGTTACTGGTGCTTTCAGATATATAATTGGTGTTATCTTCATAAACAACCGGAACCTTCTGGGGGACATCTGCGTTCATCTGCATAACACACAGGTTCGAAAAATATGATACACTAATATATGACTACAATACACAAAACTACAAGCACACATTAAACAGTACACCTACCAGTAAACCTACTGGCATCTCCATTCAAGTACCAGGTATCTTGGTGCTCCACCTACTCATAGTGTAACTGGGCTGGATAAAAGGGAGATCTCTGATCTCCTCAAGTGACCCAAGAAGGATCAGTGCACCAGGAAGATGGATCACCCAACAGGGCAATCTACCCTACATTTTGTGACAGAGGTGCTGTCACTATAGGCCTTGCCTTGGTCAGGCAAGACCAGAGTACACCACCACCTTCATAGTCGGATACCAAATTGTGTGTGGAAATTTCTTTATAATTACTGGAGCAAACTATTGATCACCACAAAAAAGGTTAAGAAATTGCTTAGCAGGAGACATTTAAAAAAAATGTCTGTATGCATGTGTATTAAAAATGTCTAACAGTCAAAATCTACATTTAAGTGTTACTTCCCTACGCCCTTAACATCAGGTGTATATTCTCACTCAGGTGACATTGTTGCTTGTGTAATCCCTTGCCATTGTGTAGTATTAATTATGGTAATCATTCCTGTTTCCTGTTGTATGTCAACTCCCCACCCCTTGTACAGTGGCTATATAAGCTATGCCTATTCCTAGTATAGTGTGTTCTTTTGCATCCGATTCTGTGACGTGTCGTTACTCTGGTGGATCATTTCGGTGATGTACACTTTTGCAGAAAGCAAGGTCCATAAAGATAGGGTTTGATGAGTTTCATGTGGAAGTACTTGCCCACTCAGAGCCCTGACCTCAACCCCATCAAACAACTTTGTGATAAACTGGAACAGAGATTGCGAGCCAGGCCTTCTCATCTCATGAATGGGCAAAAGTTTCCACAAAAACAATCCAGAAGAGTGGAAACCGTTATAGTTGCAAACTACATATTAATGCATAAGTATTTAGAATGTAATGTCATAAGGGTCCATGTTGGTGTAATCGTCAGCTGTCCCAATACTTTTGTCCATATAATGTCTTGGAAGGGAATCTAAAATATGTGGAACTGCTTGGGATGTGGGATTATGTAGGGTTTGAAAAAATAAATTATGACTGTGCAGATCATATTTCACAATACCTTCATTTATTCAGATTTGGCGAATGGATAATCGTTTCTAATGCACCTTACATTTTGCTGTTTATCATGTAGCCTTTGAAAATCAGTTCATACAGAAGAAAAATATGTGTATCTGATTCCACATCTGACAGCATTTGGGTTAAACATTCACTTATGTAATGAATGTCTAGGGTACTGAACTAGAGGTTCAAATTTTGGGTTAACAGCCAGTTTCATTTTGGAGAAGGGGCAGAAAACATAGTTTGCTTAGGTTGCTTGAGATACCATGGTCTGCTCCAGCAGCTTAACTTGAGCAACCGCTTTTCCAACCAGACTTCCACATTTTATTTTTAACATAGAGAAAACAGTAAAAACTATAGAGATTTTGCTTTTGAATTATCATAGAAAGTAGCAGAAATAACAATAATGCAACAAAATACTAACTAATAAAATAAGCTCAATACTGTAGTAGTTTTTCATGTTCAGTTATAAGTAAAACATTTTACTGATGGAAAGCACTAAGAAAAAAATAAAATTAAAAGGTCACTACTTTACACACAAAGAGCATGGAATTTCAGAATGTAATAAATAATAATTATAGGTTTTACCTGAAATGCAAGTACACGCACCAATCTGGAGCGTTACAGTAAGTAAGTACTGAGGACAATATAACTTATGCTTCTAATTTGTTACAGAAATGCAGAAGTGGATTATAGAAGTGGGTGTGGGCTGTAGAATTCATCAGAGCATGACTAAAAAGACAAACAACCCACAGGGGAAAGCACAATAGTTTTTTTGCATATAGCCAGTTATATAGAAGCAACTCAGTAACCGATGATAAAGAGGGTGTGGGGGCTTCTAAAGTAAACTCACCAAACAAGAAGGTACATTGCAGTACTTTTAGACTACTTTAATATGCATTCTTTTAATATGTCATAAATACATAATTTAACAGACTCTTTGGTATAACATGCAGCTTCCCGCCTCTTTCATGGTACAATGTTTCCTAACCACTGACGCGATTTTGTATGAATGTATTCACATCACAGATGACATCATCACCTTAGCAGAGCCTCCCTTCATCAGACATCTCACCCCCAAACTCCCCTTTTTGCCCACCTATGACCCAATCAGACCCCCACAACAGCTCCCTTCAGTCACCTCCAATATAATACCCCAGCCTTCAACTGCTCTCTTCAGCCACTTTAGACACTTACTGCACACTTCAACCACCTCAGCCCAATATCTGCCCCTTCAGCCACCCCACTTGCCCCGTTTAGACACCTTTTGTTCATTTCCTCATCTGCACACTTCGGCCACCTGAGCCTACATACCCACCGTCACCTGCTAGCTTTAGCCCCCCTCTGATCCCACCAGTCCCCTTCAGCCTCCCAACTGCCTTCCTCAGCTGTCCTCTTCAGCTGCTTCAGTCCCTCAAATACCTTTACAGATGCCTCAGTCCCCAACTGCCCTCTTCGATGATGTCAGCCCACTAATTACCCAGTCAAGGCAGAGCCTGTCCTGGTGTGTGTGTTGGGGTGTCGCTGTGGCAGAGCCTGTCCTGGTGTGTGTGTTTTGGTGTCGGTGTGGCAGAGCCTGTCCTGGTGTGTGTGTTTAAGTGTCGGTGTGGCAGAGCCTGTCCTGGTGTGTGTTTGGGTGTCGATGTGGCAGAGCCTGTCCTGGTGTGTGTGTTTGGCAGAGCCTGTCCGATTAAAATGCTGTAGGGGGGACTTTAACTCCTTTACAGTATATATCTGGGTGTGGCCGTAGATGTGATTTATCTGGACTTTGCTAAGGCATTTGATATGGTTCTACATAAAAGGTTACTCTACAAATAAACTGAAATAGGCCGAGGGGCAAATATCCGTATTTTGATTGAAAATTGGCTAAAAGATAGAATGCAGAGAGTTGTTGTGAATGGATGATTCTCATACTGTAAACAGGTATTACGTGGAGTGCCTCAGGGGTCTGTTGTGCCTCCTCTTCTTTTAAATTTGTTTATAAATGATCTCCCAAGCTGCATTGAGAGCTATGTCACAGTTTTTGCGGATAACACAAAATTAGGCAGGGTAATTCAGATTATTCTGATGTTTCTTTGCAGGATGATTTAGACAGATTTGGGGACTGGGCGGGGAAGTGGCAGATGGGGTTCAATATCGATAACTGCAAAGTTTTGCATTATGGTAAAAGCAATAATGCAACCTATAATGGAATATCCCTGGGGAAAACCACCAATGAGAAGGATTTAGGAATAATGGTAGACAACAGACTGGGCAACAGTCCGCAAAGCAAGCAAGCAGCTGCAAGGGCCAATAAGGTTTTGTCATTCATAAAACGAGGTATTGATTCACGGGAAGGAGGATATCATCTTGCTTCTTTACAGTAATGGTAAGACCTCACCTTAAATATGTGGTACAATTCTGGGCACCGGTCCTTAAAAATTACATTATGAAACTAGAAAAAGTGCAAAGGTGTAGTTTTCAGGCAGGCTAGTAGTGGATCCTCACTGCAGAATCACTTGGCAGCGGGCAGCAGAACCAGAACCAATAGTGATCAGGAGCCAAGGTTCAGAGATAGTCAAAACTCTAGTGAAGTACTGAGGCACTATAACAGGCAATGAGGAATACAAACTGAGGGTTTAAATAAACCCTCCTACCCATCTAAATAGGGAGAGGTGAAAATAGATAAATGTCCCTTTAAGACAAATACACGAAGATTCATGAGATTGCGCATGCGTGGATGGCTCTCATGTCGTCATGACACGCACCCCACTTTGATCGCATTCCACGAACTCACGTGTGGAGCTTGCAGTCTCATCCACCGCTCCTGGATTAACTATTTTAGATGAAAAATCAATTAAATCCATGCACTCTGTAACCTCCGATGCAAGCATTTCTGCTGGCACTGTGCCAGTAGAGACCATAGTTCCATTCACTACCACAGTCTCTGGGACAGGCTGTTGAGCGAAGAGCACCTGTGCACACCATTCATGCACTGTAATCCGGAGCCAATCCACCTCCGTCATCAGGGTTGGCCCCGTACCAAGTGCCGTGAAGTCTCCTGGTGGGCTCCCGATGGATCCAGCAGCTCTGCATTGCTTACTCCCTTTCCTGGAAATAGATTCTGGAATGTCCCTCAGACTAGGAAGCAATCCTACCACAGTATCAGGATTCCACACTGTCAGCGCAGATCAACAATCACTAAATAAATATTAATTTCTATAATATCATACAAAGCCCCCTATGTTTTGTTCATTAAAAAAGTATCCAGGCCCCTGTTAAAGGAATCTAATGTATTTGCTAGCACCACCTCTTCAGGCAGTGAATTCCATATTTTTATGGAAAAAATCCCCTCCGCTGTCGTAGACTAAATCTATTTTCTTCAAGTCTTAATGAACACGTCTTTAGAGAGCCCTTTGTATGGGCCCTGTACATATTTATATAACATTATCATATCTCCTCTAAGATGCCGTTTCTCTAATGTGTACAAACTTAACTTTTTTAGCCTTTCCTCATAACTAAAACTTTCCATTCCTTTTATTAGTTTTGTGGCCCTCATCTGAACTTTCTCTAGTTCCATAATGTCTTTTTTTAAGAAAAGGCGCCCAGAATTGAACTGCTTATTCAAGGTTGAGTCAATACTCCTTTTTAATACATGCCAATATCTTATTTGCCCTTGCAGCCACAGTGCACAGTGCACTACTGCTACATCTATTGTTTACAATTACTTCCAAATCTTTTTCATTAGCAGATTTCCCCAAGGAAAAACCGTCTAAAAGATACGTTGGATATTTATTATTATGGCCAAAATGCACAATTTTACATTTGTCTACATTGAATCTCATTTGCCATTTATCAGCCCAGTTATCCAATGTATCCAAATCCTCTAGCAATGAAGACACATCTAGTTCAGCCTTTCTTACCCTATTTAATTTTGTGTCATCAGCAAACACTGAAACCTGGCTCCCTATGCCCAGAGGGAGATCATTAATAAACAAATGAAAAAAAGCAAACCTAGGACAGATCCCTGAGATACTCCACTTATCACATCTGTCCAGTTTGAGAAATTCCCATTTACCACCACTCTTTGGGTTCTATCTTTCAGCCTATTTCAGTCAATTTGCACAGTAACCCTTTGTGCGGAACCGTATCAAATGCCTTAGCAAAGTCTAAATATATCACATCTACCGTAGGACCCATATCTATATTTCTACTCACTTCTTCATAGAATGAAATTAAGTTAGTGTAAGGACTTACCTGCATCCCCGGTACTCGCAGCGGGGGTACTCGCTGCCTGGGAAGCCACTGGAGAGGGTCCAGTGGCTTCCCAGGCAGCGAGTACCCCCGCTGCCCGTCTGGCGTCTTCACGCCAGTAACACAATAACACAGAGTGTGGCTAAAACCTCAAATTGCGCGTTCCATCAGGAACACACTCTTATAACCTCGGGTGACATCTACTGCAAGAAACGCCTCAATCTCTCCCTATTTAAACCTGGGACTTCCACTTCTGGGCCACCCTTGGTATTTTGCTACGCCAGTCTGTAGGCACCACGCCTGAAAATAAAAAAAAGTGGTCTGGGCAGGGCCTGGCTTAGTTCGCTAAATACCCATGGGTGCAGGGCCGGATTAATGTAGGGGCTAATGGAGCTGCATGCCGGAGCTGCATGATTCAATGCGGCTGATTCGGCCCCATGACCACCTAAAGTTAAAATATCTGGCTTGTACACGCCATGTCGCCTAATGCCTCAGTGAGGCTCTTCATCCCGCCCCCTTAGAGATGCAACATGATGCTCTAGGGGGCGGGCTCACACGGTGTTTAACAGAGTTCCTCGTGTGGCAGTCAGTCCTGTGGAGGAGAGCAAAGAGCAGGCGAGAAAGTCCGGAAAAAGTAAAGTAACAAAAAAATTATGTTGATGATGACATGACGTGATACTAAAGGGGGGCTGGATTGCATAGGTATATATGGTAGTAGGGGCAACAATACACGAGAGAGGGCTGGCTGGGGCATCACATAAGTCAATCCTAGGGGGTGGTGGCTGGGGGTATAAATACTCATTGTGGGGCTGGCTGGAGTGCACAAATATACGTAGGAGCTTATGGCATCAATACACTTTGGCCATCACATCTCACAAATCAATACTGAATGGAGGGACAGGCTGGGGGCATAAATACACATAATGTTGGCTGTGTTGAATTTTTTTTTTATTGTTGTAGTGTAGCCTGTCCGGATGTGGGTGGCATAGTCTGTCCTGGTGTGTGTGTTTGGGTGTTGGTGTGTTTGTTAGAGTCGCTCGTATTGACCTTTAACTCTTGGAGAGGGGAGACCCCAGGCCAAATTCCGCCGTCAGGAGCCTGCAGGGGCCTCCTCTGGCATCAACCAATTGATGCGGAACTTGGCCAGGGGAGACCATGGTCTCCCCGCTCCAAGAGTTAAAGGTCCGTACGAGCAACTCTATTGGTCGCCAGCAGGGGGCTTGTCTGCCATCAACCAATGAAGTGGCGACCAATAGAGTAACTCACACGGCCCTGTAACTCCTGACGGCGAACCTACGGATTTCCGCTCCCATTTTCTAAGCAGCATTGCAGGGGTTAACGGGAGTGGAAATCCATAGATTAGCCATCAGGAGTTAAAGGGCCATTAGAACTACTTTATTGGTCGCCCGCCAATAGAGTCGCTCGCACAGCCCTTAACTCCTTACACGTAACTCCAAGAGTTAAAGGTCTGTACGAGTGACTCTATTGGTCGCTGGCAGGGAGCTTCTCTGCCATCAACCAATGAAGTTCAGTTGCACTTGGTTGATGGCAGACGAGCCCCCTGCTGGTGACCAATAGAGTCTCTCGTACAGACTTAAAATTCTGGTCTCCCCACTCCAAGAGTGAAATGACGTTTAACTGACAGCAAACTACGGATTTCTGCTCCCGTTAACCCCTGCGATGGTGCGTAGATAAGGTAGGCCAGATGGGGAAGGGACCAGGGAGATTAGCAAACGAAGATGAAGACGAAGTTTCTTCGCGTTGTGTGTCTTTGTATACATTTTGCACACCATATTAGTTTCCTTTGTGTTCGTTTTCATGTTTGCCCGAATACGAATGCACAAGTCTAATGTATACCATCCGGCCTGGGGCTTTGTCTACCATTTAATTGTGTGAACACGTTTTCTTGTATTAGCCAATCACATGCTTGCTGTGACTGTTCTATAAAAGTACCTTGCAGGTTCTTGTCCATCGGCTCTTCCTTGGCAAAAACACAAGGAAAGAAATTACCGTGCTGGCTCGAATATAGGCCGCACCCGATTATAAGGTCCCCCCGCCCTAAATTCATAATGCACCTTACTTATAGATATGCCACTCTGCCGCCCCAGATATACAAATCTGCCCCACCAGATATGCTTTATGCCCCCTAGAAATGCCAATTTGCCCCAGATGTGCCACTCTGCCCCCTGAAATGCCACTCTGCTCCCTAGATAGCACCCCCCCAGACTTACCAATGCACCCCCAGACTCCCTGGTGTCTAGTGGGGCCAGACGTTCACCAGCTGCGGCAATGAGCAATTTGTATTGCCCGACGCCCGGGACATGCAGTTCCAGGCAACGGGCAGGTGGTTTTTTTTTCTTTTAAGCCCTGCGGCCAAGCAGCAGGGTTAGGATCCAAATCTGCAGGGGATCCCAGTGCTGTAGGGGACCTGGATCCTACTCTCTGTCAGCCGGTGGACATCTGCGCGTTGCGCTTAGACAAGCTTCACTGCCAGCACTTCCGCCGGGGCTTTTATGACAGAGATTCAGCATTGATTCTTCTTTCTGGTTCTGACCTGGCTTGAGGGCTCCCAGCCGTGTGCCCAGTACCCAGTAATACCTGTCTTGTCAGCTTACTCCAATACAGACCGTCTCAAAATAATATCCAGCCTCCGGTGTGTTTCTTTTTGTCTGTACCCTCCTACCTGTCAATATGCATTGTGGGGTACAAACAGAGCCTCTGGTATTCCCTGTAACTAGGCTTCTAACGGACCTGTTTATCCAACCCCTGACACACTGCCACCAATGTGGCGGAACCCCTTACTCTGACTGACACATTATGCAGGGTGAAGTACAAGAACTGTTTATTCAGAGTCACTCACAGGGTTTTTATATAAGCATAAATGAATTTTCAACATAGTAGAATACAATGTGGGGAGGGATAGGAAAGACTAACTTAAACAGCATAAAAAAAAGATTAACTGAAATAGTGGCTTGTCACTTCCTTGTTGCATATCCTGGCTGTCTTCCAGAGTTAATCCCCTCAGCAAGTAATAAGACAATATACTCCTGGGTGTAGCTGAATATATGGGAAGGCACAGGGAAAAATTATAATATACAAGAAATAATTGCAAAACATCATCTGTCGGTAGGGAGGAAGTTAGCCATCAGCCCCCTCCAGAAGGTTCGGTCACAATGGGGTAAATTGCATTGACCAGCCTCAAATATGTCCCAAATAGCATATGGGGGCAGAATTACCAGTTTTGCCGTATAACTTGTAAAAAAAAAAGCATAAAAACATTGGGTATTTCAAAACTCAGGACAAACTATTTAACAGTTTTTTCATCAGCTTTTATAGATGAGTAAAATATTTTTTAGGTAAAAGCCAGAAAAATTCCTTTATTACTAAATTTTTCACCATATTTTATACTTTTTTATAGTACATTATATAATGCAATCAAAGTAATGACATCTAAAGAAAGCCCTTGTCTTGAGAAAGACTCTGTGTAACTTGTGTGGGTTCAGTAAATGAGGAAGAAGAAAATTACAGCTTAACATGAGCACCGCAGAACTGTTAAAACATTTTCACGAAGGTGACAGAAGAAGGCCAGCACAGGAAGAGGAATTGTTGAGAGCACCCTACATGCAAGTGTTCGGGGACGCCGGCAGCTTTATTTTTGTTGAATAAATCATGGCACAGTGTAATATGTCATGTGTTTTCATCTGAAGTTGTATTTACCTGTTTTTGAGACCTGCTAAGGAACAGATTATTATGTCCTGATATGTTAAACTAGGGGTTTCCAACCTGCAGCAGGACTACATCTCCCATAATGCTCTTTCAGCTGGGTGCTGGCTGAAGAGGATGGAAGAGCAGCTGGCTGAGCAGCTGGAGGGTCGCAGGTTGGACACCCCTGTGTTAAACCATTGAATTCAATGAGGGTGTACTTTCACATGACTGTAAATGACTGACTTAGAATATAATAACAGTTATGCTGTACCACCATCAATGGCTCAGTATATAATGAAAGCAGTTATAGGAGACGACTGTCAACGTATGGCTCAGTATATAATGATAGCCGTTACGCTGTACCACCGTCAATTTCTGTTTCAGTATAAAATGATGGCAGTTATACTGTACTACTGTCAATGTGTTAAGTATATAGTGGTAAGAGTTCTTCTGTACCACTGTCAATGCCTGTCATATGAGTTATGCTGTATCACTGTCAATGTCTGACAGTATATAGTAATAGGGGTTATGCTGTACTACCATCAATGTCTGACTTAGTATATATTTATATAGTTATTTTTTCAGATATCTATTTTTTTCCTATTGACATACAGTTTACAAATTTGTACAATGAATATTCTTGCGTGTGTATGTGGGGGGGTTGCCAAATACTCTAGTTATGCCCCTGCCTTTATGTATTCAAATGTTTATATCTACCTCTTCCCCCCCCATATTTCCATCTTCTTTCCTACAAGCTATACATATTGCATTATGTGTAGGACTGTAATATTTTTTATTTATCCTGCAGACAAAGCAAATATTCTCTCTGATTGGCTGTTTATGCAAAGTGATTTTACAACAAATATTGTATTTTTTTCCCACAAAGGTGAACTATTCTTACCAACTGTCGGAAGGGCTAGATTTCATAATCAATATAAATCAACAAGTAAAAATAGTCAAAATATAATTAGCATAACTGGGAAAATTTTTAATAAACCAAACTAGAGTTTTTCAGATATTGTCAGGGTTCAGCCCCAGCCCTGCAAACTGCCAGCCATGGCCGCCCCTTTAAGTGGTCTGCCTGGCGTCTGTATTTTATGTACCTTTGCCCTCTTTCCCTTATACATCTCAGCTCCTCACTCCATCCCTGTGTTCCTTGCCTTGCTGCCTGCCTGTACCATGTATGCATGCCTTGCTATGTATATAATTAATGTGCTGTGTATTTATGTTCAGCTGTGTTTTGTTATACCATTACCCTGCCTCCCTCACCTGAAGCCTTGACAACTCACACCTGATCTGATGAACAGGCTTTATATCCCTGCCTCCCAGTAACAGAAAGGTGAGTTCATTAAGTTCTTTGGAGCCATAATTCATGCCAGACGCTGGATCTGCCTGCTTGCCACCGCTTTCACCCGGACTGCCTACTGGATTTCCCCTTTTTTGCTTGCTACCTGTTCCAGACCCTTTTGAATACTTACCTGGACTTTTCTACTCTAAGGCTAGGTTTCCACTTGGGTTTTTGTCCTGCGTTTTTTTTCTTGATGAAAAACGCCAAGAAAACTGCCACTGCATTTTCCTGCGTTTTGGCGTTTTTTTCTGGAGTTTTTTCTGGCGTTTTAGCCTTTCTGTGGAAATTGCTTTTTTTGACCTTAGGCAGTTTTTCCAGCCTTTACAAGTTAGAAGTTTCACCCAGCTAAAAGGGATTAGGATAAATGGCAAGTATCTGCCCCCTGATGTCATTTACTTGGTAGAGTTCTACTTAAACGCCCCGGCGGGCCCTTTTGTCACTTTTCTGTGGTTTGTAAGGCCTGCTTTATTCCGAATGTCTGCTCCTCTAGGAAGATTGGCCCCAAATGATGGTGCAAATTGTTTGCTGTTGCTTTTGGCACGCAGGATCCAGTTGATGCGTCGCGTATGTTTGTTTGTAATGGCATGTTTGTTCCAAATGGTGTAGAATTCAATATGAACTTTGTTTTGTGTGAAACTGTTTGTTTCCAGCCTATTTCTCGTAGGACACACAGATACTTGGTCCATCCTCTGCATTGTAACTGTGGAAAAAACGCCATAAAAAAACGCCAAGGCAATAAACCCACATGGCTTTTTCATGGCATTTTTTCTCTCCCATAGACTTCTATTGGAGAAAAACGCCAAGATTTCCTTGCAAAAAACGCCAGAGTGTCAACATGCTGCGATTTTGAAAAACTGCCACAGAGCCCAAAAAAGCAGAAAAACGCCAAAGAGGACTGAAAAAACGCCAAACAAAAAAATGCCAAGTGGATATGGCATTCTGCGATTTCCTATTGAAGAACAGCTAACATCTGGCCGCAGCGTTTTTTCACTAAAAAAACGCCAGGTGGTGCTATTGGCATTTTTATGGGCATTTTTATCTAAAAAAAAAACAAGTGGAAACCTAGCCTAATACTCCCCAGCAGTCTGTATGCATGATATGCCTCCTACTCTGCTGCTTCTGGTGAGATGCCTTGCTTTGCTTTTGTAATCTAACCTATAACCAAACATTCTGCTTGTGTCCTTTGTGAAGTTTGTTTCAATCACTGCGTTCTTACACTCCTGTGCTCTGGACTCCAACATCCAGTTAAAGGCTGCAATATGATGAGCCTGACAGATATTCACGATTTTACTCTTTGGTAGTCCATTACAAAGATTCCTTTGTAGAAACTAATTATCGGTGATAACCAAATGGGTCTCCAAACTATTCATATGATGGCAATTATTTGTCTGAATTGCTACCTGTATTCAAGCAGTAGTTCAACGATGAAAATATATAAGTGATAAAAGCCCATGAAGATCAATACGTTTGTTACTCCATCCATTCAACACACCCAAACCCAAGTCAGATATTTTCAAAATCAATAGTCTTCAGTTTTATAATACATTTTATCTTTAATATCAAATTTAATGTTTTAAGAAATTACAAAACAAAATGCTTGTATCAAAAATCACACACCTGACTGGTACAAAAAATACTAAGTTCTACAACTCCTAAAATGTTTTAAAAGATTTTGTAACAAAGGTTTTTACAGAATTATAATCGCCTCGTTTGAGTAATACAACAATACATTAGGAACAAGGATGGCTAATAAAGCCTCAGGACAGGTAAGCCCTCTATATAATAGGAGCAAAGCTAGTCTACTTTTAGATTTTTAGGAAGCTTCTTTAATACAAATATGTATTTCTTTAATAGAAGTAATTTAGACTTACCTATTTTAATATTAAAGGTACAGAAACCAAATGGTTGGAAAACCTAAGCCTGGTACATAATAATGTTGTCGTTAGGCACCCAACGGTTTATATATGTCTTAATATTATTGTCTAAATTTATATTAAAATAATAAATCTGTCCCTATGAATCAAAACAGTTTGTTCATTTCCAAGATACCTAAAAATGCCATGCACTTTATCATTAAACAAAAGACAATAACGTAACTAGGCATGGACATTTTTTTTCTGCAGGTAGAGAACACCAAAACACATAGCATGTACTTTCTGTCCCCACATTCTTTACATGTACTCCTCGTTTCTTACTATTTTCTTTGTCATTTAACACCTCTCGTTTTTCATACAATCATACACTTTCACTGTATATAACAAAGGTCTGTCTCTACTTGATTATTACCCAGTTACATTCATTCAATTTATATAACTATAATTTCTGCCAGAACTTGCCAATTTATTGAAGTAACAATTCTTATTTGTTTTACTTTCATATAATTTAATTTTGTCCCTCTTATTTTGACCTTCCATCCTCCTTTTACCAAGTGGTAAAATCAGCTTATCTGATTGTTAGCCACTTATTTAAAATAGCAATACTGGATCATTGGTGTTGTTAAAATCAATTTTCCCCTTAACTACATTTCACAAACAATGACTCCCTATATGTGTGTATATACAGTAATATATATATATATATATATATATATATATATATATATACTGTATATACACACTGACCTGCAAAAGTATTCAAACCCATTCTCGAGTCTCTCATTTCCCTGACTTACAAATGGTACACTGTGATTTCTTTCTGTATATTTAAAAAAAAAACCCCTCAAAACTGTATGCTTGACAGTCCTGGATTTTTGCATATATATATATATATATATATATATATATATATATATATATATATAATTAAATTATTAAGGTAATTACATTTGATCTGACCTTCAACAGACAAACACAGTCTGTTTCAACTAATAACACACACAGTTACATGTTTTTAAGACAAAACATTAAAGTGCAAAGTGAAAAAATGTATGTCAACCAGTGCAGAATGCTGAGTGAGTTTAAGAAGAACCATATATAAAAAAATTAACAGGAACAGTGTTCATAGAAGGGCACCACAGAGGAAGCCACTGCTGTCCAAATAGTCTGCAAAAGTATACCTGGATGTTCCGCAGGACTACCGGAATCATATCCTTTGGGCAGAAGAAATCAAACTTGAGTTGTTTTGAAGGAACACACTACACCATGTGTATGAAAAAAAAGTCACAGCAACTGTATCCTAACTGTAAAGAGCAGTGGAGGGTGGATTGTGGTTTGGGGCTTCTTTGCTGCCTCAGGGTCTGTACAGTTTGACAAAAAAAATAATCACAAGCTCATCAAGAAAAACGTGAGACTGTCCACCAATTGACAGAAGTTAGGTAATACAATAGGACAAAGACACACAGAATGGTTTCAACAGAAGAAATGATGCCTTTTGGAGTGGCCCAGTCAACCCAACTGAGATGCTGTGGTAGGATCTCAAAAAGAGCGATTTACACCAGATTCCTCAAGAATATTGTTGAACTAAAAGATTTTTGTAAAGAGATGATCCTAAATTCCTCCTCAATGTTTGTGCAGGTCTGATCCCCAACTACAGGACATTTGGTTGAGGTTATTGCTGATAAAGGAGGATCAACTAGTTTTTATATCCATGAGTCCACATACATTTTCCAACCTGCACTATGAAAGTTTACACAGTGTGTTTAATATTCGTTTTCGTGTTTGTCTACTGTAATCAAATCAGATCAGATTGCATTTTAATGACCGATATATGCATAAATCCAGGTAATTCCAAAGGGTTTCCATAATTTTTCATGCAAATGTTTTTAGGAAAAAAAATTCTGAGAATAAAATGAAATATGTTTCTTACATAAATATTGAATGTGTGTGCTCTGAAAGCCCCTGTGTAAGAAATAACGCAGAGAGGCAAATCATTACTTTGAAGGAACTAGAGTGTTCGATGACTGGGAGTAGAGTAATTATACAACAGCTATTCACTGGATTCTGTTGATCAAAAACACAACACGACTAGGCTACATCAAAAAAGTGAGCCTAGCAGCATTATGAGGAAACATCTTCCAACCTGAAGAAATCTTGATGGCCCCACATCCAAATTTTGGCAACTGCTGCTATGGCTACTTTAAAATCTGAACCCTTTGGAAAGTGCTCAGTTGTGCTTGCTAACTGTCCTCCAAATGACGTCCTGATCCTATCATGACCTTTTCCTAAGAAACATCTGTGCACCTCATCCTGCTATCTGGTATTTCATATCTGATATTTGACTTTGACCATTTGACCTCCTCAGCTCCATGTCTGCCTTCTCTGATCCTCAGCTACATTGGTCTGCTCCTGGGTTCCCATCTGGATTTAAACAAAAGACACTCAACAATACGATAAATGAGTGCAATTTAATTCCAAACGTGTGGTGATGTTTCAACCCGCTCAGGGGTTTTTATCAAGCCATACAATATTTTTCATTGCCTTTTCAAGCTCAAACACCACACTGAGCAGTTTTTTTTAATGTAAGCCTATGTAAGAAGTCCCATCTTACATACACTTTGTTTAATCAGAGTGTCTGGCTGAGTGATACACAATTCTATTCCTTACCACAGGCAGTATAATATGGCATGTGTGTTTGTTTAGTAGATTGGATTGGGGTAACAAAGCTAGAAAACATACAAATTACTAACATGGGCCTTTTTTTGTGTGTGTTAAAAAATAATTCCAAACACACTGTATAGTCAAGTGGTATCTAGAACAGAACTTTAGGAAGCATTTAGATTGTGAATATTGTCCATGCGTTTCTTATGGGTTTACTATCCACACCACTTCCGTATGGATATTCTGGGCAGGACTAGATCATAGATGGCCCTTTCAATTTCCTTCAGAATATAAAATCTTTCAAACTGTTACATAAAACTGCAATAAAGACAGGCAGCATCTAGACCCAGGGAATTAACCATTTGTCTTTTAGAAATGAACAAACAATGAATAAAAATGAAATGTTGTCAATTGAGGGGGCTAATCTTTCCTGGATCAATGAAGAAAGAGTTATCAGGACTGAGCCTAATAGATAATCACTTTATAACTATAGAGCATCTCTTAGAGATGGACTAACATCTAGCAGCTGAGAAAAGGGTCAGAAGTCTCAGCAGGCAGTTGAAGTCTTGTATATTCAAACGGTTAGCAAAATTATACTTGTAAATTATAATGTTTTAACATGATATATTTCCTAGTTTCACATTTCTGAAACCAGTTAATTCCTTACTGCTTAAAAGCCTTATTATGCTCCTCTCCTGGTTTTCTAGAATTTGCTACATTTTTGTACAATGAAATAACAAAAAATGTAAAAAAGCCTCCATACTACCCATATCGGTTGCTGGAGAAAAAAAGAATACAAATATATTTATACAATAGTGTAAATACTCTACTCTGCACTAAAAGCAGAGACATGCAGAACAACTGGTTAATGTAACCACGTAGATATCACCAGCAAAGTAAGCTGGAGTAACACTGGTTCTCCCTGTTCACTGTCCTGTCATGCCCCAGTCACGGAGCTGTCGCAGAACACTGTCCAGGTATTGGGGATCTGGATAACCCTTCCCTGTCAGGTTGGAGCCAAATTCTGTCTTCAGTGGGATGCGAGATGTGGACACACGATCCGGCACCCCGGGTGCACGTGAGGTTTGGAGAGGGAATAGAAGGCGATGATCCCAGGCTTCTATGAGGAGACGCAGAACCTGGGTAAAGTGATACACATTAAAATATCAGTCACTATTATTTTAACCAAAGGTGGCAACCCTAGTGTATGGGTCCCTATTAATGCCTAGGCCCTGGCCTTGTGCCATTTTTTGCCTGGAATCAGCCAAGCTCTCATTGTTGCAGAAGGTCATGGACCTTGATAATATAAAATCATAAACGTTAAAATCACAATTCTCCTTCAAAATCTGTCAACTCTCCCTTTAGTGAATAAACCCAGTTGTGTATAAATAATTAAACACATACATTCTATAAACTAAAGCAGCGAAACTTACCTCTCTACCTTTCTCTGTGTTGGGCAAGTAACAACAAAGAGGGAAGTCAGGAGCAGAAAATTTCATCCCTGGATTTGGTTGCCCATGACCCTAAGAAGATAAATACTGTCAGAGTAAGAAAACAAAGACATACTGGTTGATAGTGTACTTCTTGAATGGAGCCCAAGGCATAGGCACATTACTAGAAAGGCAATGAAATATTATCTTTAACCATTTCAGTGTCAAACCACCACCTGGCTGGACATGTGGCACTCTACAATTGCCCCAAAAACAACAAACAAAAAAAGGCTTTTGTTCGTAAACTGGACACAAGTTTTGAAGTGTTTACGTGTACTTTGACATGTACTCTTTCTAAATAAAAAAATACTCATCTGACCAAAAATTTGCTTCCCTGCAGCAGCAGCCCTCCTCTTCCTTGTCCTGATATTTGTTGCCACAAACGTCAGTGAGAACATTTGATGTGCATGTGCACGTGGGTCTAAACAAACACCCACCTACAGCATTCGCTGAACCAGTACTGGAGTTGACTGGAGGTAAATATATCATGTGCTTGAACACATCTCCTGCATGGCATTTAGCTGAGCATGGGGACAAATAAAGCATATGGAGGATTTTGCATTTGCAAAATAGACACCACAAAAATTAAAAGGAGGCAAGCAGCTATCATATACCATTAAGGCTTTAACCCCTTTGCGACTACAAACGTACCTGCTACTTCATGTTGACATGGTACAAGCGGTTCCAGGTACGTCATAAAAAAAAATGCCCCCACGTCACCACAACTGTGGTGATCTCAGGGGCACTGCTGCTGCTGTCTGCCCAGGTGTCTGGGCAGAACAGCACAAACCCCCCACCCGGCCTTCGATCACTCCCACGGATCGATTCTGTAGGCTCAAAATGCAATCGCCAGTAAACCTTCGTGCTCCATCATAGAAGCCCCAATGGAAGTGCCGGGCAGAAGTGGAGGTTGTCTGGGCTCACCCCGCAGACGTTCACAGGCTGCCAGAGAGAAAGATACCCTGGGGGCAGATATGCATAACTGTGGGCAGATGTGCATAACTAGGGGGCAGGTTGGTAAATAAAAGGAAATAAAGACAACAAATTGTTTACATGTGAATATTTACTAGTAAAACTTTTTTCCTATAGGGTAGTCTTATAGTAAAGCTTTTTCTTTTTTTCCTAAATTCAAATTTCCAGGTGTCGTCTTATAATCAAGCAAATATGGTATATAGGCTGCTGCAACTCACCTGTATACCAGGGGTAATATGGAAGGTAATACGAATGGTCTGGCAATCAGCATGTCCAGGCAAAGAGTGTGGGATCAGGTGAAAGGACATCTTTCCAGGAGGCTGGGAGCCTAACTTAATCCCATACAATGTACGACATGCTGGACAACGCAGGGTACCATCCTGAATGTGGAAAATAATTACTTTGTTATATAGTGATATTATTTCCTATTACACACCCCAATACAATGCAAAATAACAAAAATTATACTTTTGAATAGTCACATTCTAATTATTCCTATAGCTGTACAGACATACAAAATCCTATGTTTCTGTATATGCCATTTACCATTGCTCATGATCATCTCATGATATTCATTTGTAAACCACACCTTTTATATAGCAATACGAATCAATAATTATCAAGTATCTAATAATGTCTAAGATTTCCACAACAGGAAAAAATAGGGTAGATCAAATTAGCCGAATTGTTCTTATCTGCTGTCAAATTACTGTATATGTATTTATGTCTTCTATGTTACTAAGACAGACAGAGGTTTATGTCGGTAAACAAGTCTCCAATTTGGGTCTTTGCGAAATTCTGACCTCATAGACCCAGCTACTGCACCAGAATCCCACAGCAGAATTTGACCCCTTTCTTCCTCCCCTCCTTTTGCCTGGTAACATCTCTCACCCACCTTCTCTTACATGACATAATTTCAATTGTCCCTGCCCACCTCAGGCTATCATACTGGGAATGGGTAGTTCCAACCACTTGATTGTCTTATTATTGTTGCTGGGGCTCTGTGTGGCTGGGGAGTTCAGTGGTGTGTACTGCACAGGGTAGGACGGTGCGGGACAAACCAGGGGTTTGGTCTGTAGACTGGCTGCCAAAGTAGCCAAAGATGAGGATGAAATGACTGCGTGTGCCTTCCTTCATGACCTGTCTTGATGATATGATGCTAGGTGATCTCCTGTGATAGAGTCTTATAGGTTTAAGGATTTCTATTTTTGGCTTGGGATTTCTCACCTTGTATAGAGATGCCAGGCATCTGACATGGTTGGTATGAGAACAGCGGTATAACTTGCCAACTTCACGCTCAGAGAGGGGGCGTAAGCACACAGCACAATCCTATATGTCAAATGATACAAAAAAACATCATACAATACACAAAAGCTCAATATAAAATGCAAAGTATATATATTGCAAAAGTGCTGTCCCTCAAAACCTACAGTCGTGTGAAAAGGAAAGTACATTTTCTTTGAATTTTATAGTTTCACATATCAGGAAAAAATAACAATCTGTCTCTTAGCAGGTCGAAAAATTAGGTAAATACAACCTCAGATTAGGTAAAAACAACACATGACATATTACATTGTGTCATGATTTATTCAACAAAAATAAAGCCAATAAAATCCCTGTTGGTGTAATGGTCAGGTGTCCCAATACTTTTGTCTATATAGTATATTTATATTAGACTTGATTCGTACCCAATTGCAAATTGGGGATTCCTACGAAACGAAAAGCTCTAACAGCCAACCATCTATGCAAACTACGGACTATTAAATAAGTCTCTTTGAGGAAAATGTGGTTCTTATATCAGACAAAAGGCAGGAACTTAATAAATTAATGATTTATTGTGAAATAAAAAAATATTCACAGTACATATAAAAATGATATTAACAATTTTAATCACACCGACAAAAATAAAAGGGAGAAAAATTAATAGAAATCCTACGTACAGAAGTACTTGATTATATTCCCAGGGGAACTTCCGGCAGGAAAACAGGGACTTATTTCAAAATTAGATCTTGGCCCCCAAAATCACAGTGTGTGATCAGCCAAAAGGGAAGTAACCAGAGATCCCTGCATAGACTGGACAGCCCCTTCTGGGTCTCTTCTTTCCTCCATATTGTAAATTTTTCACTCTCCCCAGTAGTAACAGTGCTATAAAATATGTTGGTGCTCTAGAAATCAAATGTAATCCAACACTCACCTCCAGTGGAGGAATCTTAACTTGCAAAAGAAACTGCTTTACAATTTCCTCTGGCTTCTTACCTATGAGCGAGAAATAAGATCAAATTATGCAGAAGAGTGAAAGAGAACTCGACAAAATGATATACCGTATTTGCTCGATTATAAGACGACCCTGATTATAAGACGACCCCCCAAAATCTGAATATTAACTTAGGAAAAAAAGAAAAAGCCTTAATATAAGACGACCCTAAAGGAAAAAAGTTTTGCCAGTAAATGTTAATTCATGTAAACTATTATTTTAAATAAAAGCTATGATTGAGAAAAATATTTTTTTTTTGTTTTTATTTCCGTGTATTTTCCAACCTGTCCCCCAGTTACGCAAATTTGCCCCCAGGCTTGCCACACCAATATGGCACTGTGGCCCATGATATGACTTTTAACCCTCTATATGCCACTGTGCCCCAGAAATGCCTTATACCCCTATATCCCATTCTGGCATTTAGGGGGTTAAAATGCATATTATGGGGCAGAGTGGCAAATAGGTAGGTATAATGCATTCCAGGAGGCAGAGTGGCATTAAGGGAGTTAAAAGGCATTGTATAGAGCACTCTGCCTCCAGAAATGCCTTATACCCCTATATGCCACTCTGGCATTTAGGGGGTTAAAATGCATATTATGGGGCAGAGTGGCATATAGGGAGGTATAAGGCATTTCAGGAGGCAGAGTGCTCTATTAAATGCCCCCTTAACGCCACTCTGCCTCCTGAAATGCCTTTTACCTCCCTATATGCCACTCTGCCCCATAATATGTCTTTTAACCCCCTAAGTGCCAGAGTGGCATATAGGGGTATAAGGCATTCCAGAAATGCCCTATGCCCCCTATTTAACACACACACGCACACACACACACACTTACCGGTGCTTCCAATTTCCTGCTGTATTGCCGGGGCAGCGGGTTGACGTCTCCTTCCGCTGCAGCCGGAAGGAGGTGGAGTTGGCAGCGGGGGTTTCTGATCTCTGAACATACCTTCTGATCTCTGAACTCTGATCTCTGACAGTCGGGGAAGGTATGTGCGACGGACACAGACAACCCCCGCTGCTAGCCACACCTCCTTCCGGCTGCAGCGGACGTTGTCTACGCGGATCGCGTAGACGTCAACCCGCTGCCCCGGCAATACAGCAGGAAGCACCGGTAAGTGTGTGTGGGGGGGGGGGGTGTTAAATGGGGGGTGAGACAGGAGGATCCAGGTCCCCTGCAGCGGTGCGGGGGATCTGGATCTTAGTCTCATAATCAGACCTCTATTTGAGGTCTGATTAGAAGACGACCCCGATTAGAAGACGAGGGGTAATTTTCAGAGCATTTGCTCTGAAAAAAACCTTGTCTTATAATCGAGCAAATACGGTAATTGTTAAGATTATTTCCCAGGGATGCACTATTTAAGTCTTGTTATAACAGGAGATGATTTTCTTAGTGACTGTGAGTATATAAATTGAGAAAACTAAAAATGAAGAAAAAAGAATGTAACAGAGGGAACTATCACAAAAACTGTTAAATGTATTATGCTTTCCTAGATCGATGTCAAGTGGGGGTCTAGGTCAATACTGTTACAAAACACGCCCTCTAGAATATATGTATTGTGACATGGCCTCAGTGCGACAATTCGCCAGGGGGTCACCAAGCAACATGCTTCACACTGCCACCTTTCCACCAAACTGTTTGTAAGTGCCACCTTTGCCTCCAAACAGCCTATCAGTGCTATCCTAAAACCCAAGAAACGTGTCATTCCCCAGCGTGTCAATGCCTCCAAACAGCTTATATGTGCCATGTTTACCCCCAAACACCTTGTATGTGCTATCATTGCCCCCTGCCCCCTCTCTAACATACACTCTGGCACACATATGTAAACACACTTACACATACACTTTAACATACATACTCACCCATACCCTCCCTTCCTTGGCATCCATCTTACTCACTACCTCTTCTCACCCTCTTACCGCAGCCTCACTTGTACCTCAGGGTCACGCAACATTGAGTACCCCCCCCTTTTATATATATATATATATATATGTGTGTGTGTATTTTTACTCATGTAGATTTGTACTTTGATAGCCTACTTAATCAGCATATAGTATATGTACAACACTGCAGAATAACACGTTAGTGATCAATCAATGATAATGCAAAGTTACATTAGCCTACTGATAGAGTAACCTAATAGGTTCTGCTTTATTTGGCAGTAAATTAATTTTAAGAATGCATAAAAGTGACATATTTTTGGTTATGATTGTTGATATTTTTCCTGGGGGGGGGGGGGGGGTTTACTTCATTTTTAGTCTTCTCAAAGCCTACATAATTATTATTTGAAACTCCGGGAATTCAGCCTTGCAACTAATATTTCCATTATTTGGCTTTTTGCCTGTGTCTTGGGAACAGGTGGTCGGTATGCATTCACAGTGTCTCTGTGTGCCCTTCTGAAAATAAGTTAGCAAAGATGCAAGCTAAGTATTCTACTTATTAAACGTGTTTATGATAAATAAAGGCTCAAACGTATTCTTAAGACATTAAACATGAATTGACATAGACATGACTATTTCAACAAGTCAAAAACAAACACAGAGTAAGAAGCTGAGACGGCATAAGAATGCAAATGTTGCCAAAAGGATTAGGAAACATCAGAATAAGTGTAGTGAAAAGTAAGACGTAGTTCTGAATGGAAAGAGGTAAAAGGTGAATTAACATTAAAGAAAACAAAATTTACCCTTTTTGTTGCTGATTTTGCGACTGCTTCCCATGATGCCAGGTACAGGACGTATCTCTCTTTTCTTAAAAGGTGGCGGGCAAAGTATAGGGGTTTGTGGAACAGAAAGACATATGGGAAGACCCACTGCACTAATCAAGAGGCCACTTATTCCTGAAACAAAGAACAAATATGTTCATAGTGGCGACAACCTCCAGTGTGTATCATGCATGAATTGTTACCTAACTAAAACTTGTAGGTGCCGCTTAACTTACATCAATGCTAACTGGGTAGTAATATGGGTAATATTATAATAATTTACGTGACAAAATATTTTATAAATATGTTAAATCCTTAAACTAATTCAAACATGAACTTTCATTTAAATTATCAACTGTTATTAACTGTTACATTTCCCTTAGCACGTTACCTGCTAATTAATTTACCTCTATGCAAAAGTTTTTTTAATCAAACTAAAAACGAGTGTTCTGAGCTGTGGTTTCAATTTCAGTTGGAGTATTGTGTAGTTATAGTAGTAGGCTGAGAAAAGACTTGCATCCATCAAACTCAACCCTTTTCCTATTCCTTTTTTAACCGTTGGTGATCCAAAAGCAATTTCAAGCAATTTTGTGCTTTCAATAGGGAAAAAAATCCTTCTTGTTCTGCTTCATCAAAAAAGTATCCAGGCCCCTTTTAAAAAGGCATCTAATGTGTTTGCTAGCACCACCTCTTCAGGCAGTGAATTCCATACTTTTATTGTCCTTTCTGTAAAAAATCCCCTCCGCTGTCATAGACTAGGTAACATGACTGGTTAGTAAGCTAGTACAAAAACACTCTTGTAAAACATACTGCAGTAGCCTTCTGTGCTTTATATCATGCATTTGATATCACATAGTTATGTTTTTTGTGATTTTTATTACCTGCCAGCGCTGGGGGGATCTTTCCTGAACCTTGAATGTTACTGAGTGGTACCAATGGAATCCTATAGACAAAAGAGCACAGAACAAATGTCACTTATTATTTTCTTTTACTTATATTGCACCAATAAGAAACGCAGCGCTTCTTACAATACGTATATTCAAGGGGTATAACAAGACTAGAATTGACAGACTAAGACAAACCGATAAATTCGGTGGAGAGGGCCCTGCTCACAAGCTTACTATCCTGACGATTTAAAGACAATGTCAGCTGCAAACATTTTGAGACGACTGAGCAAGATAATGTATCAATGAGTATACATCAGCATTTACCTTAAATTGCCTGTCTTGAATCTTCTCTCTTGCTGCCCTCCCTCTGGTCTTTTACTTGGTTGCATTCCAGGCCAGCTAGATGATTTTACAGTCTGCACCAAGACACACTGAGGACAAGTGCAAGGTGGGGGGCTCCTGCTGGTTCTAACTGAAACAGACCTAGACAGATTTCTGCTGGATGCTGTAGGTTTACAATAGGTCATTCCAGAATGCAGGTTAATTGGCCTAGAGTCAGCAGATCTTGAATAATAGTCAATGAATCCAGGTTTAGCAGGCCTAGAATTAGACCTATTTAGAGAAAGCCTAGAATCTGCATACCTAGAATTTGACCTTTCCAGTCCAGTCCTAGAATCCCCTGGTCTAAAATCACATCTAACTAATTCATCCCATGGGTTTGAAGGTGTGGAAAGAGAGTTTACTAATTCATCCCACGGGTTAGAAGGTCCAGAATCAATCCTAACCAATTCATCCCAATGGCTGGAACATTTAGTAGGCCTAGATTCAGACTTCATCAATCTAGGATTAGCGTGTGCACATCCTGTATTTTGTAGTCCTTCTTTTGAATTTCTTACTACAGGACTATAACCATCTAAGCCATTGTTTGATATTTCTTGTGTTTTACAGTAAGTGAAGCAAGAATTTGAGTTCATTAGACCAGCACTGGAATTTACCAATATATTGTTAGAACTATCTGGGCCATGTTTATATATTACTGATCTATGATTAGAATTTGTAAGTCCAATTTTAGAGTGTATTGTCCCAAAATTATAATTCACTACCTTGGTATTGGAGTCTACTCCTATATTGTTGAAGTTAAGTGATTCAGGACTGTTACCCATCACTTCTGCTTTAAGATTAAATGGCTCAATCTTAGACTTGATAACATCATTTAGCTGAAGTGGTAAACCCGACTGTAGGTCAGCTGGTACAGGATTCTTGCTAGCAGAAGGGTATGGGTAATGGCCACGCGCACGGACCCTAGTCCTCTTCTGTGACGGAAATTCCATTTTGGTCATGGTTTGAAAGCAGATATTAGTGCCACTGCAGGGTTCCCCAAGACGGACACCAGGCTGTTGCTTTTCTAAAACCCCTTGGATTAAAACTGATAATCTTGTCTCAAATGGAACCCACTGTCCAGGATTTTCCTCAAATTCCCATGTTATACCCTGTCCTGGTGCACTGAAGAGGGGGAACTTCACCCGTCTGACTGGATACAGTGTACCTAAAAAAGGCAAAAAGAACTATTAGATATATTGTAAAAATCCTTACTATATTGAAAGTAAATAGTGATTAATTTTAATGGTACAGTCTAGGATATTTAGATTTTTAATGCATAGTCTACTCCATTTTGCACAGACCCCAATGCATTTAACTGCATCCAAAGCACAGAATGTGTTCTTCTGATGTAATTTATAGTTTATTGTTGCAGTCATTTACTCTGGCCCAAAAAAATCTCCAGAGAATTCCCTCTTTTGTCTTGATGACCTCCTAGAAAGTAGCTACACCATATGGACAAGCATTCTGGAACACCTGACTGTACCACCAACATTTTATGACACTGCATTATAAACACATAGACAATAATATGTAGCTGGTCCCTCCTTTGCACCTATAACACTTTCCACTCTTCTAGGGATCGCTTGCCAGTAGAGCATTTGTGAGGTCAGGCACTGATGTTGGACGCGAAGGCCTAGCTCACAATCTCTATTCCTGTTCATCCTAAAGGTGTTTGATGGGGTTGAGGTCAGGGCTCTGTGCAGGCCAGTCTAGTTTTCACACCAAACTCATGCCAGATTTCTGCACTGGGGCACAGAATGCAAGAATAAAAAATTGCCTCCTCAAACTCTTTACAAAAAGTTAGAAAAATAGCATTGTTCAAAATGTCTTGATATGCTAAGGCATTAAGATTACCCTGGAAGTAAGGCACCTAGCCCAACCTCTGAAAATCAGCCCCCAATTATGCCTCCTACACCAAACTTTATATTTGGCACAATGGAGTCAGGTTGGTAAAATTCTCCTGGCATTCGCCAAATACACCACTCCATCTGACACTTGGCATTGTACTTGGTGATGCAAGGCTTACATGTAGCTGCTCGGCCATGGAAACCCATTCCAAAAAGCTCTAGCCGCCCAGTTTTTGAGCTAATATTAATGCCAGTGGAAGTTTGGAATTCTTCATCTGTGGAATCACAAAGGTATTGGCAACTTTTATGCACACTTTTGGCCCAAGCACTGCATGAACCTGCTCTGTGACTTTATGTGGTCTTCCGTTTAGTGGCCAAGTTGCTGCTTTTCCTAAACGCCTGCAACTTCCTGCCACTGATTTAAGCTAGAATTGTTGGACCATGGAAGAGGGGGTAGACCCAAGGGTCCCTGGACATTGTTGGGGACTCCCTCATAGCCAAAGCCCCTCCATGGAAAGAAATGTCTCTCCAAAACTGTAGCACCAATCACGAACAACGCACCAATCACAATAAAAATGAACACACATGGTTTATAAAGCCACATTGACAGGAGAAGGGGAGTTTACATACAACAGGAACAGATGAACATAACAAAATGGTAAAGGAGTACACCAGAACACCAGAATAGTCTCCTTACACAGACAACAATGGCGAATATGTAACAGAGGTAAAGGGATTAAGAAAGTAACACTTAAACATAGACTAGACTGAGAAATTCCTAATTCAAATACAAATGGAAGCAATGTTTGTCACACTCTAGGCCTTCTATAGATGGGTAGCTGCTCCAGTCCTCAGACTAACACATTAGTTTGGAGAATGGCCACTTTTACAACTTTACCAGAAATCCATCTCACTCTAGGAACTGTTGATCATCAGCCCCACCCAATTTGACAGACAATTCCTACAGCGAGAAGGTTGTTCAATGGCAAAAAACAAAAGGCAGGAAATACAATAAGAAGTTGTTTGAAATTAACTTCTATCCCCTTAGTGCTTTTGCCAATGACATCAGACAAGACATCATTAATGACATACAAATTAGGGATGCACTGAAATGAAAATTCTGGACCAAAAACAAAACCGAAAATTCAGGATTCACTTGGCCGAAACCGAAAATGATCCCCCCACCCAAAAAAATAGCCACACTTTTATTAAAAGTAAGTAACACACCAAAATTGGACAAAAATTCAATAACTATATATATATATATATATATATATATATTAATCGCCCTGCGGACGATTATTTTCATCCATTTTTGTTTGTTTCAGCATTTTGCTGATAATGCCCTTTTCGGTCGATATATTTTGGGCACAGATATATCGGTGCATCCCTAATACAAATTACATCAGAAATGACATCATCAATGCTTTTATCAATTACCTTACCAATTGCATCACTGATGACAGCACAAATAATACAATCAATTACATCAGAAATCAACACCAAAGATCCAGCACAAGCACTTTTGCCTAGCATCACTGCACATCATCTGGCAAACACTAGCTTTATGTGAGCGTTCAACTCTTGGACTCTGTATTTGTTTAATAGGTGTCTTGTGCGTTGCAGACTCTAGAGGTCACCTGTGAGATTGCAGTACTGTGTATGCTAACAATATATTTATATATGTATTAGACATGCATTTTTAACCACATAATATGTACTTATCTCTTTGAAGTAAATACCATGATTGCAATATGATGTCAAAATAACAGCTGAACCGGCAGTTAGTTTTCATTCTTTAATATTCTTTAATATTAATATCCCCTGCTGTCCATATATATTAATATTAGCCCCTGCTGATAATACCGTATTTGCTTGATTATAAGACGACCCTGATTATAAGACGACCCCACAAAATCTGAATATTAATTAATGAAAAAAAGAAAAAGCCTGAATATAAGACGACCCTATAGGAAAAAAAGTTTTACCAGTAAATGTTAATTCATGTAAACTATGTGAACAATTGTATGTTAATAAAAGCTATGATTGAGAAAAATATTTTGTTTTTATTTCCTTTTTTTTCAACCTGCCCCCCAGTTATGCACATCTGCCCCCAGGCTTGCCACTCTGCCCCAGAAATGCCTTATACCCCCTACATGCCACTGTGCCCCATGATATGTCTTTTGACCCCCTATGTGCCACTCTGCCTCCAGAATTGCCTTATACCCCTATATGCCACTCTGGCATTTAGGGGGTTAAAAGGCATATTATGGGGCAGAGTGGCATATAGGGAGGTATAAGGCATTTCAGGAGGTTGAGTGGCGTATATAGGGTTAAAATGCATTTCTGGAGGCAGAGTGGCATTAAGGGGGTTAAAAGGCATTTCACAGAGCACTCTGCCTCCAGAAATGCCTTATGCCCCCCATTTAACACTCCCTCCTCCAAAGTTACCGGTGCTTCTGAGTCCCCGGTGCTTAGTCCGGGCAGCGTGTAGAGCTCTACGCAATTCATGTAGACAACTTCCGCTTGAGCGGAAGTTGTCTACGTGAATCGCGTAGAGCTCTACGCGCTGCCCGGACTAAGACCGGGGACTCAGAAGCACCGGTAAGTTGGGGGGAGTAGGCATAACACAGGAGGATCCAGGTCCCCTGCATCGCTGCGGGGGATCTGGATCTTAGTCTCATAGTCAGACTTATTTGAGGTCTGATTATAAGACGACCCCAATTATAAGACGAGGGGTATTTTTCAGAGCATTTGCTCTGGAAAAAACCTCGTCTTATAATCGAGCAAATACAGTATATATATATATACATAAATATTAGACCCTGCTACTAACACATTTATATTGAAAAAATTGAACCCTACGCAAGCATTTAATTTGGCCCTACTCCACGCTCCCTAGCATGCAATCACTTCCTCCTCTCCCTCACCAAACAAAATATTTGCCACACCCACAGATTAGGGGAAGACTCTGAGAGTCAGTGCAGTCTTCCCTCCTTCTGACCCTACCGCGACATTGAGAGGTCGTCTCCCCCATAATAATCCCTGTGTCCCCTCATTCACTAAGCCATACCTCTCTTTTACTTACTCCCTGCAGTTTAGGTATAGATCAAATAAACAACATATGAAACAGCACTTGCATGTATAGATGAACTGAATAAGACATACAAACCCTGTATTTGCAGGTAAACATAAATAATGTATTGAAACTAACGCACAAAACCCAGCTTTGCATGTATGGATCAATTTTAATTCACATGTGAACTCAGCACTGAAGGTATAGAGCAAATAAACAGAATTAAACATACAAATTGTGTATGTGACAGAATGACCTGTCATACAGGGCCTCAAGGTCCTCAGAGATGGCCCTAGCCTGGCTGTCAAACAAAGATAGCACAGGTAGGAACTCCATTGCGTAACTAATCCCATCAATAGGATTGCTGCCAGGGGAATTAAAGGTTCGGTTGAATGCATGTAAATTTATGTTAATGCAGTTTTTTGGATATATGAGTCTGTTTTACAACAATAAACTGTTCATTCCTGCTGTACTCAATTCAAGGTAGTTGTGTCTACGTATTGGGTACACATAGCAGGGTTCCAAGGTGTGCATGCTGACTGGTGCTGGAAGTGATTTCGGGGACAACAGGAGGATACATCTGGTTGATCTCTGGGAGTTATTACAGCTGTCTTGGTGAACCTGTTACAATGTATTTGCAGGTATACAATAATATTGTATGGAAACATAGCATTGCAGGTATAGATCAACATAAACACACAAACCCAGCTTTGCAGGTATAGATCAATTGGAATTCACATAAAAACTCGGCATGAAAGGTATAGATAAAACCCCCTAAATTACAGGCATAAATCACAGGTTGCACACCCTGCTTGTGCCATCGTTGCCTTTCTACAATTCAATTACACATCTATGATACATACAAATACTTTTACAGTCACTCACTAATTAACACTTTCATTCACATAATTCATCCACACAAACATTTATTCTCTCACTCATTCACACATATTCATTAATGCATTCTCACAAATTCATCCACACATTAATTCATTCATTTTCTCACTCATTCTCACTCTTTATTTATTTCAATACTCTTACTACCCCTGTCCTCACTATCCACCCCCTCCCTTCTCACTATCTACTCCCCCTTGTAGTTCACTTACCTTGTAGAGGTCCTGCGTTGGGAGCGTGATGCCTCTGCCTCACTGCTCTGCCGTTGTTATCGCTGCTTCACTGCTGAGCGCTGGTATATGACGTCATATTCCGGCACCGCGGCCGAGCTAGAGGCCTCGGGGAGGAGAGTGGAGGGCGCAGAGCAGTTGCCGAAAACTTATTCATGAGTGACCGCTTGATGCCCCCTCTCTCCTCCGCGTCAACAAAACCTGACAGTGTTTCAATTTGAAACTGCCCAGGACCTGGAACTTAAAGTCCCATTGTGGGACTGTCCCGGCCAATCCGGGTCATGTGGTCAACCTAATGGCATCAAAGATACCCGAAATAGCACATGGGGGAAGAATTACCAGATTTGGAAAAAAATGGTTTTAAAATAACAAACGCTACTTGTACTTATTGCCCCATAACGTGCAGAAAAAACATAAAAACATTGGGTATTTGTAAATAGATTCAAATAGTAGAATCTATTTAGGAGATTTTTTCATTAGCTTTTATAGATGAGTAAAAGATTTTTCAAGTAAAAGTTAGAAAAAGTTATATTATACCTTTTTTAAAGTAAATAATATGATACAATCAAAACAATGACATCTAAAGAAAGCCATTCTTGTCTTGAAAAAAACAATATATAATTTGTGTGGGTTCACTAAACGGGAAAGAATAAAATTACAGCTAAACACGAGCACTGCAGAAATGTTAAAACAGCCCTTGTCACGAAGGGTACAAAAAATAAAATCAGCCACTGTCACGAAGGGGTTAAAGAAGGACTGGACTGCTGGGCATTTTTACTGGTCCGAGCCAAATGATAATAAAGGACATGTTTAAGAAGATAATGTATTCTCAGACCGTAAATTTTTAAAAACTAGCTTTTTAATTCCTAATGAATCTAAAACTAGAAATGGTCTGGAAACTCAATTTATTGTTACTAGTAGGGCTGCAACTAACGATTATTTTCATAATCGATTAGTTGGCCGATTATTTTTTCGATCAATCGATTAATCGGATAAAAAAAATGAATTTAAATTTTTCATTTATTTAAAATAATTTAATAAACAAATTGTTAAATACAAACAGCAGAATAAAAAAAAACTTTGATAAAATACATTTCTTGTCTTTATTTCCCAACCAGCCCCCCCCCAATTTATGCACATTTGAGCCCAGGCTTGCCACGCTGCCTCCCACACATACCACTCCACGCTGCCCCCCACATATACCACTCCACGCTGCCTCCCACATATTCCACTCCACGCTGCCTCCCACATATTCCACTCCACGCTGCCTCCCACATATTCCACTCCACGCTGCCTCCCACATATTCCACTCCACGCTGCCTCCCACATATACCATTCCACGCTGCCTCCCACACATACCACTCCACGCTGCCCCCCACATATGCCACTCCACGCTGCCTCCCACATATTCCACTCCACGCTGCCTCCCACATATTCCACTCCACGCTGCCTCCCACATATTCCACTCCACGCTGCCTCCCACATATACCATTCCACGCTGCCTCCCACACATACCATTCCACGCTGCCTCCCACATATGCCACTCCACGCTGCCTCCCACATATACCATTCCACGCTGCCTCCCACATATACCATTCAACGCTGCCTCCCACATATACCACTCCACGCTGCCTCCCACATATACCATTCCACGCTGCCTCCCACATATACCATTCCATGCTGCCTCCCACATATACCATTCCACGCTGCATCCCACATATGCCACTCCACGCTGCATCCCACATATGCCACTCCACCCCCACATATGCCACTGTGCCTGATACGCCTTATACCCCCTGATACACCACTACATCCTCCCCAGACATGCCACACTACCTCCCAGACATGCCACGCTGCCCTCCCCACATATGCCACTCCAGTCTACCCCCAGATATGCCACTGTGGCCCCAGATATGCCTTATACACCCTGATACACCACTCCGTCCTCCCCAGACATGCCACACTGCCCTCCCCACATATGCCTTATATAATGTATATGCCTTATATAATGTATATGCCTTATACCCCCAGATATGTCACTCCGTCCTCCCCAGATATGCCTTATACCCCCCAGATATCTCATAGTCCCCTCATAGAGTCACAGACCCGTTCACAGCACACTGACACCATACTTTTATAAATAAGTACTGGGTTAATCTTCACTGCCCCCAGGATTTAGATTCCCCTTAGTTTGCCCCCCTTTATCTCTAACTGCACCTTAAGTTAACTTTATTAAATTAATCAAATTAACCCTCAGTCCTCATCATTAAATTAACCCTAAACACCCCATTAACCATAACTACCTCTAAATTAACTCTAAATACCCCATCAAAACAACTACCCTAAATTAACCCTAAACACCCCATTAACCATAACTGCCCCTAAATTAACCCTAAACACCCCATTAACCACAGCATCCCCTAAATTAACCCTAAAGACCCTGTCAACCACAACAGCCCCTAAATTAACCCTAAACATACCATTAACCACAACTGCCTCAAATTAACCCCAAACACCCCATTAACCACAGCTGCTCCTAAATTAACCCTAAACACCCCATTAACCATAGCTGCCCCTAAACACCCCATTAACCATAACTGCCCCTAAATTAACCCTAAACACCCCATTAACCATAACTGCCCCTAAATTAACCCCCACCTCCCCTAACTTTCAGCAGCCCAAATATTAATTTTATACTTACAGTTAGATGAGTGTCACAGCCATGTGGTTCTGGCCTTCTGGGAGAAGGAAGGGGCGGGGCCAGTTGTCACAGTGATTACAGGGAGGGGCTGGTAAGTAGGAGCTGCTGCTGTGAGTCACTGAAACGGATTATATAATGAGTGGTATTTTTCAGAGCATTTGCTCTGAAAAAACCCTCATTTTATAATCGATAATAATCGATTCAACTAATCGATAATGAAATTCGTTGGCAACGAATTTCATTATCGATTATTATCGATTTTATCGATTAGTTGTTGCAGCCCTAGTTACTAGAGGACGAAGTGGGAAACTGGTGGGAAACTGGTGGGAAACCATCAAGTTCAAGATTAAGAACTTTTTTTATTGTTGCTGGCAAGAGAAAGAAAAATGAGAGCAAACAAGTTTTTAAAGATCTTAATGTGCGTTTGCAAACTCTTTTTAAGTTGGAAGAGGCTGGTGTAAGCAATACTGACAAACTCATTTTTAATTTAAAGAAGGAGATTAAAAAGTGTTTTCGATTTTAAAGCTAAACAAATTACCATATTTGCTCGATTATAAGACGAGGTTTTTTTCAAAGCAAATGCTCTGAAAAATACCCCTCGTCTTCTAATCGGGGTCGTCTTCTAATCAGACCTCAAATAGAGGTCTGATTATGAGACTAAGATCCAGATCCCCCGCACCGCTGCAGGGGACCTGGATCCTCCTGTCTCCCCCCCCCCATTTAACACCCCCACACACACTTACCGGTGCTTCCTGCTGTATTGCCAGGGCAGCGGGTTGACGTCTACGCGATCCGCCCGGTGCGGGGAACTCTGATCTCTGACAGCCGGGTAAGGTATGCGCGACGGACGTAGACAAACCCCCGCTGCCAACTCCACCTCCTTCCGGCTGCAGCGGAAGGAGATGTCAACCCGCTGCCCCGGCAATACAGCAGGAAATTGGAAGCACCGGTAAGTGTGTGTGTGTGTGTGTGTGTGTGTGTGTTAAATGGGGGCATAGGGCATTTCTGGAATGCCTTATACCCCTATATGCCACTCTGGCACTTAGGGGGTTAAAAGCCATATTATGGGGCAGAGTGGCATATAGGGGGGTATGAGGCATTTCAAGAGGCAGAGTGGCGTTAAGGGGGCCTTTAATAGAGCACTCTGCCTCCTGAAATGCCTTATACCTCCCTATATGCCACTCTGCCCCATAATATGCCTTTTAACCCCCTAAATGCTAGAGTGGCATATAGGGGTATAAGGCATTTCTGGAGGCAGAGTGCTCTATACAATGCCTTTTAACTCCCTTAATGCCACTCTGCCTCCTGAAATGCCTTATACCTCCCTATATGCCACTCTGCCCCATAATATGCATTTTAACCCCCTAAATGCCAGAATGGGATATAGGGGTATAAGGCATTTCTGGAGGCAGAGTGGCACATAGGGGGTCCAAAGGCATACCATGGGGCACAGTGGCATATAGAGGGTTAAAAGGCATATCATGGGCCACAGTGCCATATTGGTGTGGCAAGCCTGGGGGCAGATGTGCGTAACTGGGGGACAGGTTGGAAAATACAAGGAAATAAAAACAGCTTTTTAAAAAATAGCTTTCAAAAAAATAGTTTACATGCATTAACATTTACTGGTAAAACTTTTTTCCTTTAGGGTCGTCTGTAACCACCACTGACTGTTGCCCAGGGCATCTGTAGCGACGATGTTCCAATTGTCGTCGGGCATCACACAAATCCATGAATTTGCGTCTAGGTCCCGTCAGGAAAGTTGGATCTGACCAACATTAGGGGTATATAGGGTCCTTGAGCCTTAAATCCTTGGGAAAACCACAGGGATGGGGTGTAACAAAGGAGAAATGGTATGTGGCCAAGTGCACACCATGCAAGCAACGTCTCTTGTACCACCCAGAGGAAGCAGGAACCCAGCAGAGCCACGTCAATTTGCGTTACGTCACATGACTCTGCTCCATTCCTACTTCCCCTGGGAAGTACAGGAAAAGTTGATCTCACACAGTGTGAGCAACACAGAGGGAAGCAGAGGCCCCTGCAGAAGTCTGCAAGCCGCACACAGAGAGATCTGCAGGTTACGTAAGGGGGTGAAGGAGGGTGTATGAATGCTACAGGGTCCCACACAGAATTTATATATAATCTCAATTCAATGTGCAGCGAACCCAACCCCCAATCACAACCCACATGCCATCACAAATCCCATCAGTACACAGGCAATGTATCAGGTGAGGGGATTAAGGAATACAATGGTTTTCCCCCACCTGTGTTATCCCCCTGTAGTGTGGGTGCCGTCTGGGCAAACAGGGCTGTGCTGGCTGATTAAGATCCCTAGCCAGGTTACAAGATTGTTTCTTAGAAGGCTGGAGCTGCAGCTACATTTAGTCTCTCGGCCAGTTACAAATCTTAAACCTGAGCATCATAGGAGTGTGATTACAGGCTCCCTATGCCATGCTATCCCCCCAACACATTTATGCTATCACACACACACACTCATTCACATACTCATAATTCATTCGTTCACAGATAATCATTCATTCCCTTAATCACGCATACTTGCTCCTACACCCTCCCCCACCCCCTTACCTGAACTGCAGATTTCTCACTTGCAGACTTCTGCAGGAACCCTGCTGCTTCCGTCTGTGCAAACAACTTCTCATGCCCCTCCCCCAGGGGAGGAAGGAATAGAGCAGAGTGATGCAACGTGCATTCATGTGACTCCGCTGGGTTCCTGCTTCTCCTGGCTGGTACAAGAGACGTTGCTCGCACACTGTGCGACCAACGCACAGGTAAGCTGCCTGGCCCCTGCGGACGATTATTCTCAGCGTTTTTTATTTTATATTTTGCCATTTTGCCGATAATGCCCTTTTGGCCGCCGATATATCGGTGCATCCCTAGTGTTAAGGTAAAACAGGAACTGAGTTGATAAGCAGACTTATATACACACCGATATTGAGAACAGCATAATTACAGTAAGACAGACAGCCTGGCTCCACAGGCCGGTCATCACAGCCAACAATACATGCACAACACAAAGTCACTGATTTTGACGTGATCCTGATTGAGCATTGATAGATAGCTTGGGGTCCCAGGATGTCCCAGTCCAAAAAGCGCCATGATCTGGAGACAGGACCCTGAGTGACAGCAATGGAAAGGTCACCTGGTGATATAGTCAGACAAGGTGTCCATGGCAGCAGTTACCAAACCCCAGTCTCCAGATAACATTAAGAAAACCAGGGTTCCCAAGTGGGCTCTCTTTACAGGAGCACCCCAGCCTGTGCCCCATCATGAGTCTAACATATCCCCAGAAAAGCATTCAGACAAGGCAATAGGCAGCTGTAGCAATCATGTCCAGAGTCAATGGGGAATTCCTGAGAGGCCCAACCGTCAAACAGTTCCAAGAAATCACACATAAGATCTGGTCAGGTGAGAAAGCAGGAGGAACGGGAAAACTGGGTAAGGGAACAACAAACACATACTGGCATGTGCTTAACTGTAAAATACACATAATGAACGGGGTAAACAGATGAAATAATAAGAGAGTCCAGAAAATCATCTTTGCAGCCCTATATCTATGACATGCCTTCCCACAGAATACACTGTGGAATTTTATTGTTTTTAACATAACTAAAAATGATGACAGTACCAGGGTAACCAGACAATTGTAGGGCTGTTGTTCCCTGATCCATCCTGCTGCTCCTCTTCCCCAAACTGACTGGAGCCCTGCTGCTCTGGAGGCCCTTACACAGCACTGCAACTTTAGCTCTTTGGTGAATGGTAAAACACATCCAAAAAATAGCTAGTATTTATACAATGTTACTTTTAAAACAAACAAGATACACATTGAAAGTTAGTTTCCACAACAACTGACTGATAAAAACAATGAGTTTACTTTATATTAACTGCTTTTTTTTTCATTTTTAGCATTTATTTGTCCACTCATGATTC
Source organism: Spea hammondii (assembly GCA_029215755.1). NCBI lineage: Eukaryota > Metazoa > Chordata > Amphibia > Anura > Pelobatidae > Spea > Spea hammondii. The sequence continues at coordinate 3,083,856 of JARDYJ010000011.1, read as the reverse complement.
CTGTTTTCCATGGTTAGTGTACTCACACAAATTGTGTATTTTTTCAAAGACAGATTGGGCTTTCTCTTTACATTGCTTTTTTCCTATACTATGAATTAAATGTAAAAAAAAAAAAAAAAAAAAAAAAAAAAAAAAAGCAAAAATCCCGAGTTGAATAATATCCCAAATATACCGGTAATTATTTGAATTTCATCCAAACGGAAAGTTTCCAATGAGCAAAAACCAAACCAAAATTTTGCCAGAAATGATTTTGGGCTTACACAGATTTTTGTCATGTGTGAATGTTTATGAAAGTATTTATTTATTTTTACATGCCATCAATGTCTAGGTAACCAATGGACACTGATTTTGTTTTTCAATTGCATTTGAATCAACTGTTAATGACAGATGGTGTGGCCAGTTTGCGTGCAATTCTGTCAGCCCCAGAGGCTGGTAAGGGTCAGAGAAGATAGGGCAGGCATTCAAAGCTATAAAGTTGCAATTTGCATCATCAACTCTACCTGCATTGGTTTAGCAGAATGTGCATGAACACCTCTAGTGCTAGATATCCTTTACAACGTCACTGTTATATAGAGGTACTAATAAAACAGTGATCACAGGTCACCAATGATTTGTGTTGATTCCTATTGATTTGTTCTTTCAATTTTTGTATAGTAATAGTATGGATGTCTCTTAATATGATAGAACTTTTATAATATAAATTAATTTCCTTACCCCTGTTGTCCTTATTGCCCTCCAAATTTTGCATTTATGTTTTAGGTAAATCAAAATTTTATTGTATTTTCAAACAACAGAGGGAGGGATACAGAATGGAAAAAAGGGAGGGGGGGACATAGGTAGCATCACAGTAGGTTACATGAGTAGTTCCCAGCACGCCGACGCATAACAAAGGAAGGGCAATAATGAAAGGCAATGACAATATCACACAAAATAACATACGCAATACCAACGGATCAGGGGACCAGGCACATGTCCAGCAAAGTGAGGATACAACAATGAGGAAAAATAGCAATCCTTAGGGTCGCACAAACGGACCATGAGCAAAGGCCCAGAACCAACAGGTCAAACGTGCAATAGACATGCATTTAAATGGCCAGAAGTAACCAAGAAAAAGTTAGGAAACTTAGATGCTGGATCTCGAGTAATTGGTGCACCCGTCATGATACATTTATAAGGTTAAACCAAAGTAGTTGCCCTTGCATTTCGGGCTTCTTGCTAGTATTTCGTTTTTGTATGTAAATTACATTCTAGTGAATTTAAGGGAACAGTACATAAACAGAAGGGGAAGACACAAAATAGAGGCACGGCGCCCACAAGCAGAGTAAGGCTCAAGTTAGCAGTAAAAGCTACAACCCAAATGCCTACCCCTCCACATATCATGAAAGAAAACGTACGGTGAGGAGTAATGTGGTACTGGAGGCAATGGAGGCCAAGATCAAATTTGGAAGCGCCACATGTCCATGTCACCCTAAAGGTACAGGTAAAGGTAGACAGACCAACACACGCGGAAAGGAAGGAGGGAGAGGAGAGAAAAAAAAAAAAAAAGAAGAGGGGGGGAGAAGAGAAAGATAAGCAGGTAGCGAGAAAATCAAGATTCACTGTCGAAGTACACAAGCACAGGAGAGGAGAGGAAGGAAAGCCAACATGCCCACGTCCCCGTGTACGCTTCCATCCTGTCCGACGCCAGGTGGGTCAGTTCCTCTAAGACCCTGATCTCCTCCACTCGCGAAACCCACAGACGCAGGGGAGGGGTTACAGGACGCTTCCAATAAAGCGGTATAAGGCTACGAGCCGCGTTGAGAAGGTGGCGGAGGATGCATTTATGTTTTACCTATGCAACCTGCTCAAAGTTTCAACCCTCCTGTTACATACATAACAGTGTAACTCATATAAACAAAAACTGTGCATGCATGAAAAGTGAAAAGCCATAGCCCCTACATAGCTCAGAAGAGATAGATGCTGCATTGTTGTTGTTGATGATGATGATGATGATGTAATGTATTAAGAGTATGGGGTGGTCCAAACACTATGTCTGAGCTGTGTGGAGCTATTTCAATGAAGAGAGAAGGGGTTTCTTTAACAGTGGTATAACTGTTAGGGGCAATTGAGGGCTGTGAGAAAAGTCCCTTTTCCCAGGATATTATTAATGCTGTTCCTTATTGTTTGTGAATAAATCTCTCCCTCCCTCCCACCTCCTCTCTTCTCTTTTCTCAGTCATCCTTTCTCTTTCAGGGCATCTGTCTCTTCTATTCAAAGTCCAGCTGCTTCCCCTCCCCACCAGATTCCTTTATATCCCCTTAGCGACCAGGGTCTAGAGGTCAATCGCCCCTCCCCCTAATTAATCTCTAATGAGCATAAGGGCCTGAGTAACCTGCCTTGAAGGATAGTAGCAGACACTATAGCGGCACATTTATCAACTACAATTGTGTTTTAATCTAAGGTGAACAACAAGGTTCCTAGTGGTGTGGCAATAAAGCAAGCACATTCATATGTGAGAAATTCTCATCAATAAGGCACCAAAGGACAAATCCACGAAATTGTAAAACAACTTTACCCATCAGAGCCCTTTTATATTCCCACTATCTATTAAACAGAATTTATTTAAAAAAAAACATTTTTAAATTAAATATTGTGTTGTCCACAAACTAAAGGTTGTGTTGGAAGCACTCAGGAACAGAATTTCAAGAACTAAAACATACTGTACGCACGGTCAGATGCATAATTTTGTCACCAACATTTATCAATTAATATAATAATAGTATATTTGTCCACAAGCCGGAGGTTTTGACATAATTGTAATGAATATTTCTACATACATCATACACTATGTGTAGTTTTTTTTGAATTTTAATTATAAAAGTATGTCTTTGCTACTGTAAAAAATGTTATGTATTATAGCTTTTTTCCCTTTCACTTTCATATACTTGACAATGATTATAACTTACTGGTTCACTATAAGGTAGAAACAATGCCAGTGGTGTTTGTGGTATTGTTTTCTAATACAGTATTTTTTTTTCTTAATATTGTATCCAGTTAATATATTCTTATTTTAATTTTCATGCATTTATTTATTTTCATCTACTGGAGCCAATTCAACAATTGGAAATCAATTCGGAATTGAATATCAGTTGTAACACATTTTTAATGCATTTTCCTCAACTCTGTCAAATGTTTATTGTAAATAACTATATTCTACTAAATACAAAACTTCAATAAAAATTATTGCGGAAAAATATATTTCTAGGTATGATGCATCATACCTGATGACCACTGACTGGACACTAATAATCTGTTTTTTTATTTACTCTCCATCCTGCATTACAATATTAATACCGTATTTGCTCGATTATAAGACGAGGTTTTTTTCAGAGCAAATGCTCTGAAAAATACCCCTCGTCTTCTAATCGGGGTCGTCTTCTAATCAGACCTCAAATAGAGGTTTGATTATGAGACTAAGATCCAGATCCCCCGCACCGCTGCAGGGGACCTGGATCCTCCTGTCTCCCCCCCCCACACACACACACACTTACCGGTGCTTCCTGCTGTATTGCCGGGGCTAGACAACGTCCGCTGCAGCCGGAAGGAGGTGTGGCTAGCAGCGGGGGTTGTCTGCGTCTGTCGCGGATACCTTCCCCGACTGTCAGAGATCAGAGAATGCGGCACCGGTGCGGGGAACTCTGATCTCTGACAGCCGGGGAAGGTATCCGCGACGGACGCAGACAACCCCCGCTGCCAACTCCACCTCCTTCCGGCTGCAGCGGCAATACAGCAGGAAATTGGAAGCACCGGTAAGTGTGTGTGTGCGTGTTAAATGGGGGCATAGGGCATTTCTGGAATGCCTTATACCCCTATATGCCACTCTGGCACTTAGGGGGTTAAAAGGCATATTATGGGGCAGAGTGGCATATAGGGAGGTATAAGGCATTTCAGGAGGCAGAGTGGCGTTAAGGGGCATTTAATAGAGCACTCTGCCTCCTGAAATGCCTTATACCTCCCTATATGCCACTCTGCCCCATAATATGCCTTTTAACCCCCTAAATGCCAGAGTGGCATATAGGGGTATAAGGCATTTCTGGTGGCAGAGTGCTCTATACAATGCCTTTTAACTCCCTTAATGCCACTCTGCCTCCTGGAATGCCTTATACCTCCCTATATGCCACTCTGCCCCATAATATGCATTTTAACCCCCTAAATGCCAGAATGGGATATAGGGGTATAAGGCATTTCTGGAGGCAGAGTGGCACATAGGGGGTCAAAAGGCATACCATGGGGCACAGTGGCATATAGAGGGTTAAAAGGCATATCATGGGCCACAGTGCCATATTGGTGTGGCAAGCCTGGGGGCAGATGTGCGTAACTGGGGGACAGGTTGGAAAATACAAGGAAATAAAAACAAAAAAAATATTTACATTTACTGGTAAAACTTTTTTCCTTTAGGGTCATCTTATATTCAGGCTTTTTCTTTTTTTCCTAAATTAATATTCAGATTTAGGGGGGTCGTCTGATAATCGAGCAAATACGGTAATTCAACAGACTAACCTGCAGTGTGCTGTATCTACAGTGCATGTAAAGAAGAAGTTGTGCAAAACTGATATTACATTGCACCACATTATAGGAGGAAACACTCTGTGTGGGGCAAGTGAGGTTATCCATACTGTTATATTTAGAACTGTATATAATGTTGTTTGCATGGAGACTTCTACATGCAAACAAAATTATATACAGCTCTTAATATAACAGTTTACTCTTAGCAGTAAATGGTCACAACCATGACATTTCACACAATCATTGGATGTGAGTTCTTTAAAAAAAAAAATCCCACAATTTGACACCAAAGTGGGGCTGCTGTACAACTCCTCCCCCACCCAGAGAAGATTGATGGATTTAGCCAGTCAGTCTAAGCAAATACAAAAAGAACATTTGGCTGTAAGGGATATGTACAGGGGTGTAACATGTTACATATAACAATAAATAACAAGTGCAAACCAACCATCAAACAATAATCATTTATAACACTCTTGGCCTAAGCCACAGAGTACCCCAAGTCATTAACTGAAGCCATCGGCCCAGTGAGCTAGAAGTAAAACGTATCATTACCAGTTCACCCCCTTTGCAGGTAGCAACTATGACCCCAATAAAACCCACGACAACCAATTTTCTCTTTTGTCTCTTTTATATTATTATTTAAAGCAGACATTATATTATTATTTAAAGGGTGTCTCTTCAACAAATCTCCCATAAGGTTGTTGTGGATCTCCTGCCATCCTGCTACTCACCAGACTCAACAGTCAGCGCAGATAGGTAGCAGTTTTCCCCTTAAAACCTCTCTATTTATAGCAATTATTCCCACCATTAGCGAGACTAAAGCAGGCAAAAAAATTGCATCCAATTTTTTTTTTTATGTTACCCATTGACCTTTCCTATGCCTAGCATAGCATACCTCCCTATGAAATCTTAGCCCCACAACCACATGTTGTCCAGTACTAACCGTACAGGGGCTTGTCACTAGAGATAGCTAGTATGTAGAAGCACCATTTTTAGTGTCAATTTCCTTAGTATCCCAAGTCCCTGAATTCATGTTATGCTGATTAATTTTTATTCTACCCAAATAAAATATAGTATAAAAACTAGTTTATACAAACTTATTTCAACATGTACGTCACTACTCCAGTTGAATGTTAATTTGTTTTACTGATTAGTCTCTCACCTATCAAAACGTAGCACCATACTAGGTAAAACAACTAGCAGTAATACAATATATGGACAAAAATATTTGGAAACCTGACCATTACACCAACAGGGGCCTTTATGACATTGCACTCTAAATACATAGAATTGTGGAAATTGTTGCCCATTCAACCAGTAGAGCATTTGTAAAGTCAGTCACTGACGTTTGAAAAATCGACTCCCACAGATCAGACAATTTGTTTACTTTTTATTTATTATTCATTGACTATTCTAACTATATGCCTGTGCATCTACTGAGCTATATATTAGCCCACAACTGGCTTGCACCTTGGAAAGCACATTGCCTGTAATTTGATTCCATACATACTGCAGACTTTGTCATTTACGGCTTTAAGATTTAACACTCTCACTAGTGTCAGGGAAGGCACATGGGATTGATCACGCATGTATTGTAATAACTAAGCTAATATTTGATGGTCAGTATATTTAGAATAAAATTCCACAGAGCAGCATACAGTACATGTATGAAAGACCATATGACAGAAGTGGAACTGGTTCCGTTCCATATATATATATATATATATATATATATATATATATATATATATATATATATATATATATATATATATATATATATGCCATTTGGCGTTAAATCATAAGATTTTTGAAAGTCAGTAGCATCTAAGCGTTTTATAGCCTGATGCTAATAAAACCATGATCACTGACACACTGACCTGTCACTATTGCCACCTCCAAATGTTGCTGGAGGGTCAAGTAAGCAAATACTGATACTAATGCTAGGGGAAGGAGGGACAGAAATCATATGCGTTCCAAAGAAAATCCAGCTTTCCCATTGAATCTCTGTCTTACCATAAACAATTGTAAAGTATGAATGTTAAACTCTTAACATCAGATTAGAATAACATTAATATATCGTATAGAAAGCATTCTTGGGTACAATGCTTTTTTTATGTGTCCTTTAACATAAACAAAACATAAATTACCATAAAGGTAATAAAAGCTGCACAGCAAATTATTCATGTTCAAGGATTGTTGACTATGACAAGCTTGTTGAAACTCATTTATAAACAAATGCCAAACACACAAATCCAGCAATAAATAATACAATTGGACAAAAGAGCAGACACTCTTTTCAAGAGCTGGGGCTAAAAAGGGTAGTATGAGAACATGTTGTTCAATATGCCTAAATTATAAATAAATGCCAAAAAACATCTAAATGCAGCAATAAATACATTTTTACATTCCGCTTGATCAAGATCGTCATTAAAAAAGGTACCAAAGGATGTATCAATGGATGTGTTGCTTGCATTGTCCTTTATTAAACTGTTACTTACCCGTGTCTAGGCGGAACTGGTTCATGGAGATCAAGTCCAATATGTACGGGGTTAGATTTGCGTCAGCTTCGCCTAAACTCACTGAATTGGCTCGTGGAGTCTCCTGGAGCACCTGTTCGATATAGTGGGCAACCTGTGGACTGTATGGCTTCCAGAGATGGTCTTCATCCTGCCATTCCCAAACCAGCACAGTTCCTTGGTCCAACATCTTTCTTAGCAAACGTAATTATCAATACGGACACTCAACGTGGTATTTTTTTTTCCAGCACCTGATCTAAGATGATCTAACCAGTATATCAGTTACAAGTGCACTCTTTTTTAGTAGTGGTGGCGCACACATGTACTATGAACAAATTCCATGGCACTACCTGCTTAAATAGACTATCTTAGTCAATTGCCTCTGGTTTTGTAATTCTCCACTAGCAAACATAACTCCAACCCGTATTCTCACACCATAATTTGCCTCCCGTGTCTTGGTCGCGGCAATTCCGTCTCTAGGATTAGTGGCTACTAAGTTCTGCTTTCAGGCACAGCAGATTGGTATGGAGTCTATTGGAGTGGGTAGGGGGTGGGGGTCTATTTCTTCAGCCAGAGGCCTCTTTCTCTGCCCCTCCCCTGAGAGACATCTTTCAGACCTCTAGATCTCTTTGTGTACGTCCCATGGGCTATTCGTCCCTCCCAACTACTAATCTTTCTCATGACAATTTGCACTCAATGTTCTCACTCTGTCTTCATCTATTCTGGACATCCTATTACTATTTTGTCTAGTCTACAATTTAGTTTTCATTTTCTGCTTTACAGATCTTGAAATGTTCCAGCAGGTGCTTTTTTTTCTTTTTTTAATCTGTCTTGTTCTCACATATCCGTCTCTTTTACCCATAACGCCTTGCAAACCACTGTGTAAATAAGACGCATTCTCACTTAAGCATATACATGCTTGGTATGATGGACTTTAAACATTCTGCTAGTCTTCCTGTAGAGCTTCTGTAATTTGCCTCCCCCACACTCTCCTTTCAGCTGCTGGAGACTTTGAAAGGCCAGTTGCAAATTTTCAGTAAGCTGGGCTCAGTCTGGCATCCTATTCTCAATATTATACTGTGCCCCCCAGCACCAATGAAGCATTGTTATTATTCAAAGATTGTCCAGACAACAATAGCCTCGCCACAGCTTTAAAATAGATTGTCTGTCTGTTAAAACGCATTTTCAAGCTTCGCAGAAGCCCGGGGAATCAATCATTGGTCCATTTCGTATAGATTTTTTGCAATTGCTGAGAAAATATTATAGGGGTAAAGAACGACAATAGTGGAAATATCTAAAAGTTTAAAATTTTTTAAAAAAAATTACTTCTGACTTACTATAGATTAGTTACAACATTAATAGAAATGTTTAGCACTGAACAAAACTCTCCTATTAATGTCTACTGACTGATCAATTAATATTAATTTTAAATCAGGAAGATTTAAGAGTGTTTTTGTACAGAAAAAGTCCCATATACTTAGGTAACATACCGTATTTAAATTTACATTTCAATTTCAAAAGCTTTGCCTGCCGCATCAAGGCATCTTCTATGAGGTGGGGAAAACTTCATACATAATTGTAATTAGCATAGTAATTGCTGATGGTATGTCTTTTTATTTTTATTTCATTTGTCAAGTCATTGTACTGAAAGGAGTGCAGTGTACTAATGAACAAAAACCCTTGCCATGTACTCTGTAGATGGAGAAATAGGAAGAATCCAGGTCTTGCTGGTAATGAAAAGTGTAAATTCAACCATTTTTTTTTAAGGACTAGTTGGGTGTTATTGTGATTTAAAAAGGAGCCAAACAACTATGTGATAATAAATGGCTTCATATGAATACTAGCTAACTTAATTAAAAGACCTTTTTTTTTTACATGATCAGTCATATTTTCAAAATCAATGCTAACATTTCACAATTTTGTCCAGGGCATGCAAACTTTTGAGCACAACGGTATATAATAATAATAATTCAAAGTGAGCAGAAACACGGACTCACCAATTTGTTTGCATTTACAAATCCTATGTCTCGCACTTAACATATGTAGTGGTGTTTACAAATTAAAGGTGCTGGTATGCAAGATGGCAAGCCTTTATCACTGATAGCTTTCAGGGTTGCATGCATTGTGGATACTGGACACTTGACTTGCAGGTTAGCAGAAGAAAATACCAAGTATAAGTGCAGTACCGATGGGGTAGGAAGGAGATCTTGAGCTTAATAATGCCAACACTACAGCACAGTAGCCCCTTGAAGAGCATGGACTGAGGACTATGACAGACCTGCCAAAGACCTCTTCAAGTCTGTCAATTTGAGGGAGGGGGTAATCATGACAGGATGTGGGTGAAGATAGGTAAAGGATGTCTGTCCAGATAGGTTTGGGGTTTTTTAGGATTAGAAACAGGAGACCACATGCAATATTGGTGAAGCTTCCTATGCCAATCATCATAGAATAACATAGGAAGAGTAGGTGCTTTCTGATAGGTCGCAACATCTCCATAGCATAACATGGAGAGGGTAGGTGCCTTCTTTTTGGTTGTCATTGATTGTTTACCTTTTTTACCCTATAGTTTTTTGTATCACTTATATCCAGTAAAGCCATCTCAGGTGATATGTTGCTTAATGGTATACCCGCCCAGATAAGACTTAAGTTGTGTCTCAAATCTGCCTTATGACCAGATGCCGCCCGGAACAGATCAGAATAATCTTCTGATGCCGCCTTACATTTCAAACACTCCACGTTTTGTTTCTGACCCATATATATAAGCGCAATGGAGAATAAAACACGTAATGACGTTTTCAGTATCATGACTCTACAAAGAGCAGACGCAAGAGCTTTCAAAATAGCTATTGTGGCCTCGTTGATGTTGTCCAAATCCACTTGGGGCATTTGTGTAATCCAGTTTTTAACCCTGCTTAAAATCTTGGTGATATTTCTTCTAATGCATTATATGATATATGGTTCTAGTAGCGAGTGGGGTATGAGAGGTCTGCCTAAGCATCCTGTCTAGATGACTATTCCAGTTGTGACAGTCCATCTGTTTATCCCTTATGTTATTTTGGCCCCATCCCTGTGGTTTTCAAAAGGATTAAAGGCTCACGGACCCTATATACCCCTAATGTTGGTCGGATCCCCCTGCTTGGCACCTAACCGGGACCTAGCCGCAAATTTATGAAACTGTGCGGCGGGTAGGAACCGTGGCGATGCCCACCGACAATTGGAACAGTATCGCCATGCACATTAAGCATGTGGTGGGCAACACTCGGTTTTGGTTACAGAGATGGAGCTCATTCGGGAACCCTGGTTTTATTAAGTAAGTTTCTGTGACAATTAGACTTTTTGGCCTTTTGTAAAAAAAGCTATACCGTCAGATACGTTACCAGGGTTGGCTGTGTGTAACATCTGGTAATATTGTCTAAACACATAAGTAAGGGCTTCTGGTTGGTTTACTATTGTACCAGTTGGGGCTATCACATGACTGATGAAGTGTTTTTCATGGCTTCTTTCCATAATGGCGAATAGCTTTCCAGTTGTGTGGCCTACCAATAGAATTTGTTCCTAGTGACCCTCTCTAGAAAATGTGTCCAGATGCTGCTTTGATTTAGTATTGGGCTTTTTGCTTTGTTCTGAGGGGTCATGGCAGAAATTGTTATACATGACTGATACTTGATGATTTAAGTCTTCAATTTATTTGCAAGAGTTTTTGGACTTTGCAGGTGTAAAATATAATATGCCCTCTCAGTACTACATGTAAACGAGACCCGTACTGCGACTGAGTAGCTACATAAATAGTTACATAGTTCAACCCTTCTACCTACTCTTGATCCATGAATTTTACGTACGATAGCAGGGCCAGAGTTTCAGAGCCACGGCTGGATAAACTCCAGTTCTAAGGATGGGTAATACAACTGAGTTTCCCAAATGAGCTCCCTCTCCATAACCACTTCTAGTTGTGACTCACCATGAGCCCAGTATAACCCCAAAAGAGCGATGTGGTAGGGCAACAGACATCCAAACGTCGGCGGGCAATGCCGCAGTTCCTAGTTGCTGCACAGTTCCATGGATTTGCGGTTAGGTCACGGTCAGGAACATGAAGTGTTCCTGGACATGTAAAGCCCCCATAGCCGGCTACTCCATGGAAGTCTGGTTAGGGCAGACCAGACTGGTTTTTCCGGTCACCATGTTCCCCCAATGAGCACAGAGTGACTTAGACATAAGAGGGGACTGGGCAGGCAGGTAAGGAGTCTCTCCATGAATCCAAATCACCAAATTCAAACCTACCCCCATGTGTCCCCAGCCTCAGGGAGTTTACAGTGACAATTATTATGAACTTCATATATACAACAAAGATTGAAAAGGGCAGTATAAATGGCACCAAACTAAGAAAATAGTTGAAGGCATCCTGATCTGACAACAGGAGACTTTTAAGGGATGCTTGAGGACATCAAGAACTAATTACAGGTCAGAGAGCTCCACCAGGGTCTAAGCATGTAGTAGTATAAAGTAATGTACACTACAATTCAAAAGTTCAGGGGCCTTGTTTTTGAAAGAAAAGCAAATTTGTCCATTAAAAAAACATCAGAGGGATCATAAATACATTATAAACATTGTTGGAAATGTCGATTGTAACTGGAAACAGCTGAGTTTTACTGGAATATCTTCATAGTCATAAAGAGGGCCTGTTGTGTTAGCTTATCTAACTTTAAAAAGCTTTATCTAAGTTTAAAAAGCTGATTGATCATTACGTTAGCACAGTTAGAAATGTCCTTGTTTTCCATGAAAACAGTTTAGTGACCCCAAACTTTTGAACAGTGGTGTATGTGGTAGTATAAAGATAGGGTATCTAGGACTAGACTTCCCAGTAGGATTCTTAGTTTACAAACTTAATTTTAAAAATGTTTGCCTAATTCATGCATTTGTATAAATCTCTGAAAACAACGACCCAATGAAATAACATGAACAAACAAGAAACCTTGTTATCCATTAGACCATTCGTCAATTTTGGTACACTTACGACTCATTTTGGTGCTCTTTCAGCAGCAAAAGTGGGAAGGGGCTGTGTGAAGAAGGGTACAGTCTTGTTTGTTTTGGCTGTGATCGATAGTTACAACAGCTTGTGGGTTTTTTGTTGACATGGCTGTATGGACAGCTTATTGCCATAATTGTAAGAGTAAGAGTAAGAATTGTAGTGCCCTCACTGTACTGTTCCTGTATATCATTGCAGAAGTACATATAGAGCTCCACTAGCCCACAGCATGCTGCTGGCGGCAAGCGGCAGCCCAGTGTTGGAGGAGGGTGTTACCGCAGCTGATGTAGGCATACAGGTTGAAAGGATAGGACAGCAGCTCACACTTTGGCAGCGTTTAGGAAGGTGCTTGTACAGTGGATTAGACAGCAGGTGTTCACAACAGTAGAAAGATTGGTAGTAAATGTCAGGCCAACAAATACCGTTGGTTAAAGGCAGAGACTTTCTGGGTTTGTGTTGCGTGATACTAACAACAACACAATACACATAGTTTTCCTTAGGGTTTGAAGGGCCGCTAATCCAGGCTGGCGCTCCTTATTGAAAGGCAGGAGCTGAGGGAGGAGCAGAAGAAGGTGCATTAACTCCAGCACTTTCTGGATTCAGCCGACAAAGTATACATTATAAATTAATTTTCATTAATGTCCTTAGTCCTTTATAGTAAAATAACAAAACAAAAACCCCCCATAAACCGCATGAATGAAAGAAGACAAACGCTTAACGCATTTTGCATGTTTTACATCATGCTGAAAAGGACTACTATATATAAGTAGTACAAATTACTAGAACTAAACTGCTGATGCCTCAATCTCCACCCTTGAACAGGTCCGGAAGCTGAGATGAAATAACTAAGTATAACCATAACAAGTAATGATCTATTCCAACTCCCCTCACATATTTTATTATATCTTTTCATGTGACAACACTGAAGAAATTATGCTCTGCTACAATGTAAAGTAGTGAGTGTACAGCCTGTATAACAGTGTAAATTTGCTGTCCCCTCAAAATAACAACACCCAGCCATTAACGTCTAAACTTTGGCAACAAATTGTGATTGGCTGACTCAGGACAAGGTGCTGCAGCAACCAAAGAAAGTTAGTGTCAACAAAGCTCTGGTGCCTGACGGTATTCACCCACAAGTACTTAAGGAGCTAAGTCTGGAAATGAGTGAGTTTTTAATCTTCCGGGATTCTTTTCTTTCAGGAATTGTACCAGAGGATTGGAGTGGTTCCTATATTCAAAAAGGGTTCAAACTCTGTGCCTGCAAATTATAAACCTGTGAGTTTAACTTCTGTGGCTGGGAAAGTATTTGAAGGGTTATTAAGGGATAATATTCAGGAATTCATTGGGAAGAACAGTGTTATTAGTAGACTTGTGCATTCGTCTTCGGGCGAACATGAAAACGAACACGAAGAGTGCGTTTTCGTGTTCGTTCCGAAGACATGAAGAAGAGAAGGCAGTGCCGGTAAAACGTAGGCGAAGACGAAGACTCACACACGAAGAATCTTCGCCTTCGTCTACTATTCTCCCCAGTCCCTTCCCCATCTAACTTACCTTATCTTCACAGCATCGCGGGAGTTGACTGAAGTGAAGTGGTTCGTCGTCAGGGGTTACAGGGCAGTGTGAGTGAGCCTATTGGTCACCTGCAGGGTCTTCCTCTGGCATCAACCAATTGGTTGATGCCAGAGGAAGACCCTGCAGGTGACCAATAGGGCTCACTCGCACGGCCTTTTTAACTCCTGATTTCCGCTCCCGTTAACCACTGCGATGCTGCGTTGGATAACGGGAGCAGAAATCCGTAGGGTAAAGAGCTGTGCAAGCGACCAATAGGCTCACTTGCACGGCCCCTTACCACTAGTTGCTAGGCAGAAAAAAATAATAAAGCAACCTGGGACCCTGCTGCAACAGTTAAAAGTCCGTGCCAGCGACCAACAAAGTCGCTGGTACAGACATTTAACTGACACAGCAGGGACACCAGTGGTCTCCCCGTTGTGTCAGTTAAATGTCAGTGCCAGCGACCAACAAAGTCGCCGGTACGGACATTTAACTTAGCATAAATAACTTACTATAACTTCGGACACAATGCTGCCCTCTGTTGGTTTTACGTTAAGTAGCATATGCTTGAAATCCAAAGTTATTATGCTACTCAATGTAAACCCAACAGAGGGCAGCATTCTGTCCGAAGATATATTAGCCATATGTGGTAGTGTGTTCATTTTCATCTATTAATTATTTAAATAAAATATATCCCCATGATCCGCTGGTCTCCCCGCTGCAAGAGTTAAATGTCCGCACTTGCGGACATTAATTCTGTCGAACTTGCAAACTCCTTTTTTCTATTTATTTTGGGGTTTTTTTTTATTAAACTGTTAGACGAAAGGATCATGGGAATATATTTTATTTGAATAAATGCAAATGAGCACACTGCCACATATGGCTAATATATGTTCGGACAGAATGCTACCCTCTGTTGGTTTTACATTAAGTAGCATTGTTCCATATGCTTGAAAGAAATCCAGTTATTATGCTACTTAATGTAAAACCAACAGAGGGCAGCATTCTGTCTGAACATATATTAGCCATATGTGTTCGGACAGAATGCTGCCCTCTGTTGGTTTTACATTAAGTAGCATAATAAATAACTGGATTTCAAGCATATGGAACAATGCTACTTAATGTAAAACCAACAGAGGACAGCATTCTGTCAGAAAGATATATTAGCCATATGTGGTAGTGTGCTCATTTGCATTTATTCAAATAAAATATATTCCCATGATCCTTTCGTGTAATGGTTTAATACAAAAAAACCCCAAAATAAATAGAAAAAAAGAGTTTGCAAGTTCGACAGAATTAATGTCTGCAAGTGTGGACATTAAACTATTGCAGCGGGGAGACCAACGGATCATGGGACTATATTTTATTTAAATAATTAATAAATGAAAATGAACACACTACCACATATGGCTAATATATCTTCGGACAGAATGCTGCCCTCTGTTGGTTTTACATTAAGTAGCATTGTTCCATATGCTTGAAATCCAGTTATTTATTATTTTCTGCCCGAGAATATATTAGCTATATATATGGTGGTGAGCTCATTGGTCACCAATATTGGGCGACCAATAGAGTTGCTGATACGCACATTTAAACTACTGGCGCCAGAGCTGCTGCGGTACGCGTTAACCCCCGTATTAACCCCTTAACCGGAAAAAACGAATATTCACCCGAAGAGAAGACAGGAACGGGCGAATATTCGCGGAATACGAAGATTTTTTTTTTGACGAAGACGAGCACGAAGACGAAGAGCCCCCTGGTGCCCAAGTCTAGTTATTAGCAAAAATCAGCATGGTTTTATGAAAGATAGGCCATGTCAAACTAATTTAATTGCATTCTACGAGGAAGTAAGTAGAAGTGTAGATCAAGGTGTTGCAGTGGATGTAATCTACTTGGATTTTGACAAACACATGGTTCCACACAATAGGCTAGTATTCAAACTGAAAGAAATTGGTCTAGATGGTTAATTTTTGTTCTTGAGTAGAACATTGGCTTAGTGATAGAGTACAGAGAGTCATAAATGTTAATTTTTTGAAGCTGGACAAAAGTGGTGTCCCTCAGGGTTCTGTTCTTGGACCAATAGGCACTGAAAGCAATGTTAGCTTGTTTGCAGATGACACTAAACTCTGTAAAGTAATACAATGTGAGCAGGATAGTACTTTGCTGCAGATGGATTTAGATAAACTGGGGGACTGGGAACACAAATGGCACCTTAGAATGGATATGATAGCATTATAAAAATATATTCGGGGCCAATACAAACCATTGTCTGGAAACCTATTCATAAACAGGACGATGTACAGGACATGTGGTCCCGCATTTAGACTGGAAGAAAGGAAATTTAGTTAAGGCGGGTACATCTTGACAAGAGCAGGGTCCTCTTCTCTTTTTGTACCAGTTTGTTATTGATGTGATTTATCTGCTGGCACTACATAATTAAATGAAATGTAATTTCAAAATTCCAATAAACCTGGGGGCAGGATGACCACATGTCAAAATTCCAGTTTCAACAATGAGCACCTCCCAAATGTGGCCCCTTTATGTCCCAAACAACCTGGCAAACCTGTGCATGTATGGTATCACTGTACCCAGAAGATGTTGCTGAACACTTATTGGGGGGTTGTTTGACAATGACATATACCAGGAGTGGCAAATTCATACTTGAAGTACAATGTGTGTGTGTGAAACCCCCCACACACACAAAATAAATACTACCACAAACTGTGACAATGGCTGATAGTAGAATCAGTGCATGGAAATAGTTTAAAATACAAGCATTTGAAATACCCTGGGGTATCTATTTTTTTAAACATATATGGTTTGATGGCGGTAAATTGAATTGCCCGGCTTTAAGGATGTCTTAAATAGGATATGAGGGCAGCATTTTGAACATGTCAAAATTCCAAGTTGAAAAACTAAATTGCACATGCCCCAAATGTAGCCCTTTACCCCCCAAACAACCCGATAAACCTACCATGGCACGTCATTGGTCGTTAAGGGGCTACTCTACATCTGACATTAGTTTTGATATAAGCGTGATCAATATCATGCTCACTGTTATCCTCACTGCAAAAATATTTTTACACTGCTGGGATGGCAACTTTTAGAGTGTAAAAATAGTGTTGCCTGAGATGGTTTTATAAAAAAAGTGCTGGTCAAGACTTTTTCATTTAATACATTTAAGGTCAAGTATAAATAAGGAATAGAAACTGGATTGTTCTCATAAACAAATATAAGGTTCATATTATTGACGTTGGCATATGTAACAAAACTTGAGATCAACATAACATCCCCTCCACAAAAAAATCAAATCATAATATAACGCCTATAGTATGCCAGATGGGATTTAAAAGGATTTGTGTCACTATAAATATAAACTTGATTCCAGTATGTCATGTAAAGGTTGGCATATATCACAATCTCCCTCTAACTGGCCCAACATTAACGAGTACGGGGTCTGCCACTTCAGACCTCCACTTCCGTGTTTCCTAATCACTATGCACCAGCAAATAATGCAAAGCACAGGTATATGACGTCATACCCCTGCGCTCTGCAGCAATAGCCGGCACGTAATGATTAGGGAGCATTAAAGCAGATGTCTAAAATTACAGACCCGTGCTCCCACAACTGGATGGAAGATGATGCCTCCGCATAGACGTCTGCGCGGCACCAGTGGTGATCGACCGGCCCCTGGACCAGTGAGATCTGCAAGAGAGGTAAGGGAGTGCGGGAGAGTGAATGAATGAATGATTGAATTAAGTGTTTAGGGGAAGAAATTGGGCAGGCAGGTTGCTTCAGGGGCAAAGGTGGCACAGGCAGGCTGCTTCAGGGGTAGAGGTGGCACAACCAGGCTGCTTCAGGGGCAGAGGAGGCACAACCAGGCTGCTTCAGGGGTAGAGGTGGCACAACCAGGCTGTTTCAGGAGCAGAGGTGGCACAAACAGGCTGTTGTAGGGGCAGCGGTGGCTTATTAAACTTATTTAAATTTATAAGGTAATTTATTTTTCAGATTTCTATATTTTTTCCAGTTGACATACAGTTTTACAAATTTGTGAAATAAATATTCTTGCCAACATAAATTTTTTTGTGAGGGGGTGCCACATGCAGGATCTACCAAATTCTTTAGGTACGCCCCTGGATGGGGAGAAAGAGGTGTAAGGGCAGTGTATATCTATATATGTGTGTGTTTGTAACTGGTGTGTGTATGTGTATACATGTTAGTGTAAAGGCAGGGGTGTGTGAGGGCAGTGTATGTGTATAGACAGGTTTGTGTAAGGACAGTGAATACGTGTGTGTATGGACAGGTATGTGTAAGGGCAGTGTATGTCTATATGTATGTGTAAAGGCAGTGTATATGGGAAGTCATGTGAAAGGGCTGTGTATGTATATATGTGTGTTTATGTATAAGTTGTGTGTAAAGGCATTATGTGTGCGCAGGTGTGTGTGTAAGGCCAGTGTATGTGTATATGTATCTGTAAAGGCAGCGTGTAAGGGCAGTGTATGTGTGTATGTATGTTTATGGAAAGGTATGTGTAAAGGCAGCATGTAAGAGTGTATGTGTATATGTGTATCCAAAGGCATTGTGTGTAATGGCAATGTATGTGTGTGTTTATGGGTAGGTATGTGTATGTGTGTTTATGGGCAGGTGTGTGTAAAGGCATTGTCAATAAAACAACCCCTGTAAAAAAATAGCTGAGGGGGTGCAATATTCCATTCTTGCCTCAGGCGCAAAAGGAGCTAGCTTCAGCTCTGCTCACAACAACTAGGCAGTGTGTGAGCCAGTCACTCTGTCTCTGCACTTATGTGTGAACTATAAAGAAAAGCTTTTAGGCGTTGTCCTCTTTCTTAGGTCTGAAGCAATACGTGAGGAAAACTTTTGAAAGTTTTTTCTTTTATCATGGCATACTGCAATACACTGGCATTTCAGCATCTTATTTATATGTTTATTTATATAACTTATTAGTGCCCCCCCAGTTTTGACTGTGGAATCTTATGTGCCCCCCATATATTGTTCCTAGAGTCGCTACTGACGGCACCCAAATCTACTCCTAATCCAATTATGTAAATATCTGGGCTGTTCCCGATAATGTCAGTTCCTGTTTTACCTCACTACGAGTTCTGTCTTGTTATTGGGGTAAGTCTCTGTGCTGTCCTTGTCAGGACAGTAAAGTACTGTATTGCTATGCTACAGTGCCACCGAGGTACCTGAGGAGCTGCGTTTCCTGCTGTCTTCACCTGGTGGCTATGAGCAGAAGGAAGCAATGTCTGACAGGTGTACCCAGTCAGGTTACAGGTCAGTCCCTGTGACAGCCCATCTCTTTATCCCTTATGTTGTTTTGTTTTTCCTGTATTACACCCCATCCCTGTGGTTTTCCCAAATATTAAAAGCTCACAGTGTTATGCAGGGCCCAGGACAGCACAGGTTGATGAACCCACGATGCAGGGACGGTAGCGGACTCACAAGGTAGTAGGCTTAGGTAGAGCTATCCGAAGCAAACTAAGCAGTACAGGTTCAAGGTCGATAAACAAAGCCAAAGTTCGGTACACAGAAGTCAGTCTAACAGGAATAAAGCGCAAAACAATTTGCAACAGTGCTCCTCCGGCTCTGTATCCCCGGTCACCGCCAGCACCACAAGCAAGCAGAAAATACCATACACTGCTTTCCGGACTTTCTCAGAGACTGATGAAGATATTGACGCTTTCCTGCAGGATTTTTAACGCCAATGCAGGTTACACAGCATAGAATCAGCAGACTGGGTCCCTCTCCTGGTGAGTAAGCTGACCAGATGAGCTGTCAAGGCGTATCGGGCTGTACCTGATGAGGACTGTGCTATCTATGAGCGAGTGAAAGAATAGCTGCCCACACAGTACTCCATTACATCGGAAGCTCAGTGCCTGAAGTTCTGAAGCTTGATGAAGGGAGACCAGGGCACCTATACCAAATGGGGGCACTGAGGGCAACCACTGCAGAGGATACCTGGCGAGCCTTACCGACAGCCACATGGCCCCTGCTCCCATTAGGAGCTCCAACCACCCTGCTGTCAGAAGGGGGGGCCCACAGGCTCAACCCCAGTAACGAGCCTCCAAGATCCAGACCCAGGTGTTACAGATGCTGTCAAATCGGGCACATGAAGGACCGCTGCATGCTAAACAGGAGTCGGCCACCTATGAACTGGGGAATTTACCCAACTTTCCGAGCTGCTGCACACTGCCTCCACCGGGACACAGAGGAGGAACATCACTGGGAAGGCGCACCACCCCATCGAGACATGGTAGAGGAAGATTGGAGCATTCTATACGAGGTGGAACCTGTTCAGGCAGCAGCTGGTGACCACCGTCAGCATCATCGTCAGACAGCTTGGATTGACGGGCAGGCTGTACAGGGTTTACGTCTCATGGGCCACCCTTACGTTGGTCCTGCCTCGCATTATTTTACCCTCTAAAAACACCAGACGATCGGTGGCTGTGAAAGTGGCAGGGGGCACGTATTTAAAATTCAGACGGGCCAGTTACATTTGGATTGGGGAGGTGGTGCACGTGATCTAGAAGTGGTTTTTATTAGAGATTTATCCTCAGAGGTGTTGTTAGCCAATGCTTTGGGATGACTTACTTCTACATTCGCCTGGGCCTCGAAAGGCTGAGACCCTGGCCATCACTACCCGCTCTCAGGCTTGAAACTCTCCCCAGCCACACTTCCTTCTAGGCAACTTGTAGTGCCTCGCAAATATTGTGCTGAATTGCTACAAATCGGTTAAAATATTCCCTTAGCTGGACATCTGGGATTATAGCTGGCATTGCTCTGAAAAAAACCTCCTCTTATAATCGAGCAAATATGAGATTTTTGCATACAACGGTCTTTAAATCTGATGTAATCTTCTTGGAGACACAACAATAGACAAAGTCTGCTTCAACTAATAACATATAATAAATAACAACTAATAACATATAATAATGCCTATATTGAACACACTATGTGACAAAGGATAGAAAAGACTCAACATTAAGAATTGTTGGCTTGCATAAATCTGGAAAGGGCTATTAAAGTATCTTGAAAAGCCTTGATGCTCATCAATTTATGAATAATAACCTTATCATAGAACTTATATTTATATTTCTATAAATGGAGATGGTTCACACCCTAGCAGTGTGAGTCTTGCAAAGATAATACTACAGAATGCTCAATAAGGTCAAAAATAATAATACTCTTTGGAAGATGTCAACATCTCTGTTTACAAGTCTACAATATGTAACACAGTGTATTGGAAAGTGTGAAGATCTTTGAATGGAGAGCAGATTTCAAATTGGTTATGATATGATGTGAGCTTCCTCTACTCTTCAGGACTACATCAGAAAGGAGTAGAAGAAGTTCAATATTTTTAAAGATATTTTTCCAATTATCCATTTGATATGCAGACATTTACTTTAAATTGTACATAGCTTATCTTATGTAATACCGGTAATTATTTTCTTTTCCAGGGTACTTTTATTTTAGGTGCTGCAGCATAACGGGGACTAAATTCTCACCATTGTAGGCAAATTTATTTATGGGGTTGTGGGAGACCAAATTCCTTTTTGATAACGGTAACCCCTTTAAAGAACATACAGCATAGTACGGTAGATATCGATGACCTGCTTTTGTTTTACATTTTTTGACGCGTTAACTGTAATCATTTAAATTTTATTTTTACAATGAATTATCACAAACTTTCATTTCTAGATTTAATGCGGAGACACTATGAAAAAGAGAATACTCACATATAACTATAAAAAGGCAACAGCGGGTAATGTAATACAATCCTTCCTTTGTGCTAAATGTCTTTATTCAACTGTGATTGCTCACACAAAAAGTACAACCTCACAAAATATATATTGTTTTTTTCAGGACAAGTAGGGCATTCTTTTAAAATAATAATTATATATATAAGCCATAATTTAGTATGAAAAATATCTATACATGTGGGGAAAATTAGGAAAAAACTATAGTTAACCAGTGCAAATGGAAATAAAAACTCCAAAAACATATTTAGGTATGTTAGCTTTAGGAATGATGATCGGATTAGGCTGGTATCATGGAGTCTGTCAGGGTGAAGGCTGACACTCCTGTGTCACACTCCTGTGTGTCATGGAGTCTGTGTTATGGAGTATATGGGGTTTGGTTTTGGGGGTCCAGCAACACACCAAATCTCTCTGCCCACAGGCACCTGAGATAGAAATTTGATTCTACTACTCACAATTCATTTTTGGGTAAAAAAAATTCTTCCTAAAGCATCTAGGGATTTATTTACTAAAAAGTGACTTGTGGTTAATTTGAAATGGAAATAATAAAGTTCTTTATTCTCTATTGTTTTTTCTCTGATCGCCTGAATTGGCCTACAATTTGCAATTCCCTTTCCAGTTCAGTGTTTGGTTACCATTTAATGAAGAAAGCTCATTTATCCCTTCGCCCTGAAGCTCGTAGTTCTCGCCCACCCCGATATCTGCTTTCATGTGCGCTGCTTGTGTCCTCCTGCCCCCTCGACCCCCGTGTTGAGGTCAAAGTTCGGCGACCTCTCCCTTGCTCTTCACCTCTTCTTCCCGCTCTTACCTCTTATCCCCCTTTTTTCCCTTCTACGCTCTCTCCTCTGCTCCCCATCTTTGATCCCGATTTCTCCAACTCTTTTCCCTAGACCCTGCCCTTCCTACCCCTTCCTACCCTTTTGGCATCTAAACAAATCTTTACTGGCAGATGATGATATGGTCCACGCGATCACTGATCACCTGAAGGACTTTCTGGAAAATGTTTGCTCGGAAGTTGGACATTCCTCCACTTGGGAAGCTCATAAATGCACAGTTCAGGGAGGTCTTTATTGGTAAAGCTTCCCCCACTTAAAGCATCTGAGAACTCAGGAGATATCAGAACTCACGCAACGCATTGCGACTATGGAATCGCTCCATAAACAAACATGCGATGAGCGCACATATCTAGAATTAATGTCATTGCGTCTGAGTACGCCACAAATTTTCTGTGGATCAAGCAGAGGCTCTGGAGCGTGAGATCACTGCCGAGGAAGTTTGGACTGCTATGAAGTCTATGGAATCGGGTAAGGCCCTGGGTCCGGATGGGCTCCCCCTTAGATACTATCGGGTCTGTTGGGAACATTTACAAACACCCTTTACATCACTCCTTAATGCTATACGGGAAGGCGACCAATAGCATCCCCATTCGTTGATGGCGACGATATCAGTGTTACCTAAGGAGGGTAAGGATCCACTACTCTGCGGAAAAAAGCTACAGATGGTGTTGTGATAGCATTAAATACTTGGGTATATGGGTCCCTAGAGATCTATCCACAGTTTTCCAAGAAAACTTCCCTAGATTACTGACCCAGCTGCGTAGTGACCTGCAACGTGGGGCTTTCCCTCGTGTCTTGGCACAGTAGGGTAAATGTGGTCAAGATGAACGTTCTTCCACGGGTGCTATATCTCTTTCAGGCTCTATTTTTATATCAAGGGAGTTCTTCACGGAACTTTGCGCCTTAATAATAATATTTGTCTGGAAGGGGAAGGACCCCAGGCTCCGCTATGCTTTGCTCACCCGTCTGAAGGAAAAGGGAGGTCTCGCCTTACCTGCTTTTCTTGGCTACTATCGCGCGACTCACCTGCTGCGTATGCTAGAGTGGAGATATCGCCCTGCCTCCAAGCTGTGGGTGGAGATGGAACAGGTCTCCACACCGTTTCCCTTATCTACTAGTTTGGGCCTTCGCCTGGAGCTCTTCAATCTTCGCTCTGCCCGAACCCCTTTGTGCGAGCCACTCTAGATGTCTGGCACAGGAGACATATCAGTGGAAGTCTCTCCTATCCGTCGCCATTGACTCCCATTGCTGGTAACCAAGACTTCGCACCGGGGTTGGAGAATGAGTTTCTTGATTCACTTGGAATATCTCCTGATTTGTCCCTATCAGATGTGTGGGTAGGTGATGCTCCTCTCCCATTTGAACGTGCCGTCCTTGACGCTGGGTTTTCCTTGTTACGGCGCTTCCATTACACCCAACTTGTTAGCTATGTTTCTTCATTTCCGGGTAAACATAACTTCACAAGAGATTTAACTCCCTTCGAGCAGCTTACTAAGCGAGAGTTGTTGCCCAGGGATGGTATTTCCACTTTGTATTGTCTGTCGCTGGCGGGAGAAACCACAGTTCCCCCTATTATGGGCTCTTGGAAAGGAGGCTCTCAGAGAACCTCTTTCTGATCCTCAATGGGAAAGGGTTTGTATCTCGCCACACAAATGCTCTATTGTATCGGAAACTTAAGAAACTGCATACAAGTTGTTAACAATGTGGTATAGGACACCTGAATTTTTGGAGATGTGGTATGGAGCTTGGAACTTACCTGCACATTTGGTGAAGCTGTAGCAGACTCCAACCCTTCTGGTTGGGAGTTTTTCGCTGTGTGGAGGAGGTGACTGGACAAATTGTCCTGCCTTCTCCATACTTTGGACACCTTCATTCTGAAAGATCCCTGGGGACTATGAAACGCTCAATCATGCATCACCTTAACGCTGCTTGCTGTCTAATCCCACTATCCTGAGGTCCCTTTCTTGCACCATTAGGTGGCCTGGGGGAGGAGACGAGAGCGTTGGAAGAACTGATCCACGTGTTATCTTATAGGATGGAAACGTACACGAGGATGTGGGCATATTGGTTGGCCTTCCAATCCTCTGCGGTGTTGAAGGCTCTCCTCAGAGATTAATTGGCGGATTCCCTCATCTGCCGGCCCTTTTTCTCTTGATAACTGTACTACTCCCCCTCTTCTTCTGCCCTCTTCATTTTACCTCAGTCTTTGTTCTGCTGCCCTCCCCTCTTGACTCCATTTATGTTCCCCCTTCTTATTTATCCCCCTTTTTTTTAATGTAGTCGTGGTGGCGGGAGACTCCGCGGACAGCAGTTTGCGCCAGCTCTCTCTTTAATAAATGATCCATGATGCTCCACGGTGCTGTATTCCTTTGTTTTTGCCAACAATTTGCCCTTTGATTTTATACTGAGTTGAACATGTTGCAAATCTCATCACTCTGTATTTGTTCATGATCATGATACCAACAACTATTTCCCCCTTTTCTTTTACTCCCTTTCCTATTGTGGTTTTTTTAAGTCACTTTGAAATAAAAGATGATTTACATAAATTTACTGGGCCTGGACCATCATAATGTATACTTAAGTCAAGAAGCTGAAATACAACTTTCCTTTTGCTGAATAATCCCCCATGGTGAACTGGAAAGAAACCGAAGATTAACATCTTTTCTTTGCAGAGGTGACAATTAATAATATTGCAGCTCCACAGTTATTGTATGCAGGACCCAGAGTTATCAGGCTAGATGTTATGGGCAACTAGGGGTTTTAGAGTTTTGGTTTTTTTTCAAAGGGTAGAGCAAACAAAATAAAATCCACAATTGCAAATGCCCTAAAAATAATTATATCAATTCAAAATCTGCAGAAGTTTCCAATGTGCTTTAACAAATCTAGAGGGAGATATGCAAATAACGAAATAAGGTACACTACCTTTTTGACTTCTAACCACAGAACCCCCCCATCTGCACGCACCTGGTATGTTACACATTAAGTATAAAGAACAAAATATTCCAAAGAAATTTCCTGAGATTTAATTCATAATGTATGGCTGGGTAATCATCCAGTTGAGAATCCACACAAAATAGTCTCCAATATATAGTTACATAGGCTGAAAAAAACACACGCGTCCATCAAGTTCAGCCTTTCCTATATCTGTTAATTTGTTGCTGTTGATCCAAAAGAAGGCAAAAAAAACCCAAAAAACCCCGGTTTCGCTCTTTCCAATTTTGCACTAACCTGGGAAAAAAATTCCTTCTTGACCCCAAAATGGCAGTCAGATTTCTCCTTGGATCAATAAGCTGTTTCCCCATAACTAAAAATTATATCCCTGAATATTATGTTTCTCCAGGTATCCATCCAGTTGCAGTTTAAACGTCTGTACAGACTCCGATAGAACTACCTCTGCAGGCAGAGAATTCCACATCCTTATTGTCCTTACTGTAAAAAACCCTTTCCTCTGCTTTAATCTAAATCTCCTTTTTTCCAGTCTGAACGCATGACCACGTGTCCTATGCATAGTCCTGTTTATGAACAGATTTCCACACAATGGTTTGTATTGGCCCCGAATATATTTATATAATGCTATCATATACCCTCTGAGGCGACGTTTTTCTAAACTAAACAGATTTAAATTAGTTAACCTTTCTTCATAACTATAGTGCTCCATTCCTTTTATTAATTTTGTAGCCCGCCTCTAGTGCTATGATATCCTTCTTTAGACTAGGTGCCCAAAATTACCATTGATTTATACAGAGGCAAAATTATATCTTTATCCCGCGACTTGATGCCCCTTTTTATACACAACAATACCTTACTGGCCTTAGCAACCGCAGACTGACATTGCACATTGTTGCCTAGTTTGCTGTCTATAACAATTCCCAAATCCTTCTCATTTATCGTTAACCCTAATTCACTACCGTTTAGGGTGTAGGTTGCTTGTGCATTCGCTACCCCGAAGTGCATAACTTTACATTTATCTACATTGAATTTCATCTGCCATTTGTGTGCCCAGTCCCCCAGTCTATCTAGATCCCTCTGCAGCACAGTAATATCCTGCTCGCCCTGTATAACTTTACCTAGTTTAGTGTCATCTGCAAACACAGAAACATGACTTTCAACGCCTACTGCCAGGTCATTTATAAATATGTTGAATAAAATTGGTCCCAGAACAGAACCCTGAGGGACACCACTTACCACTTTTGACCAGCTTGAAAATTTACCATTTATAACAACTCTCTGTTCTCTATCTCTAAGCCAAAGTTCTACCCAAGCACAAGACTTTGCATCTAGACCAATTTCCTTCAGTTTGAATACTAACCTATTGTGTGGAACCGTGTCAAACGCCTTGGCAAAATCCAAGTAGATTACATCCACTGCAACCCCCTGATAATATGCTTTCTTGCATTTCAAAACATTTTATTGAATAAGCAACATGCTTCAATATGTAGTAAGTAAAATGTCAACAAATGCAGAATTAAATATATATGGATTTTATATTGCTTCACAATAATTGTGTCAAGTTTTTAAAGAGAGAATAAAATTAGTTACACAAAACTGTATTTATTTAATTAAATATTAAATGTACTCTATGCATATTCTAACTGAAAGGCTATCGATCCCACAAGCAACCACACCAGTAGCCACTCCTACACAGCAACAATTTAAAAATCTGAAAGTATCTAGCTATGGATGGGTTTATTTAAAATATGGGGATACTGGTCTGTCTTACAAGTCATTTATTTCAGTGTGACATTTCTCAATTAGTCTACTCAGGTTGAAAGAAGCTGTGGCTGACTGTAGTACTTGCAGTTCTTTCAACAGAATGCTGGGGTTTTTCAACATTTGAGCCTTTTCCTACAAGAAAAACAATACATATTAGTTAAAAAGCCAACTACTTAAACAAGCTGTTACAAGAAGTCCAGTAACTTTGCCTACAATTTGCATTTACACTTTTGCGTGATTGCACTGTGTAACGGAACTGTAGGAACTTCAGTTCTGAATAGCTCTAATTGAGGTCCACTCAAAGGACCACCCGCTTTACCATTCCCACACTAACAATGCTACAATTACATTACAAATACCTGCATCAACACAGCATGGTACGAAGCTTTTGGAAGTTGAAATGCATCCAGGTTTGTGTGTATTACCTATAAAAACAGATGAGCTAGTAAAATATCATGATTTTTATTAGGCTATTATTTAACGCACACATGATATAAACACAAACCTCTAGACTGTCATTCCCAAAATCCAACTGCTTTAAGTTCTCAATCTTTTTTTCAAGGTGTGTGATACAATTCATTGTTGTTTCAGCATTTTCCGCTGCTTTCTCAACCTCAGCCTTAAAATATTAAGACACGCATATTAAACACACGTGTAATAAAACATTTAAGGAATTAAGAATGTTTTGTAGAGCACATTTTAATACAAACTAAGACTCGAGTTTGTTTTGTAAGAAATCACAAAGGGGTTGTAAACACTTTTAATGGCTAGTAGAGCAAGCAAAAAATAAATCATTAAAAGCTGAATTTTTAATAACTCAAGTCATTCCTAAAAATTGTGTTAACGTGAGTTTTCTTCCCAAGCAAACATTACTTATGATTTTTTACTTTTAAATGTGTGACTGGTTTAAGTACAGATAACAGAGAGGTTTCTGTTGTCAGTGTTTGCTGATTGCACATCTAACATTAATTAAAGGTGTTCTCCCTATTTTCAAGGTAACTCTACTTGTTAGCACTATATATAAAAGATAATAATAATAGTAATGTGCCAACCACATACTATATGATCACACTTTCCTAGTTGCAAGCGTTTATGCAGCTTTTACTGTGTGATTGAGGCTGCTCATTTTTACACAAAAATGGTCTGATGAGCTTTTGTTGGCTACAACATCACCTTCAACCAGTATGATGACATGGGTGATGGGAGTTTTAGTCCTTAAAAGGTAGGTTTGCCTTCATATGTATCTATGAATAGCTTAACCTGGGAGAGGAAACATATATATATGTAATGTGTAAGAGGTTAAAGATTCTCACTTAAATCTAACTATAGCAAGCCTATGAAATTTGTCCTGGTCCCTTTACAGAGAAATATGTGCCCCAACTCAATGAACACAAAGGGTTTAATGCATACTTGTGTCCATTTTGTATGGCACTTTTAATAGTTAGAAAGTGAGACTTCTGTTAAGAACATGCAAAAGCAAAATAAAATGCATTTATTTCAATATGGACCAATATGGACTATTGACATGCATACAGTCTTTTTGATCCTTATGATTTTTCTTGCACTTGCTGAGCAGACCATTCTAGTCAAGGAGCTGCAATAAATAGGTGTAACAGCAATAAACTGTGTGCTATGTGAACACTGATATTTGGCAAGCTTGTTGGTACTCCCACTGATTTCAATAATAAATGCACTTTAGTAAGAAAAAAAGTAAAAATGTTAACTTACTTCTAAGCACTTCAGAATTTCTTCAGTTTCCCCCATTCTCTGCTGCTCTTCTAGCACATTTTTACTGATACTTTTCAGATTCCCCATTTTGGTGGAGGAAAACTTTACATTCTTACAGTGTTGGAGAAGTCTGAGATAAGCAAGAAGCAATTGAAAAGAACAAACACGTTGTTATAACATAGGTAAATAGGGCCCTTGATTTTAAGCTAACATATCAGGCATTCTCAGTCAGCCTGTCAATTTTAGTTTTGTCATACCCATTGAACATGTATAATGTAAGAAGTTCTGTGTAAATTGTAGTCCCCTAACATAAAGGGGAAGAAAGACAGTTTTCCAGTTTGTAGCCTAAATTAAAGATTCTTAAAGTTCTACTTTAAATCTGTTTATTATGCCTGCCCAAATCTTTCCCCTTGGAAGCAAGGATATTTTCAACAACTTCAGCGATTCATTGGAAAAGTTTTCACTTTACCTATGGAAAAACAAAATGGTCTTATTTATTTATTTTTGTTAAAAAGACTCATCTGATGAGGCAGGGTTGGGGTGAATCATTGGTAGACTGGTTATAGTACCTTAACATTAACAAAACTTTATTTACACCATGGGTGGTATACTGCTTTTGGGCATGTTTCATTTTTTATTTTAAATTTGGATCTCTACCCTTTCTGTTCTGGAGACATTAAATTACATCAACTGTGTTTAGGTATTGTAACGGATATTAAAAGTAAAAAGGTACACGTTATAAATTCCATGGTAAAATTAGTGTAAAGTATCAAAATAAACAATAGTATATATTTCCTGAAAAGTATGCAACAAATATAGCATAGGGATATAGGATTTTGTATTTCTTAAATATATGCTGACTGAAAGAAAAGAAAATGATGCATGAATCGCCAAACTATCCTAAGTAACACTACACCATGTGTTATATTATATAAATGACAGGGTCATAACATGCCCCCAAATCATAGAGCACAGTTCATATTTTAACATTTTTTACTGTCTCAAGACAAACTAGCACACAAGTATTTAACTTGACAGTTTAGAGATTATATTTAAATTAGGGGTTAGGGGATAGCCTAAATGGAACACTAGTGGACAGTGACAGTATTAGGTAAGGTTAGAATCACTCGATACTTGATAGCAAATTATTAAAAAACTAATTATTATTGAAGAAAGAAAAATGTCATCACTAACACGTCACTTGTAAGTAACAAGTCTTGGCCACTTACATTGGTCACAGAGACCAATGAATGATCATTAACCTAAAGTATCACTAATCAGATGGTTAATAGATTGTGGGGGAAAAGGTTTATTTTCATTAATTTTTGAAAACATTTTATTTTACTGTATTATCCCTTCTTTGACACTTATCTGTCGCTGATGGGAAGGGGTCATCAAACTCCATAATGCAGGTCTGACGGTGTAATACTGCACAAACACTCTTAGAGAGCGATGGTGCATGAATATAACCCTATATTGTACCGTTGCTAACAAGGTTTGAGAGGTAGCAATGTTTTTTTTAAACAACATTTTACCATAGGTCCGTTCCTAAAGATCTGTTTTCTGGCTACGTGCTACAAAGCTATGTGCACCAGGAAAGAGCGCTGAACCAAGTCTTGTAATAACAGACGTTGGTCTCTCACCACAGAAACACCCGGATAGGATGAAAAATAGAGAAAGGCAGAGAGTTATATGGAGAATGGTGAGAGAGGTAGGGAGAAATGGGAAAGGTAGGAAGAAATGGGAAAGCAAGAGAAAAAGAGAAAGAATGGGTGTGAGAGTATGAATGTGTTTTTAAAGTATTTGTATGTTTGTGTGTCCATATGAGGACAATAATGAATGTGTGTGTGTGTGGACAGGTGTGTGTAAGGGCATCGCGATGAAGAATCGGTGATGCACAGTTAATAATGTCTGGGGTCAAATGATGCTGCTCTATAGGTTGGTTCAAATAATTTTTCCATATGGGTGGGCTTTGCTGGCCATAGAACTCTATGGAGAAGCCGGGCTTTCTGGTAGTTTATGGAATTAAACCCCTAATCCATGTTTGGTGTATAAATATCTGTGGGGTCCTTAAAAAAGAGATTTCTCTTACCCCTACACTAAGTCTCGGCTAGTGCCTGGGGGAATATGAAGGGTTAATCCCTTGAGCAATTAAGCTTTCAGTGGCAAGGAAGATCTCTACAGCAGAGCTACTCAGTCTGCGTATGGGTTTCCGTCACATGGGATAAGAGGCGATGTGGGGCCTAATTGACTGTTCACCAGTAGAGATTTTGCCCTACCATTGCAAAAATGCTATGACGTAAGGGGTATATGTCATTGGTCCTCATGGACCATTTTTTTGTAACAAGGGTTAAAAGGCCATAAAAGTTACACACTACTGGAGCATGCTGGATATGAATCATATGAATAATACAGTACACAACTTTAACAAACTTATAGGTATTATCCACCATGTTATTTGTTAGTTTTGATGCTCAAGATGTAAAGTTAACATGGCTCTGAAGGTGAAAACATACACTCTGCGTTACCTCTTCTTGAAGAAAATTAACTGTTCTTGGACGGACTGACGTAAGGCAACTTTTCTACCGACTACTGACCTAAAAAAATAACCAGTAGAAATATAATGTTAGTAGAAATTTTCTTTGTGTACATTTTTAATACATGCCCTCTAAATCATCTTCTGTAATGTGATCCATAGATTACAATCCAAAACCAAGATTTTAAAATGGTCAAAGCCTGTTCATAGTGAACAATCAATGTGCCAGTGGATACAAACTACAAAATGTAAACAAAGTCCTTGAGCACTGCCTACATATTTCTCCAGCTATCTGCTGTTTGGACAGCTTGTCTCCTTGAGCACCAAATATATAATCACCATACCTCGGAAATTCTGGGCTCCGGCTACCTGGAGGCTTCCCTTGCTGGACGTGGCCAGGACTGCACACTGACAGCGTTCCCGCCGGGGGCGTTCCCGCTGATGGCAACGGGAAACACTCACATTTAAAGGAAAAAAGGGGCGGAGAGCAGGCGTGTCAAGACCCCGCTCCTGCGACCTGGAGGATTCGGGTCTTGACCCAGAGAACCGGAGGAGCAGAGCTCACCCGGCAATCTCCAGGTCAAACCTGGAGAGTTTCCAGGTATGATAAAACAAAGCCCAGCAGTTTATCTCAGTTCTTACAAAACAAAATTAACTTCCAGACCCCAAATTAAACATAATTTTGTGAAGAACAAGTACATTCTTCTTTTAAAAATCATAGAAATACATTAAATAGGATTAAGGACATTTTAAAAACCTATACTAAAAAAGAAAATATCAGTTATGCCTTGTCCAGATGGAGTGATCAACGTGTATCAATTTCTATGTTAGTTGCATCTTATGTTTTTCTCATGCAGTTTTCCAATAGAAAGAGTAGGTAGCTCATCGCATGGGTAGTGGACCCCCATAAAGTAATACGAACAAGGTAGGCCTCATTTGTCGACGGTTTAATGTTTAACCCCTTCAAGGGGTTTTTGGTACCTCAAAGCCCGGAGCAATTTTGCTATTTTTGTGCTATGTCGGTTCAGCGATTATTCTCTTTTCCTGTGAATAGTGTACCCATGTAAACTATCTATTGTTTTTTCAAGGAGAGATAGAGCTTTATTTTGATACCATATTTGGATGATTAGCTGAAAATTTAGAATGAGAAATTTAGTAAAAACTAGCAACAATTACATTTTTTTTACATTTTCCCTCTGAATCCTCACAAAATTAGGTAAAGTGATGGAAAATCCCCTCCAAGTTTATCAATTCACGTGTCCCGATTTCATAAATACCTAATTATATAGATTTTCCATACTTTCCCAGCACCAGGGAGCATACTATAAGGTGTAAATTTTTTGTATAATTTCTATGCCTATGGCTTAACACATTTTACATCAGGCATGGATTTATAGCTCCTGGTATATTTCACTGCCAAACACCATCAATTCAATTTATCAAATTTAGATATTTTTAAAAGCTAGACACCCCAGGGTGTTTCAAATGCTGGTGTTTTAACTCTTTCCATGCACACATTTTACGACTAGCTGTTGTCAATTTTTGCAGTAACATTTTTTGTGTGTTTTTTTCCCAACAGACATTCTACTTCATGTATGTATGTATGTACAGCTCCTGCCATGATTCTTCCTTTAGAATACACATTATTCTTTCAGTTGCCGTAATATCCGTCTCCAGAATGATCTTCTGTGTGAATAACACACACCTCTACCCAACAGGAACCATCACTATTACTTACAGAATGGCAGTCTCCATGCAGTTCTCTATGTGTGCTGAAATCCCAGTTGCGAGGGGTTTCTGAAATGTAACTCTGTTCCTCTGTGCAGACTTGCATTGTGAAGGGTCATGACCTGCATTATTGTACATAGATATCAGTAATACAATATCATATTTGGCATAACAGACTAGCAAAACAGAAAATGCTTTATTAAAGGGACAATGTATTGTCCCTGACAGCCTCACCAAAGGTTAGGTCTCAGACTATGACAACAGTTGCCAGGTCAGCGCTGAAGCTTATTGGAGGCAAGTACTGCATATAACATGTCAACAGGTGTTTTCAGGGAAATTAGCTCTGGGGGCAGACAAAGACTTCTTAGCTGCCATGTGCATTAAAAGCAAATATGATTGCTGTAGTGTACTTTTAAATGTTTTTTCTGAATAAAAAAATTAAAGGAAAAAAAATATATAAACAGAAAAAAAAACAAGTATGCACACATCTGTGCAGGGGAAAAAAAAGTTGCACCTGAATAACTTGTTTTTTCTGATACGTGGATAGAGATATTTCCATTGTAATTAAGAAGAGGAAAAAAAAAAAAAAGATACATTCTTACATGATATGTAGTACCTCCTCCAGGTAAAGCAGAACCATAAAAACAAGTCTATCCCAACTGCCCCTTTAGTTGTAATAACAAATTCAACAAAGGAGTATGCAGAAAATATAATTTTATTGGGCGTTGCTCAAAATAGCGTATATGGACAAAAGTATTGGAACACCTGACCATTGCACCAACAGGGACTTTGCATTCTAAATACACGGACACTAATATGTAGCTGGTTCCCCCTTTGTATCTATAACAGCTTCCACTCCTCTGGGCATGATTTCCACAAAATTTACGGGTGTTTCTATGGGAATTTTTGCCCATTCATCCAGTAGAGCATTTGTGAAGTCAGGCACTGATGTTGAATGAGAAGCCCTGACTTGCAATCTTCGCTCCAGTTCATCCAAAGGTGTATGATGAGGTTGATGTCAGGGCTCTGTTCTGGATGGTCAAGTTCTGCCACACCAAACTCAATCCAACCACATCTTTATGGACTGGTGCATAATCATACTGGAACAAACTGGTCCCACAAAGTTAGAAGCATAACATTGTCCAAAATGTTTCCAGTGATACCACTTACAGTTGACCGTGAAATATCTAGCAGGGTTAAAATTTCCCGAACTGACTTATTGCAAAGGTGGCATTCTATCTCACCGAGCTCCTCAGAATGATTAACTGCATGGCTGAGTGCTTGATTTTATACACTTGCGGCACTGGGTCTGATTGAAACACATTTTAGTTTATGTGCGTTGCGTAGTTTGATGGGTGGCTAGAGGGAATTGGGGCAATGTAAGTTTTATATATAACATATATATATATATATATAAAATATTTTTGTTAAAATAGAACGCTTATACAGTGCACAAGAAGAGTATGATATTCTCTTACAGTGTTTTGTGACACATCAGATATGTATCCAATATCTGACATGTCTAGTGCTACATCTTATGCCAATGATGCCCTGGTTCCACCTTCTAAAATGAGGCTCATGAAACCTGCGCTACACCATTGTTGAGTACTCTTTAATATTTGGTAGCCTGAAATCCCCCATTTATTGCAACTCCTGGCATCACACATGACATTGATGCCAGTGAGACAATTTCTATTTTTGTGTAAAACCAAAACCTGGTATAAAAAGGTCGCTACCTAACCAATCCAGGTTGCCATGTACACTGAATACATGCTGCCAAAAAAAAAAATCTAAACTGGAAATAACTACACATTCTTAAGAGTTCAAGTTAAACATTTTGAGAGTCCACTTCCAACTTGCAAGACAAAATGTCCTAAGTCTTACTGGCAGGCATTTTACAGGTATCAAAGGAAAGGCTACAAAAAAAGCTGAGTCTGTTTGAACAAGAATTGGCCAAAGCATAATTATGCTCACCCGCCATGTCAAGGCACACTCTCAATAGGGTGAGAACCTACTCTATGGGGACTTGCATAGAGATCACAGTGTGATCGATGTAGGGGGGTCGCGGGGAGGAGAGTGAGAAACCATGTTTCCCACCATCCTCCCATGCTGAAAAAAGAAACAGAGAATAAAAAAAAGGTCAGAAGGTTAACCCTTGAGCAACTGGGAATTTACGGCAAGGAATATTTCTACGACGGAGCTGCTCTGCCCAAGTACAGGTCTCCGTCACAGTGTGTATGTGTGTAAGTTTGGTGTTAGCGTGTATAGTGTTGTGTATGTTACAGTATTGCATTAGAATGCGTGTGTATGTCAGCATGTTAGTGGTAAAGTGTGTGTATTAGTGTGAAGTGTTAGCATGTGTGTACGATTTTACAGTTATGTGCCCCAATCTTTAACGGATGAAGCAGTCATCTACAGAGTAGATAAAAGCTTTTTCATTCATTGTCTCATGCATGTGTGTTGGTAAATATTAGAAGAACGGTTTTTACTAGCAATTTGTTTAGGTTTCAGTGTGATTTAGCTTCAGAACTTCACTAGCTTTCCAATAAAAAGCAGTGTGTGCATCATGGAAAGCAAAACAGAGCTGAAAAAGTATAGATTATTCATTGTTCTTATTTGAAAGAAAAAAAACAAGTAAAAGCACTTCAGTAGTAATTCTTTGGAGAGTGACACATGCAACAGATCTTGGTATGCCCCCAAGTCGCCACAATCGTGGGGCACTGCCACAACATACCCCTTGCTGCCTGATCGCTCCATAAGAGCAATAGTGCAGCTTAAGCCACTTCAATTGCCGCGATTGCAACATTTTATACGAGACTCCCGTCCACCTCTTACAGGGGTGATCAAAGAAGCTCCTCCTCACAGTTGCCGGTTTACCAGCGATTGTGTCCCTGCTGCCAAAGGCAGCTTCAATGACAAGAGACCAAGGTTTCTTAGGTCTCCACATGAAAGTGGAGACCAGCCCAAACCTTCCCCTGCTGCCGTACAGTATCAACCACTTCAATGCCATAATTGTGTATGTCAATAGGTCTGGCATTGCAGGTTAATATTTGTCACCACAATATCAGTCAATGCTGTGCTCCTATGGAGCATCAGCATTGAAAGACTTAAAATAAAATAGTAAAAAAAAACAAAAAACAGCACTGACCTGAAAATCAGAGGTGCTTCCAGGTCAATTGCTGCGAGTTAAGTATCTGCAGTAATAGGCAGATCAATCATTATGGCAGCCCTTGGATGACCCTGCCCTAGAAAGAGTGAAGCAGTGCCCCCCGCGATCATCACGATTGCTGTGACATGGGGGCATTTTTTATTTTTTTTTGCATGATATACCAGGTATGTCACAGAACGAATGAGCCCACTTGGGCATGAAGTACATCACTGGACGTAAATGGGTTAATATGCATTTAAGTTTGAGTAAGGTGTTTGTGGCATTAGACCGTCCCTTAAAACAAAAATACTAAAGGTATCCATTTTAGGGTCAGTGTTTTCTGATTCTTATTTAAAAAGAAAGCCAATCGAAGTAACATATCCATAGTTCCCACCAGTACAAATCACCCTTTTGTTAGATCATATTTAATTAGCGAATGGGAAGAGGGTCATCAGGCACACAATCACTCACTAGTGGTCAATTGCATTATGCATGCAGGCACGCGTAACCACTTAGTGTAAGTGTGGTATGATCATGCACGTTTAGCATTACCTGCTAACAGGAAATTCAGCAGTTCTGTCTGCTGAAAGGCAGGCAGCAGTCACTGATGAAGTAAACAAATAGTGTTTCTCAGTGAAGTACTGCTTGTTCTACTGAAAGAAGAGACATTAGGGATGCAAAAGTGTACTTGTGTCATCGGGAGAAAGAATGATTGCTGTTCCACAATGGGGACCTTTTAAAATAATTAAGTGGTGTATTGTGTATAGTAGGGCTGCAACTAACGATTATTTTAATAATCGATAAGTTGGCCGATTATTTTTTCGATTAATCAGATAAAAAAATGCAATTATAATTTAAAATAATGTAATAAAAAACGTACAATTTACACTTTCATCTCTTAATTGTAATGATATCTCTCTCTCTATTCACCTTCTTATTTTACTGACATAATAATAAAAGCTACAAGAACCCAAACACAGTGTTTCTCAAACTAGGTTTTAATACAAAGTTATTAGTAAATATTAATTCATATGTTAACTATTTTTCATATTTAACCCCTTAAGGACCGGGCTCATTTTTCGTTTTGTACCCTGTGGGACCGAGGCTGTTTTGACACTTTTGTGGTGCTTGTGTTCAGCTGTAATTTTCTCCTCACCCATTTAGTGTACCCACATAAGTTATATATTGTTTTTTTCAGGACAAGATGGGCTTTCTTCAGATACCATTATTTTGATCGTATCATCTTATTTACTATAAAAAAAATAAAAAAACATGGTGAAAAATTGAAAAAAAAAACACATTTTATGACTTTTATTTGAAAAATCTTTTACTCACCTAAAAAAGCAAGTAAAAAAACTAGCTAAATAGATTCTACTACTTGTCCTGAGTTTAGAAATACCCAATGTTTTTATGTTTTTTTGCTGTTTTTTGTAAGTTATAGGGCAATAAGTACAAGCAGCGTTTTATGATTTCCAAATCTTTTTTAACAAATCTGGTCAGTCTGCCTCCATCTCCTCTTTGGAACATCTTTGAAGCCGGTTAACTCAATTTAACCCATTCAAACCATATATTTTTGAAAACAAGACACCCCAGGGTATTCCAAATGCTGTTATTTTAACCCTTTCCATGCACCAATTATACAACTACACTTTGTCAAACTTTGTAATAGTAATTTTTTTTATTTTTTTTTCCACACAAATTGTACTTTAGTTATAGATATACAGGTGCTGGTATATGTCACTGTCAAACAACACCCCAATATGTGTTCAGCAACATCTCCTGAGTACAGCGATACCCCACATGCATGGGTTTGTCAGATTGTTTGGCTGGTAAAAGGCTACTTTTGGGGCATGCGTAATTCAGGTGGTCATTTGGTCATTGTGCCTCCCTCTCCTCTTTGGAATATCTTTGAAGCCGGTTAACTCAATTTAACCCATTCAAACCATATATTTTTGAAAACTAGACACCCCAGGGTATTCCAAATGCTGTTATTTTAACCCTTTCCATGCACCAATTATAGAACTACACTTTGTCAAACTTTGTAATAGTAATTTTTTTTATTTTTTTTTCACACAAATTGTACTTTAGTTATAGATATACAGGTCCTGGTATATGCCACTGTCAAACAACACGCCAATGTGTGTTCAGGAACATCTCCTGAGTGCAGTGATACCCGACATGTATGGGTTTGTCGGGTTGTTTCAGATTTAAAATGCCACATTTGGGAAGTGCGCTTTTTTTCGCCATTTTGGTCAGTCTGTACCTATGCCCTATCTTTGAGCTAGGCCACTCCAATTTACCCCATCAGCCATTTTTTTTTATATATTAGACACCCCTTGGGTATTTGAAGTGCTTTTATTTTAACTCTTTGTTGAGATTTTTGAGAAATTTTAGCACTTGCTCAAAATAATAAACTTTATTTTTTAATTTAATTTTATTTTTTTAATACTTTTTTTATATTTTTTTTTTTACACATTTTGCTGGTACTGGATGGTTCATCTAGTGACATCACTGCATAATTATTTTTAAATGTTAGCACATTTTTTTAAAAAAATTTTTTCCATTTTTTATTTTTTTTGAATATTTTACTAATCACATAGTGATTAGAAAGCTGGGCTCCATTGACTTGCATGGTTGAATGCAGTACCTGTATTCAACCAGCAAGTGGAGCCAGTTCTCTAGAGGGTCTGGAGACCCTCTAGCGAACTTTTTCGTCTTTATTGTTTTATTTCCCGGGCCGCCGCCATCTTGCTTGATGGCGAAGATCACCGGCAGCGGCGGCTGTGACCGCTCTCCGGAGCGGTCACAGCCCACCCAGAGGTAAGTGTTTGGTGTCGCTGGATGCCTCCTGATCGAGGCATTCCAGCGACACCATTTAAGTTTAGGAGGCGATCGTTGATCGCCTCCTAAACGCTTTTAAAACGGGCGTCCGCCGCCATACAATGTATGGCGGCTGTTGACGCCCCGGGAAGGGGCCAGACATGGCCCCCGATGCCGATCTCGGCCTTGCTGAATGCCTCGACATCGAGGCATTGCAGCAAGGCCGTTTAAGCGAAGAAAGTGATCCTTTATCACTTTCTAAGCTTATTTAATTTTTTGACGGTTCAGGACCGTCAAAGGTCATTTAGTGACCTTCTTGTTATGACGGTCCTGAACCGGCAAAGGTCGCGAAGGGGTTAATAAAAACTATGAGAAAAAAGCCTTGTTTATATTTTCTTTTATTTACCAAACTGCCCCCAGTTATGCACATCTGGCCCCCAGCTTGCCAATCATCCCCCATATATGCCTTATACCTCCTATATGCCAGAGATTCCACTGTGCCCCCTGATATGCCACTGTGCCCCCGATATGCTTTATACTCCTTATATGCCAGTGATATGCAACTGAGCCCCCTGATATACCTTTTACCCCCAGATATGTCTTATGCCCCCTGATATGCCCAATATCGATATGCCACTCGCCCCATTTAAGCCTTATACCTCCCTATATGCCACTGTGCACCCTGATATGCCACTCCGCCCCCCCATAAATGCCCTGCACCACCCTGAAATTCATTATACTCCCTGATTCACCACTCTGCCTCCCCCAGATATGCCACTCTGAAATTCATTATACCCCCATACACCACTCTACCTCCCCCTATACACCACTCTAACTCCCCCAGACATGCCATTCTGCCTCCCTGAAATTCATTACATCCCCATACACCACTCTGCTACCCTGAAATTAATAATACTCCCCATACACCACTATAACTCACCCATACACCACTTTGCCTCCTCCCCCCTCCCATACACCACTGCCTCCTCCCTCCTCCCATACACCACTGCCTCCTCCCTCCTCCCATACACCACTTTGCCTCCTCCCCCCTCCCATACACCACTCTGCCTCCTCCCATACACCACTCTGCCTCCTGTCAGCAACGGAGGTTCACAAGACACCAGGGAGCCGGGTGGAGAGGCAGAGTGGTGTATGGGAGGGGGAGGAGCCAGAGGGGTGTATGGGAGGGTGGCTCCCATACACCCCTCTGACTCCTCCCCCCTCCCATACACCACTCTGCCTTTCTCCCGACTGCCTGTTGTTTTGTGAACTTCCGTTGCCGACGGGCACTTTCACTGCAGCTTCATAGAAGCCTCAGCTTTAGTGAAGGGCAGTAACAGAGGCTGTCTGTGCGATGCAGACCCCCACCGGCTGACAGAGAGGATGATCCTCTGCAGGAGACCTCGATTCTCTGTCAGCCGGTGGGGGTCTGCACGATGTGCACAGACAGCCTCCGTTACTGCCCTTCACTTACGTTGAGGCTTCTATGAAGCTGCAATGAAAGTACCTGTCAGCAACGGAGGTTCACAAAATACCAGGGAGTCGGGAGAGAGGCAGAGTGGTGTATGGGAGGGGGGAGGAGTCAGAGGGGTGTATGGGAGTGGAGGGGAGAGACGGAAGTTGTCTGTGCGTATCACTGCAGCGTTGCAGGGGATCTGTATTCTAGTGTTATAATCCAATCTCTGTTTGAGGTCGGATTATATAAGGAGAGGAGTTTTTCAGAGCATTTGCCCTGAAAAAACCTCTTTTTATAATTGATAAAAATCGATTCAACTAATCGATAATGAAAATTGTTGTCAACGATTTTAATTATCGATTTTATCGATTAGTTGTTTCAGCCCTAGTGTATAGACTTGGGCGCCAACCAACTCTTCGTGTTAGTCTTCGTGGGTGAAAAAAATCTTCGTATTCCATGAATATTCGCCCGTTCCTGTGTTCGATTCAGGCGAATATTTGTGTACATTCTTCGTGTTCTCCCTGCTCCAAGTTGCGCCGTCAGGAGTTAAAGGGCCGTGCGAGTGAGAGTCTATTGGTCGCCTGCAGGGGCCTCTGGTTGATGCCAGAGGAGGCCCCTGCAGGCGACCAATAGAGTCACTTGCACGGCCCTTTAACTCCTGAACCTACCGATTTCTGCTCCTGTTATCTACGCAGCATCGCAGGGGTTAACGGGAGCGGAAATCCGAAGGTTAGCCGTCACGAGTTAAAGGGCCATATGAACTACTTTATTGGTCGCCGGCAGGGGCCAATAGAGTCGGTCGCGTGTTGTGTGTCTTCGTATACGTTTTGCCGCCTCCATGTTCATATGTTCGGTATTCGGGCTGAACAACGAAAACGCGCGCTGTGTTCGTTTTCATGTTCGCCGGAATACGAATACACGAAGTCCAATTGTGTAGACAGAAGAAAAAGAAGCCTTTTGTACACACCAGATTTCAAGCACATTACATACACACCTTACGTATGTTATATAATATTTAGTTAAAAAAATGTGCATATACCTTATCACACATTACATGCACATTTTAAGTAAAAAAAAAAAAATTAACACAATTTAAAGCCCCACTGCACACTTGAACACAAACACAACAGCACATCTAATCACAAGCACATTACATATCCTTTTGTAAGTCAAAACCAAAGTGTATTTGCAGACACCTGATTTCAAACATCCTACATGCACACCTCATCACAAGCAGATTACATACATATTTTTATGTTTACACAAGATAAAAAAATAATTCCTTACCAGGAGTTTTATTGGATCTCTGCATCTTGTTTGATCTTTGTAGTTTATGCTTGGAAACCTATAGAGATAGTGTGTTAGTTGTACTATTCATCATGTAATTTAACATACCTT
This sequence comes from Spea hammondii, assembly GCA_029215755.1. Lineage (NCBI taxonomy): Eukaryota > Metazoa > Chordata > Amphibia > Anura > Pelobatidae > Spea > Spea hammondii. The sequence goes on along the minus strand of JARDYJ010000011.1, from coordinate 3,042,080 downwards.
ATGAAAGCTAAAATAGATAGAATACTTAATGAGTTGAATATGAGTACTGCACTCAACCATGCAAGTTATTGGAGTCCATTGTTGTTTCTAGTTCTTTCTGATGCTTGGGGTGGGCAGTGACACTTTACTGTCCTTTTTATGACAACAGTAGCTCCAGCTAGCCATAGTGTCAGCAGGGCTACATTGGATTGAGGTCCTGTTTCATTTAGCCAGCGCTAGACTCCAGTCGGGGTACAGGTTGTTGCGTCACAGTGACATAGACCAAGAGCTGTCAATTTAAACCCGAAGTACAATTTGTGTGGAAAAAAAAAACACAATCAAAACCACAGAGCTTGACAAAGGCAGGTAGTAAAAGTAATGCATGGACATTGTTAAATGTTGTTAAAATACCAGCATTTGAAATATGTTGGGGTGTCTACCTTTCTAAAATATATGGTTTGGTTGGGGTAAATTGAATTGACCCGAGAGCGGTCACAAGCGGCACTGTGAGAGATTTTGCCTATGGAAAGTGAGAATTCTTTTTCCTGGGAATTCCTTTTCCTTGTCCATTTCCAAGGTGGCACATGAGAAGAGAAGGCTCTGCCTACCAGGTAGGGCAGGAAATACTATAAAAAAAAGGAGACCTCCCCCTTCCTCCCCAGTGTGGTTAAAAAGAAGGACTCAAACAAATAATAGACAAGCAAAAGTAAATTTAATGGGTGGGAGCAAAAGTGTGCCACCTTGGAAATGGACAAGGAAAAGAAATTCCCAGGTAAGAATTCTCACTTTCCTTGCCATTCCAGGTGGCACATGAGAAGAATTAGCGAGATAGGGAGGGAAGGATTCCAGTCTGCAGGACACGACGACCAAATTGAGACTCGTCAGAGAGATGAAGATTCAGCCCGTAGTGCCTTACGAACGTATGAATCGATCTCCAGGTCGCTGCCTTGCAAATGAGAGACGGATTCACCCCGGAGAGTTCAGCCCAGGAAGTCGAGACGGATCTGGTCGAGTGTGCCTTCAGGCCGGAGGGAGGTACTCTTCCCGCGGAGATGTAACATAAGGTGATTGCGTCCTTAAGCCACCGGCTTATGGAAGCCCTGGACACTGCTCTGCCCTTGCGGGTCCCCGCAAAGGACAGGAAGACAGCATTGGATTTCTTCCAGGCAGACGTACGCAAGAGATAAGACAGGATACACCTCCGCAGGTCTAGCGAGTGGAGTTCCAGCTCCATGAGATTCTTGGGATCCGGACATAAAGTAGGTAAGAATCTCCTGATCCGAATGGAAAGGTGAGGCAACTTTAGGGAGAAACTCTGGTGGTAAACGGAGGATAATGCAGTCCGGCAGAATCCTGAGAAAAGGTTCCACTCTGGAGAGAGCCTGGAGCTCACTCACCGTCCTAGCGGAAGTGAGGGCTACTAGAAGGACAACCTTGTAGGAGAGCAGCTTTAGAGAGGTATCCTCTAGAGGCTCAAAAGGAGATGTGGTGAGTTGGTGGAACACGAGGTTAAGGTCCCAAGGTGGAACCGACAGACGGAGCCTAGGGCGAAGTCTGCACATCCCCTTAGAAAATCTGGAGATCCAGGGATGGGAAGCCAGATTGGAGTCCAAGAAGTTGCTGAGAGCTGAGATCTGGACCTTGATAGTAGCAGGTTGTAACCCCTTATCAAAGCCGTCTTGTAAAAAGCACAGAACCTCACGGATGGATGGAGAGGATACTTCGTGCCCATTGCACCAGGTGATGAACGTTTCCCAAACCTTCTGGTATTTAGCAGCCGTAGTTTTCTTGCGGCTGGAGAGAATCGTTTCCACTACTGATGAAGTTAACCCCCTTGAGGTCAGGATCTCCCTTTCAGAAGCCATGCTGAGAGGTTGAGCCGGGAGGGATCTGTGTGGAGAACAGGGCCTTGAACGAGAATATCCTTTACCTGAGGAAGAAGTATGGGCTCGTCTACGGCCAGGTTGGTAAGGTCCGAAAACCCGATTCTTCGAGGCCAGAAAGGAGCAACCAGGATGACACTTTGAGGGTTTTCCCGAATCTTCCGGAGCACTCTGGAGATAAGGGGAAGCGGAGGAAAAACATACGCGAGATCGAAGTCCCAGGTCTGCGAGAGTGCTTCCAGGGCTCGTGGACGGCCGACTGGAGAGAGAGAAAAAACTCCTTTAGGGGTGAAACAACTAATCGATAAAGAAAATCGTTGTCAACGATTTTCATTATCGATGAATCAAATCGATTATAAAAAGGTTTTTTTCAGAGCAAATGCTCTGAAAAACTCCTCTCCTTATATAATCCGACCTCAAACAGAGATGGGATTATAATACTAGAATCCAGATCCCCCGCAACGCTGCCGGGGACCTGGATTCCCCTCACTGTCGGCCGGTCTCTCACTTCCGTCTCTCTCCCCCCTCCCATGCACCCCTCTGACTCCTCCCCCCTCCCATACATCACTCTGCCTCTCTCCCGACTCGTTACTGACAGGCACTTTCACTGCAGCCTCAGCGTAAGTGAAGGGCAGTAACGGAGGCTGGCTGTCCGCATCGTGCAGACCCCCACGAATCATCCTCTCTGTCAGCCGGTGGGGGTCTGCATCGCACAGACAGCCTCCGTTACTCACCTTCACTTACGCTGAGGCTTCTATGAAGCTGCAGTGAAAGTGCCTGTCAGTAACGGAGCCGGGTAGAGAGGCAGAGCGGTGTATGGGAGGGGGGAGGAGTCAGAGGGGTGTATGGGAGCCACCCTCCCACACACCACTCTGCCTCCTCCCCCTCCCATACGCCACTCTACCTCTCTACCCGGCTCCCTGGTGTCTTGTGAATATCCGTTGCTGACAGGAGGCAAAGTGGAGTATGGGAGGGGGGAGGAGGCAGAGTGGTGTATGGGAGGGGGGAGGAGCCAGAGTGGTGTATGGGAGGAGGCAGAGTGGCTTATGGGAGGGTGGAGGAGGCAAAGTGGTATATGGGAGGGGGAGGAGGCAAAGTGGTGTATGGGAGGGGGGGAGGCAGAGTGGAGTATGGGAGGGGGGGGAGGAGGCAGAGTGGAGTATGGGAGGGGGGAGGAGGCAAAGTGGTATATGGGAGGGGGAGGAGGCAAAGTGGTGTATGGGAGGGGGAGGAGGCAAAGTGGTGTATGGGAGGGGGGAGGAGGCAGAGTGGTGTATGGGAGGGGGGGAGGCAGAGTGGAGTATGGGAGGGGGGAGGAGGCAGAGTGGAGTATGGGAGGGGGAGGAGCCAGAATGGTGTATGGGTGAGTTATAGTGGTGTATGGGGGTATTATGAATTTAAGGGCATATAGGGGGTATAAGGCATATCGATATTAGGCATATCAGGGGGGGCATAAAACATATCTGGGGTAAAAGGTATATCAGGGGGCTCAGTTGCGTATCACTGGCTTATAAGGAGTATAAGGCATATATGGGGGCAGAGTGGCAAGCAGGGGGTCAGATGTGCATAACCGGGGGCAGTTTGGTAAATAAAATTTTTTTTTAACAAGGCTTTCTTCTCATAGTTTTTATTAAATATGAAAAATAGTTAACATATGAATTAATATTTACTAATAACTTTGCATTAAAACCTAGTTTGAGAAACAGTGTTTGGGTTCTTGTAGCTTTTATTATTATGTCAGTAAAATAAGAAGGTGAATAGAGAGAGAGATATCATTACAATAAAGAGATGAAAGTGTAAATTGTAAGTTTTTTATTACATTATTTTAAATTGAAAAAAAAATTGCATTTTTTTATCCAATTAATCGAAAAAATAATCGGCCAACTAATCGATTATTAAAATAATCGTTAGTTGCAGCCCTAAACTCCTTTACCTGTTTGTTTAGGTGCGTGGCCATCAGTTCTATCTGAGGAGTACCCCATTTCTTTGTGATGAAGGCGAAGACCCTTTTGTTTAAGGACCATTCTCACGGAAGTACTGAGTTCCTGCTGAGGTAATCCGCCTCCTGATTCAGTGAACCCTTGAGGTGAACCGCGGAGAGAGTGCAGTGACTGAACTCCACCCATCGGCAGATCTGAGCGGTCAGGGTCTGCAGGCGCCTGCTTCTGGTGCCACCTTCTTTGGAAAGATAGGCCACAACAGTGACGTTGTCTGAAAGGATCCTGATGGACTTGTGCCGCAGGATTGGAGACCAGAACCTTAGAGCTGTCCAGACCGCTAGCAGTTCTAGAAAATTGATGTGCAGGTCTGATTCCCGAGGAGACCAAGTTCCCTGGGTAATATTGCTTCCCATAACAGCACCCCAGCCTCTCAAACTGGCGTCGGTGGAAATTACCACCCAGTCTCTCGTCTGCCAAGAGAGCCCCTGTAAAAGATTCTTGGCTGTCAGCCACCATCGGAGTGACTCCCGAACGAAGGGAGAAAGTCGGACCTTCTTGCGAAAGGACATCCTGGAGCGATCCCAGTGATCCAGCAGGAACGGTTGAAGAGGTCTTGCGTGAGCAAGTGCCCAGGGAACCGCCGAGATGGAGGAGGTCATTAGACCGAGCAAAGACATGATGGCTCTGATGGACACTGACTTGTTCGTTAGGACCGCGTGTGTAAATTCCCTCAATCTTAGGATCTTGTCCTGAGGGAGAAACGTCTTCTGTACGTGTGAATCGAGGATCATTCCCAGAAAGGTACGGCGTCTGTTTGGAAGCAACTGTGACTTGAGTCTGTTTACTAGCCATCCTAGGTCGTGGAGGGTCCTGAGAGAAAACTCCAGATGGGACTGGAGCAGAGATGCTGAGGTCGCTACGAGGAGCCAATCGTCCAGATATGGGACCACCTTTATGCCTTTTTGCCTCAGAAAGGCCACGACCACCGACATGAGCTTCGTGAAGATCCGAGGTGCTGAAGCAATTCCAAAAGGAAGAGCCCGAAACTGAAAATGTTGAATACCTTGAGGTAATGGAACAGCCAGACGGAGGAATCTTTGGTGGTCTCTTCTGATGGGAACATGTAAATAGGCATCCCGCAGAAATCTCTGTGGCAGACTTCAGGGATTCCATCCGGAACCTGTTGTATCTTATCCAGGTGTTCACCACCTGTAGGTTGATTATTAGCCTGAATTTCCCGGATGGCTTTGGCACGACAAAGACGTGGGAGTAGGTTCCCTCTCCTATCTCCTGATGAGGAACCGGGACCAGAGCTCTTTTGTGAATTAAGTTGTTGAGAGTGGAGAAGAAACACGATCTTTTCCAAGGATCTGCAGGGGGCATGGACAGCAGGAATTTCCGGGCAGGTAGGTGAGTAAGCTCCAGAGCATAGCCTTGTTCAATGATGCGAAGGACCCAGGGGTCTGAGGTGATCTCTTCCCAGGCATGAATGAAACCGGTCAACCTGCCCCCTACCTGAAGCCTGCTGGCGTCAGAACCTTCCTGCTTTACAGTCCCTGCCTCTTCCTCTCTGGAATCTTCCTCTTGCGTAGGGTTTACCCCAAAAGGACTGTAGTCTTCATTGGAGGTTGAGGGCCTGTAGGACTCTCTGTCTCTTGGAGCTCTGTAATAATTCGACCTGAAACGAGGTGGTCCTTTCCTCTGAGGTAACCAGTGCTTGTCCCCCGTGGTGGATTCAAGGATCGTGTCAAGATCGCTGCCGAAGAGGTGGCTCCCCTGGAACGGAATGCTGCACAGCTTGTGTTTAGAGACATTATCTGCAGACCACGACTTAAGCCAGAGAGCTCGCCTAGAAACCACTGAAAGCGCAGTGGCTTTAGCAGACGTACGGACTGATTCAATGGAGGCATCGGAGATGAAATCAACTGCTAAGCAGGTGTCGGACAGGTTTCTTGCGACCTGCTCAGTCCCTGGAATAGCTGCAAGGTCTTCCACCGCCTGTTGGAGCCAGATTTTAATGGCTCTAGAAGTTGACGCCATAGCAATAGCTGGACGAAAGTTCGCTGCTGCTTCAAAAGACCTTTTGGCGGCATTCTCCGCCCTCCGGTCCATGGGGTCTTTGAAATGGGACGCGTCCTCCAACGGAATGGCTGTTTTTTTCGTGGCCTTGGCTACTGCGGTGTTGACTTTCAGGACTTCCCAGGCCTCAGAATTCTTATTATTGAAAGGAAAAAGCTTCTTGGTTCTGGAGGATGTGAAGAATCTCCTGTCAGAACATTTCCACTGCTCCGTGATAATGGCAGAAAGTGAATCGTGGACTGGAAAGGTCTGCGGTTTCCTAGAGTGACCCTGAAAAGGATCTGGTTTTGCAATTGGTATGTCATCCTGTAGATTCAGAGTAGATCTGACTGCAGAGATGAGTTTCCCTGTTTCTTCGACTGGAAAGAAAAAGGTTTCTTCCTTAATCTCCCCGTCCTCACCAGAAGACTGTGGGTCATTCGACTGGTAATCATATTCAGAAAAAGGGGCCGAATAATCTTCCGGGTTATCTGGGAGATAATTTGGTGGACACTGCTGGTAAGATTGTTGCTGGGGTACAGGTGCCTGAGAGGAGCTTGCCATGGCTCAAAAACAGTCAAAGGTAGACTGAAGTTCCCCCTTCAACCAGGAGGTAAATTCCGTTGTGGAAACTTCTTTAGGCCGAGAGCAAGAGTTGCACGTTTTGGCCGAAGGGTCATGCAGGGTCTTTTTGCAGGATAAGCAGGCTTTGTGTTTCGTCTTTCCCACAGATTTCCTATGTGGGGAGGCTTCAGGAGGGATATCCTGATTTTTATCTGACATGATTGAAATGGCAGTAAATAATCCTCAGGCACAGGCAGGCACAATAGCAGAGAAGTAGATGCAATACTACAGCACAAAAACAAAGCGCAAGGAAAGATCTTATCCGTTCTATACAGAGGCATTTAGGTGCCCAGGACCGGAAACCTCACATCCGAAAATTCCCAGCCAATTGACCTCTCATGACCCCGGGTCGCTGCACAGGAAGTGAAGCCGATTGGAATATGAACGAGTGGCGAGAAACTGGCACAGCCGGTTAGAGATCTCCTCCTGCCGTGCCACACTCGGAGGATTCCCCGGGACGGAGTGAACCAGAGCCCGAGGATACACATCCCACTGAGCCCCCTGGGCTGTGGGCAGAGCCGAACGAGGGCTGAGCCTCGTGTGCGTTGCCGCGATCAACGCGGAGTTGCAGCCTCTGAGGCTGCCGCACGAACCCTGGATCCACACGGGACCTCTGCCGGGTATCAACAAGGACGCCCCCCCGGGGCTCCGAGAAAATAAAAAAGGAAGTAGAGGTAAGCTTCAGCCTAACCGCTACCTGAGTAGGGCAGGAAACAACACTGGGGAGGAAGGGGGAGGTCTCCTTTTTTTAAAGTATTTCCAGCCCTAACTGGTAGACGGAGCCTTCTCTTCTCATGTGCCACCTGGAATGGCAAGGAAACAACTCTCCAGACCCAGGCCCAAATTAGGACAATGCCTAGATATTCTGAGGGTAAAAAACTATAGTATTGCATAGTGCTTTGAGAAGGGATTTAAAAAAAAAAAATCTAACTAAAAACAACATAAAGACCCACCACAGCACAACTTTTGCTTTTAGTACTCCATCTCAGTTTAACCCCTTAACAACCAATGACGTGCCGGGCACGTCATGACATTAAACAAGTTTAGAAAGCGATCTATGATGTTGAGGCATTCAGCAACACCGAGATCGCCATTAGGGGCCATGAGTCAACATCCGCCATTCACCACCATCAACGATCACCTCCTAAGCTTCAATGGTGTCTCTGAAATGCCTCAATAGCGAGGGATTCAGTGACACTGAACACCCACCCAAGGACACACTGTGACCCCTCTGGAGAGCGGTCACAAACGCCACTGCGAGAGATTTTGCCACTAGCAAGATGGCAGCGTCCTTTAGAAAAATAAACAAGTTTCCAAGAGGGCCTCTCCAGATGCTCCTGAGAATTCTGGCTCCCCTTGCAGGTTGAGTACAGGTACTGTATTCAACCATGTAAGTCAATGGAACCCAGCTTTCTAATCACAATGTAATTAGTAAAATAATAATAAATATTTTATTTTTTTTTAAATTAAACAATGGTAACAGGTAAAAATAATTTACCCACTAATATCACCATTGTGGGAACCTTTCAGTTGCAACACAATGTAAATATATATATATATATCTTCACAATAAATTCTCGTATGGAAAGAGTTTAAATACTGGTATGTTAAATGCCCATGGGGTGCCTAGTTTTAAAAAATGTATGACCACAAAACGCCGAAACTCTAAACATGTAAAATAGGCAGAACATGCATCGAAAAATATGTAACAAATAAAAGAGCAAAGAGACCCATAGATGCAAACATGTATCCGGTTTTGCGCATACGGACCTCAATACATCCAATCTCCTCTGTAAAAAAGCCACAACGCTAAAGCAGCACCATAAATAATTTGCTTTATCAATCATTTCAAAGCACTATACATACACGATGGCCTGTAATGAAATTCAGAAAAACCTAACAAATAAAATAAATAAAAACAATAACCTTATTTTTGTAGCCTTCTGATTCTGGAGTTTTCTCCGTGTTTTTCTCTTTCAATCGCATTTTTATTTCCCTTAAAAATAAAACAAATAATGCATCATTGAATATTAAACACTGAATCATGCGGTACAGTTAAAAAAAAAACAAAACAAAAAAAAAACACTCCTCTGGATTGAAATGTACATAAAATGAGTGGAGGGGGTATTGTACAGCTATGTATGTTATTGGGCATCCTCTGAATCCTTTACCCTCTCATCTTATTCAGTCTCATGCACTCTTGTCCCAACTCAACCTCATCTTCAATCCCTTTCCTCTCTTCTGGATCCTTCACGTTTGCCTCAAACATGCCACCAATCTTGGAAAAAGGCACTTCTCTGTGGTGTACCTTACCCAAAGAACAACACAGAGGGAGTAGACACAACTCACAGGTTGGCATTGAAAGTAAATTAATTTCCATTGCCTGTTCACTGCTTATTCTGTGTAAATTCTATTGCTCATTTTTAGTGACATCACTAGGGTTGGTGTCACATGGTGTCACCCCCTCTCAGGCCCGGGGCCTGATATTGGGACAGAGCAATCTGTTCCAATACTTGGACTCCGGGTATTGGAACAGATTGCTCTGTACCAATATCAAGCCCCGGGCACCGCAACCGCCTCTGGGAACCCACCATGTGCCCCCCTTTCCCCCAACTCCCTACTTACCTAATACACGGGCAACTGGCTTCCTTTCATTTCGCCATCTAACAACTTTATACCGGTGTGGATGGTGCCGTTATAATGCAGAACAACCAAAAAAGGGACGAAAAAAAGAGTTCCCTGCATGGTGTGGTGTCACCCGGGTGCGGACCGTACCCCTCACACCTGGGTTATGAAGCCACTACTAATTTTGCCTAAAACTTTAGCATATTTTAACCGTTTGTTTTGATCGGTACCTGGAAGAAAAAAAAATTTAACTTTTACTTTTGATTGTATGCAGTGTCCTGTTACCCATCATGGGAACACCCTTCCCAACAGGGCAGACTCACTCCCACACCTGTCACTTTCCTTTTATTGAACTTAATGGGATTACTCCTGTCTTGTCTTCTAAACTCTGCACAGATCTGCCCAACAAACACCAAGCCACAATTGCATGTGCGTTGAAAAAGGATTACTTGTTAACACACAAGATTCAAATTAAGCCAATGGCTAGATATTCTGATGGTATATGACTATAGTATTTATTTTAACAAGGAAAGGGTTTAGGATCACTTCATAGTGCCTTTAGAAAGTATTTATTTTTTTTAAATAAATATCAAACTAAAAACAACACAAAGACCCATCAAGCAAAAATGGTCAGTTATAGACCAATGACGTGTCTGGCATTAAACAAGCTTACAAAGCAATCTACGATGTTGAGGCATTCAGCAACACGCATCAGGGGCGTCAACATCCACCGCCATCAACGATCACTTCCTAAGCTTCAATGGTATAGCTGAAGTGCCTCAATAGCAAGGCATTCTACGGCACCGAACACCCACCCCAGGACACACTGTGACTGCTCCGGAGAATGGTCACAAGCACCACTGCGAGAGATTTTGCCACTCGCAAGATGGCGACATTTAAAAAAATACATTTTCCAGAGGGTCTCTCCAGACCCTCCTGAGAACGCCGGCTCCCCTTGCAGGTTGAATACAGGTTTAAAAAATTAAAAGAGCAAAAAAAAAAAATTATGCAGTGATGTCGCCATCAGGGAGAATATCCAGTTCCAGCAAAATGTAAAACAAAAAGTCCAAAAATAAATTAAAAAAAAAGTTTATTATTATGAGAAAGTGCTAAAATTAGCGCTGTCTCTTCCCCCAAGAATTGCTAAATTCAAATCTGAAGTATAATGCGTGTGAAAGAATAACACACAAAAATTACTGCTGCAAATTTTGACAAAGGCTGGGGGTAAAATTAGTGCATGGAAAGGGTTAAAATGCTGCTGCCCCAAATGTGGCGTTTTACCTCCCAAACAACACGACAAACCCATACATGGGTGGTATCACTGTACTCGGGACATATTGCTGAACACATATCAGGGTGTTGTGTGGCAGTGACAAATACCAGGAGCTGTACATCCATACCGGCAATACAATTATAAAATTACTACCACAAAGTTTGACAAAGGGTGGTAGTAGAATTAGTGCATAGAAAGGGTTACAATACCAGCATCTGAAATACCATGGGGAGCCTAGTTTTCAAAAATATATGATTTCATGGGGTAAATTGCATTGGCCGGTACCCAAAATAGCACACGGGGCAGAATGATCAGATACGGAAAAAACTCATGACAAATAGTGGGATCTATTTAGCAGGGGTTTTTTGTTAGCTTTTTCACATGAGTGAAAGATTTTCCATATGAAAATAAGAATTTTCTTTTTATTATTTTTATTTAATTTTTTTTATAGGAAATTACATAACATGATCAAAAAAATTGCATCTGGAGAAAGCCTTTCCTGTCATGAAAAAAAACATATATAACTAAATGGGAGAGGAGGAAATTACAGCTAAACACCGCAAAGTGTTAAACCAGATTTGGTCACAAAGGGTACAAAAATAAAAAACAGCCTGGTCCTTAAGGGGTTAAAGAAAGCGTGTTTCTGTCACCCTATGTAATAATACGCTCCGGCGCCAAGACTACCCTGTAGTTTCTTTTTCCCGTCGGCATCACTGCATTTTGAAATGAAACACCCGAGTAGTTAATGTGCAACAAAAGTAGCACGACACACTGCAGATAGGAGGAAAATTGCAAGTATTCGTTGGCTACACAGCCTCCCCATATGGATAACTTTTGAAACGGCCGTCAGCCGGCTGTGACATTTCAGACAATACATACTCTTTCCTCAAGGAAAAAAATACGTTTGCATCTACCAACTGTGGCGCTAAAAATATATCTACTCAAAAATATACATACCCACGAACTACAGCAGGGACGAGAATATATCCAACTGATTGGGCACAACTACCGCGACTAGTGGAAATACATTTTTTTCTGCAAAATAACTTTATTAACCACAGACTAGGGGAACAAAACACAAACTAAGTGCATAGCAATGCCTTTAACTCCTTACCGACCAGGCTGTTTTATTTTTTAAAAAATTTGTACCCTTTGTAACCAACACTGGTTTAACCCCTTAAGGACCAGGCTGTTTTTTTACTTTTTGTACCCTTTGGGACTGAGGCCTTTTTAACACATTTGCGGTACTCATGTTTAGATCTAATTTTATCCTAATTTAGTGTACCCACACCGGTTATATATTATTTTTTTCAGGACAAGAAGGGCTTTCTTTAGATTTTAATCATATTATCTAATTTCCTCTATATAAAAAAAACGTATGATGAAAAATTTAAAAAAAAATACTTTTACTAACGTTTACTTGAAAAATCTTTTACTCATCCAAAAAAGCTAATGAAAAAACCTGCTAAATAGATTTTTTTCCCCAAAGCTGATCATTCTGCCCCATGTGCTATTTCGGGTATCTTTGAAGCTGACCAATGCAATTTGCCCCATCAAATCTGGTTGCCAGCTGGCCGGTATTTCACCGGCACAGCCGGTATTTAGAGCACCCTGCCAGTATCGGGATTTTAAAAATACCGGCCAGACCAACATCCAAAACAGCCGCTGAGCGGCTGCAAGTAGGATTGAAAGCCGCTCCGTCTGCCGGCTCCTAATGAAATTAAAGGGGCCCCACGTCTTAAAAGGGGTGGGACAAAGAGCTAAGGCGTGGCCATTGGGCAGTGCAGTGCGTGCACGCCGGCCCCTTTAATTTCATGAAGCAGTGGTAAGTCGGGGGGCGGGTTATATGGGGGCATAAGGCTTTTCTGGAGGCAGAGTGCCCCATGATATTCCTTTAACCCCCTTTATGTCACTCTGCCTCCAGAAATGCCTTTTAACCCCCTATATGCCCCTCTCCCTCTAGAAATGCCTTTTAACCCCCTATATGCCACTATAAGCATACCTGGGAACTCTCTGGGGTTGACCCAGAGATTGCCGGGTGAGCGCTGCTCCTCCGGTTCTCTGGGTCAAGACCCGAATGCTCCTGGTCGAGGGAGCGGGGTCTTGACACGCCCCGCTCCCCGCCCATTTTTTCCTTTACATGGGGGTGGTTCGGGAACTCCCCTGACGTTAATGGCATCGCCCACCGGCGTCAGCGGGAACTCCCCCGACGTCAGCGGGACCGTCCGCTGACGTCAGTGTGCAGTCCTGGCCGCGTCCTGCAAGGTAAGGCTCCGGGTAGCCGCAGCCGAGAAGTTCCCAGGTATAGGTATAAGGCATTTCTGGAGGCAGAGTGGCATATAGGGGGTATAAGGCATTTCTAGAGGCAGAGTGGCCCCCTATATGCCACTCTGCCTCCAGGAATGACTTATACCCCCCCATATGCCACTCTGTCCCATAATATGCCTTATACCCCCTATATGCCACTCTGTCCCATGATATGCCTTATACCCCCTATATGCCACTCTGTCCCATGATATGCCTTTTAACCCCCTAAATTGCAGATTATGCATATAACGGAAATTAGCATGGCCGGTATTTTTTTGCAAGAAAGGTGGCAACCCTACCATCAAACCAAATTTTTTTTAAAACAAGACACCTCAAGGTATTTCAAATGCTTGTATTTTAACCCTTTCCATGCACTAATTCTACTACCCCCCTTTGTCAAACTTTGTGATAGTAATTTATTTTGTGTTTTTTTATCACTAAAATTGTGCTTCAGGTATGGATTTACAGCTCCTGGTATACGTCACAAGACCCCAATATGTGTTCAGCCTGATCAAGGCACTAGATACATTTGTGGGTCATGTTAAAGATTAAATGATGAATAATAATAAATAACGAAAAGGCCGCACTGTGACACGGAAAGTTTATTCAAACTTTAAAACATACATTTCTTGTAACTTGTGTAACATTCAATCTTAATGACCCAACCGTCCGATTTTAACCCTTTAAATCAGTGGTTCTCAACCTTCCTAATGCCGCGTCCCTTTAATACAGTTCCTCATGTTGTGGTGACCCCCAACCATAAAATTATGTAATTATATATTGTGAAATATATGTTTTCCGATGGTCTTAGGTGACCCCTGTGAAAGGATTGTTCAACCCCCAAAGGGGTCGCGACCCACAGGTTGAGAACTGCTGCTTTAAAAATCAGTGTTAAAATTAATACTCAAGTGTCCTCTCTCCATAATTTTTGGTATCTATCAGTTTGTCAGTATATGTTATATACAGACAAATAAACAATAGCCATTTTAAGGTCCCCCCATTAATTCATAATGCACCTTACTTACATAGATATGCCCCTCTGCCCCCTGATATGCCACTCTGTGCTCCAGATATGCTTTATAACCCCTGATATGCCACTCTGCCCCCCAGATTTGCCACTATGCCCCTGATATGCTTTATGTCCACTAGAAATGCCACTCTGCCCCCCCTGATATCCCACTCTGCTTTCTAGAAGTGACACCCTGCCGACTTACCATTGCACCCCCAGACTCCCTGGTGTCTAGCGGGGCCGGCCAATAGACGTATGTACGATGCGCACAGACAACCTCCGCTGGCAGTACTTCAGCCGGGGCTTCTATAACGGAGACGCACCGGCTGAAGTGACGGCAGCAGAGGTTGTCTACGCGCATCGCCACAACTGGTGAAAATCTGCGGGATACGCGTAGGCAACCTCCGCTGCCGGTACTTCTATGGTGGAGCACCGGAAGGTTATGTCACGCCGGTGTTTCACCATAGAAGCCCAGACGGAAGTTCCGACAGCGGAGGTTGTCTACGCACATCGCGCAGAAGTCCACGGCTGCCGGAGAGGAGGATCCAGGTCCCCTGCAGCGCTGCGGGGGATCTGGATCCTAACCCTGCTGTTTACCCACAGCAGGGCCAAATGAAAAAGAAAAAAAGCTCCCGCCTGTTACCTCCTCCGTTGTCCTGTCTCTTCCGCGGGCAGGAGAGCTGAGCCGCAGCCCGCATGTTCAGCCCCCTGCTCGTTCCGTCGACGGAAGCTGCTGTCGGGTCCGTCCTGCTGTTAGACGCGCGTCCCGCAGAGATCAAGGGATCTTGACAGGGCTTCTTAAAGCGTGCGACAAACCCTATAGCATGAGGGCCATACATGTCACATTTAGGGGTCCTAAGCACAGTTCTCTAGGGCAATCAGAGTCGGGAACACCAGCTTGTAACAAAACAGCCCTTTATTTTGAACGGCTTAAACTCCAAAAACCAAATCATAAAAAGAAACACCTAGCTTCCATTTGGAGCCCTCTCTAACTGTACGATGCTGGCCCAGACTGATCAGCCTAATCACCCATTAACTTGACCTTCCCGCCAGACCCAGCTAAGCCAAGCTCTGGAAAACCTCCCCCAGACAGCACACAAAGGTCCAGGCAGGTATTGCCTCACTTGGCTCAGGGATGGTCTTCTTCAGGGCCTCTCCTTGCCCTGGGAGCTCAGGGAAACTTCCTCTTCCCCCAACAGTCTCTCTGAGTATCAGGCTCCAGGGGTTTTTAATGCCCAGCACCTGTGCCTGATGCCGGCCCCATAGGAACCCCGGACCGGATCCTGCAGACTTCTAGCCTTCTGGAAAAGCCGGCATGGAATTTCCACAGAATGGGGCAATGCAGCATTGGCCCACCCTGCTCTCCAATTGCTCCACCCCAGGGACCCATATTTACTTTCTGGATAGCACCTGTACCCAAATGCCAAAATAAGCATCTCCCTGGGGTTTACACTGTCACAAGCGACATTTATCTTTTTTCCTCCTCCCTCTAATTAGGTGGGTAGGAGGATCCAGTTTGGTGGAGGGATATTTAAACTCTCAGTTAGCACTACACCTTTGCCTGTGATAATGCCTTATAGCCTACACTAGCGTTTGACCTGCTTATCTATTTTGTTATTGATTCCGGCTTGATCCTGACCTACGTAGTTTGCTGCCTGCTCTGACCTATGACCTTGTGACCCTGACTACTTTTTTGTCTGACCCCTGGAATTTATAATTTTTCTTCCAGAATTATCTAAACATGTCTACGTTGCTGATTCTGCTGTTCTCTGCTCACGTCCCCGTTGCGCTGGTTGCTGAGCTCTCCATCTCCATCCAATTTCTGCAGTGTGGATCCACAGCCAGTATCGCCACAGTGACACCGCTCGGCGCCCGGAATTGCATGTCCCGAGCATCGGGCGATATGAACTGCGCATCCCTGCACTACACTCCGAATATAGGCCGCACCCCCACTTTAAAGACCTAAAGTGTGTGTGTGGGGGGAGGGGAGTACGGCCTATATTTGGGCCAATACGGTATTTTTGAAAACTAGACACCCCAAGTAATTTCAAATGCTGGTATTTTATTACATTTTATATTGTAAGTACAAAGGGTGAGTTCCAAAGACATGTGGTCATGATACAGCGGCATAGCGATAACACATAATTAGCCGTGGACAACATATCTGGAAACAGAAGAGAAAATGTCGTCAGGACCATGGTCCATTACATAAGAGGACCAACCAAGCTCAAAACCAGGAATAAAACCCGATATAGGCAATGGAAAACACCCATGGAAAAAAAGAATAAAGAGAAAGGAAGGAGAAAGACAAGCAAGAAATATAGAGGAGAGAGGAAAACGAAAAGAGAAAAAAAAGAGGAAAGGGAGAGCTATATAAAAAGGAGGTAAGAGGTAGCAGCGCCATCCGGCCACGGTCAACAGCACAGAGTGCAACCACCCACGGCCAGCTCACTCAAATCCACAAGATAGGTGCACTTGACGATGCGAACCGCTCCAGCCAAGGGCCCCAGATGGCAAGGAATAGGTGGGACGTGTCATGCAGGTACGCGGTGATCTTCTCCAGTTTTAGCATACTCCATATTCTAGCCTCAATGTCGGGAATTGAGGGAGCACCCGACTTCCAGAACTTGGCTATCGCAAGACGAACCGCTGTACAAATACGAAAGACGAGACAGTGAGCTGGTTTGGTTAAAGTATCCGAAGGGTAATTTCTGCAAAGGAGAGCTGTCCAAGGCTCCGGTTGCAAAGACTCCCCAAGAGCCTCTTTCAGCATAAGGAAGAAGTGAATCCAGAGCGGCGTGAGCTTGGGGCAAGTCCACCAGACATGCAGAGGAGTTCCATCGTCATCACAGCCCCGGAAGCAGGTGGGAGAGTACGCCGGAAACATACGATGGAGTCGTGAGCGTGTGAGGTGCCAGCGGGACAGCACCTTGAAGCAGTTCTCCTGTACGAGAGTGCAGGCGGTGACCTTCCAGACATTCTCATAAATCTCCCCCCAGTCGGAGGAGTCAATGGTTTGACCAAGGTCAGTTTCCCATCTCTGTTCGAAAGAAGGTGGCTTCAAAAATTTGATTCCCAAAATGTGAGTATATAATTGGGAAATTGCTCCACACGGTTTATGAGACTGGCGGCTCGCATTTTCGTAAAAGGTGGGGACATGGTCAGGATGGCGCTTGAGAAACAACTGGAGATAATGGGAGAGCTGATGATATCGGAAGAGTTCTGTGGCGGGAATCTCATGTAACGATGACAGCTGTTGGAAGGTGTAGGGGCGATTATTCAGGAGAAGATCCCCCACCAAGACAAGACCCTTAGCAACCCACCATTAGAACGGGCGCACACTGAGGCCCACTGGGAACTCCGGGTTCTGAAATAGCGGAGTCAACCTGCAGCCAACAGCCGTGAGACGAAGCTTGCGTCGAACCTGAAACCACAAGGTGAGCGAATGTAGGAGGGTGGGGCTGTGTTGAATCTTTGATTTGTCTAGAGCAGGGCACCACATAAGCCGTATCCCGGGACAAAGATCCGCTTCCAAACGGACCCAACGTGCTGGAGAAGGGCTCACGGACACAGACAGAGGCATCGCCAACTGAGCAGCAACATAGTATTCATGAAGGAGGGGGGCGGACAATCCTCCGGCCGATTTTGGTTGGTAAAGGGTGGATTTAGCCAGCCGACTTCGTCGACCACGCCAGACAAATCTCTCAATAGCGCTCTGGAGGCTAGTAATATCCTTCCGGTTAATCGGCAAAGAGATGGAGCGGAAGAGATACAGCAATTTAGGTAATAATGTCATTCTCACTGCGTAAATTCTCCACATAAAGGACAGAGCGTAGGAGGACCACGTGGATAGATCACGTTTAAGGGTCGTGAGAAATTGCGGGTAATTAGCGGCATACATCTGCTCATGGGAGGGCGTGATGTTAATGCCCAGTGACCGTAAAGAATAGGATTGCCACCTGAAGTCAAAATTAAGAGAGAGGAGCTTCACTACAGGAGAGGGAAGGGACACATTCAAGGCCTCACACTTGTCAGGGTTGATTTTATAACCCGAAAACTTCCCAAATCTCCCTAACAAATTATATAAATTAGGAAGGGATGTGAGTGGGGACGTCAAAGAGAGTAGGACATCGTCAGCAAATAAACTAAGGTTATAGTCATGGCCACCAATCGTAGGGCCCCTAATGTCAGGATGCAGGCGGATAGCCTGAGCTAAGGGTTCAATGGCCAGTGCAAACAATAGGGGTGACAGGGGGCATCCCTGGCGGGTCCCACCCCGAATGGGAAAAGGCTGGGAACGAAATGTGCCGATATCGACCATAGCGGAAGGTTGGGTGTATAGGGCCTGCGTACCCGTCAAAAAGGCTCCAGTAAAGCCAAAAATCCTCAGCGTGGACAAGAGATAACCCCAATCCACTCGGTCGAAGGCCTTCTCAGCATCTAGAGACAGAAGCATCAGCGGGATTCCGGTCCTCCGACACGAGTGGATCAGGTTCAGTGTACGCCGGATACTGTCTGGGGCCTCCCTACCCGGGACAAAGCCCACCTGATCCAGATGGACCAGGCGAGGTAAGACCGTATTCAGGCGAAGGGCAAGCACTTTGGTGAATAATTTTAAATCTATGTTGATGAGCGAGATGGGCCTATAGCTAGTGCATAGGGACGGATCCTTACCCCCCTTAGGGATCATGACTATCTTGGCCCGCTGCATATCCGAGGATGGGCATGCCTCACCTGTGAGGAACGCATTGAAGAGATTCGTCAGGTGCTGGAGAAGACACTCGGCAAATGACTTGTAGTATTTGGCGTGAAGCCGTCGGGGCCCGGGGCCTTCGGATTCTTAAAGAGCTTCAGAGCAGCTGCCACTTCGTCCACCGTAATAGGATCATTAAGGGCAGCAAGTGCCGTAGGGGTGAGTGAAGGAAGCTTACAGTCCAAGAGGAAGCTCTGCAGGTCAGACGCTACTACCGGAGAGGAAGATGCCTTTTTGCCATCATAGAGACGGGAATAATACTCTGCGAACCTGTCCGCAATGGCTTCAGGGTCGGATGTCAGGGAGCCCGAACAGGTCTTGATGTTGTGTATAGTCCGGGAACAAGTGAGGCTCGCCAGTCTCCTGGCCATCATAGTATCAGGCTTGTTAGCCTTCTCAAAAAACTTTTGCTTGGTACGAAGAAGTGCCTTGATGGAGTCTGTAGAGAGCAACAGATTCAGTTGGCCCCTAGTGGCAACAATCTCACGAAGAAGGCAGGGGTCGCCAGAGCGCTTATGGTCAGACTGCAATGTGGACAACTTGGCAGTAAGGTCTTGGAGTTGGGATTGGAGTCGTTTCCGTTTGGCGGAAGCCAGTGCTAGAATTGGCACCGAAGGACCGCTTTATGTGCATCCCAGACAGTACTCAGTGCGACCTCAGGAGTGGTGTTCTCGGCAAAGTAGTCGGTGAGAGATTGCGTTATAGTCCCTCGTACTTCAGGATCAAGAAGAAGAGCATCATTAAGCCGCCAAAAGGGTCGCAAATTAGGAGGACGAAAATCTGCAAGCGTAATCTCCACCATCGCATGATCCGACCAGGAGATCTCGTGAATTTTAGAACTAAGGAGCGAGGGGAGGAGACGTTGATTAAGAAAGAAATAGTCCAGTCTGGAGTACATCGTGTGAGGGTGCGAATAGAAAGAGTAGTCCCGGTCTGCGGGGTGGAGAAGTCTCCAGGCATCAAACAGTCCAAGAATTTTAACAAAATGTTGGAAAGGTTTAAAGAGGAGCTTTGGGCATGTGGAGGCTGACGAAAGCGTCCTATCCATGTAGGGATCCATCACAGAATTGAAGTCCCCTCCTAGAATGAGGCCTCCCAGCGGAAACGTGAGGAGCAGCTGTACAAGTTTGTCGAAGAACATGGAGCACGGAGGGCTAGGAGCATATACGTTCACTATAGAAACTGGTTGATCGTTGAGCAGACCATCCAAATCTGCCGTCCAGGTCAGAGGACGAATGAAGGACGCGGAGAGGAAGCCGTTTGTGGATGAGAATGGAAACACCATTGTGCTTGTCCGGTGCCGCAGAATGAAAATGCAGAGGAAATCGGGGGTCCCAGTATTGGGGGATACACGTCTTGCGGAAGTGGGTCTCCTGAATGAGGACAACATCAGCACGTGAGCGAAGATAGTGACGCATCGCCATACGCCTCTTCTGCGGGGGAAAGCAGCCCTTTCACATTGTGAGATACGATTTTCAGCCCGAGCGGAGGCGTGGAAGCCATTTGCCAGAAGACCGAGTCGGAGGCAGGGAAAGAAGAGAGACCGAGTCGGAGGCAGGGAAAGAAGAGAGAAAAGAAAAACAAAACAAAACAAAAAAAAACACTGGCGGGAAAGACCACCAGGAAAAGAACAATACAGCACAAAGGTAATAGACTCTACAAAGGTACGTCTATAACAGGGTATTGCAGGGGAACCTGGATGAGAAGACGATAAAAGCGCTCCTCTAGCAACAATCAGAACAGGCATATGACATCCATTTAACAGATTAAACCAAAACTAGGTATAATAAGACTCTACAGCAAATGAGGGACCGGCAGTGTGACGGCAGCAACCTCCAGAGTCAGCACCCCCCAAGAAACCGCCCGAGAAAGAGAACAACCCCGAGCCATAGCGCGCACGCGTCAGGAGTAGTAACCATAGTGGCGCATAATGCGTAAAAAAAACCCCTCAAATAAAGAGATATATGTGCGTGTGTATGATAGGGTGGAGGGAAGCTACAGTCCCCTAACAAGGACCTAAACCGTGGAGTGGGGAGAGCCTATATATTAACCAAGGAGCGGAAAACATAAGCGGACCAGAGGGGATAGTAGCCGGGAAAACTGGTCTCGCAAGGAGACGGCTCAAGCCATAGATATCCCCCAGGTATGAGATGGGACAGCAGGAGCAGTGGCCACATAAGAAGGCGAGTTACATGTGGAGAAAGAAAAAAAAAAACAAAAAAAAAATAAAAAAAAATAAAGAATGTATATGTACGTGTGTGTGACAGGTTAGAGCGAAGCTATGGTCCTTAGCAAGGACGTAAGTTGTGGAGCGGGAAGAGCCCGCATAGTAACCAAGGAACAAAACACATAAGCGGACCAGAGGGGATAATAGCCGGGAAAACTGGTCTCACAAGGGGACAACATAAGCCATAGATATCCCCCACGTATAAAAAGAGGCAGCAGGAGTAGCGGCCACATAGGCACTTAGGAAGGCAAGTGACATGTGGAAAAAAATAAATAAATAAATAAAGAGATATGTGTACATGTGAGTGCGATAGGTTGGAGCGAATGAAAGGTCATGTGTCGGTATGGTCGGAACCAATGTCCCCCGGTCATCAAAACAAAATGTGACATGAGTGCAGGAGAGAGCATCAAAAATGGCACACAAGTATGAGCACCCAAACCCCGGAAGCAGCCGGTATACAAGGGAGCAGCCGTGGTATAGGTGTGGCGCATGAAACCGGGAGGGTCACATTAAACCGGGAATAAAATACACACAAAATAGAAAACATAGCAAAAGTCCCCCCCAAAAAATTAATAAAAACGCGAATGGCAAAAATGAAAAAAAAGGCACTCGACAGTAAAATTTAGCTGTCCGCTGCCCAGGTGTCAAAGGTAGTCGCTAGTAGAGTTCGGCGCACTCCAGGAGACCCGTCCCCTCAGGGACCCGGACTGGGTGAAGACCGCGGAGGTGTCGAGGCTTGCGGCGGGCGTCCGCTGAGACGAGGTGAGGGGGTCCTCTCCGAGGATCGGTGATCCAGGGTGATAGGCGGCTGCAGTCCAAGGCAGCGCAGGAAGGGCTGGCTTCTTCCAATTCCCAGAGCTGCAAGAGCAGACCACCCTTTTGCACCAGAAGCTTAAAGGGGAAACCCCATCGGTACGGGATCCCGTGTTCTCGCAAGAAATCTGTGAGGGGCTTCAAAGCCTGGTGTTTACGGAGGGTAAAGGGGGCGAGATCCGCATACCACACTGGGGTGACGCCATCCAGCTCAGGGGAAACATTCCGCGTGGCGCGCAGGATTGCCTCCTTCGTAGTAAAATAGTGGCACTTCAAAACAATGTCCCTGGGGGGTTCCCCAAAACCAGGTTTCGGGAGCAGAGCCCTGTGGACCCGCTCCAAGCGCAGCTCCTCATCAGGCACATCAGGTAAAAGTTGCCGCAGGTAGCGGAGGATAAAGGAGCGGACATCAGGTAGGGATTTCGGAATGCCCCTGACCCGCAAGTTGGAGCATCTGGAACGGTTGTCCATGTCCTCCATGGCGTCTTGGAGGTCTGCGCACGTGGCTTCTAAACGCGCGACGGTTGCATCACGATCCCGTTGCGCGGCGGTAAGGGTATCAACTGCGGTTTCCAACTGTACGGTTCTAGTGGTCAGAGCAGCAATATCGGCTGTGATGGCCGTCAGCCCTGCCTTGAGATCCGCCTGCAGCTCTTGCTTCACCGAGAGCATGCAGGCCTTGAGATCCGCGATATCGCTGCGGGTGCTGGGGCCTGTCTCGTCTGCTCCCACTAGGCCCTCACCCCGCGTGGCGTCTTTCTTCTTAAAAAAGTCTGGCATCTCGGAGGAAAGCCCCGGTTTTCCGCCTCTGCGGGTGGACATTGCGGTGCCAGATAAAAATAGAGTCAAAATTGGTCAATTGATAGGCTATAAAAGCTATTGTCGTCTAGTAAGGAGCAGGAGCCGTTTCAACGTGCAGCCATCTTCCTCAGGCACCAGGACACGCCCCCCCAAATGCTGGTATTTTAACACTTTCCATGCATGAGATTCTACCACCAGCCTTTCCCAAAGTTTGTGGTAGTAATTTTTTTTTTTTTTTCTCACACAAATTGTACTTCAGACATAAATTTATAGCTCCTGGTATATGTCACTGTCAGCACCCCAATATGTGGGCAACATCTCTTGAGTATGGTAATACCCCCATGCTGGGGCTAAAAGGCCACAATTGGGAAGTGGACATTTTTTTTCCATTTTGGTCAGTCTGTGCTTATGTCCTATATTTGAACCCGGGCACTCCAATTTACCCCATCAAACCATTCTTTTTTTTTTTTTTTTTTTTTTTTTAAGTAGACAACCCTTGAAATCCTTTTATTTTAATTCCCTCATGTCACGATTTTTGGGAAAATACAGCTCTAAACTTTTTTTTTACATTTATTATTTTTGGACTTTTTTTTTACATTGGTATTGGTACATTGGATGGTTGCAATAATTTTGCAATAAACTAACATACCCACAGTTTGCCTGGTGCTACTCCAGTGGGGTCACACAATGACACTACATGACCCACGCTCGACCTCACCTACTCCTGAAAATAAAATAATTAAAAGGTTAATCCAGGTGTCGGGATTTAGTTCTTAAATTCTACAATTGCTCTGGTGCTCTCACACCTCATCCACCAATGGCCTTGGGGCGGCAAATTGTCACTCCTGTGCTGCCTAGACTCACCCAGACCCATGAAAGGGCGGGCTCGAATGCAAGCTTTAATCTAATACATTAGTTTAACAAATATTCCCTTAAATATATTGTTATTTAAAATATTGCATGGCATTCATTTATATGGCCCCAGCCAATTCAGTATAGCTATTATAAAAGGGGACACTGAAAACAACACAAGTTAAAGAACAGAAAGGTAGCTAAAATTGTAGAAATATCATTTTACTTTTAACATTTTCTTATTTGAATAAGACTATAATTTTTTAACCATAGGGTTCAAAGAATATGTTTGATGTTGATTTGATAGAAATAGTGGAATTACAAATACTGCTGTGTCAGCCAGGACTCGAACGCTGGTCGCAAGAATGGGAATCTTGCACGATACCCGTACACTACTGGCAATTGGTTTCCAAAGCTCGGAGTTTGCAGATACATCAGCCTAGACATGCTTACGATACAAAACGACAAGCGGCTCCAGAAAATACATAATACATAATACAGTCAACAAGAATAATTGAAAATGTGTGCGATCATACGCATACTGAGAGGCACAAACAGACCTCTAGCTCCAAAGTACAATTTTTATTGTAGTTTTAAATGTAGTTACAACTTTAATATTAGATTAAAAAAAATGGTGTGTTATATTGGTCACTAATGTTCACTTGTTAAAGGACAATATAAAAGCTAAGATACTTACAAACAAACATGCAACTTAACAAATAATATATATAATAGAAATTGTGAATTTCAAACAACGTAAACAGTGATATGAATGCACGTTTGTGTAAATTATATTACACATTCACTAAAGATAAAAAGTAGGCCCCAGTAAGATTTGAACTCGCGACCATCTTTGAAGCCGGCTAGTTCAATTTATCCCATCATACCATATATTTTTGAAAACTAGACACCCCAAGGTATTTCAAATGCTAGTATTTTAACCCTTTCCATGCATGAGATTCTACCACCAGCCTTTGCCACACTTTGTGGTAGTATTTTTTTGGTATTTTTTTTTCCCAAATTGTACTTTGGGTACAAATTTATAGCTCCAGGTATACGTCACTATCAAACAACACCCTAATATGTGTTCAACAACATCTCTCGAGTACAGTGATACCACCCATGCATGGGTTTGACTGCTGTTTGGGGTTAAAAGGCCACATTTGGGAAGTGCGCTTTTTTCCCCCCTATTTTGGTCAGTCTGTGCCACTACAATTTACCCCATCAAACCATATATTTTTGAAAACTAGAAGGCCCAAGGTACTTAAAATGGTAGTATTTAACCCTTTCCATGCATCAGATTTTACCACCAGCCTTTGCCACACTTTGTAGTAGTATTTTTTGGGGTATTTTTTTCACACAAATTGTAATTTAGGTATAAATTTATAGCTCCAGGTATACGTCACTATCAAACAACACCCCAATGTGTGTTCAGGAACATCTCCCGAGTACAGTAATACCCCACATGTATGGGTTTGTCTGGTGTTTGGGGTTGAAATGCCACATTTTGGAAGTGCGCTTTTTTTCCCCCATTTCGGTCAGTCTGTGCCTATGCCCTATCTTTGAGCCCGGCCACTCCAATTTACCCCATCAAACCATTAATTTTTTTAAATTAGACACCCCTTGGGTATTTGAAATGCTTTTATTTAAATGTTGCCATGTCAGGATTTTTGGGAAGATACAGCACTAATTTTAGCATTTGCTCATAATAATAAACTTTATTTTTTTATTTTATTTATTTTATTCTTTTTGGACTTTTTTTTAACATTTTGCTGGAACTGGATAGTTCCTCTGATGCATAATAATTTTTAAATGCTACCATGTTTTTTTTTAAGCTTTTTTTTTTATTATTATTATTTTATTGTTTTTTAAATATTTTACTAATCACATAGTGATTAGAAAGCTGGGCTCCATTGACTTGTATGGTTGAATGCAGTACCTGTATTCAACCTGCAAGTGGAGCCAGAGTTCTCTAGAGGGTCTGTAGACCATCTAGCAAACTTTTTCAACTTTATTATTTTTTTTCCTGGGCGGCCGCCATCTTGCGGATGGCGAAGATCACCGGCAGTGGCGGCTGTGTCTCCGGAGCGGTCACAGCCCGTCCTGGGGTAAGTGTTTGGTGTCGCTGAATGCCTCCTGATCGAGGTATTCCAGCGACACCATTGAAGTTTAGGAGGTGATCGCTGATCGCCTCCTAAACGCTTTTAAAACGGGCGTCTGAGACCATACAATGTATGGCGGATGTTGACGCCCCCCGGGGAGGGGCCAGACATGGCCCATGATACCGATCTTGGTTTGCTGAATGCCTCGACATCGAGGCATTACAGCAACACCGTTTAAGCTCGTTGATCACTTTCTAAGCTTGTTTAAGTCTCATGACGTGTCAGGCACGTCATAGGTCATTAAGTGACCGTTTTGCATGACGTGCCTGACCCGGCAATGGACGTTAAGGGGTTAAAACTGGCACTTAAAGATGTAATATCACTTTTTCTGCTACCTTCATCAATCACAGCATGCAAGGGCATAGCTAGAAACCCTGGTGTGAATTTTCCCAGGCCCCCTGACACAAGCAACATGTCCCACAGTGCCATCTTAGCCCCCAAACAGCTTGTCTGTGTCATCTTTGCCCCAAACAGTTTGTCAGTGCCCTAAACACCCTGCCTGTGCCATCTTTGCCCCAAACAGTCTGTCTGTTTGGCGGCATTGACAAGCTGTTTGGGGGCAAAGATGAAACCGCTTGTCAATGCCACCAAACAGCCTGTCTTCGCCATCTTTTCCCGCGAAACACTTACACATTCATGCTTACACACACAAAGGTATATGCAAGTACATATACACATTAATGTTAACAAACATACTTATCCATACATTCTCATTCTAACATAAGTACTCCTTCCCTTAACCTCCCATTTTCTCTCTCCCTCCCTCTCGCACCCCCTTGCCTCACCCACAAGTTTGCTTTTGATTCTGGGTCACGTCATGCTTTCCTGCCTCCCCATGCCAGCCCAAAGTTGTTTACAAGTGCTGGCGTACAGGGAGAGCAGCTTTAAAAAGGCAGACAAGTCAACACAGGGTTCCTTATGGGGGGGGGATGATATATATATATATATATAGTGTCAAAATACCAGAGTAATGCTGCATACAATGATACCTTTGTTATTGGACTAACATAATACTTCAAAGACGACCTTTCTAAAGTTTTCCCCTCTTCCTCAGGTCTGAAGCAATATCTTTGCTTCTTTCCAGAACTATATGCAGTACCTGCTGTAGTAATGTAGTCCAGCAGACACGATGCCAAAACACCAGAGTATTGCAGTATGCAATGATACTTATTATATATACATACTTTTAATACTTAAAAGACAAGCTTTCAAGAGTTTTCCTCTTTTCCTTAGTATTGCTTCAGATCTGACAAAGAGAGGAAAATACTTGAAAGCTTTTTTTTATAGTTTAAAAATCAGGGAAAAAACAGTACTACGGGAGTTATTCAAAGAGGGCAGGTGTCTGCCGAAGTTGCAACTTTGGCATTTCAAAAAGAGAATTTCAAACTATGTCAGAAGATGATTCATCAGTGAAGCTTTCCCCTCCTCTGATATGTTTTTTGTTAAGTTTGTCGCCCTTGCAACAATGGCAATTAGCACTATTGTTTCCAACTTTGGCAAACATCAGGGCTTTATGAATAATGACCTACTTTAATGTGTGTCATGGAGTCTCAGGGGCGTACCTAGAGTATTTGGCACCAGGGGCAGATCCTGTATATGGCACCCACATACACACACAAAAAAAATCATATTTATTTCACAAATTTGTAAACTGTATGTCAACTGGATATATGGTACAGCATAACGTGTCTTGCCTGTGCCACCTCTGCCCCAGAAACAGCCTGCCTGTGCCACCTCTGCTCCTTTAGCAGCCTGCCTCTGCCACTTCATTTATTCATTCAACCATTTACTCTCACGAGCCACCCCCCCCCCGTACCTCTCTTGCAGATTTCACTGGTCCAGGGGCCAGCCGAGAATCACTGGGGCGGTGCAGACATCTATGTGACCGGGCCCACACTCTCTTTTCCTGCCCAGGTTGCTGCTGAATAGAGAGTATGTATGATAGGCGGCTGCTAGGATTGACATCTGCTTGGCTGGCCAATGGGCACCCCCTTAAAAGAGGCACCCGGGGTGAACGCCTTCCACTCCCCCTTTAGGTATGTTACCATGGAATCTGTTGGGGTATAAGGCTCCCTGCATGTCACGGAGTCTGTCCGGGTATAAGGCTCCCTATGTTTTATGGAGTCTGTCTGGGCATAAGATTCCCTGTATGTCATGGAGTCTGTCAGGGTATAAGATTTTCCTGTGTGTCATGGAGTCCGTCAGGGTATAAGATTACCATACCTGGGAACTCTCCGCGTTTGACCCAGAGAATGCCGGGTGAGCGTTGTTCCTCTGGTTCTCCCGCTATTTGTAGAGTTTGGAAGGCGCTCAGGGATGAAAGAAGCATTTGAGAAATGGAAGTTCAAAGAAGAACACTCAACAACGGATGAACAAACAAGGTGAGCCAAAAACTACTGAAGACAAGTGCATATCAGTAGAAAGTGTAACTGCTTTTCACTGCACACTGCCCCGTCCCGGAAACAGAAGAGAGGGGGGATGATTTTTAGTGAAGGATGAATGGTGACCCTAAACCCAGCACTCCTATGTTCAGTTGTCCTCACAGGGTGTGACAGCCCATCTGTTTATTCCCTATGTTACTTTGGCCCTATACCTGTTTTCATGTGTTACACACCATTCCTGTGTTTTTCTCAAGGATTAAGGCCTCATCCTGTATACCTCTAATTCTGGTCGGATTCCACCTTCCCCATGCTTGGCGCCTGACCAAGCTTGGGATCTAGACGCTGATCCTTTGTCCCACCACCACTCAGTGGTGGTTATAGAGAGCGAACTCGTTTGGGAGCCCTGGTTTTATTACCAATCTTTAGGGCCAGGGTTTGCCCAGCCGCGGCTATGGAACTCTGGCTTGGCTACTGTGTGGACTATTCCCGGGTAAGTTTCTGACACTGTCACTCCCGGGTAAGTTTCTGTCACTGACGTCGGATCAATTCGCTTTTTGGACCATAACGTCTTTGGACCCTGAGCTCTCCATTGGTACCCCAGGATGGGTATAATATTTTTTACCCAGGATGGGTATAATATTTTTTTACATGGGGATTACTCCCCATGTAAAAAATGATTATACTCATATTCTTATCAGAAACAGGTCAAATATGTTCCTTGGCATCTGTAACCATAAAATTCCACCCATAATCCCGATGTAAAAAAAATATTAAACCCATATTCCTATTAGAAACAGGTAAAATGTGTTCCTTGGCACGTGTAACCATGATATTTCACCCATAATCTCCATGTAAAAAAATATTATACCCATATTCTTATCAGAAACAGGTCAAATGCGTTATTTAGGATGTGTAACTATAATATTCCACACATAATCCCCATGTGAAAAAATATTATACCCATATTCTTATCAGAAACAGGTCAAATAAATTTCTTGGCATGTCTAACCATTATATTCCACCCATAATCCCCATGTAAAAAAACGATTATACCCACATTCTTATCAGAAACATGTCAATTACGTTTCTTGGCATGTGTAACCATGATATTCCTCCCATAATCGCTATATTTAAAAAATATATTCCAAGATGATGATAATCAAAACAGCTAAAATGTGGTGTTTGCACATACATGTACCATATTAAATCAATAATCCAGCCCTACAAATGTTTTGACTCGTTTTTCTATTATTTCTATAGAATTCACTATGATTCCGTTATAAATCTGTACATATTTCAGCAAGTGAATACCGTAGTTGAACATTTGCAGCTTCTTTTTGCAATTTAGTCGTGTCAATTTAGTATCAAGAACTACAGAAAAGAACATATTATGAGTTTCCATGTATGAGTGTAAAAAGTATACTGACACCTAGTGATAGTGATGAGGATTGCAGCCAATGATCCCATCAACCCAATATGCTGTTTAGTATGTCCCAAAAAAACGTATGCTTGTGGGGTATTTCTATAAACAGCAGATGCGGGTGAATACATTTGTCTGGATCTTTCCGCCATAACACATAATCTGTGCAAAAAAGTGTTGGTGAAAAAAAGCACATAGAAATAATTTCTACAGCTTTGGCAGCGATTGGTGGCAATAAAAGTGTAAAAATTAAATAGTTTTGAAACCACAATGTAAATCTTACAGCATGTGCCCTACAACTGCTGGGAAAAGATTAAAGTTCTATTTAAATGAGGTCTTCAGAAAATCAGGACATCTGAATGTTTACATTTTGAGGGTTTTTTGTCAATTTAATCCTCACAAATGTTTTTTTTTCTATTTTTCTAGAAAAAGAAAAAAAGAAAGCTCTAGCTCTCCTTGAAAAAGAAACGATTTATAGTTTACATGGGTACGCTATTCACAGGAAAGAGGAATAATGGTTCAACCCTGTGGCAAAATAGCTCTGGTATTTGAGGCACAGCTGGAACTGAAGGGATTAAATCACTTTTAAAAAAAATAAAAAATAAATAAAAAAAAGTTAGATATTAAGCCTTATATCCTCCTTAAACCACGTATCAGACCTCTGTTAATGCACGTCTCCCAGGTAAATATAAGACAAAATAGCATCGCATTGATTCCTTTGGTTTGAGGGTGAAGAAAGCGTCCTTAAGAGTTAGACCGCAGATGCATCAATTTAAAGCATTTTGCTTTATAAAAGTTGTAAACAACCATTTTTTTCCATTTATTTACTCGGCTCTCTCATTGTCCGATATGTTTTCCGGTAGAAAACACCACCGCGAGCGTTAGAAACACCATGTCCAACGCCTCACAACATGTTCTAAGCCTAAAAGTAGTTTTTTATCAATGAAGTTGCAAATATATTACTTATGGGTGTGTTTTGGACGGAGCGCCGACGTAACACGCAGATCATGCGGGTAACGGAGCTCACGGGAGCGCGCGCGCAAACTACCTCGCGTAATAGAGAAGGATAGTTTATTGGCAGCTGTGTCCGAAAACATGGTTCGGAGCAGCGCGCGGGGACAGCCAACCAATCGCATAGAGGAAATGTGAAGAGGCGGGAGCTCGTGCGCGCGACCGGAAAAAGGAAGACGAGGATTCCAGGGAAAGATAAGAGAAAGATATGCTGCGGTGTCAGGTGAGGCAGAAAAGGCAGGCGTTGTTAGAAAATCAAGCAGCCCGAACGAACACTGATATTAGATGAGAGAATTGACGCAGAGTTAGATTACGGCCATTAGGAGTTCTGTGGTGCGTGGAGAGCATTGGGTTAGAATTTATGTTCAGTGTAGCGGTGGGTGGGTATAGTGTTGTGTGCTAGCATGCTGGTCTTGAATGTAGTTGGGTGGCGGGTTTATTTTTCCTGGTTATTGGCGCAGCTCAAATTGTAGAATTGTAGAGCTATAATCAACATATATCGTGGTTACTATTTATCTGAGTGAGTGGTTATGGTATGAAGCTGGCTTTCCTGGAGTTGAGAGCACTATTATGTGAGAATTATAGGATGCTGTCTTGGGGTCTGGTGACTTGAGACGCCTTGTTTGGTTTAATTGGGCAGTGTGTGGCCCGTTAAGGGCAGGCAGTATTGCTGTGAATGAATTGACACAAAGAGGGGTAGAAGAATACTTCTGGCACCGAAAGGGTTAAATGAAAATGTGATGCTAAATAGAATACCTAATGAATGAAAACATTGGCACATTCTGTTTATAGCAGGTAGATTAAACACTTGTCTTTAGGGCTATATTGAGGACAGATTTGGGAATCATTGCTCTGCATATCAAATAAATAGACCAGATTTGACCTTAGGTGTGGGGCAAGACACTGTGTGTACTGTGATAAGTATTTATACATACAGAAGAAGGGCATTTACAGTGGATATAAAGTCTTCACACCCTGTTAAAATGCCAGGTTCTTGTGATGTTAAAGAATGAGACAAAGATAAATCATGTCAGAACTCTTTCAACCTTTAATGTGACCTATAATGTGAACCATTCAAATGCAAAACAAGCTGAAATCTTTTGAGGGGTAAAAAAAATCCTCGCAATAGCCTGGTTGCATAAGTGTGCACACCCTCTTATAACTGGGGCTGTGTTCAGAATTAACCAATCACATTCAAACTCATGTTAAATAGAAGTCATTACACACCTGCCATCATTGAAAATGACTGATTAATCACAAATAAGGTTCAGCTGTTCTAGTAGGATTTACCTGACATTTGCTTATTGGCACCTCAGAGCAAAAGCCATGGTCCACAGCGAGCTTCCAAAGCATCAGAGGGATCTCATTGATCACTTATCAGTCAGGAGAAGGGTACAAAATAATTTCCAAAGCATTAGATATACCATGGAACAGAGTCATAATCAAGTGGAGTCAATATGGCGCAACAGAGACATTCCCTGGAACTGGATGTCCCTCCAAAATTGATGAAAAGATGAGAAGAAAACTGGTCAGGGAGGTTTACAAGAGGCCTACTGCAACATTAAAGGAACTCTAGGAATTTCTGGCAAGCACTGGCTGTGTGCTACAATGTAACAACAATCTCCCATATTCTTCATATGAATAGGTTATGGGGTAGGGTGGCAAGACAGAAGCCTTTTCTTACAAAGAAATACATTAAAGCCCAGCTGAAGTATGCAAAAACAAACATCAAGTCCCCCAAAAGGACCCAGGAAAATGTGTTATGGTCTGTTGAAACCAAGGCTGAACTTTTTGGCCATAATTCCAAAAGGTATGTTTGGCGTGAAAAACAACACTTCACATCACCCAAAGAACACCATGCTCACAGTGAAGCATGGTGGTGGCAGCATCATGCTTTGGGGCTGTTTTTCTTCAGTTGGAACCGGGGCCTTAGTCAGGGTGGAGGGAATTATGAACAGTTCCAAATACCAGGCAATTTTGGCACAAAACCTTCAGGTGTCTTTTAGGAAGCTGAAGATGAAGTTCCCCTTTCAGCACGACAATGACCCAAAGCACACATCCAAATCCACAAAAGCATGGCTTTACCAGAAGAAGATAAACGTTTTGGAATTGCCCAGACCTGAATCCAAACGAACATCTGTGGGGTGATCTAAAGAGGGCTGTGCACAGGAGATGTCCTTGCAATCTGACAGATTTGGAGTGCTTTTGCAAAAGAAGAGTGGGCAAAAAGACTGATTGCTGTAATAAAATCAAAAGGTGCTTCAACAAAGTATTAGTTTAAGGGTGTGCACACTTATGCAACCAGGTTATTGTGAGTTTTTTTTATTTATTTTTGAATTGTTCACGTTATAGGTCACATTAAAGGTGAAAAAAAGGTCTGACATGATTTATCTTTTTAAATATGGCAAGTAGGGTAAGGTACAGTGATTTGTGACTGCTTTCCTGACATTAGAACAGGAGATATATAAAACATTCTAGTAAGATATACAAGACTAAAGCATGTGAATAACATTACCTAATCTTAAGAAAGGTCTAGCTCATGGGATCCTGTTGTATCCATGAATCACTAAGCTTTTTTTGCTTTACGGCACAATCCTTCTGTCCCATGTCTCTATATTATTGATTTATATTTAAACTGCCATCATATTCTAGTATACTGAGTAATGGGTAAGTGGGACATAGGCAATACTTTATCACAAAACTATCTAGACCTGCAAAAACATAAGGCGAAGAGTGCCCTGCTCATGAGCTTACAAACTAGTTTCTAGTGTGTATATATAAGCGCTCTTGACTTATCAAACACAACACTTTTTAGGAAAAGCTCTATGGACATATTGTTCTGGTATTAACGCATCTGATTATCAGCAGGCCATGTGAAATACTTTCCACTTAATTGTTTTTCTTCTTTTCCAGTCTCTTGATGATGGTGATGGGTTCCCTGACCTGGAAGAAGATGAAGACATTGATCAGTTTAATGAGGATACCTTTGGAGCCGGAGCAATTGGTGAGACTCTGAAATATTAGCACATGGCCTGTTGGTAAAAAGATTTGTTTTTGCTTGTGGGGAAACCTTGCTCACTGAAGAACACCTAATTTGCCCTCATGCACAAAGATGATTGGAGGAATAATATTACACACAAAAATTCGGTTTGTGTGCTAATTGTGAGCAACATTTTATATCTAAGTTAAAAATGGATACTTTTATGGGCAATGTTCTCTGATCCGAAAAATAGATGGTTTAATATATTATTATGAGCAAAGTCTCCCAATGCTGAAATATGCCAGAAATAATGCATTTCATGTCTGGATGATATATCTGCACCCTTTTCAACAAAGATGACAAACTATTGACCACTAGAGGACAATAATTTAATGGAGAAAAAAATGTCGTTGGCACTTCATGGGGTTAAATGAGCTTAGAAAGTGATCATCGATTGCTTTCTTCACTCGTATAGTGTTGCTGCAATGCCTCATTAATGCCTGAGGAAGGGAACTAACAACTTGGTCTCGAAAGCTCGCAATTAAACTCTCGGTTAGTCAATAAATGGTATTTTAACTATACTTTTCCCATGCCTCAATATCTAAAGAAAGCCCTTGTCTGCCCCCCCCCCGGGGTAAAAACTCACCAGGGCTACAATTGTGTATCACGGCACCCGCTTCACCATGCCCCATCAGAAAAGTTTAAAATATGGTGGGAAAAGACTGACTTTTTTTTTTTTTAAACAATCTTTTACTCATCTACAAAAAAAAAAACACCAGCTAAATAGATTCTATTTTCCCTGAGTTTAGAAATACCTAATGTTTTTCCAGTTACCACCACTAGGTATCCCAAATGCTAATATTTTAACTAGTCGTCAAACTTTGTGGTAGTATATATTCACCCCCCACACACGTACTTCTGGTATAAATTTACAGCTCCTGGAACATGTCATATGAAACACCCTAATGTACATACATCAGCAACTTCTCCTGAGTACAGTTTGGTGATAAATGGCCACATTAGGAAGGTGCACATTTATTCAAATTGGAATAAATGCTGGTATTTTAACTCTTTCCATGCACACACTTTTTTCCACCAGCCTTTGTCAAAGTTTGCAGTAGCGTATTTTCTTTTGGGGGGGGGGGATTCACACTTTGTACTTAAAGTATGATTTTACAGTTCCTGGTATATGTCACTGGTATATATATTCAGCAACATTTAAGTACAGTGCTACCACCCATGCATAGGTTTGTTGGGTTATTTGCAGGCTAAACGGACACGTTTGGGAGGTGTGCTTTTCGTATTGGAATTTTTACATCTGATTGGTCTGCGCCCATGTGTATTTCAAATGCTAGTATTTCCTCTTTCCATGCGAGTGTTTTTGTGAAGATACAGCACCAATCTTAGGACCTCATAAAAGCAGATATACACACACTGGCCACTTTATTAGGTATACCTGTTCAATTGCTTGTCAACACAACTAGCTAATCAGCTAATCAGCCAATCACATGGCAGCAACTCAATGCATATAGACGTGGTCAAGACTTGCTGAAGTTAAAACCAAGCATCGGTATGGGGCAGAAAGGGGATTTAAGTGACTTTGAGTGTGGTATGGTTGTTGGTGCCAGACGGGCTGGACTGAGTATTTCGGAAACTGCTGATCTACTGGGATTTTCACACAAAACCATCTGTAGGGTTTACAGAGAATGGTCTGAAAAAAGAAAGTATCCAGTGAGCAGCAGTTGTGTAGACAAAAAAATGTCTTGTTGAGGTCAGAGGAAAATGGGCAGACTAGTTCGCGATGACAGGCAACAGTAACTCAAAAAAACACTTGTTACAAGCAAGGTATGCATAATACCATCTGAACGCACAACACGTGGAACCTTGAAGCAGATGGGCTACAGCAGTAGAAGACCACACCGGGTGCCACTCCTGTCAGCTAAGAACAGGAAACAGTTGAGGCTGCAGTTCACACGGGCTCACCAGAATTGGACAATGGAAGGCTGGAAGAATGTTGCTTGGTCTGACGAGTCTCGATTCCAGCTGTGTCATTCAGATGGCAGGGTCAGACTTTGGGGTAAATAACATGAAAGCATGAATCCATCCTGCCTTGTATCAACGGCTCAAGCTGGTGCTGGTGTAATGGTGTGGGGGACATTTTCTTGGCACACTTCGGGCCACCAGCAGGATAATGCACCATGTCACAAAGCTCACATCTCAAACTTGTTCCTTGAACATGACAATGAGGTCACTGTACTCCACTGGCCCCCACAGTCACCAGATCTCAATCCAATGGAGCACCTTTCGGATGTGGTGGAACGGGAGATTAGCATCGTGGACTGACAAATCTGCAGCAACTGTGTGATGCCATCATGTCCATATGGACCAAAATCTCTGATATGTTTCTAGCACCTTGTATAAAGTATGCCATGAAGAATTAAGGCAAGAGGGGGTCCAACCTTCTACTGGCAAGGTGTATCTAATAAAGTGGCCAGTGAGTGTAGATTTTTTTTTTTTTTTTACTTTTTGTGGGGACAGCATAGTTCCCCTAGGGGTGACATGTGTGGGGAATGATTTTTACATGTTACCACATGTTCATTTTTATTTAACTTTTTCGTTTATTTTACTAATCACGTTGCAATTAGTAAGCCAGGCTCCATTGATTTGCATGGTTGAATGCAGAGTTCTCAAGAGTCTATGGAGTGACCGTCTTGAGAACTTGTTTGTATTTTAATGGGATATTTGCCATATAGTAATGAAAATCATAGACATGACGTCTATCCAAACTGAGGACAGGTATATGAATATATTTAGGCTTATTTCTCATTTTTCACTGTTCTTTTCATAGTAAAGGATGGATTTTATAGATGAATATGGTGTAAAAAGGAATGCTGCCTTGTCCTGGAAAAAACCACACACCTTGGGATGATTACACTAAGTGAAAAAAAATATAGTTTAACATCGATATAGCACAAATTTTTCAAATGCCTTTTGTTCTGAAGGCATGTTTATAAAGTTAACAATAACATGAACACTTTTAACCCCTTAATGGAAGAGGTCCCTGCTCTTGTGATGTTAGTTTATTCGTATTAGGGGAATGAGGAACTTGGTAAACTACAGTTTGGCTGTCGATTATTTATTGTAGGAAAGGTTATGTGGAGAAGCCGGTGGCCCGGAGATCTCTAAGATGAGTAAAATGGACACTTTCCTCAAATAATGCCGATTTTTGGTCTATTAAGAAGATGAATTGTATGTTTCTTTGAAGTTAGGTTTTTACCAATTGTTTTGAGGTGACTAGATGGGCTGAATGGTTCATATCTGCTGTCGCTTTCTATGTTTACAGTTAGAATTAGTAGGGGAGAATAGGTACAATGCCTAAATTGAAGCTGCTATATTGACTGGGCTAACAAACTGTCTAATCTCATTTTATAACCTTGCTAACTTCACTTTTGGTTGTTTTTTTTTTTTTTTATTTCCTCTGCATTTATATTCATCACCCTAATTTTTCTCTACTGGCAAACTTTTACATTTTATTTGGTTATCTTTTTTGTTTTAGAGATACTTTATATTGGATTTCTGAATCTGTGGGTTTGTTTCCAAATAACTTTGTGAACAGTAAACTGTGTTTTAATCTAATTTCCAAACACAAATGCACAGCTTCAGAAAATATCCCCCGAATATATATATATATATATATATATATATCAGCATGTCGTGGAATATATCATAAATGACAAATCCATTTAGACAGCTATTTTGTGTTGGATGCAAGAAGTTATGTTCCAGACATGGCTGGGGGAGAAAAAAAAACCCACAAAAAAAAGGTATCGAAACCTCCACATTGTTTTTGTTTTTGCCTCCTGTATAGATGATGATTGGCGTGAGGCACATGAGCGCTTGGCAGAGATGGAGAAGCTTCCCGCTTCCGATATTTTTTCACGCAGTATCGCCTCCTCCAACATATCCCCTCTTGGGGATGAACAGGAAGAGTTGGAGCATAGCTTGAGTCAGCTGGTGAAGGAGAATGAGGAACCAGCCTTGCCCTGTGGATCACGCACACAGGTCTGAAATCTCAGACAAAAAAAATGTAGTGTGGTTCAGGCATTGCAACAAGCCAGTGATATGTTTGTGTTGGTGTGCAAGCTACATAAGCTGGTATGGTGTATTTTACATACAATACGATATTCCAATGCATTGCACGACTCTCAAATTGTTTTGTTTTACTGGTTCTCTTGTTTAGGATGTATGCAAATGAAACTTACCAACTCTTTCCAGTTTTATTTCACGCTATCGCCATTATTGCAGTGCCTATTTTGTACTTTAACCATGCCAGATAGCACTCAGATAGTGAAGGTGGGAGGGCTAGTAATAATCTAACATGTTGCGAAACAGTAGTCACTGTAAAATATTTCCTACTTGGAACAGTCCATTAATATACTTGTGTGTTGAAAATTCAACATCATTTAAATGAAAATGATGTTTATATACAGAGTCAAAGAGAAACATTCACAACTCTGACATCTTTGAATGCATTTATCACATTTAAATTGTCGGCATTCCTGTCTTCTGGCACCCAAAAATGGAAATGTAATTTAATGTTAAAGGAACTGAAAAGTACCATGGTAACAGTTTGGGCTAGCACCTGGAATTATTATTATTATCCTTTATTTATATAGCGCCAACAGTTTACGCAGCGCTTAATACAATACATAAATTCAAGGGATATGACAAGACAAGAATTGACAGACTAAGACAAACCGATACATTTGGTGGAGAGAGCCCTGCTCGCAAGCTTACAATCTAGAGGGAAATGGGGTGACAAACATAAGGCATAGAGAAAGGGTGACAGGTATTGTGGGGGTTGTATCGATGACAAGGAAGTTCTGTCAAAATTTGCTAAATATTAATAGCCAACACCATTGGAAGTTTTGTACCTTCTAAGAAAGAGGGTATATTTGGGGTACTCTAGGAGGTGTTCCGATGTGATACATAACACTCTACTTAATTTCCTTAGCTTTCATCAGGGATGAATTCTTGTATCTGGGACAATGCCTCTGGCCTGCGGCCTATCAGGGGGCCACTTCTAACAGAGGTAAGCATATATTGATCTTGTCAGTTGACCACCGCATATTTACCTTTGGTAAATTCTGGAGTCACAAATCATATCATATGTTTGCTTCAAATATGTGAATTAGAGGGAATGCAAGTGTTTTTAATTTTGTGTTGATTTTGTTTCAGGATATGAGTCCCCTATCCATCCTGCATGAATATGGTCTTGCACCATTGTCACATCTTGGCCCTGATGAAAGGGGCAGGGATGCCTCTGAAAGAGCCCTTCCTCGACGTTCAACTTCCCCCGTCATCGGGAGTCCACCTGTGCTTGCTGTGCCAATTGGGACTCCTCCAAAACAGGGAGTGAGCCCTGGCTTCAGTCAGCAGCAGGTACATGGGAAACTTTTATATGGTGAATAATTAATAAAAATAATGGTAGGGGTTGTATATTTTTAGTGTGTGTGTGTTCCTTGCTAGCTTGACAAATTTAATTTAAATGAGCATGTTCTCAGCAGATTAAGTTCAACTAAACATTTTTGATTTTTGCCCAGAGAAAATGTACACTTCTTGATTTTTATTTTTTGTTACACCTAAGAAACTTTCCTGGTTTATCTACTATTTCAGGTTTTGTGCCCAAATCCAATTCACATTAGAGCTGCCTCATCAA
Source organism: Spea hammondii (assembly GCA_029215755.1). Classification (NCBI taxonomy): domain Eukaryota; kingdom Metazoa; phylum Chordata; class Amphibia; order Anura; family Pelobatidae; genus Spea; species Spea hammondii. Next base: position 3,003,263 of record JARDYJ010000011.1, on the reverse strand, counting down.
CCTTCAGCAGTCACCCTGTAAGTCACCTTTTCTATGTTTCTCATTTACTTGAATTTACTACCTATTTTTTTACTCCTTATTTAATGTTTTTTTTTTTTAACAGTTTTTTTCACTATTCATGCTTGATTGGCATTTCATATTGTTTCAGATTACTTACAAACCCTGATTAGATGTGATTTAAAAAAAAAAAATCCATTCCTTGCAGGGCAAACCAGCTGCAATCTTGAGACACCCATTTTCTTCTGCCCTCTCTCCACTTCAAAGGACCCAGCTAGTAGGCGGTACACAGGTATTTATTAAATAGCAGATTTATCTTCTTGTTTCAGTAGTTCAACATTGCTATATGAATTATTTTCTTCTCAAGCTCCTGGTCGTCTTATATTCTTATTCATCTGTTAAGTTTGTATATACTGTGAAGAATAAATTGGTTGCTTTTCAAACCCCTTCAGACAGCAGCTGGCAGACTGTCACCAAGCCAGTTTACCCGTGTCTCAGGACCTCATGGACCATCAATGGCCCCTGTTACACCGAAGCTTTTGCAGGGGCACATAGGGCAAATGGTAGGCCATGGGGGTGGTGGATTTCATCCACTTTTTGGTGTTCCTTCTCCTGCTGCACCAGGTGTTCACCTCAAGAATTTAAGGTTTGTATGTTTTGTATAATGAAGTCAGAACATGAAATATATAGTCAAATGTTATATTTTAACAGTTGTTTCTTTCAGATCCCAAACTCAGTTCCACCCGGACACCACTCACTTGCACCCTCAACACAGACGACTTCTCCACCAGCGCCAACAAAACCGCAAGTAAGTGTTTACATTTTCCTTTGATATATAAATGTAGTCGAAAGTTAAGCTTATGGGTTGTGAGGTCTCATTTAAGCAACGTTTTTACTCTGTGTAGTCAGCATCGTGGTGTAAATGGTACTTCAGGTGATCGTTCCTGTCGGCCCTCACACTCAGACTATCATAAAAAGGATCCTTATGCAGGACTTATGCTTCAAAGGGAGAAGGAGTGGGTCTGCCGAATCCAACTTCTTCAGCTACAGAGCACAGACCCATACCATGATGATTACTACTATCAGGTGACAGTAGTTGTATTTTGTAATTTGTCAGAGTATTGTCCAATATACTCAATGGAGTTATATGCGTGTGTTTCATTTGTTTTGTCATATGCTGTACTGCTTTCTAGAATTACTTTGAAAAGTTGGAAAAGTTATCTGCCTCACAAAATGAGCCCAGTGAAGGCCCCAAGAAGGAGCGAACAAAACTTATTACACCTCAAGTTGCTAAACTGGAACACGCATATAAACCAGGTGAGCAGAGCTGTTTTCCATGTTTGCAATTAAACCTAATTGGGCTGTAGGTTGAATGTTGATTATTAACCCCTTCATGACAAAGCCCGTACATGTACGGGGTCAAAATGCACTGCATTGGTGACAGCCCGTACATGTACGGGCTGCTGTTTAATACCGCAATCAGCGACTTTGTAGGATCCACGGAAGCCTCGCAAGGGAGGTTGGCAGTGGATCAGGGGAGGAAAGCCCTCCCCGAGAGAGAAAAACAAAGTGATTGGTAAAATAAAATATACATACACAAAGTTTGAGTAAGTCCTACAATTAGCGCTATATCTTCACAAAACAAGTTGCATGAAGTTAAGATATTGGCATTTTAAATGCCCATGGGGTGCCTAGTTTAAAAGAATGTATGATTTGATGGGGTAAATTGAATTGGCTGACTAAGTATGTCCCAAATATGGGACATGGGCACAGACTGACCAGATGTCCAAATGCCAAATAATACACACCTCACAAAGGTGGGCTTTTACTTCCCAAATAACCCAACAAACCCATGTATGGGGGGGTGGGGGGTTATCACTGTACTCAGTAGATGTTACTGAACATATATTGGCGTGTTGTTTGACAGTGACATATACCAGGAGCGGTAAGTTCACACCTGAAGTACAATGTGTGTGGGAAAAAAAAAAATAAAGATTACTACCATAAAGTTTGTCAAAGGCTGATGGTAGAATTAGTGCATGGAACGGTTTAAAATACCAGCATTTCAAATACCTTGGGGTGTCTAGTTTCCAAAAATATACGGTTTGATGGGGTAAATTGCATTGTCCTGCTTCAAATATGTCCCAAATACCACATGAGGCAGAATGACCAGATTTCGGGGAAAAATGGTTTTAAAATAGCAAAACGCTACTTGTAGTTATTGCCCAATGACTTGCAGAAAAAAGCAAAAAAACTTTGGGTATTTCTCAACTCAGGACAAGTAGTAGAATCTATTTACCAGTTTTTTCCTGTCATCCAGTGGCAGTACAAGTGGGTAGTAATCTTACTCGGGACAAGTAGAACCTAAAAGTGAATAAACAGTTAAAATATCCGAAGCCCCTCCTCCTTACCCATAAAAACCGGCACCTCTCCAAAGATGGCAGTTTTTTTCTTGTCCCTTTCAGGGACGGACGGTAGAATCTTCAGTTCCGGACGGACTTGCTGGTGAGGCGCACGGGTTGCTGCCTGGGGGTTCCTCTTCCTCCGATTGCTCCCCGGGTGGTGAGCAGAGAGAGGCTTTTCCTTCCGTAGCGGTTCGCGTTACGGAAGATGACTGTTATGCATCCTTTTGTATTTGTGATGCGGGAGCATGCGCATTACGGTGGCACGCACGCCCGGGTGTCGTTGCGTTCCACTGAAGATCCGATCGCGCTGCTGAGCATGCGCGAATCGGATCTTCCGGAGGGCGGCATTTTTGAATGCTATAAAAGGCGCTTTTTCCTGTCTGACTGCAGGAGCATTGCCAGTACAGGATTACCGTGTCACCAGCCCCCCCACACGGTTCAGAGGAGTTTAGGGTAAGATTTTATTTATCTTGGCTCTATACTTTCTCTGCCCTCATATAAAAACAAAAAAGATTTTTTTATTTTTTTTTTTAACCTCTGTTTTCTTTTATCAGATGTCTAGTCCGGTTCCTATAGAAATTCCGGAGAAAGATAAAAGGCCACCGGCTCCCAGAAAAGCTACTTCTAAATCCAAGCATGTGGCTTGTTCAGAGTGTGCTACTCCTCTCCCGGATGGTTGTCGTAAGAAAATGTGTAATTCATGCTCGGCGGAACAACTTGCTACTGAAAGCAAAAAGATTTGCATTCCTTCCTGGGTTGGTTCCAGGAGAATTTGGCCCAGACCTTTGAAGCTTTTCAACTTTCTGCTGCTCATTCCCAGGAGAAAAGGAAGGAAAGTTCGCATAAACGCAAGAGGTCCAGATCATCATCTAGATCAGACCTTTCCTCCGGTGAAATCTCTCACTCATCTCTTTCTACTTCAAGTAATAGTTCAGAAGATGAGGTTTTTTCCCTCCTCAGGAGCTTCGTAAGCTTTTTAAGGAGGTTTCGCATCTGTTACTAGAGGAGGATTCAGAGAAGGTTAAAGGTTTTCCGGTTCTTCCGAAATTAACAGAACTTATGGAAAGAGAATGGAAGCACCCAGGTAAAAGAGCCTTTATTTCAAAACAGTTCAGACAACTGTTTAAACTTCAAGGGGAAGACACATGGGATGATCCCCCTAAAGTGGACTTCCAAATTGCACAACTTTCCAAAAAGACGACCATTCCAATTGGAGGGGTGTCGGGTCTTAAAGACCCCATGGATAGAAGGGCAGAAACTTTGTGCAGGCGCATATTTCAGGCTGCAGGTTCGCAGTGTAAGGCAACAGTGGCCAGCGCAGCGGTGGCTAGAGCCCAGAATATTTGGATTCACGCCTTGGGAGAATGTCTCTCCGATGACTCAGATTCTGAGATTTCCAGACTCCTTAACAGGTTAAAGCTCTCCAATAGTTTTTTGTTGGATTCATCTCATGAATCTCTTAAATTATCGGCCAGAACTATGGGATTGTCCTCAGTGGCACGAAGAGCCCTGTGGTTACGATCCTGGACAGCGGATTCGGCATCCAAGGCCTCTTTATGTGATTTACCTTTTGAGAGGAAAAAGCTGTTTGGAGCTCCGCTAGAAGACCTGATCAGACAGATGTCGGATACCAAACGAGCTCTCCCTCAAGATAGAAGGATCAAGTGGAATCGTAAATACCCTTATCGGAATGCCAGACCTTTCCAGTCTTCCCGCTCTCAGAATTTTCGTCGTCCCTACGGAGATAGGAAATTCCAAGAACGTCCTGGTAAGCAAGAAAAGAGGAAGTTCTGACAAAGTAGGAGGAAGATTGCTATGGTTCAGAGACGCCTGGGAGCAGACCACTCAAAATATTTGGATTCGGAAGATCATTGCGGAGAGATACAAAATCAAGTTTTTTCGACCTCCTTTGAGCCGCTTTCTCATCTCCTCATATCATGCGGAAAGCAAAAATGTAGCCCTGTTTTCAGCATGCCTCACGCTGCTACAGAAAGGAGTCATAGAGAAGGTCCCAGTTCGTCACAGATTCCAGGGTGTCTACTCTCGTCTCTTTCTGGTTCCAAAGCCGGACGGTTCATTCCGTCCGGTTTTGGATCTAAAGAGGGTCAACAGTTGTGTACGCTATCAACATTTCCGTATGGAGAACCTCCAATCTGTCACTCATATTCTGCAAAGAGGAGATTTTATGGTTACACTGGATTTAAAAGACGCCTATCTTCATGTGCCTATGGCCGACGCGTCCAGAAAGTTCCTCAGGTTCTCGGTTCGAGTAAACAAGAGAATTTATCACTTTCAATTCACAGCCCTCCCATTCGGTCTTTCGTCGGCTCCAAGCGTTTTTACCAAGATCCTGTGCCCATTGACGGCAAGCCTAAGACTCCGGGGTGTCGCTATCATACCATACTTGGACGACTGGCTCATCAAGGCCAACTCTACAAAAAAACTTCTGGCAGACTTGGACACCACGGTTCATTTTCTAGAACAACATGGCTGGATCATCAACAAGGAGAAATCCAATCTCCTTCCCTCCACCAGGATCCAGTTCCTGGGGTTGATGGTGGACTCAGTTTCCCAGTGCATCTTCCTCCCGCAATCAAAGATCAGGAAGATAAGACAGGAAATTTCCTTTCTTCAAAGGAATCCTACCTGCTCTGTCAGAAGGGCTATGAGTGTCCTGGGTGTTCTTACAGCGTCCATCCCTGCGGTCCATTGGGCAAAGTCTCAGCTGCGTCCCTTACAGTGGCAGATCCTTTCCAAATGGTCAAGAAGGGAAGAAGACTTAGACGCAATCTTCACAATATCACGCCAAGTCCTATCTCAGCTGAACTGGTGGAAGAAATCAACCCATCTTTCCGGGGGTCTCTCGTTCCAACCCCGACATTGGATAACTCTAACCACGGATGCCTCCAGAATCGGCTGGGGGGCGCATTTAGGTTGCCTCTTCAGGCAGGGAATTTGGTCTCCGGAAGATTCTCATCAGTCTTCAAATTACAGGGAATTAAAGGCAGTCCTTCTGGCCCTCATGGCTTTCAGGCCCCATGTAGAGGGTCGTTTTGTAAGAATCCAGTCGGACAACGCTACGACAGTGGCTTACATAAACAAGCAAGGAGGAACGCGAACACGAAAGCTTCAGATTCTGTGCTCTGTTTTAATGAAGTGGTCCCAACAACATCTGCAGGACATCTCGGCAACCCACATCAGAGGCTGCTACAATCTTATTGCGGACGACCTCAGCCGAGCAAAGTGGTCTCAGGCGGAGTGGTCCCTGACCGTGCAGACCTTCTCCATCTTGGTGGCAAGATTCGGCCTCCCGGAGATAGACTTGATGGCTACCAGAAAAAACAGGAAAGTGCCGGTTTTTGCGTCCCTCAACAGGCTGGATTCTCCTCAGGTTCTGGCCGGCCTTTCAATTCAATGGAATTTCCGTTTGGCCTACATATTTCCTCCGGTAGCCTTGATCCCGAGAATTCTCCAAAAGATTTGCTCAGACAGGGCCAGGGTCTTGGCCATCATACCTTACTGGCCAAGTCGAAGTTGGTTTGCCCTTCTCAGACAACTTACCTTGGCATCCTGGGAACTTCCGTCGTCAGAGCCTTTGTTGGACAACAGGGAGCTTCGTCCAGACCTCCTTCGGATGTTTCGGTTGACGGCCTGGCTTTTGCAAGGATGATTCTGCGGAACCAAGGTGTTGACGGTGACCTTTCTGATCTTCTGTTGAATTCTGTGAGACGCTCTACGTCCAGGATATATTTTCGTATTTGGAAAAAATTTCTTCTGTGGTGCTCTGCTCGAGGTTTGACTGTCTTCCCTCAGAATATCAGCTCTATTCTGCAGTTCTTGCAAGATGGTTTGGATTCAGGTCTCAGTGTTTCTACCTTAAAGGGTCAGGTCTCGGCACTTAATCATTTTTTTCTTTCAGACTTGGCCTCTCACCTTCTAGTAAGACGTTTCTTTAAAGCCGCGACCATTCGGCGTCCCCCGTCAAGGTCTCCTTTTCCTACCTGGGACCTTACTCTCGTCCTGCAGGCTCTTTGTTCGGCTCCTTTCGAACATTGGAGGAAGTTTCATTGAAGATCCTTTCCCTCAAGACGATTTTTTTGGTGGCGATTACTTCAGCCAAGAGAGTGGGGGAACTTCAAGCCCTCTCGTCTTCGGCGGATTTCACTGTTTTCCATCAGGACAAGGTCGTGTTGCATTTGAAACCCTCGTTTCTTCCAAAGGTCATCTCCAGGGCGAGTATCAATCAACCATTGGTTCTTCCCTCGTTTTTTCCGTCTCCTTCCTCCCCGGAAGAATGTAAATGGCACTCCTTGGATGTTAAAAGGGCTTTGGACATATATCTCAAGCTTACTTCATCCTTCCGCACCACCGACCACCTTTTTGTCAATTTTTTTGGTCATTCTGCTGGTAAGGCGGCTTCAAAGGCTACCATTTCTCGATGGCTTGTTGACACCATTCGTATGGCCTACCAGGCCAAGGGCGAGTTGCTTCAATGTCCCGTTAGGGCTCACTCCACTAGAGCCATGTCTGTTTCTTGGGCTGAAAAGGCTTCGGCTTCTCCTGAAGAGATCTGCAAGGCGGCTTCCTGGTCCTCGTTCAATACGTTTATACAACATTACCGGCTAGACGTCTTTTCCTCCTCTGCGGCGGATTTCGGGCGCAAGGTGCTTCGAGCTGTTGTCTCCTAGGCATTTCCCCCCCCCCTTCTCCGGGATCTTGTTACATCCCACTTGTACTGCCACTGGATGACAGGAAAAACGGAAATTTTTTACTTACCGTAAATTCCTTTTTCCTTAGTCCAGTGGCAGTACAGATTTCCCTCCCTTCGTTGAGAATAAACTTTACTTTGCATCCATTTCTGTGTGTCTTGTTACTAACTGCCATCTTTGGAGAGGTGCCGGTTTTTATGGGTAAGGAGGAGGGGCTTCGGATATTTTAACTGTTTATTCACTTTTAGGTTCTACTTGTCCCGAGTAAGATTACTACCCACTTGTACTGCCACTGGACTAAGGAAAAAGGAATTTACGGTAAGTAAAAAATTTCCGTTTTTTCATTGGTTTTTGCAGATGAGTAAAAGATTTTTCAAATAAAAGTGAGAGTCTTAACAAAAAATCACTATTCTTTATATATATATATGTATGTATATATATATATATAGTAAATTAGATATAAAAACAATAGTAACCAAAGAAAGCCCTGCTTGTCCTGAAAAAAACAAACAAACAATATATAATGTGTGTGGGTTCACAAAATGAGAGAGAAGAAAATGAAAGCTAAGCAACACTGAAAAATGCCATTTTCCCCCCTCTGGAAACATTGAATAATTAGAAGTCCAGCACTTTAATTTACTTATTAATGACCTAGAAGTTGTATAGAAAATCAAATTTTTTTTTGTTTTTTTTGTTCAACTGATGCCAGTTTGTCATTTTAAGATGAATATGCATGTTTATCCCAATGATTTGATACAATAATAATATTTATATATCTGTACCTAATTTTTCATTACTTTCTCTCCTTTTTGTGCAATTCTATATTTTTTTTTTTACTGTGGTATAAGTTTTAAAGCATGGGCATTATTTTGGAAGTTTGTCACAAATGTGTGTAGTTTAGTTCTGTTTAAATGCACCACTTTAATTCTCCCGTCAAGCCTATGATTAAGTACTGTATTTCCCAGTTTATAAGACGACCCCTCAAAATTTGAATATTAATTTAGAAAAAAGAGCCTGAATATGACTACCATGTAGGAAAAAATAGGGCCACAACTATTTTCATAATCTGTTGGCTAATTTTTTCTCAATCGGATAAAAAAAAAAAATATGCAAATTTTTCGTTTAAAATAATGTAATGAACAAACTGAACGAAATTGTACTGACTTAATAAAAGCTATATTTTAAAGGTACAAGAACCCAAACAGCAATATATCTCAAACTAGGTTTTAATACCTAAAAAAGTTTTAGTAGTAATTCATATGTAAACAATTTTTTTCATATTTAATAAAAAGTGATTGGGAAAAATGCATTTCTTGTTTTTATTTCCTTTTATTTGCCAACCTGCCCCCCAGATATGCCACTCTGCCCCCCCCCCCAGATATGCCTTATACAGATATGCCGCTCTCTGCCCCCCCCCACCGATACTCCTTATACCTACCGATATGCTTTACACCCCCCCACGCTCCCAGGTGTCTAGTGGGAGCAGCCGGTGCTAGAGCTTTTATGACTGAGCGTCGAAAGGTTATGTGATGCCGGTGCTCAATCATAGAAGCCCCAGCGGAAGTGGAGGGCAGAAGCAGAGCCTGTCTGCGCGCATCGCACAGATGCCCACCAGCTGCTAGAGAGGAAGATGCAGCTTCTCTGCAGCGCTGCGGGGATCTGGATTTTAGTGTTGTAATCTGACCTCTATTTGAGGTCGGATTATAAAACGAGGAGTATTTTTCAGAGCATCTGAAAAAACCCTCATGGTATAGTCAATAAAATCAATTCAACTAATTGATAGAGAAAATAGTTGTCAATGATTTTCATTATTGATTTTGATTAGTTGTTGCAGCCCTAAAAAAAAAAAAAAATTACTAGTAAATATTCACATGTAAACTATTTTTTCACTTTTAAAGCTATGATTGAGAAAAATGCGTTTCTTGTTTTTATTTGCCAACCTGCCACCCAGATATGCATATCTGGGGGGCAGATGCGCCCTATATCCAACTATATGCCACTCTGCCTCCCCGACTTACCAATGCATCCCAGACTTGCCACCTGTGCTTCAGACTCCCTGAATCATAGAAACCCCAGCGGAAGTGACGGGTAGCGGAAGTGCCGGGTAGCAGTGGAGGTTGTCTGTGCCCACTGGCTGCCAGATCTGGATCTGTGGGGAATCTGGATCTTAGTCTTGAAGTCAGACCACTCTTAGGGGTCTGACTATAAGACGACCTTAAATATAAGCATTTGCTCTGGAAAAAGCCTTGTCTTGAGCAAATACGGCACTATTAGTCCTGGCTTTACGAATAAAAATTGGATCTGTTACAACTATCCATCTCCCTAAGAACCCTATAACCTCAACACAAGCTTACATTTTTTTTGTTGTCATTCGTGTGACATTTTGGGCGAATATTCCTCCTCAAATGTCACACCGAGTAAATTCTTTATGGCAGTGTTTAGTACTCCCTTCCTCCGTAGACTTTCAAGAGTCCATGTCCAGCTTAGAGATTTATGAATGAGCAACTGTATTGTTTTCTGCAGATGGTATGGTAAGGAGTCGGTGTTTGCTTAGTAGACTGTACTTGGATAACACAGCTAGAATCCATATCAATGCCCAATATGCAGCTACCCAAAAATATGCAGAAACTAGACCTGTTTTAAAAAGAAAACTGTGAAGCATATTTAATCTGATGGATGTAAAAACATCCGGTTAGTGACAATTGACGTGCCAGGACCGTCATGGCTTTAAAAACAGGTGCAGACAGCGATCTACGTTCACTTTCTGCACCCAAACGGTGTTGCTGTAGTGCCTCACTGTCGAGGCATTCAGAAACAGAGATCGGTCTGGCCCCTCCCCGGGGCGTCAACATCCGTCATTCACTGTATGGCGCCGGACGCCCGTTTTTTTTTTTTTTTTATTTAAAGCGTTTAGGAGGCAATCAACGATCATCTCCTAATCTTCAATGGTATCGCTGAAGCGCGTCGATCACGAGGCATTGAGCGACACCAAACTCCCACCCCGGGACGTGCCCTGACCGCTCCGGAGAGCAGTCACAACCGCCACTGCGACGTCCTTCAAAAAACCAATGGTGTTGAAAAGAGTTCTCAGGAGGGTCTGGCGACAGCTCTTTCCGTGCGAGAATTTAAATACTTGCATGTTAAAAGCCCCTGGGGTGTCTACTTTAAAAAAAAATAAAAAAATATATGATTTGATGGGGTAAATTGAGTTGGCCGGGTTCAACAATGTCCCTATTAACACTATGGATGACCATATGTCTAATTACCAATTTGAAAAATGCACACGTCCTAAATGTGGCTTTAAGCCCCCAAACAGCCCGACAAACCCACACAAGGGTGCTATCACTGTACTCGGGAGATGTTCCTGAATACATGCTGGGGTTTTGTATGAAATATACCAGGACCTGTAAATACATACCTAAAGTAAGTGTGTGGGGTGTCTAGTTTTCAAAGATATGATTTTATAGGGCACATTGAATTGGCCAGACTCAAAGATGTGCCAAATAGGGCATGGGCACAGGATCACCAAATAGTTCAACATTGAAAAATGTGCATGCCTCATATGTGGCCCTTTTGCCAGATAAACCTATGCATGGGTGGTATCACTGTACTCGGGAGATGTTACTGAACACATATAGGGGTGTTGTGTGACAGGGCCATATATCAGGAGCTATAAATGCATACATGAAGTAAAATGTGTGTGAAAAACAATAACTACCACAAAGTTTGACAAAGACTGGAGGTAGAATTAGTGCAAAGTTAAATTACTAACATCTGAAATACCCTGGGGTGCCTACTCTTCAGAAATATATGGTTTGATAGGGTAAAGTGTATTGGCCCGCTTCAAAGATACCTGAAATAGCACATGGGGAAAGAATTACCAGATTTTGAAAAAAAAATTTGAAATAGCAAAACGCTACTTGTACAATAACTTGCAGAAAAAAAGCAAAAAAAAACCATGAAAACATTGGGTATTTCTAAACTCAGGACAAATAGTAGAATCTATTTAGCAGGTTTTTTCCATTAGCTTTTACACATGAGTAAAAAAAAATTTCACCATATTTTATACTTTTTTAATGGTAAATGATATGATACAATCAAAAGAGAGCCCTCCTTGTCCTGAAAAAAAACAATCTATAACTTGTGTGGGTTCAGAAAACGACAGAGAAGAAAATTACAGCTAAACATGAGCACCGCAGAAATGTTAAAACAGCCATTGTCACGAAGGGGTTAAGTAACGTTCAGCTTATTGTGTCATGAGATAAACAAGGATTTTTGTGTCCTTTCCTCTGGATATTTAAAATTATCTGGTAGAGTAGCACATTATTTTATTGAGGATATTAGTATGCTGAGAGAGATTGTTTAAATTTGGTCTTTCTCACAGTGCAGTTTGAAGGCTCTCTTGGAAAGCTAACTGTCTCAAGTGTAAATAACCCTCGAAAGATGATTGATGCTGTTGCAACATCTCGCACGGATGAAGATGTGAGTATTTGGTATGTGTAAAGCTGTCTTTTATTAACTGTGGCTACAGTGCTTTGTCACCTTACCATTTTTCTTCACTCCGTAGGAGAATCGGGAGAAGCAGGTTAGAGACAAAAGGCGCCAGACACTTGTTGTCATTGAAAAGGTATGGGATCCAGTCCACACATTGTAAAATTAAGTTACACAAAAGCGCACTTACCCCAACACCTGCTGCTTTTTTGTTTCATGTGCAAGTCGCATAGAACCGATTGCTACCTTCACATCTCTGCTGTATCCAGACATTATTTGTCGCATGCTATGAGATGGTGAGTTAATGATCTTGTGTTTTCCATGCAGGCATTCTCTGTTGTGCTGGAACTGGAAGACTTTGAGCGTCGTTTTTCACTGTGCTGTGAAAATGAAGAGAGAGAGGCCCTGGCTGAGCAACGTAAACTAAAACTCCAGAAGCTGTCTGAGATTCTTGGAATACGAGGAGGAGGAGACAGGTTAAAAAAAAAACCAAAAACACTTTTGTAGAATTAACCACGTTATGTGTGCTTGATGATGATTACATTTTCTTTGTAGAGCGACAGATGAACAGTTTGTTCAGATCATGTGCATAAGGAAGGGAAAACGTATGATAGCTCGTATCCTGCCTCTTCTGCTGGTTCAGCCGGTCACTGCTCTGCTCTGTACCATAGCTCATAACTTGCCTTTCCTCATCAAAAAGGATGCACAGGACCAGGTAACTTAAACATTACTGAGAAGTATTGCTGTATTTGCTCGATTATAGGATGACCCCCCCCCCCAAAAAAGAGAGCCTGAATATAAGACTACCCACGGCCTGCTACTCTGCCCCCCCCGCAATATGCCTTATACTCCCCTATATGCCACTCTGCCTCCGTGATATGTCTTAAATGCCACTCTGCCCCCCCTATATGCCATATGCCCCCCCTACTTACCGATAGGTCCCTAGACTTGCTCCCCGATGGGGGCAGCCGATGGATGTGGCGCAGACAGCCTCCGCTGCTGTCGGGACTTCCGCTGGGGCTTCTACAACTGAGCAATGGAAGGTCATGTGACGCCAATGCTCCGTCAGAGAAACCCAGGCAGAAGTGTCGGGTAGCAGCAGAGGTTGTCTGCGCGCATCGCACAGACGTTCACCGGTTGCCAGAGAGTAGGATCCAGGTCCCCTGCAGCGTTGTGGAGGATTCTGCCGCTAGACATCTGAGCGATGACAACCTGAGCTGCTGCTGGCCGGTACTTCTGCCGGGACTTTTATGGTGGAGCACCGGAAGGTCATGTGACACCGGTGCTCAGTTGTAGAAGCTGCAGAGGATGTCTCCTCGCATCACACACACCTCCACCGGCTGCCAGAGAGCAGGATCCAGGTCTCCTTCAGCACTGCGGGGGATCTGGATCTTATTCTTGTAGTCAGACCTCTATTTGGAGTCTTATTGTAAGACAACCTCGAATATAAGACAAGGGGTATTCTTCAGAGCATTTGCCTTATAATCAAGCAAATAAGGTATTTATTTTGTCTTTGCTGAACTTGAACTACTCCTGTTCTCCACCCTTCCACTTCAATTTCCATCCTCATTCCTCGTTTCTATCTATGATGCATTGAAAAATAGCTAAAAAGGAAAGGTTCTCCTAACTGTTTGTTTTTATTTTTTTATACTTGAATCTCCAGGTTTTAATATATTTAGCTGGTCCTTCTGCCCTTGTGCTTAATCAACTGTCTCCAGCTGCTCTTTTGTCTGTACTGCAGAGTCTATGTGGTTCTGGTATAACCCCTCTTCAGCAGCAGCTTTCATCTGTGTTACAGAGTAAGGTAATGTCTATAAATGGCTTCATAACACTGATTTTTGTTTAATTTTTTTTTGTGGAAAAGATAAGCACGATGAAACAACTTATGTCTTCTGTATAGTTTGGACTCACTCTGCTGTGCCAGATTCTGGATCGAGGTGAAGAGCTGTTACGCTCTGCTAATTCTACAGTATTTAACCAAACTCAGTGGTGAGTCAAGAATTGTTACAAGTTATAGTGTGTCTGTCAAATTTTCACAAACCTGTGTATTGATTATATTAAAATATTAATATGTTCATATTAAAAAAAAGAAAATCGCCCCTTTTGTATACCGTGGTACCAGCTGTGTTGACTTTCTGTCACAATGATCTCATGATTATGTTTCCTGATTATCAATTTACTCGTTAAGCTGCTGGTTAATTGGATCCGGCTGCCTTTTGTAATTGTGGGATGAGGAATAGGGTGATGAATTTAGGACAGGAAATTGATAACTCTCGAAAGCTTGTCTTTTTAATATTATGTTAGTCCAATAAAAAAGGTATCACCGCATACTCTGCAATACTCTATTTTTTGACATTATGTATATATGTATATGTGTGTGTGTGTGTATATATATATATATATATATATATATATATATATATATAATGTCGGCCATCCTCTTATTAATTGAAAATTAACTTTTTTTTTTTTTGTCTAATTTTCAGGTCTACTCTGGTTGTGCAAATTGCTCATTGCCTCCTGCAGATTCCAGTACATACTCCGTCGCGGGCACTCTGTTTACCAGACACTGCTTTGATTCATTTTTCACGATATCTTGATACCCCAAACCTTAGCCAATTGCAGTCTAAGTTTAGTGGAATTTAATCGTGATTATTCTTGGTAATAAGTGAATACTACTAATTTACATTGAAATCACCATAAAAAGGCTTTTTTCATAGTTGGTTAACCATATGTAACCAACTATTACCATAAGTAATGACATCCAAGGCTGCTTATCGGGGAGCTCTCGCAAATTTTTTTTATTTTATTGATGTCAGATTAAAAAAATGTTTTCAAAAATATTGTGCAATTTTTCCTTTTTCCCCCCTGCTTGCTATTGATCTTGCTGCCTGTGGTGAACAGAAAGGTTCTGTCTTAATCACCCAGCCAGACATAGTGACTCACTTAAAGCCTGTGGAGCAATGGATTTTATTAGCATAGAGAATCAAATCAGTAAAGAGAAAATCACCCAAAATGTAACATAACCGCAATGGCATGCTCCAGGTCTGCAGATGAAGAAGTGTATTGGAACAAAATGAGAAACGGCTTGTATTTTTATGATCAAAAATATTTTTCTATGGGACTTCCCTTTTTATTAGAGCTTTGTACATGTGATGTGTGAAGCAAGCTTTAACACTTTACTGGCCAAAGGAGTTAAAAGAACCAATCTTTTCTTCTCCGCTTTCAGGTCTGCTTCGGGCACGCTATAAAATAGGCAGTCTTAGTCCTAGCCCTATATGCAGCCACGAAGGATACGTTTTTCAACTCATTTTGGTTTAAAAGTTTTATATGTGAGGTTTTATCAGGTTTAAGTACTGCACTGAGAATGAAACATACGGTGGCACCGCTATATTGGATTACAGTGGATCCAGAAGAACTGACCCAGCCTGCAGTACAACAAAGGGTAGATAAAATAGCAAGATAATCAGAAGGCCATGTTTTGAGCATTGAAGCCTTTTTTCATGTGTTTGATTTTGAAGATTTGGTCATTCAGTTATTGGCATAATGAAAGTTGTGGGCTTAATGACTGATTAGGTAACATATACATGATCATTGACCATTGTAACTTCCCTTTTCTGTATCTCTGCTTTTTATTTCATATTAGTTGTAAGGGCTCTTGTTACCCAAATGGCTATATTCATTAAAATTAAGCTTCCTCTACTCTGACCTTTGACCCTCACGCTTATCTGCCACGCTACCGCCTTCCCCTCAAGAAACATCAACCGAGGCTAGATGATTGAGTCATGAACTGACTTTAATGGGAAACACTGGTATTTAAAACTGTACAAGGGGTAACTTACATACAATAGTCACAGCAAAACATGCATAGTTCTCAATCAGGCCTTCCATTGTACACAGATCAGTATGTGTTTTTGGCCAACCTCAGCCTAGTAAAGGGGTTGCTTTTGTAGTCTGGGGAAGATGGTAAAGTTCCGTGACTTCTGGCTGAAACCTACGGGATATCAGATCTTGCTGCAAATACTGGCCATGGAGAGCTCTGCCTGAAAGTCCTGACCGGATGGAAAGTAAAACACAACCCCCCCCCTTCCAAAATGCAGGTACCCCAAATGTGCTTCTGAGCTCCACAGTCTGAAGTATGTCTGTACCAGGGGGAAGAAGTAGTCCAAATCAGTACAGACTTCTCTAAAAACAACCCCTTCCAAGGCTTGGGCCCATAGTCGGTAGGGAGGAGGCTGGCACTCAGGCCCCAACAGGAGCGCAAGGCATGGAGGCTTCAGTGACATTCGTAGTTATGAAGGGGTAAAATAGGGGCAGTGCATCAGGCTAGTGCATCTATGGCAGAGCTACTCAGTCCAAGTGGTGTTTTCTATCACAGATATTAACACCCTTTAAAACATACTGGAACAGAAGGAGAAGAGGGCTATTGAGGGCCAAATGAGATAGTAGAGGTGGACTGCTTAACCCCTCGACGACAATTGACGGTCCGGGCACGTCACACAAAAACATTCACTTAGCAACAATTGGCGTGCCAGGATTGTCATGGATTTAAACGGGTGCACCCAAACAGTGTTGCTATAATTATGTCGAGGCATTCAGCAACAACGAGATCGGCATCGGGGGCTGTATCTGGCCCCGCCCCTAGGTGTCAACGTCCGCCATACACTGTATGGCAGTGGACACCTGTTTTAAAAGCGTTTAAGAGGCGATATTCAATTATGTAGCTAAAATGCCTCGATAGCAAGGCATTCAGCAACACCAAACGCCCACTCCAGGACTTGCTGTGAGATGGTGGCGCATCCTTTCAAAAAAAAAAAAACTTGAAAAAGTTTCCAAGAGGGTCTCTCCAGACCCTCCTGAGATGTCGAGGCATTCAGCAACGCCGAGATCGGCATTAGTGGCATCAACCTCCACCATACACTATATGGTGGCTGACGCCCGTTTGAAAAGAGTTTAGGAGGCGATCAACGATAGCGAGGCATTCAGCAACACCGAACACCCACCCCAGGACGCACTAATCTCAACCGCCACTGCAAGAGATTTTGCAACTCGCAAGATAGGGGCATGTCCTTCACCCCTTAAGGACCGGGCTCATTTTTCGTTTTGTACCCTGTGGGACCGAGGCTGTTTTGACACTTTTGTGGTGCTTGTGTTCAGCTGTAATTTTCTCCTCACCCATTTAGTGTACCCACATAAGTTATATATTGTTTTTTTCAGGACAAGATGGGCTTTCTTCAGATACCATTATTTTGATCGTATCATCTTATTTACTATAAAAACAATTTAAAAAAACATGGTGAAAAATTTAAAAAAAACCACATTTTATGACTTTTATTTGAAAAATCTTTTACTCACCTAAAAAAGCAAGTAAAAAAACTAGCTAAATAGATTCTACTACTTGTCCTGAGTTTAGAAATACCCAATGTTTTTAAGTACAAGCAGCGTTTTATGATTTCCAAATCTTTTTTAACAAATCCGGTCATTCTGCCTCCATCTCCTCTTTGGAACATCTTTGAAGCCGGTTAACTCAATTTAACCCATTCAAACCATATATTTTTGAAAACTAGACACCCCAGGGTATTTCAAATGCTGTTATTTTAACCCTTTCCATGCACCAATTATACAACTACACTTTGTCAAACTTTGTAATAGTATTTTTTTTTTTTTTTTTTTTCCACACAAATTGTACTTTAGTTATAGATATACAGGTGCTGGTATATGTCACTGTCAAACAACACCCCAATATGTGTTCAGCAACATCTCCTGAGTACAGCGATACCCCACATGCATGGGTTTGTCAGATTGTTTGGCTGGTAAAAGGCTACTTTTGGGGCATGCGTAATTCAGGTGGTCATTTGGTCATTGTGCCTCCCTCTCCTCTTTGGAATATCTTTGAAGCCGGTTAACTCAATTTAACCCATTCAAACCATATATTTTTGAAAACTAGACACCCCAGGGTATTCCAAATGCTGTTATTTTAACCCTTTCCATGCACCAATTATAGAACTACACTTTGTCAAACTTTGTAATAGTAATTTATTTTATTTTTTTTTCACACAAATTGTACTTTAGTTATAGATATACAGGTCCTGGTATATGCCACTGTCAAACAACATGCCAATGTGTGTTCAGGAACATCTCCTGAGTGCAGTGATACCCGACATGCATGGGTTTGTCGGGTTGTTTCAGATTTAAAATGCCACATTTGGGAAGTGCGCTTTTTTTCTCCATTTTGGTCAGTCTGTACCTATGCCCTATCTTTGAGCTAGGCCACTCCAATTTACCCCATCAGCCATTTTTTTTATATACTAGACACCTCTTGGGTATTTGAAGTGCTTTTATTTTAACTCTTTGTTGAGATTTTTGAGAAATTTTAGCACTTGCTCAAAATAATAAACTTTATTTTTTAATTTTATTTTATTGTTTTAATACTTTTTTTATATTTTTTTTTACACATTTTGCTGGTACTGGATGGTTCATCTAGTGACATCACTGCATAATTATTTTTAAATGTTAGCACTTTTTTTTATTTTTTTTTCCATTTTTTATTTATTTTTATTTTTTTTGAATATTTTACTAATCACATAGTGATTAGAAAGCTGGGCTCCATTGACTTGCATGGTTGAATGCAGTACCTGTATTCAACCAGCAAGTGGAGCCAGTTCTCTAGAGGGTCTGGAGACCCTCTAGCGAACTTTTTCGTCTTTATTGTTTTATTTCCCGGGCCGCCGCCCACCCAGAGGTAAGTGTTTGGTGTTGCTGGATGGCTCCTGATCGAGGCATTCCAGCGACACCACGCTTTTAAAACGTGCGTCCGCCGCCATACAATGTATGGCGGCTGTTGACGCCCCGGGGAGGGGCCAGACATGGCCCCCGATGCCGATCTCGGCCTTGCTGAATGCCTCGACATCGAGGCATTGCAGCAAGGCCGTTTAAGCGAAGAAAGTGATCCTTGATCACTTTCTAAGCTTATTTAATTTTTTGACGGTTCAGGACCGTCAAAGGTCATTTAGTGACCTTCTTGTTATGACGGTCCTGAACCGGCAAAGGTCGTGAAGGGGTTAAACAAGTTGCCAAAGTTTCCAAGAAGCTCTGGCTCCCCTTGCAGGTTGAATACAGGTACTGCATTCAACCATGCAAGTCAGTGGAGCCAAGCTTTCTAATCACAATGTGATTAGTAAAATATATTTTTTTAAATATAATAATAAAAATAGTTTAACCCCTTCAGTCCCATTTTTGCAGTATGTCGGTTCAGTGATTATTCTCTTTTCCTGTGAATAGTGTACCCATGTAAACTATTTTTAGATAGAGCTTTCTTTTGATACCATAGTTAGATGATTAGCTGGAAATTTAGGATGAGAAATTTAGCAAGAGCTAGCGAAAATTAGACAAAAACACCTATTTTTTTTTTTATAACTTTTCCCTCTTAATCCTCACAAAAAGAGGTAAAGTGATGGAAAATCCCCTCCAAGTTTATCAATTAATGTGTCCTGATTTCAGAAATACCTAATTTATATAGATTTTCCATACTTTCACAGCACTTATAGGGAATATACTATAAGGTGTACATTATTCGTAGAATTTTTTTTTTTTTTTTTTTCCCCCAAGTCTCATTTATTTATAACAGTACAATGACATACATCCGCAATGATACAGCAAGATATTAGACAAAGGTACAATGAAAACGCACATAAGGACCTCGGTACATGTAAGTGCAGAACATTGGTGAGAGCAGAATACATAACAGTACAGTAAATGGATATCAGCCATTGTAGCGGACCAAAGGGTCTAAATGAGAGCTGAGCAGATAACCATAGAACATCACGGTAATAGAACAATACCCCCAGGCTAAAAACTGTTCGAGGCGGAGTAAGGTCCCTCAAACAACTACAATATTCAGATCGGAATGCACAGTGAGCAAGGGAAGGTAACCCCACAATGTAATCCAAAGTAAGTGCCCTGGAAGCGGGGGCATGAGAACCAGAGTAACAAAAGGAGGGAGAAGGAGAACAAAATAAGGGGAGGGGAGGGGAGGAGGGAGGGGAGGGGAGGGGAGGAGGGAGGGGAGGGGAGGGGAGGAGGGAGGGGAGGGGAGGGGAGGAGGGAGGGGAGGAGGGAGGGGAGGGGAGGGGAGGAGGGAGGGGAGGGGAGGGGAGAGGAGGGAGGGGAGGGGAGGAGGGAAGGCGGTACAGGAGAAAAAGAAACATGCAAGGATCATGGCGGGACGCCCTCCCCCCCGGCGGGCGGCTCGGCGATACAGGGAAATGACACCAAGGTAAGTCCTGGTAGGGCGAATAGAACAAAAGTACCAGCACAGGTATGAGTTGAGAAAGGGGACGAAGAGGACCATGGAGGACACGTGACCTGGAGCATGTGGACGACTCCCAGATCACAGATCAGGGAAGAGATGGGGGTTGGCAACGTAGGATAGTGGTGAAACGGGGGGACAAGAGAAATTGGTTCCAGAGGAGCCACTTTAATTCATTGTTGTAACCCCGGCCCTTGGCTGTGGACACCAGATCCTCCATGTTGCAAGTGTACACAACTTGTCGAACCCAAGCCTCTATAGGAGGTGGGGGAGCCGAGCGCCAATATCTGGGAATAACGGATCTGGCCGCATTAATGAGGTGAAAGGAGAGCGAACGTTTGTATGAACCAAAAGATTGCGCAGTGTGTTGAAGCAGAACCAGCGCAGGGGTGAGTCGAATGTCAGGATCGCACACTTCCCTGATGACTTCCTCCACCCTGTCCCAGAAAGGCCGGATCAGCGAACATTCCCACCATATGTGGAGGTATGTGCCCAGGGCCAGGTCACACCTCCAGCACATGGGTGAGGCTTGAGGGAAAAAGCGGTGCAGGTCCACAGGCAGCTTGTACCACCTGGAGAATAATTTGAAAGCAGTTTCCTGCGTCTTACTGGAAATAGAGCCCCTCTGCGTCAGAAGGACCATAGAATCCCATTCCTCCAGAGAGAAGACTTGGTTTAAATCATGTTCCCACAAACGAAAATAATATGGCTTGTCAGGAAGGCGCGACGTGACCAAGAGAGCGTATAACCTGGATAAAAGATGAGCGGGTTCAGCAGCGGCCGCACATAGCGTCTCTAGTGGTGTAAGTGGCCTATGAAAAGATGCGTCAGTGAGTAGTGGGGATAGAAAGTGGCACAATTGACAATGAAAAAAGGCCAGGAGAGGCGGAGGGGATGGAGAACGTGCGAGGGTAGGCAGCGTCTGTCAACAATCACATGAGACAACCGAAGAACCCCAGACCCGGCTGGTAATAGTGGTTTAACGGTAGGATTACGCAAGCCAGGAGGGAATTCTGGATTATCCGTGATCGGGAACAGAGGACTAGGGAAAGGCAGCACGGAGCCCTGAGAATGGAGCCGGGAGACCACTCGGAGGAGAAGGAGACGGTAGGGTGGCGGGGTATGCAAGGGGTCCGGAATTGCTTCCGGATCCACGGGATAGCTGCAACATCAACCGAGAAGAGCGAGTTCTCGATCTGAATCCATGGCTTATTGGAGTGTAGGGTCCACTCCACCACCCTACGGAGGTGGGAGCAGACCCAGTACTTTTCCAGGTCAGGTAAGCCCATGCCCCCCTGAAGACGTGGCCTGGAGAGATGGTGATACGACAGACGTACCGGTTTCTCATCCCATATGAATTTGGTGAACATTCTTATTCGTAGAATTTTTATGCTTATGGCTTAAAGGGTTTGGGGGTTCTGAATGGGGGCAGGAGGATTATACTGTTTAGATGTGTTAGGGCAATGGGATGTAAGGGTTTTTTCTTTTATTATTTTTATCTTTTTTTTTATATATATATATTTTTATTTTATTTTTCGTATTTTCTTAATATATATATATTTTTTTTTTAAATGGTTGGAGGTCCTCTTAGGGACCTCTTGAACATGTTATTAATGCCAGTGATGTCACAATTACATCACTTAGCTCACTTTGGGTTTTTTTAAAATCACATGGAATACTGTGTACAGTACTGGGCACCAGTGTACAAGAAAGATATAGTGGAGCTGGAGAGGGTTCAAAGACGGGCAACCAGAGTAATAAGGGGAATGGGAGGACTACAGTACCCAGAAAGATTATCAGAATTAGGGTTATTTAGTTTGGAAAAAAGACGGCTTAGGGGGGATTTAATAACTATGTATAAATATATAAGGGGACAGTACAGAGATCACTCCCAGGACCTATTTATACCCAGGACTGTATCTATAACAAGGGGACATCCTCTACGGTTGGAGGAAAGAAGGTTTCTACACCAGCACAGACGGGGGTTCTTTACAGTAAGAGCGGTGAGATTATGGAACTCTCTGCCAGAGGAAGTGGTTATGGCAAACTCAATAAAAGAGTTCAAAAGGAGCCTGGACGTGTTTCTTGAAAGCAATAATATTACAAGTTATGGATATTAGATTAATAGGGACAGAACGTTGATCCAGGGATTTATTCTGATTGCCATATTTGGAGTCGGGAAGGAATTTTCCCCCTGGTATGGGGCAATTGGCATCTGCTTCATAAGGGTTTTTTTGCCTTCCTCTGGATCAACACAGTAGGGACACAATATGTATATAGGTTGAACTTGATGGACTTTGGTCTTTTTTCAACCTTATGAACTATGTTACTATGTTACTAATCATTTTTTTTTCTTTGTTTCGTGTTTCTGCATGGGAGAAGAGTAAGAAACATGGTTTCTCACTCTCCTCCCTGCAATCCCCCTGCACCGATCACACTGTGATCTTTATGCAAATCCCCACAGACTTGCATAGAGATCACAGTGTCTGTGCCTCATTGGAGCGATTGTCCTCCGATGACCTTCCGGGTGACGTCAGCAGTGACGAGACCCGGAAGGGAATGCACGATCGGCATTTAAAAGTTTTCCTGGCCATCCGGTCGTCTCCGACCGGAAAATGCCCTGGCCCTGATGGGTTTCCATTAAAATATTACTTACGGTTTAGCAACTAACTGGGTCATCATTATGTGGAAGGCAGTCATATTCATGCCCACACTTTATCCGCCTCCATCACCCTGATCCCCAAGGACGGTAAGGACACCGAAAACTGCGGCAGCTACCGGCCGAAATCCCTTCTTAATTTGGACCTCGAGCTTTTTGCCAAAATCCTAGCCAACCGTATTAAGCCATATATATCTACGCTTGTACTTCCTGATCAGATGCTGTTCGGTTAAACCCGGACATCTGGGGTCTGATGGTTGGGAGGTCACACCATAAGGTCCTGGGATAAGCCGATGATCTTCTGTTCACCATCATCCGCCCACCTCTGTCCTTGACGGTCATTTTAAAGGAGATTTCTGAATACGAGATGCTTTCTAATTTTAAAGTAAACATGACTAAGTCGGAGATCCTTAATGTTAACTTACCCGACCCGACGACAGACGGTGGCCTGTTAACAGCTTCCTTCCCCTTTGCTTGGTGTCCTTCCAAGCTGAAATATCTGGGAATTTGGTTGACGGGCGATTTATCCCGCCTTTTTGGTTTTAACTCCCCCCCCTTGCTGGCGTCGAGTCAATCTGACCTGCTCAAATGGTCGAGATTTAAGGTCTCCTGGTTGGGTAGGGTTAACACCATTAAGATGAATGTCATGCCTCGTCTTTTATATCTGTTCCAAACCTTGCTGATCCTAGTCCCGCCCTCTTTCTTTTCCTCTGTCCGTTCCGCCTTCCTCTGATTTATGTGGGGTCTTTGGTCGTGGCGCATCAAATTTGAAACCTTGATCCTCCGCAAGTCTAGGGGTGGCCTCGCCCTGCGCGCGAACGTATTACAGGGCTTGTTACCTGCTACGTATTGTGGAGTGGACCCGTTCCTTACCTCACAAGCAATGGGTGGGAGTGGCTACGGCACAGCACCTGGCCTCTTCTCACCCCTTTTTGCTTGCTACATTGCAGCTTTCTACTGTTCCTTCCCCACTCACCCGGATTAGGCATAATCCCGACTTTCCTCCTGGGATGGGGGTAGATATTTTCCCTGCTACTGACCCGGGGGGGGGGGGGTGACTCGAGATTTCGCTCTTTTGTGTCCACTACGGGGCTCAAGCCTCTGGAGCGTCTGGCGGAGTGGACAGACTTGGTACCATTGGCTAGTTTATGCCTCTGGCTCCCACATCCGTTCCCTTCGGTCTCAGACGTCTGCTGATTAGATTGTGATTGCTGTCCCACGTGCCCTTCTTTACAGTACCCTGCTCTGACCTGGACCCCACCGTTTTGTGCCCCTCACGGCCTGCAATCGATATCTTTGGTCTGCCCCAATATGCCCACTCACTTACCCTGCATTGACTTAATTTTCTAGTGGACCATATGTGCATAGTTAAGCCTTTACCAGTGGCTGAATGGATGGAGTCAGATAGCTACTGTATACATCCAACCCCTCATTTTGCAATGGTGTATATGTCAATTGCCTGGAGGGGGACTATACTTGCCATTCTGTTGCACTGGAGATGGTTGTTGGGTTGGGGGTGATCACCTGGATATGTATTAAGCCTGGTGCCGCACTTCTGCTGCTGTTTTTTTATTGGGTCTCCCCCCTTTTCCTCAAAAAACATTGATTTACCCTAAAAATTTAACAGTTTTCCGGGAAGCTGTTACATGAGATCGGGGGCTTCTGCTGTCGGGGGGGGGCGGGGGCGGGGGCAGGACGTAGCGGTATGTCCATAGGGGACTGAAGGGGTTAAAAAGAAATAGTGACATTCAAAAAATGTTAAAAAAAAAAATTAAATAAATATATATACACATATACACGCACTGGACACCTGTTCAATTGCTGGTTAACACAAATAGCTAATCCGCATGTAGATGTGGTCAAGACAACTTGCTGAAGTTAAAACCGAGCATCAGAATGGGGAAGAAAGGGGATTTAAGTGATTTTGAACGTGACATGGTTGTTGGTACCAGACGGGCTGGTCTGAGTGTTTCAGAAACTGCTGATCTACTGGGATCTTCACACACACACACAACCATCTCTAGGGTTTACAGAGAATGGTCCGTTAAAGAGTATCCGTAAAAAATATCCAGTGAGCGGAAGTTGTGTGGACGAAAACGCCTTGTTGATGTCCGAGGTCAGAGGAGAATGGGCAGACTCTTTTGAGATGAAAGAGAGAAAACGATAGCTCAAATAACCACTCTTTACAACCAAGTATGCAGAATACCATCTCTGAATTCACAACGAGTTGAACCTTGAAGCAGATGGGCTGCAGCAGCAGAAGACCACGCCGGGTGCCACTCCTGTCAGGTAAGAACAGGAAACTGAGGCTACAATTCGCACAGGCTCCCCAAAATTGGACAATGGAAGACTGGAAGAACCTTGCCTGATGAGTCTCGATTCCAGCTGCGACATTCAGATGGCAGGGTCAGACTTTGGCGTAAACAACATGAAAGCATGAATGGTGTGGGGTACATTTTCTTGGCTCACTTTGGGCCCCATTAGCACCAATTGAGCAGAGTTTAAATGCGACAGCCTACCTGAGTATTGTTGCTGACCATGTCCATCCCTTTATCACCACAGTGTATCTTCTGATGGCTACTTCCAGCAGGATAATGCACCATGTCACAAAGCTCACATAATCTCAAACTGGCTTCCTGAATATGACAATTAATTCACTACTCGAATGGCCTCCTCAGTCACCAGATCTCAATCCAATAGAGCACCTTTGGGATGTGGTGGAAAAGAAGCATCGTGGATGTGCAGCTGACAAATCTGCAGCAACTATGTGATGCCATCATGTTCATATGGACCAAAATCTCTGAGGAATGTTTCTAGCACCTTGTTGAAAGTATGCCACGAAGAATGAAGGCAAAATTATGAGCAAGTCCTAAGATTAGCGCTATATCTTCAAACAATTCCTGCATGGAAAAAGTTAAAATACTGGCATTTAGCCCATAGGGTTTCTACTTAAAAAAAAAAAAAAAAGTATGATTTGATGAGTTGACCGGGTTCAACAATGTCCCAATTATGTGGATCACCACATGTCAAATTTCCAATTTGAATAATGCACACGTCCCAAATGTGACCTTTTAGACCCCAAACAACCCAACAAACCCATGCATGTGGGGTATCACTGTAACCAGGAGATGTTGCTGAACACATATTGGAGTGACAGTGACATATACCAGGAGCTGTAAATTCATACCTAAATTACAACACAAAAAATACTACTGCAAACTTTGACAAAGGCTGGTAGTAAAATGTGTGCAAGAGTTAAAATACCAGCATTTTAAATACCTTGGGGTGTCTAGTTTTCAAAAGTATATGGATTTATTAGGGACAGTGAATTGGCAGTTCCTGGTCTCTATTCTTGTCTCCTACTCGCTCCCTTGCACCCCAATCTCGACTAACCAGAGACCTCAGCTCTATTAACCTTCAGAAAGTCTCACCCGATTTAATCCCTCTACTCTCTCCTAACATGTCTCCCATTTACAAGATGTGAGATGTCTTCTTATGTATCTTCTGAGGACTACATCTAAGAGAGTGAATTTCCACCTCTTTAACCCCTTGATGACAATTGCCGGTCCGGGCACGTCACGGAAAATCATGTCGTTAACGACAAATGACGTGCCAGGACCGTCATTTGTTAAAACCGTGATCGATTTTTTTACCCAAACGGCGTTGCTGTAATGCCTCAACCTCGAGGCATTCAGCAACGCCATGATCGGAATCAGGGGCCATGTCTGGCCCCTCCCCGGGGCGTCAACATCCGCCATACAATGTTTTAAAAGCGTTTAGGAGGCGATCAACGATCACCTCCTAAACTTAAATGGTGTCGCTGGAATGCCTCGATCAGGAGGCATCCAGCGACACCAAACACTTACCTCTTGATGGACTGTGACCGCTCCGGAGAGCGGTCACAGCCGCAGCTGCCGGTGATCTTCGCCATCAGCAAGATGGCGGCGGTCCGGGAAAAAAAATAATAAAGATGAAAAAGTTCGCTAGACGGTCTCCTGACCCTCTAGAGAACTCTGGCTCCACTTGCAGGTTGAATACAGGTACTGCATTCAACCATGCAAGTCAATGGAGCTCAGCTTTCTAATCACAGTGTGATTAGAAAAAAATAAATTAAAAATAAAATAAAATTAATAGTCATTAGAAAAAAAATAGTAAAAAACCAGTAAAATGTAAAAATAATTTCCCTCTGATGTCACTATCAGGGGAACCTTCAAGTTGAAAAAAAATCTTAAAAAATATATTTTTGTGAGCAAGTCCTAAAATTAGCACATTAGCTTAAAACAATTCTCGCATGGAAAGAGTTAAAATATTGGCATATTAAATGCGCATGGGGTGTCTACTTTTAAAAAATGTATGATTTGATGGGGTAAATTGAATTGGCCGGATTCAACAATGTCCCAAATAACACGGGGGGAAGGATGGCCACACATCTAATTTCCAATTAGAAAAATGCACACTTACCAAATGTGGCCTTTTAGTTCCCCCCAAAAATGACAAACCCATGCATGTGGGGTATCACTGTACTCGGGAGATGTTGCTGAACACATATTGGGGTGTCGTATGACAGCGGCATATACCAGGAGCTGTAAATTCATACATAAAGTAGGTGTGTGTGGGAAAATACACACACAAAAATACTACTGCAAACTTTGAAAAAATGCTGGTGGTAAAATGTGTGCATGCAAAGAGTTAAAATACCCTGGGGTGTCTAGTTTTCAAAAATATATGGCTTTATTGGGCACACTGAAATGGCCCGGCTCAAAGATGTACCAAATAGGGCACGGGCAGTGGATCCCCAAATGCCAAAGTTCAACATTGAAAATGTGCATGCCCCAAATGTGGCCCTTTTGCCCCCAAACACCCAGGCAAAATCATTCATGTGAGGTATCGCTGTACTCAGGAGATGTTGCTAAACACATATTGGGGTGTTTTATGATAGTGACATATACCAGAACCTGTTTATTCATACCTAAAGTAAAATGTGTGAAAAAACAAATGCAAAAAAAATGACTACCATAAAGTTTGACAAAGGCTGATGGTAGAATTAGTGCTCGGAAAGGGTTAAAATACTAGCACTTGGAATACCCTGGGCTGTCTAGTTTTCAAAAATATATGACTTGATGGGGTAAATTGCATTGGCCGGCTTCAAAGATACCCGAAATGGCACATGGGGGGAAGAATTACCAGATTTGGAAAAAAAGGCTTTGAAATAGCAAAACGCTACCTGTACTTTTTGCCCCATAATGTGTAGAAAAAAGCAAAAAAACATAAAAACATTGGGTATTTCTAAACTCAGGACAAATAGTAGAATCTATTTAGCAGGTTTTTTCATTACCTTTTATAGATGAGTAAAAGATTTTTCAACTAAAAGTTAGAAATTTTTCACCATATTTTATACTTTTTTTAACCCCTTCGCGACCTTTGCCGGTTCAGGACCGTCATGACATGAAGGTCACTAAATGACCTTTGACGGTCCTGAACCGTCAAAAAGTAAAATAAGCTTAGAAAGTGATCAACGATCACTTTCTTCGCTTAAATGGCGTTACTGTAATGCCTCGATGTCGAGGCATTCAGTAACGCCGAGATCGGCATCGCGGGCCATGTCTGGCCCCTCCCCGAGGCGTCAACAACCGCCATACATTGTATGGCGGCGGACGCCCGTTTTAAAAGCGTTTAGGAGGCGATCAATGATCGCCTCCTAAACCTAAATGGTGTCGCTGGAATGCCTCGATCAGGAGGCATCCAGCGACACCAAACACTTACCTCTGGGTGGGCTGTGACCGCTCCGGAGAGCGGTCACAGCCGCAGCTGCCGGTGTTCTTCGCCATCAACAAGATGGCGGCCGCCCTGTAAAAGCAACAAACAAGTTTTTAAAGTTCGCTAGATGGTCTAGAGAACTCTGGCTCCACTTGCAGGTTGAATACAGGTACTGCATTCAACCATGCAAGTCAATGGAGCCCAGCTTTCTAATCACAATGTGATTAGTAAAATATAAAAAAAAAAAAAAAAAAAATATGGAAAAAAAAAATATGGAAAAAATTAAAAGTCCTAACATTTAAAAATAATTATGCAGTGATGTCACTAGATGAACCATCCAGCAAAATGTGTAAAAAAATATATATAAAAAAAAAAGTATTAAAAAAATAAAATAAAAAAATAAAGTTTATTATTTTGAGCAAGTGCTAAAATTTCTCAAAAATCTCAAGAGTTAAAATAAAAGCACTTCAAATACCCAAGGGGTGTCTAAAAAATGGCTGATGGGGTAAATTGGAGTGGCTGAGCTCAAAGATAGGGCATAGGTACAGACTTTCCAAAATGGACAAAAAAAGCGCACTTCCCAAATGTGGCATTTTAAATCTCAAACAACACGACAAATCCATGCATGTTGGGTATCACTGCACTCAGGAGATGTTCCTGAACACACATTGGGGTGTTGTTTGACAGCGGCATATACCAGGACCTGTATATCTATAACTAAAGTACAATTTGTGTGAAAAAAAATTACTATTACAAAGTTTGACAAAGTGTAGTTGTATAATTGGTGCATGGAAAGGGTTAAAATAACAGCATTTGGAATACCCTGGGGTGTCTAGTTTTCAAAAATATATGGTTTGAATGGGTTAAATTGAGTTAACCGGCTTCAAAGATGTTCCAAAGAGGAGATGGAGGCAGAATGACCAGATTTGTTAAAAAAGATTTGGAAATCATAAAACGCTGCTTGTACTTATAACTTACAAAAAACAGCAAAAAAACATAAAAACATTGGGTATTTCTAAACTCAGGACAAGTAGTAGAATCTATTTAGCTAGTTTTTTTACTTGCTTTTTTAGGTGAGTAAAAGATTTTTCAAATAAAAGTCATAAAATTTGTTTTTTTTCAATTTTTCACCATGTTTTTTTTATTTTTTTTTATAGTAAATAAGATGATACGATCAAAATAATGGTATCTGAAGAAAGCCCATCTTGTCCTGAAAAAAACAATATATAACTTATGTGGGTACACTAAATGGGTGAGGAGAAAATTACAGCTGAACACAAGCACCACAAAAGTATTAAAACAGCCTCGGTCCCACAGGGTACAAAACGAAAAATGAGCCCGGTCCTTAAGGGGTTAATAGTAAATAATATGATACAATCAAAACAATGTCATCTAAAGAAAGCCCTTCTTGTCCTGAAAAAAACAATATCTAATGTGTGTGGGTTCAGTAAACGGGAAAGAAGAAAATTACAACTAAACACGAGCAGCGCAGAAATGTTAAAACGGCCATTGTCACGAAGGGTACAAAAAGTAAAATCAGCCTTTGTCACGAAGGGGTTAAAGCCAGAAGCCTATAAGGCGACAGGTAAATATCAAATTCCATGAGGTTGGTGGCAAGATATTGCTGCAGAGAAGACAGACACCTCTCCAGATCATATTTGCAGGGCAGAGACACTGAAAACCTTGCATACCTTTACCAAGCATTACAGGATTGATATTCATTTATTGTCAGATGCTGATTTAGGGACCAGGGGTGTAACTTGAAACCATAGGGCCCTGCTGCAAAAACTTCACAGCTGGCCTGTGCCATCATTGCCCCCAAGCAACATCTCTGTGGCTTCTTTACCCCTTGGCCCCCTTCCCTCTCTGGCACACATATGTTAACACTTATACAAATTACACACAATTACTCATACATGTACACAGTTATTCTAACACACACGTGAAGTAACGTGACCCCGATACATTCCTGTCTCCCCATGCCAGACCAAAATTGTTTAGAAAGGGCTCTTCCAACCTGGATCGGTGGGGTCCAGTTCAGAAGGACCCTTTTTAAACTATTTTGAACCAGTACAAGGAGACAGGAACAAACAGTTACAGGGGTCACACTGTTGCGACCCCTGTAGTTTTTTTTATAACTTTATTACATCTTCAATATAAATATGCAGCAATCTTTTGTGATGCGTACAACACTTAATAAAACAAAGCATTACATCAACATTTACCTAACGCCTTTTAGAACATGAAAATGTATAAAGCTATCTTTTTAGAAAAGTATCTACATTTAGTTTGTCAGTTCATATAGGGAACTTTCCTGTTCTCTAAAGCTCAGGCAAGTTATCAGTGTGGCAAAGGCTTGGTTTTGATATAGCAACCATTAGCTTGGAACACCCAGTCTTTTTTAATTCTTCATTACCCATACACTGCTGCTTTTTGACGTCCGTTTTTCGTGAGGAGAGACGCATGGATCGATTATCTGAACAGGCTCTGTGAAGCTTTTTCAACACGCATATGCTCTCGTAAGCACATTCACTTTACCTTTGATTATCGATACTGAAGAATTTGATAGTCCATTGCTGATGGTTCTCCACTATCTATAAAATTTGTATTATTCTTTTTAAGTGTATCTGTTTTTGGTGCTTATTTCATTTTCTATTTATATCTTCTGGTTACAAGTTGCACTATGTATGGATCATTCTGTTGGGTTTTCATGTAAACGATCAACACCCTACTTGGAAGAACAACCGTGGAGATCTATGGACTTATGTTTGGCAATACCACATTCCATTTTTAACCACATTCATCATAGAATTTAATAACTCATGGCATTTAGTGATAATTTCTTCCCCATAGGTTGTAAAAAAATATATATTTTAACAGATCGTACAATTTACCTTGATTTATGAGGTTATGAGAATTTAGGAGGCTTTTAATTCTGAGATATCTAAAAATTTCTGCTGAAGTTAAGTCATATGTTTCTTTGAGCTGACTAAATGACATCAGTTCATTGTTTAAATATAGATCTCTTATAATAGTTATATCTTTATTCTTACAGGTTCTTAGAGATAAATATTCTAATTCATATTCTAAAATATCTAAGGGTTGAAATTAGCCAGAGTCTAATTCCTAATTTGTTTTTGATTTTATTCCAAATTGGGATGAGTTGTTTTAAAATAAAATTATTATCTAATTTATCTCTCCCTGAATTCCAGATAAATCTTTTCAAGTCTTTTGATTGTGTGGATTCGATCTCAATTAGCCACCATCCTTCCTCTCTCATTTCCTCTTTGTGTAATAATGAAATATGAAATATGGGAAATTACACTAGCTTCGTAATAAAATGGAATTATAGGGAACCCCAGTCCTCCTTTATTTGTTTTACCTGCCATTGTTTTTAATTTTATTTGAGGTCTTTTTCCTCTCCAAACAACGTTCAAAAAAGATGTCTGTAACTGTTATGCCTACCGTGTCCGCTGGGCTCCCATGTCGTCCGGTTACTGGTGGGCGGTCCCCTCGAGGTGCCGCTCGCGCATCTTCTCCATGTACTGTTGTGCGCTCGAGCTTCCGCGGCAGGTCAGCAATGATTGGGTGGTAACGAACCGCTGCGACACGCTCTCGGCGCTCAATCATTACCGCTTCTGCCTGTGTGGTGCCTCCGCGGAGGTAACACAGGCAGAGCTTGTTGTTGTTGGCGCGGTTGCCATCGCGACGACGATATTCACTTGCGTCTGTCGCAATGACATCATCGTGCATCCATTGGCCCATTTCCCTGTTCCCCGCCTTTAGTCCTGGCAAAAGGGTAAATCCAAAAGGCAGTCCAGGTCAAAAAGGTAACAGGCAGGCAGGCAGGCAGGCAGGCAAATCCAATAGACAGATCCAGAGTCTGGCATGAACTGTAGCTCCAAAGAACTTAATGAACTCACAACTCTGTTACTGGGAGGCAGGGATATAAAGCCTGTTCATTAGGTCAGGTGTGAGTGGTCTAGGTTTCAGGTGAGGGAGGCAGGGTAAAAGCATAACCAAACAGAAATACACAGCTGAACAGAAATACACAGCACATTAATTATATACATAGCAAATAATACAAACATGTATAAGGGGAAGAGGGCAAAGGTGCATCAAATACAGACACAAATAAACAAGACAGCAAGCTGTGGAGAAGAGTTCAACTTCAGGCAGACTTTTTTAAGGGGCCGCCACGCCTGGCAGTTTGCAGGGCTGGGGCTGAATCCTGACATATCTAGGTATTTCCACATTTTTAAATCTGTATTTGATTGCTTTAATAAAGCCATGAGTCTTTATATGTTCTTTATTATTCTTATTCCAAGATATTACAAACCCTTATTTGAACTCTTGAAATTATATTTTTCTTGAATTTTATTTTTAGTGACATGGTTAGATTAATAGATTACGTCCACATAGTAGTGTGCATTTTGGTATAGGAGCCAGGCATAAGCTGTTGCCCACAGAGTACTGTGCAGCGGATAAGCGCAAAGGTAGTGTTTTGAACCGTCATACATGAGGTAGAATATCCAAGAAAGGCTCCATTGGCTGTATCTTTCCCCTGCTCATCTGATTAGGGACCACACAGGTTTAAGGTAGGAGAGCACTATGAACCTCAGATCTCAGCGAGCGTGATGAATAAAAATCATTCCCTTTATAGATTGCAACTTTCTCGGTAAATAAAAGTTAAGTAGCAGCATAAGAACTAGGAATTACTGTATAAACTGGAGATTCAACGAATCCTTTGCAGTATAAGAATTGGGGATTGTTATCCTTGTAAAGGACCTGTGTGAGGTATAAAGGTCCTTTGGGTGGACGGGAACTAGATTTCTCACTATGAACCATCTAGTTCCTATCCCTGTAAGGGACCTGTGTGAGCTGGAAGTATAGTCGTCTCTTGGCTGTATAAGCCCCATTGTTAGCTGAAGGTACAAAGGTCCTTTGGGTGGATGTGAACTAGATCTTTCACTATGAGCCGTCTAGTTCCTATTCCTGTAAGAGCTGGAGGTATAATTGTCTCTTGGCTGTATAAGGCCCTGTGTGAGCTGTAGGTATAAAGGTCCTTTGGGTGGATGGGAACTAGATTTCCCACTGTGAGCCATCTAGTTCCTATCCCTGTAAGGCACCTGTGTGAGCTGGAGGTATAAAGGTACCTTTGCAGTATGAGAGCTAGGGATTGTTATCCTTGTAAAGGATCATTGTTAGCTCCTATTACTTAACAGGACCTGGCCATAATGGAGCAAAAGGTCCTTTACAGGACAATTACATCTTTATATGAGTTGGATAGTTCCTATCCCTGTACAGGACCTGACCACTAGAGGGCAAAGGGTAATTTTGCTGGATAGAAAATAGCTCATATACACTGAGCAAGCTATTTCCTATCCTTGGAAAGGTCATGGTCCTTTTACTGGATAGGAACTAGTCGCAACCCTTCTAATACCCTACAAGTAACTCTATCGAACATCAACATTGCCCACTTCCGCTGGCCACGTCTGCCGGTGTCACACAATTAACCTGGTATCAATGTTTGACAGCGCTCACGCCCCTTCAGTGCAGCCTCAGATTGGGTAAAGTTATGCGCGTACAGCATTCTCGCGAGTCCTGGACCTTCTCAATGATCGGTCATGAAAATCATGGCGGCCATCTTATACTTGGGCACGATATTACGTCTATGCACGCGTGTTCCG
This sequence comes from Spea hammondii, assembly GCA_029215755.1. Classification (NCBI taxonomy): domain Eukaryota; kingdom Metazoa; phylum Chordata; class Amphibia; order Anura; family Pelobatidae; genus Spea; species Spea hammondii. Next base: position 2,969,247 of record JARDYJ010000011.1, on the reverse strand, counting down.
GTATACGTGAACACATTTTGCTCTAACTAGATAAATAACGGCTTGCTTTAGTTGTATTATATTATAATATGCTTTGCAGAACATAAACCATAGCGCTGAAGTTTACAACACACAGCCACTAATGATCAGCACTAATACGCAAACTAAGTACCTCCCTATCAGATGCCCACAATAAAAATGTCTGCAAGATTTCCTTATCCTATCACGGTTGCTCCGCCTCTAAAACCCACACCCTCTTTTTGCATGACGTATTTTCTTGTTCCGGTGTCCCGGTTCTGGCTTGTCAGCCTCGGTGTCTCCCTACATGGCGGAGGCGCGTGCGGGTGCCTCTGTTTCCGGTCCCACTCCGGGTTCCGGTTCCGGTTCGGTGTCACCATCCCTATCACCCCCTCCACCTCCCGGACCCCCCTCCACCTGCCCACCACTCCCGCCACCCCCTCCTCCACCTGGCACTGGGCCAGCACCCCCAAGAGAGGGTTCCAGCAGTTCCTCAGGGTCAGCCTCCGGTTCGGCTAGGGAGGGATGGCTGTTCAAATGGACCAATTACATCAAGGGGTACCAGAGGCGCTGGTTTGTACTGAGTAATGGGCTGCTGTCTTACTACCGGTAAATATCCAATTTGGTCTTTTGTATGTTAAAGAGCAACTCCTAGCATACCTATATAATTTTGTTATTGTCTTATCATTGTAAGGAATATGTAAGTCTCATGAATAGCAATTTTATAAGGTGCTTCTATGTTCCATAAGATTACTTAATTACCCATGAGACTGCTATTTTAGAAGGTAGACGTTGTGACTTAGAAGCCTCTCGGAGAGGCGGCGCAGCGTACAGTTATTTCATCATACGACTTTGTTACAAATGGTGTCAACTGCCCTTGATACAAGCCACGTATTGCTTGAAAAAGTAGCAAAATTCACCTTTGTTTGCTTTGATGCTTTGTGTGCCGCGCTTCTGATATTGTATCAGGCTAATACCACCTCTTAACGTACAAGGTCTGTCTAGGAAAGGCAAATCACACTGGGAAAACAGGAACTAACACATAGGCAAACCATTAAGCAAGCTTTCCTACTAACCTAACTAGCACACATTGCTAAATACCCTACGGACAACACAAATGAGACACCTAGTGGCAGAAAAAGTGTGAGTTCCCCCATTAAGTAGGGGTTTCATTGAGACACTGGTGATCCAGATCCTAGTTTGTTGTTAGTCTACTTGGTCAAGTGTTATATAACGATCTCTATTTGGACGACACCTTTTAAAAAGCATACTGATGCATGTTAAGGTAAACTTCCAGTATCATCTTGACTTTCAGTGTGCGTTTAATAAACACTTAGGTAAAATACATATAAATACTTTCATGTATTATTTGGTTGACTGTCTTCCGTTGTGCGTGGTCTTAAAAACTTTAGGTTAAGGAATATGTGATACGTTATTAGTGAGTTGAAGTCTGCCTTTTAAAGAATGTGGGATATAATCCTTTTGACCAAGAATTTCATGTTTTAATTGCGCTAAAGTTATTTGTCTTTTAAATGTATATGAAAAATTCTTTGTTTTTACTGGTTAACCTAGTTGCTAGTGGCTACTGAGTAAGCTTAAATGCCGAGGAATATGATGAAAATCACTTTGTTTTGACAATACAGGTTCTAATGCTTACAGGTTACCATAGGAGAAGCTCCAGCTCTCTGTTTTCTCTGTGGTACAGCAATACTCGCTACTGATTGGCTGAAGCAGCCAGTCAGTGCAGGAAACCACTCCCATTAAAAATGTTTTTACGAACCGTCAATGCCTTTCTCGTTGTGTATAATGTCTGTATTGGCGTCTATAAAAATATAGATCTGGGTGTGGCTGTAGATGTGATTTATCTGGACTTTTCTAAGACATTTGATACGGTTCCACATGGAAGGTTACTCTACAAATTAACAGAAATGGCCATACCTGGGAACTCTCTGGGTTTGACCCGGAGATTGCCGGGTGAGTGCTGCTGCTCCTCCGGTTCTCCGGGTCAAGACCCGAATCCTCCCGGTCGCGGGAGCGAGGTCTTGACACGCCCCTCTCCCCACCCATTTTTTCCTTGAAATGGGGGTGTTTCCCGCTGGCATCAGTGTGCAGACCTGGCCACGTCCCGCAAGGGAAGGCTCCTGGTAGCCGGAGCCGAGAAGTTCTCAGGTATGGAAATAGCCTTAGGGGCAAATGTCACGATTCGGATCGAAAATTGGCTAAAAGATAGAATGCAGAGAGTTGTCGTAAATGGATGTTTCTCAGACTGTATGCAGGTATTAAGTGGAGTGCCTCAAGGGTCTGTCCTGGGTCCTCTTCTTTTTAATGTGTTTATAAATGATCTCCCAAGCTGCTTTGAGAGCCATGTTAGTTTTTGCTCATGGCACAAAATTTGGCAGGGTAATTCAGACTAATCTGAATGTTTCTTCTTTGTAGGAAGATTTAGACAGAGTTTGGGACTGGGCGTGCAAGTGGCAGATGAGGTTCAACATAGATAAATACAGGATTTAAGAATAATGGTAGACAACAGACTTGTCAACAGTGCACAATGCCAGCAAGCAGCTGCAAGGGCCAATAAGGTTTTGGCATGCATAAAACGATGTATTGATTCACTGGAGGAGTCAATGGTAAGACCTCACCTCACAAAATGAATAAGGGGATTGGGAGATACTAGCTATGAAGAGTGACTAAAAAAGTTAAAACTATGTAAACTAGAAAAATGGCGTCTTAGAGGGGATATGATAACATTATACGAATATAAGCAGGGCAAATATAAAGAGCTGTTCATAAAGAGCTGTTCAAATATAAAGACCTGTTCATTAACTGAAATGTACAAAGAACAAGAGGTCACCCTCTGAGACTGGCAGAGCAGGGATCTCATAGATGACAAAGGAAGGGATTCTATTAGATGCCTTCTAAAGGGATCTGGGTATTTTTTAGAAAGGCATGACATACAGGACCATAAATAGTATTATTATTTTAGATCTTCTTGATTCAAGGAGAAATCTGATTGCCTTTTGGAGTCAAGAAGGAGTTTTCCCCCCTGATGGCAGAATTCAAAGTACCGTATATTCCGGCGTATAAGACTTTTTAACCCGAGAAAATCTTCTCAAAAGTTGGGGGTCGTCTTATACGCCGGGTATACTTACTTACCGAGTCAGACTGGAGAATCACAAATCTCTAGGGGAGGGGCGAGCAGAGAAGCTGCCTCACCTGGGCCGGTCTTCAGGGCCGCGCCGAGGTAGGTGCAAGATCGTGATCTCCCCAACCAGCCCTGCTCATCGGGCGCCCGCTGATCAGGGCTAGTTGGGGAGATCACGATCTTGCACCTACCTCGGTGCGGCCCTGAAGACCGGCCCAGGTGAGGCAGCTTCTCTGAGATCACGACCTCCCTCTAACTAGCCCAACATTAGGGAGCTCGAGGTCTGGCAGGGTTAGGATACAGATCCCCCGCAGCGGTGCAGGGGACCTGCATCCTACTCTCCAATACGCTCAGACAGCCTCCCCTGCCGGCACTTTCCACGGGGGGAGTGCTGGCACGGGAGGTTGTCTAAGCGCATCGCGCAGACGTTCGCGGGCAGCGGCAATGAGCATAAACCCCCGCTGCCGGCACCTCTGCTCGGTGTGCTCTAACAATCTCCCTTGCTGGGAATTCCCACGGGGGGAGTCCCGGCAAGGGAGATTGTTAAAGCACATCGTGCTGGCAGTGTAGGTGTTTACGCTCGCCGGTGAACGTCTGCGCGGTAAGCTTTAACAATCCATCTTACCAGTGCAGAACGATATACCGTAGATATAGATGTCCCCTGCCGGCCCCGCAAGACATCCGGGACTCCGGGAGTCTAAACTGGTAAGTCTAGGGGGGGGAGGACGGGACACAGAGTGGCAGCATATCTTGGGGAGGGACACAGAGTGGTGGCATATCTTGGGGGACACACAGAGTGGCAGTGTGTGTAAAGGCAGGGGTGTGTGGTGAGGGCAGTGTATAAATGTGTATGTATGGACAGGCGTATGTTAGTATGTGTATAGATATATGTGTGTGTGTGTAAGGGCAGTGTATGTGTATATGTGTGTTTGTAAGCTGGTGTGTGTACATGTATATATGTGTAAAGGAAGGGGTGTGTGAGGGCAATGTATGTCTATACATGTGTGTGTGGACAGGCATATGTTAGGGAGAGCTGACCCACCCAATCCAAGCAGGCTTTGTATACAACAACCAGCCAATCACCTGTAGCTTAATTTAAGGGGTTTTTTTGCCTTATTTTGGATCAAGAGTAGGAAGGTTAAGTAGAAGGGTTGAGCTTTATGGACTTGGGTCATTTTTCAACTTTATGTACTATGTAACTATTCACATCCAAGGAATAAAACATCCAAACACAGAGACTTACGTTAATAAAGCAATTGCATATGGTGGAAGAGCAGAAACCGCATACATTCTGATTTCAGAAATACCTAATTTATATAGATTATTTATAGATACTTTCCCAGCACTTATAGGAAACATACTATAATGTGTACATTTTTTGTAGAATTTTTATGCTCATGGCTTAACAGGTTTGGGGGGTTGTGAACGGGGGCCGGAGGGTTATACTGGGTAGATGTTGTGCTAGGGAAATGGGATGGAAGTTAGTTTTTTTTTTTTTTTTTGGTATTATTTTTTTTTTTAAATTGTTAGAGGTCCTCTTAGGGAACTCCTGAACATGTTGTTAATGACATCACTTAGATCACTTTGTTTTTTTTCAATTATTGTATTTTTTATTTTTTTTTCCTCAGTTTCTTTTTTCAGCATGGGATCCCCCTGCACCGATCACACTGTCCCCACAGACTTGCATAGAGATATATCCCCTGCAGGGGATATCCTGTCCTCCGATTAACTTCCGGGTGACATTAGCAGTGACACAACCCGGAAGGGAATGCCAGATCAGGCATTTAAAAATGTAATAGCTTTCCGGCTTTCATGCCGGAAGCCATTACATCAGATCGGACAGCAGAAAGCTGGCGATGCTGGCTTCTGCTGTCAGGGGGGAGTCCAGGCTGCTGCAAGATGGGCAGGACGTACCGGTACATCCAAAGGGGATTCTTGGGATGCGTTTTTTGGACGTAACAGTACCTCCATAGGGGACTGAAGGGGTTAAGTTGTAACCTCCGTAATGTTGATCAGTATTGCTTCAGACCTGATGAAGAAAGGATAACTCTCGAAAGCTTGTCTTTTAAATAGTGTTAGTCCTATAAAAAAGGTATCACCCACATACTCTGCAATATACTATATATATTATATTCCACCCCCCCTCGACTTACTCATGTATTCCCAGATTTGTCTCCTGTGCTTCAGACTCCCTGGTGTTCAGTGGGGGCAGCCGGTGAACGTCTCCGCAGCTACCCGAAACTTTCGCTGGGGCTTCCATAGCGGAGCACCGGAAGGTCGTGTCACGCCGGCGCTAGGTCATAGAAGCCCTAGAGGAAGTGCCGGCAGCGGAGGGTGATGTGCAGACTTCCACTGGCTGCCAGAGAGGAGGAACCAGATCGTCTGCAGTGCTGGGGGGATCTGAATCTTAGTCTTGTAGTCAGACCTCTGTTGGATGTAAGACGAGGGGTATTTTTCAGAGGTAGTTTTGGTGGATAGAGGGAATTGGGGACAGCTTAGACTAGGGGGCCTACATATATAAACTGCAAAACTTTTTTGGCAAGTTTGAAAAATGCTGTAAAGTAAGAATAATAGACATGACTTTGGCTGTATGTTTTAGGGTCATTGCTATGCTGCATAATACATTTGGGGCCAAATCCCCTTCATCCCTGGACGTCGCTGCCACCCTTCCTCTTAACAGTAAATATGCTCCTCCTGGGAAAAATCTCCATACCGCAAAGCAAAATACACTGTCCAGAAGCAGGAAAAACACACACTTTATTCATATGACAGAGCTTTTTAACCCCTTAACGACCAATGATGTGCACTGTGCATTCAGCAACACCGAAATCTGCAGCAAGGGTACAGTGTGGCCTGTCACTGGAATGTCAATGCCCACCGGATACAATATGGCGGCGAATGCCTGATTTAACCCCTTAACGACAAAGCCTGTACATGTTGGACAGCCTCATCTCCGCAATTGCTGCGTTTTCACTTTGCAGCGGCCACGGAAGCCTCACAAGTGAGGATCCGGGGAGGAAAGCTCCAGAGCAAGTACTACAATTTTATATCTTCACAGAAATTCCAGCATGGAAAGAGTTAAAATATTGGCATTATAAATGCCCATAGGGTGCCTAGTTTAAAAAAAATAAATGTGTGATTTGATGGGGTAAATTGAATTGGCCGGCTTCAAAGATGTCCCAAAAATGGGACATGGGAATAGAGTGACCAGATCTCTAAATGGCAAAAAATACACACCTCACACATTTACCTCCCATATAACCCAACAAACCCATGTATGTGGGGTATCACTGCGCTCAGGAGATGTTGCTGAACACATATTATGGTAAGATTTACTACCATAAAGTTTGACAAAGGCTGGTGGTAAGGGTTAAAATACCAGCTTTTGAAATGCCTTGGGGTGTCTAGTTTTCAAAAATATTTGGTTTGATGGGGTAAATTGTATTGGCCGGCTTCAAAGATACCGAAATAGGATATGTGGGCGGAATTTTTTACGTCAAAATTCCAATTTGAAAAATGCACACCTCTCAAAAGGGCCTTGTTAGTCCCTGAACAATCTAACAAACACATGCATGTGGGGTATCACTGCGCTCAGGAGATGTGTGTTAACACATATAGGGGGTGTTTGGCAGTGACATATACTAGGAGTGGTGAATTTATACCTGGAGTACAACGTGTGTGAAAACATTTTTTACTACCATAAAGTTTGGCAAAGACTGGTAGAATTAGGGCATGGAAAGGGTTAAAATACTCACATTTAAAATACCTTGGGGTGTCTAGTTTTTAAAAATATATGGTTTGATGGGATAAACTTCATTGGCCGGCTTCAAAGATGTACTATGAGTAAGAAACAGTCTTGTCATTAAGGGGTTAAAAAAGCTTAGGAGGCAGTACAAACAATATTTATGGTGCCCAATGTCTCTCAGCTGGTCAAGGGCCAAAGCATCAAGCCTAGCACCCCACTGACGGTAATTATTTTTTTTTGTATTACTTTTGACATCAAACTCTTTTCGGCGTATTCAGAGGCCGTTTTCAGCAACCATCAATTGCAATTATGATATAAATTTAGCTGTTTACCATGAAAACAACTAAAGTAGCCCCAAACATTTGAACGGTAGCATATGTATGTATGTGCGTGCGTGTGTATGTATGTATATACACTTACTGGCCACTTTATTAGGTACACCTGTTCAATTGCTTAACACAAATAGCTAATCAGCCAATCACATAGCAGCAACTTAATGCCTTCAGGCATGTAGACGTTGTAAATTTTGTATGAATTTACAGCTCCTGGTATATGTGACTGTCACACGACACCCCAAAATGTGTTCAGCAACATCTCCTTTTACAGTGATAATGCACCCATGCATGGGTTTGTCGGGTTGTTTGGGAGGTAAAATGCCACATTTGGGAAGTGCACGTTTTCGACTTTGACATATGGTCCTTCTCCCACCATGTCTTTGGGACATACTTAAAGCTGGTCATTTCAATTTACCCCACTAAACCATATGTCTGAAAACCCTGGGACATTTCAAATGGTGGAATTTTAATCCTTTCCATGCACTAATTTTACCACCATTTTTCTCAGTTTGTGGTGGTATTTTTTGTGTTTAACTTTTATTTTATATTTTTGAACTTTTTTATTTTTTTATTTTTTACATGGATAGTTCCATGGTAACATCACTGCATAACATTTTAATATTTTTTTAGCTATTTTTTTTGTTTTATTTAATATTTTACTATTCGCTGGGCTCCATTGACTTGCATGCTTAAATGCGGTACCTGTAGTCAACCTGCGAGGGAGCCAGAGTTCTTACTATTGACATGACACCCCGGGGAGGAGCAACACAGGGCCCCTGATGCCGATCTCGGTGTTGCTGAATGTCTCAACATCGAGGCTTTACAGCAACACTGTTTAAGCAAAGAAAGCGTGTGTAAATCGCTTTTTACGCTTGTTTAAGCCACGACGGCATTAACCCCTTAATGACCAATGACGTGCCATGTATGTCACCAGAAATCTGTCACTTAACAAACCGTGCTTGGCACTTCATTGGTTGTTATGGGCTTAAAGATAAGTGATTATCCCGGAAGCAGTATAGTGCTGTGTTTGGGTGAATTGAGTGCTCTCTGCTATTGTATTTTGATATCAAGTAGGTCTCAGACTGTCAACACTTAAAAGTCCACGTTTCTGCTATTGGTTCTATTGCAGACACTTCTTTGGCTCAAGAACCATTGGTTTGGAGATATGTCAAGCTATTGGAAATCTGTATCCAAATTTCCGATGATCTCTTCCTCCTTGGGACCTCACCTGGTTCTGGATAAGCTTTGTGGACCAACTTTTTAACTGTTTTTGCTCCTTACTAAGGCTATCTCAGAAGACGTCGCTTTTAGTTGTCATAACTTCAGCCAAAAGAGTGGGAGAACTACAGGCCTTGTGATGTAAACCACCTTGTATTATTTTCCATCAAGACAAGGTGGTTTTAAGAACCATACCAGACTTTCGTCCAAAGTTGCTTCCTCCCTAAATATTAGGAAGTTGTGTTGCCTTTCTTCTGTCCAAATCCTGTTTCTCCATTAGAGAGGAAATTTCCCTCCTTGGGTAAAAAAGTTCTAATCCAACATGTCTCTTGCTGAATTAATTTCCCTCCTCGGTTACCTCCTCTGGGTAACCGTGAAATGTCTAAGGCCATGAACCTTAATGAAGGAAGTTGTTGCTTGAATAATAGAAAATGGTTAGTGACAATTTGTCAGTATTCTGAACTCTCTATATCCTGTTCTAATAGAGAATCAGTGAACACTTTTTCTTGCACTTTTATGTTTAACACACTTCTGGATATATTGAGAAGGTGTATGGAACTTGGCTACAACTATTTTCTGTTCTTGAGTCTAACTTTGGCAGTAGCTTGCAAGTTTGTTAGTTCTACTGGGTCCTATACCTGTTTTCCAACAAGCTGTTATCCCATGCCTCTCTTGCTAATTCTATAGTACCTGGGAATTCCCTCTCCTTGTCCATTTTGAGTTCATCATCTAGAAAGTGTCTTACATGGCAACATTGATTTGACAGGTAACTCTTGTGAGTTTATCCATACAGTAAAGTTGTCAAGTCTGCTGTCCACAGAATTAAAATGTTGTCCACAAAACGACATGTGAATAAATTTGTTTGAACTGTTGCAATAACCAAGTTTTCTCATATACAAATATATAAGCATTGGCATGTGGTGGTGCCATGGCTGCACCCATTGAAATTACTGATTTTATAGCACCATCCTATTCTACATGTTCTTAAAGAATTGTTGCCTCTGCAGAGCCAATAGGAATAAGAGCTAACATTGACCTTGAGCTTTTAAGAGGTAATAATATAATAAAAATAAGGGAAGGTCAAAGGGTAATCTGGGATATGGTAATGTAGCTGTAAGTAAGCTGTAGTGCATGACCAAAAGTGGTCACCTTGATGTTTCAAGATGGTTCCCAGGATGATAAAAATGACAGCATGCGATACCTCACTACGTAATAGGTGTCATTATTATTTGTGTATATATTCTGCCTGTAATTATCACAGGGTATGTTTTTCTTGGAAGACCATGCAAATTGGTTGCAGGTCACACAAAGCTTCAGAACCTGCGGCCTAATGTGTTGTTGTTGTATATGTTTCTCACAGGTCAAAGGCTGAGATGCGTCACACCTGCCGTGGAACAATAAACCTTGCTACAGCCAACATTTCTGTAGAGGACTCCTGTAACTTTGTGATCTCTAATGGGGGTGCACAGACATATCACCTAAAAGCCAGCTCAGAAGTGGAGCGCCAAAGATGGATCACCGCCTTGGAGCTTGCAAAGGCCCGTGCAGTCAAGATGCAGGCAGAGTCAGGTAGGCATGAGGAGATGAACAATCTGGGCTTTAGGTTTCTAAAATAATGAACTTGGTGGTACCTGGAAAGTGAAGTAACTAGCAAAGCAATACAGTAATATCACTATTTTCTGATTTTATTTTTTTAACTGTGGTTTTTTTTTTGTTTTTTTTTTCATTAACTTTGTTTTTTCAAAGCCTTGTTTGCTTTCTTCTCCTGTTTTCCAACCCCTTCCCCACTCAGACGATTCAGGGGATGAAGACTCTACTCAGACCGATAAAGCTGAGGTTCACAGCACATTACGAGCCCTGTCGGGAAAGGTGGAAGATCTGGGTACATGTAATGATTTAATAGCAAAGCATGGAACTGCCCTACAACGCTCACTGAGTGAGTTGGAGAGCCTGCGCCTTCCCCAAGAGAGCTCTGATAAGATCAAACAAGTAAATGAGAGAGCCACACTCTTCAGGATCACCTCCAATGCAATGATAAATGTGAGTATATGTGTGAGAGAGTCATGACTTCTCTATAGTGTGCCAATGGTTCTTAATTTCTACAGAAGTGCCTGGCTCCTCCCCTTTTAACCAGAACATTTCCCTTTCTAGCTGTTATGTCAGTTCCGGGAGTGCATTAGGAGTGTGTGAATGTATTCTCTCAATGAATGTGTCGTAATGCACACAAGTACAAACACTTAGATTATGCCAGGAGACTTCCACCCAGAAAGTAAATTAATTATGGGAGAAAAACTGGTCATGGCTGCCCCGTTTTTACTTTTATTCCTATTAGAATGCACAGAGCTATAAAATACATAGTCATATATAAAGGGTACATTCGTTAATCTTGGGTAGCATAATCGGGAACAAATCAACATGCTGTCTAGTAACCTTGAAGTTGTTGAACAGATGCACCACAATTATCTCTCCCACTTCGCAAATATAGGAGTAAAAAGGTGGCAATGCCATTATCAAAAGAAACAGCCCAGTTACAAAATATTGTGCATCCTTCTACCATTTTTATTTAACATTTTCTGTTGCCTTGGAACATGCCCTTTTGCAACAATTATACAATTCGGAGAGCAGGACCTTGGGGGTTTGAATTAATGGTAGGAATATATACTGACTTCCATTGTCTAGGAATTAGCATCTTGGGTGCTATCAGCATATGCATAGTTATTTTATTCATGCTGTAAGGTACTTTTGCAGAGGAGGACTGTTACATATGCTCTATTCCCAATATTCCATATATGGGAGCCTAAATTGAACAGAACGATTTAGAAACATCTCATAACTAGACACTGCTTCTTTAACCCCTTATGGACTGGGCTGTTTTTTTCTTTTTGTACCCTTTGTGACCGAGCCTCTTAACATTTAGGTAAATTACATTTTATTGGAACAAGGTGACAAATAAGTCCAGATGCAAATACAGTATATAGCAAACAACAAAAAGGTACAGATACTTCTTTGCACTTGAGGAACAATCAGCAAAGATGTAATGTCAAATTAGATACAGCAAAAGTTGTAAAAATAAACAGAATCACGGAACCATTAAGCGCCTGCGGCAGTCCGCAAAAGGCCCCTCGGCACACAACCCTCATCTTCCAGACTGGCGAGGAGAGAGAAGAAAAAAAAAGGGGGATAGGTGGGCTAGAGGAGAGACCGGGATAAAGAAATTAGACCGCACAAACGGTGGGGGGAGAAGAGAGGGGGAGAGGCAAAGGAGGGGACACAGACCCCTGTGTAAGCCTCCATCCTATTGTTAGACTAACAATAACTAGGTGAACTAACTCTTCCATAACCCTCACCTCCTCCACCTGGGAAACCCAATGTCAGAGAGAAAGAGCCTTAGTATACCTCTGGTACAAGGGAATCGGACAGAGAGCAGCATTAAAAAGGTGTCTAACAGTAGAGCATTTCGTGGATGATAGAGACCTGTCAGCGTGAAGGAGCAAGCCAAGGCTCGGAGAGAGAGTGAAAGCCCGCCCTGTCCCCCCTTCTGCACAACGAAAGACTCCTATCCAAAAAAGCTTGAGCCGGCTGCAGCTCAACCAGATATGCAGGTAGGAGCCGAGTTCCTCATCACACCTCCAACAGGTCGGGTCACTCCCGGGAAAATCCTGCTAACAGCCACAGGCGTCCGGTAGCACATGGACAGCACCTTGTAGGCATTTTCTTAAATCTTTGAAGCAATAGAACATTTGTACACTAAAGTGCAGATCTTCTCCCACTGATGATTAGATAGACCCCCCGATGGCCTCCTCCCAAAACCCTATGAAAGACTGGGGAACGGAAGACGCACCCGCTAATAGCAAGTGGTACGTCCTAGAGATCCCCCCCCCCAAGCAACTTTTCTTGTCGGGCAATTTGCTCAAAGGCCGTCGGTTCTCTCCCTAAATTGTTTTCCGGGGAGCGATAAAATATGATGCATAAGCTGAGCAAAACGGAAAGGGCTGAAGCACGGGGTGCCGGGGAGTAGAGACAGCCCCATCGAAGGGTAGAGGAGCGTGCCCCCCCCACATAAATCAGACAGCAAGGTCTCAGGAGCCATGCCTAACGACCTCAAGAACCCACCCTCCAACCCTGGCAAGAAATCCAAGTTGCCCGCTACAGGTATCAACGGAGAGGGGAAAGACAACAGAACTCCCCCAACGCTCCTCTGGCGCCCAGTCCTCAAAGAAGCCCGGACAAAGGGGTTGGGGCAACGTGAGGACCGAAGAGCCGCCGGACGGAGCCACATGCATGTAGGTAAGGGGAAAGGTGAACTTGAAACGCACATGGGCTCCAGGTGAGAGAGCGCCTACGATCACCTTCGTAGTCACCTTGAAGGTTGTATAAGGATCTGTAGTATTGACAAAAGGAGTCGGATATGTCTGAGGGAGAGCAAGAAATCTGCCCCGCACCGTTTTGATTCTACTGATATAGAGAATCGTAGCTTAGTTCATAAGGCCCTCGCGAGCAGTTGCGTGCTCTTGTTGTCATGCTCATAGAAGAAAGATTTCGAGCACATAAAATAACGCTGAATGCCATAGTTTAGCAGAGTACTCAACCGCCGCCGCAATGCAACCATTTCGAGATAAGGGTGCTCATCACACGTGTTTATTGAGCGATTCCATGGTTGCTATATGATGCGTGAGGTCTGAGAGTCCCCGGGTTCTTTGATGCTTCAGATGCAAAGCCCTGCTAAGGAAGATCCCCCGTATAGTGCATTTATGGGCCTCCCAGGTAGATGAGTGATCGACTCCAGTGTTCGCATTATCCGCGAAGAAGTGTTCCAATTGACTGTTAACGGACTGAACCATGTCCCCGTCAGATATGAGCGACTCGTTAAGCTGCCAGGACGTAGTAGTCGGCCTATATAAGCGGGCTTCAAGGTGCAGAGTGATCTGAAACCCTTGCCGCGTCAATGGCGCAGCCCTCCCTCAGCTCCAAGTGATAATGCTCAAGGGGAGGTCTATTCTAGAGTATGACTTATGAGGGGCAGAATAGCAGGTATAATCTCTCCCCTCCAAGTGAGTCACCCTCCAACAGTCAACGAGCCGATACCTATGTAGAATTGGATACCTTGCTTAAACTCCATGAGGGAGCAGAGAATGCGAGCTAAGGCAGGGCATTGACCCCTATTGGGGAGGTAGATTGAGGCAAAAGTAAACATCTGTTCATGAATGATTCCCTTAACAAATGTGAATCTGCCGTCCGGGTCTTCACTAATGGCTTGCATAAGAAAAGGAGTATGTCGCGAAAAGGAATAATGGCTGTCCCACTAGATTTAGATTCGGTGAAGTTGCTAGCGAAGGCGGAATCCCGGAAAGTCTTTAGCCTGCTGAAACTACCTAAGCACCCTAGATCTCTTCTCTGGGACATTAAGCCCCCTTACATTGAGGCTCAAGACCACCAGGTTCCAGGGCCTGAAGGGCGTAGCTGAACGAGGCATTTTAAAGTGCTAAGCGATATGAGAAGGAAAGAAGCAGAAAAAATAAAAAGGGAAGGGGAAGAGGAGTAAAGGGTACGTCTCCAAAAGAACAGCGGGTCACCTTGGACCGAGGGGGCAGAGGAACGCGGGTGACGCGCAGCAGCAAAGGTCGGGATGGGCAAAGGCTATGAGCTTTGAGATAAAACCGAAGCCAGTCGCCCAGAAAATTCCCGAACTGCTGGGGGGGTGCCGAAAGGAAACCCCAACCGAGATGACAGCAGTAGGGCTAAAAGGAAAAAAAACAAAAAACACAGAAGTACAATACAGAAGTACAATACAGAAGTACAATACAGAAGTACAATACAGAAGTACAATACAGAAGTACAATACAGAAGTACAATACAGAAGTACAATACGAAGAACGGCACAAACAAGAACAAGGAACAAAAAAGATCCATAGCTGAAACATTTATAACGAGACAATTTAGTAACCATCCACAACATAGTGTGAAGACATCTCCGAGACACGCATGTGGAGCCCTTATGTGCAATAAGTTGGAAAGGGAACCCCCCTTTTCTTATACGAGCGATGTATGTGGGCGCAGCACCCGTCTGTTTCGGAGGGTTATAGAGGATAGATCTTGAAAGAGCGCTAGCGTTTGCTCTTCAAAGGTAAAGGTATAGGATCCCCTTGTTTTGGCCATGACCTCTTCCTTCAAGATAAAATCATGAAAACAACAAACATCCCTGGGGGGGGGGTCAGTTGGTCTACCACGGGGCCGCAGAGCTTGGTGCGCCCTGTCCAGGTGAATGGGGGTGTCGCGGGCCAGAATCGAATTGAAGAGCCGTTGTAGTAACGCCTGCAGATCTTCCAGGCTTTCTAAGGCCTCTGACCCTCACGTTATTCCTCCAACCTCAGTTCTCGAGGTCATCGAACGAGTGAAGAAGTTCAGTGGCCAGGCCATTCAAGTAAGTAGTGGCCTGGCAAAGATCAGACATCTGTTGCATAACGCATGCGTGCGAGGCCTCTAGCTGTGGAGTGTGCTGCTCCACTCCCGCTATGTCTGCACGTAAGGCCGCTAACTCCTTGTGGAGCGCTTGCTTCACCTCAGAGATGAGGTTGCTGAAAGTCCGCCTTGGTGGGAAGGGAGCGGGATGCCTTTTTCCGAAGAGCTAGCCATTGGAGGCGCCATGATTGGAGAGGGTGGCTGCGGGCCAAGCACAGCAGGAGTCTGAAAGTATTTGCAAAGCGTCTGCCCCGATTGCCTGGTTTGGGTCTCAAGGGGTTCCTGACACTGAGAAAGCCGTTTGTCTAGCCATGATGGGTACAAGTGTCGGATGGGTGCAGATTCTAGTGGGTAAGCTGTGGAGCTCAGATCTCAAGCTGCCATTTCTTGGCAAGGCCCCCCCAGCTCTTAACATTTGTTCGGTGCTCATGATTAGCTGTAATTTTCCTCTCTCCCATTTAGTGTACACAGACAAATTATATATTTTATTTGTACAAGAACCAACAATTACTGTAAAAAATAAAATATGGTGAAAAATTGAAAAACATACAAAACATGCTAATATTTGTCCTGATTTTAGAAGTGTTTTTATAGTTTTTCTGTTTTTTTTTTTCTCTTGCAAGTTAATAGGACAATAAGTATAAATAGCATTTTTCTATTTCAAAACCATTCTTTTTCAAATCTGGCCATCCTACCTCCATGTCCATATTTGTGACATACTTGAAGTCGGCCATTTCAATTTATCAACATCTCCTGAGTACAGTGATACCGCCAATAGTATTGTTGGGTTGTTTGGCTAAAAGGCCACATTTGAGGCATGCACAATTCAGTTCTTCAACTTGACATTTTGGCATCTGGTCATCGGGCTCAATGTCCAATTTGGAACAAAGCAGGCCAATTAAATTTACCACATCAAACCATATATTTTGGAAAACTAGATACCTCAGGGTATTGCAAATGGTGGTATTTTAACACTATCCACACACTAATTCTACGATCAGCCTTTTTAACCTTTGTGCCACCACAATCTTTAATAAAGGCTCAGTGCAGCAAATAAACACTGTTTTATGTTTAGCCATATCCCCCAAGTTAGTTTAGCGGCCCCCACTTCAAATTATCCCATATTCTTATTTTTGGATATTTCACGTTTCATTTAATTATTAAATTATGACCCCAGTGAACTCTGAGCACAGAGAATACCCCCTACATCACTTGTTAGGGTTCCCAGCACAGCAGTTTGGGGGTTCCTCTTTAGGGGTCCGCAATGAAGTAGAGGGTTCCCCAGCAGGGATTTAACCTGCGCAGACATCCTCCGCTACTGCCCTCCACTTCTGCTGGGGCTTCTATGATGGAGCACCAGCGTGACATGACCTTCCGGTGCTCCACCATAGAAGCCCCGGCAGAAGTACCAGCCAGCAGTGGCGGAGGTTGTCTACGTGCGTTGCGCAACGTTCGCTGGCTGCCAAACAACCTCTGCTACCGCCGGCACTCTCACTGGGGCTTCTATGGTGGAGCATCACATGACCTTCCGGTGCTTAGTCATAGAAGCTCCAGCGAACGTGCAGGCCAGCAGCAGAGGCTGTCTATGCGCATTGCGCAGACGTTCACCGGCTTCCCCCGCTAGACACCTAAGTGTCTTGAGCACGGGGGTAAGTGTGTGTGGGGGGGGCAGAGTGGCATATCAGACGGCACTATGGCGTTTAGGGAGGTATAAGGCATATTTGGGGGGGGCAGAGTGGCATATGTGACGGACCTCAGGTTGTCCCTCTCCGCCAAGAGCGACTTCTCCCTTAAAGACAATAATCCACCGCAATCCGTAGGCAATATCCCCAAGCGAAGTAAAGGGATATCGCCATCCAGTACACAAATAACCAGGTGAGACTAGTCTTTAGGTTCAACAAAAGGAATCTGTTTATTATGGGACCAGTGTCGCCTTTTATAGGAAGGGACACCACAGGGGCGACAATACAAAGAACACAGGCGCACCTAAATCTGGGAGATAAGGAGCACACATAATCTAATAGATAATCTACCAGACTTTAGTGTGCAGTGTGCAAACTCTTTCAAAATAAGGCAATAAAATAAATTTTTATTAATAACACAATAAAGATCTTCATGTCACTGGATAACATTAACATTAACGGCACAATCCGTGAAAATAGCGACTTCCTAGAGTCCAGCAAAGTCTCGGGATGTACTCAGCCCTCCTCTAATTCCAGGATAGAGTCCCGGGGATTTAAAAATGATACGGTAAAAGTATGTACGTGATCCCAGTAGGAGAAAAGGAATGCGACGTGAGTGAAATGTCTGCTGACCGCTAGCGATGACGAGTCCAGAAATAAGTCCCAGTCTCACGAACGCCCTCGGAGCCTGTCCGTGCTCTGATCAGGTCGCTCTTTTGGGAATAGTCCTCTGGGAGTCAGGGCAACAATAGCGGAGGGGTAGGGTGACTCTAGGAACCGTCACAGCGTATCTGGAAGAGGACAGAATGGCATATCGGGTTATAAGGCATATTAGGGGCAGAGTGGCATAGAGGGCACTATGGCATATAGGGGGTATAAGGCATATCTGGAGTGGGGCAGAGTGGCATATAGGGGGGTGTAAGGAATATCTGGGAGGCAGTGTGTCAAACATGGGCTCAGATGTGCATAACTGGGGGGGCAGGTTGGGAAATAAAAACAAGTGCATTTTTCTCAAGGTTTTTTTATTCTGTTTGTTTTTAACATCCAGTTAGCATTAGACATGCATTTTTAACTACATAATATGTACTTATATCTTTGAAGTTAGGACTGTGATTGAAATATGATTTAAAAATAGCTAAACCGGCAGTTTTTATTCTATAATATTATCCCCTGCTGCCAATATTCCGTGTTGGCCCGAATATATATTAAAAGACCTAAAGTGGGGGCGGGGAGTGGGGCCTGTATTCGGGGTTTAGCACAGGGATGCGCAGTTCATGTAGGGACATGTAGTTCCTGGCGGGTGTTTTTTTTTCTTTTTCTTTCATTTATCCCTGCTGTGGGTAGGCAGCAACAGGGTTAGGCTCATCTGGATCCTCTGCAGCACTGCAGGGGACCTGGTTCCTCTTCTCCGGCAGCCGTGGACGTCTGCGCGATGCACGTAGACAACCTGGCGGGAGTGCCAGCAGCGGAGGTTGTCTGTCTATCTCCGTCATAGAAGCCCCGGCGGAAGTGCCGGCAGCGGAGGTTGTCTGCGTGCATCGCACAGACGTCCACCGGCCAGCCCCACTACACACCAGGGAGTCTGGGGATGCATTGGTAAGTCGGGGTGGGTGGGGTCGAGTGGCTCTTCTAGGAAGCAGAGTGGCATATCAAGGGGCAGGTGGGCATTTTAGGGGGCATAAAGCATATCAGGGGTTATAAAGCATATCTGGGGCACATTATAACTTAGGTACATTATGAATTAAGAGGGACCTTAAAATGGCTATTGGTTTTCTGTTTGTGTATAAGATATGCTGACAAACTGTATAATATATACCAAAAATGTTAAAATACATGTATGACTGTTCATTAGATAAAATACTGTTTTATCATTCAACTAATGTGTATTTTTTTTCTTTGAAAATATTTTTTGATTTAAAATAGCACCAAACTTTAAGGGTGCGGCCTATATTCAAGCCAATACGGTGTGTGTGTGTGTGTGTGTGTGTATATTTATTAGCCCCTGTCCAAGTATATATATTTTATATTGCAAAAATTGGACCCCGCTCCACGCTCCCTAGCATGCAATCACTCCATCCGCTACCACACCAAAAATATATACAAACCCTGTATTTGCAGGTATACATAAATAATGTATGGAAACATAGCATTGCAGGTATAGATCAACAGAACACAAACCCAGCATTGCAGGTATAGAGCAACTGTAAATCACATGTAAACTCAGCACTGATGGTATGATGGATGGATGCTGAGCGCCGGAATATATGTTCTGGCGCTCAGCATGAAATGCCGACACTGAGACCAAGACAAAGGCCTCGCGGAGGAGGGAGGGGCGCCGAGCGGTTGCTATGAACTTTTTCATGAGCGACCGCTAGGCGTCTCTCTCTTTTCCGCGTAAAAAAATAAATAAATAAAAAGATGGTGTTTCAATTGGGGGGGCACAGCAAGATGTAGGGGCGCCATGGCCCCCTCTGCCCCCCCCCCCGCCGACGCCACTGATATATAGAATTTCTGTACTTTTCAAGCAGTTATATGGCACATATTCTTATAAGGTGTTAGGAAACTGGTGGGTTTTATTACGTTTAGAGTGCTAGGTTTAGAACTAAATTTTTTAACAAAAAAGTACCCACAGAATTACAACCCTGAGACACTAGACATGCAGGTGTTAGGCCACTAGTCGGCTGTAGGAATAGTGTTTGTTTGTTTTTTTCCACCAGCACTTGGACCTTTTTTCACAGGTTATGTGTTGTGGCAGGAAAATCTAGCCAGAATTATTCAACTCTATTTTCAAAATTACATAGATACTCCACATAGGGAATGCACAGGCAAAAATTTAAATTGAAACTTGCTTCTTAAATTTTGTTTTACTCGCCCTTAGTCTCATTTGGTACTGCTTAGCCTCATAAAATTCTGTAAAGCATACAAAGGTGTGCCACTAAGCGCTTCTGGACACTTGCAGCTGTTTGGCTACCAGTCAGTGCCGAGGTTAGTTGTTTCAATAATGTCCCACGTTTTTATTTTTTTTTAACCAACAATTCTGTGTTGCTTAGGATTTTTTGCACATGTTATGTGTTATGGCAGGACAATCTAGCAAAAGTTGTTCAGGTGTCTCTCCTGATTACAGAAATATTCCACATGCTTTGAAATTTGCATGGCACAATCTAATTATTTATAGTTGCTTAGGAGAGTGCTCCCCAACTCTCTCCTCAAGGCACACTGAACAATGCAGGATTTAGGTATTACTCACCTGTCTAAGGTGTTTTTGTATTTTAATTTTGCAACACCTTAGACTCACCTGCGTAATACCTAAATCCTGGAGCCTTAAGGAGAGGGTTGAGAAGCACTTAGGGTCTTGGTTCAGGTTATGTGGCAATTCAAAATACCCCATATTTTCCCCTTGTGAGTTGTGACTCACTCCAACACAAAAGAAAAACATATATATATAAAAAAAATGTACTCTAGTATAATACACCATAAAGCAATTAGTTATGCAGAGTCCTTGTCTACAGTCCCTAATTAATACCTTTTTGTAGCAGACTTAGCTTTTTTTTTTTTTTTTTTTTTTTTAACCTTTCCTTTGACACCGGTGGGTGGGATTGTGCAAGGACTATTCTTGCCAATAAAATTTAGGAGGGGTTGTTAAGGGTAGACATGTCTCCGTGCTAAGGTTTGTGCCCCCTATTGCCCCTCATCTACCAGTGTCTGTGGCAAGGTTTGTGAACGTCTGTAGAACACTGTTAAATTGTACACTGCAGACCCCGGTCTACCTCAAGCAATGTTGGTGCCGACCCCTGTGTATGTGGCAGTCTATTTGATGTTTGAGGGGCTGCCGTCTAGTGCAGGGAAAAAAGGGACTGCCGGATGGGGGTGGGGGGGACTGCAGCATAGTATTTGGGTGAGATAAGTCACTGCCTTATAATGTTGTGTGTGACAAATGGGTGAGAGTGTGAAGAAATAGGGGACCATTAGAGAGCAAAAGGCGTGAAAGAAGGATCATGTCATATTAATGACTAGCACATTCGCGTTTATGTAAAGTAAAACATTTGATCTCTTATTTGGTTGCATCTCCTATACGTTTCGGTTGTCCTCTGTATTATGTAGTCCTTTTATGGGAGTCTATATACACCCAACTAAAATTATTTTGGGCATCCCCATAACATTGTGGGCTGCACAAAGCTCACAGGTCCTCCTAGAAATGATCCCCAACTCCCACTGGATAGAAATCATTGGTCTACTCGGTTTTTCATTTGTTCATTGCTTTGACCTCATTTTCACTGCTTTTCTCAGGCTTGTCGAGACTTTATGTCTCTTGCAGAGAGTCATAGTAAACGCTGGCAGAGAGCATTGCAGTATGAAAGAGACCAGAGACTTCGTCTAGAAGAGACACTTGAGCAGCTGGCAAAGCAGCACAACCACTTGGAGCGGGCGTTCCGTGGGGCTACTGTGCTGCCAGCAGAGACCCGTTCCGGGGTCTCCAAAGGTAACGTTCCAAAGTGTATCTAAAAAAAATATTTGATATTACTATTGCATTTCTTACACTTTCAATGAAACCTAAAATGGTGGTTGCGTTCTTTGTTTTAGACCTCTGCGGGACAGGGAAAGGGGACCTTAGTGATGAAGATGATGAGAATGAGTTTTTTGATGCCCCAGAAATCATAAGCGGCTCTTCACAGGATGGTCTTGGGCACAAGTGAGTATGGTCCATTACTTCAACACTACAAAATCTGTACTTTTATTACATTATTTTAAACTCTGTTTAACAAGATTCCTAAAATATCATGATGTACTGATGCCAAGTGCATTTCAGACATTTCATTTCACTGAAATAAGAGATCGCTGTCCCCTTTTTGTGTTAAACAACTTATTGCCCACAGTCATGTACTCAGTAGGGTATCTAATGTTGTGTACTTAGCTGGTGTTAGGTGGAGCAGTTTTTTTACTTCCCTCCTTGTACATAGGCTCCTTTCGTTGTCTTCATAACTTTCGGGTTGCCTTTAGCATTCACACCATATGCAGCAGTGATATTCGCAGGCAGTGTGAGACATTCCTTAAATTAAACTGGTTACCGCCTAATATAAGGTCACGGTTTGTGGCCTGTATGGCAATATCTGCTTTCCATTTGGGACGCCAGATGCTATTTACTGCTTCAGTATGTATGCAATGATGTTGCACGCTGTGGTGGGTGACACCATTGCTGCAGTGTTCTGGGAACCAGGGGCTTCCAGTTCATTGGGTAAAAGGCAGGAGGGTGCTAGAGGATCATGGGTAGTTGAGTATTCGTGTTAAACATCCAGGTAAGTAAAATTAAATATTTTAAAAGGACTTGACATAAAGCATTAAATATTTAATTCTTTAGTTAAAAAAAAAAACAAAAAACTTTGGGAAGAGTGGTGGGAGTTCTCCCTTAACCGGAGTAAAAAAAATAAAAATGATGAAGAAAAAAGTTTACTAAGTATAATTGATTTCAGAGGTTTCAACATTCTTTTAATAGTTATTGATTTATATTAATTTATTGCAGGTCTATTATTTCTGTTGTATTTTTTTCTAGTTTAAGCTCTCTTCCAGCTTTTAAATTCTAATAAAGATCTCTCTCTCTCTGCAGGCGATCGGGAAGCAACATTAGTGCAGCAAGCTATGATATTATAGAAGAACCTGTAAGTGTTGATACCTTCATATCTGTGCACTCATCCCATATGTACACACACTAAACTGTGCGAGTTGTGCAAGATAAAAAAAATTAACTTTAATGTCAATAGTCAACCTGTCTCATCTGTGGTGAGAAACTTGCAGGAATCGTTGCGTTCTTAGACCCTAATTCTTTATTCTCCAGCAATTGTTCCTATGATATACCAAGAGGTTCACCTTTTTGTGTCAGTGGGAATTCCTCCATTTGCTTCTAGTCTGCGAGTGAAAATCTTAAGATTCTTATGTCCTTCTGTTTTTCTTGGTATGTTGTTTTTCTCCAGTACAATTTTTTTTTTTTTTTTACCCATCTTCCATATCTTTCTAGTTATGCATTCTCTTAAAACCTGTATTTACCACTGACATCAATCCTGCTTAGTCTCCCTTCACATGTTTTACTACTAACTTGGTAGAGCTTGGTTAAGTAATTAAGGAACAAGAAGAATTTAGGCACTAAAATAATGAACATAGATTTATTTACATTAGAATGTCTAATTAGGTTGTGATTGTGAAAATCTGGGCTTGTCATTTCCCTTGTTAACTCCATCAGTGCTGAAAATATTAGATATTCAATAAGATATAATGGTGGGTATAACAGACCGCAATACCCAGCTACAAAACATGGATTCTTCAGCAGATGAGACTTTGTCTATAATGCTTGACAAAAGTATGAAGAGAGGTCTTAACCAGGTGCTCTACATATCTGAACTGGAGGCACCTCGTAGAACCTACATGCTTCCTGGATTCCCTGTACTATTCACCTGCTGACGGATTTCAGTCTTTAAATCCTTTCCAGCCGCACACGTACCAAATGAACAAGTTGGAGGATCAGCAGAGCCAAGTAGTCCTCTTCAAATACATCTCTAGGGATATTCTAACATCCAAGAAATGCAGCGCTCTCTCTCTCTCTCTCTCTCTCTCTCTCTCTCTCTCTCTCTCTCTCTCATTCTTAGGTTCCAGACAAAAAGATGGTAAAACAAAGTCCTGAAAGTCTGAAAAAGAAGTGTTATGAGTAAATCGCAGTGATAAATGAAGCACTGTGCTGACATCCATAGTAATGGAGAACATGAAGAAAATCTCCAGGCAGGTGCAATTGTCACGTGAAACACCACCGTAAAAGGGAGAAAATGGTGTTTAATAATAAGGCTTTTCAAAATCACCATTAAATCTCAAGGAGGCACATGAGGCTGCGACTGAGCCCAATTCTGGATAATGCCATCATAAATAAACGGAACCAAGAGCGAAAGGCAAAGTCAAAAAAGGGTTTTAGGGCATCGATGTGTGCTTTAATAGTAGCTGGGCATAGGCCTTTTGGAGAAGCCCAAATGGAGCAATCAGAGCTTTAAGAACTGACAGATGACAAGTTTGAGGGAGCACCATTCAGTGAAGATCTTCCAAATGGCATACCTTTTTCTGGTGTCTAATTTCCTGCTTTCCAACAGAATGTCTACGTCCGAGCAGGAGAACCTATTCAATCTCCAGGCAATCAACAGAAGTAGTGCTGAAGATTGATGGAGACCCTGGGAAAGCAGATCTTGGTGGTCTGGAAGTAAAAAATGGATAATCTGTATATAATCTTGCATGAAGCGATTCTCTAGGCATGTTACCTAGCCATGCAGTTTTGCATCTGTTAGAGATCACTGTCCAGCATGGAGCCCACAAGGACAGACAAAATAGAAATTTAGCTACACAACACAAATCCAACACAAATGGAAAGGGAGATGCCTTTGAGCCATCCTGTTTTGACTAAACAACGTCTGGTCAGAGCCACCATCCTTCATAGCATAGTCATTACCTTTCTGGGGAAATGTGAGATATCCAAGCAAGTCCCTTAACCGAATCTAGTGTCTACTACTGTTCCCACTACTGTTCCAACAAATTTTCCAGATTTTTGCCAAACAAATCCTTCCAGTAGAAAAAAAATCCCAGACAGTATTTTCTTAGAAGCAGAGTTAGCAGCCCACAACTTCTTTCTGTTCTGACTATAATGGCTTGTAGAACAGTACTGAAGACTTTAGACTTGCCGTCACTTCAGAAAAGGCAGACCGAATGCTTAGTTTTGGAGGAGGCTTTCCTAGGAGCCTCCCTCTGGGTCTCCTCAACCTGTTTCTCATCCATGGTAGAAAAAGAACATAGTCTCCAAATGGCCTCTGCCCCTTCAATGGTGTATTCCTGGAGCCGTGGTGCATGCAGTGATTCCAGGATTCCTGGAAGATGTGCATGGGTGGTGTGATCATCACCTAAAAATCACCAGGAACCTTCTCCATTGGAAAAGAAATCTGGTTCAAGGTGTAAGTCCACCCAAGGGCCTACCTCCAGAGATCCAGAAATGTGAGCTCCTACCTGAATTAGGGCAGGAAAAACAATGAGGGCAGGCAGTTTGGAGGGGCAAGCATTTTTTTCCCCTTCCTCTCTCTTCCTTTAGGAGGAATCTTTTAATATAAGAACAGTAAATTTGTTTCTCAGTAGTAATTATGGGATTATACTCCAGATGAAAAGTCGGATAACTTTCTAGCAAGGAAAATAATTCAATACTTTGAAGCAATAAAAAATTTCAGAATTACAAGTATTTAGATACAATACTAAGACTATTTATACTTTTGACCGCTGTAAGGAAAACAATGATCACATGCAGAATTTTATAAGTTGCTTGATCTGGGTATAACTTTTACTGAATTCCCTGTGTGACGGACTGGCTAGGGACCTCAGGTTGTCTCTCCGCCAAGAGCGAGTTCTCCCTTCAGGATGATAATCCACCGTAAAAATAGCAACAGGAAAGGACTCCAGAAGAGTCCAGGAAAGTCCCGGGACCACCGAGTGGAAGAACCAGCGGACCACCCACGAGTTGGTAGCCGCAAACAGTTCCATAGGAAACAGTCCTAGGTACCGCTGGCCTTCGGAGTTAACTAACTCGGTGGTCGATGTACTCAGCCCTCCGCTAATTCTAGGATAGACTCCCAGGGATGTAAAGATGATACAGTGAAAATAGCAACCTGATCCCAGTAGGAGAAAGGAAAGCGACAGGAGTGAAAGTCCCGCTCTCACTCACGAACTCCCCGGAGCCTGTCCGTGGTCCGATCAGGTCGCACTTTGGGAAATAGTCCCCTGGGAGTCAGGGCAACAATAGTGGAGGGGTAGAGTGACTCTAGGAGCCGTCACTCTAATGCTGATTCAAAAAGAAATGCAATTTCCATTTTAAGTCAGTTGATTTTTATTTTGTAGCAGTTTTAATGTGATAGATTAAACATAATGCACCATTTTCCAACCTTGGGCATTTTATTGTGTTTCCTACAGGTACGCCCACCCTCTGAGGATCTAAGAAGGGAAAGACGCACAAGGATCCCGTACAAACCTAACTACAGCCTTAATCTGTGGAGTGTCATGAAGAATTGTATAGGGAAAGAGCTAAGCAAAATTCCAATGCCGGTGGGTATGGGGGGGCAGACACCTGTAAGAAATCGGAAATTAATGAGTAGGGATGGAGGTGTAAAGTTTTGTGGTAGTTAAGTTTTTTAATTCTAAGAGAAACATAGCCAAAACAAGACTTCTGTGTTCACCGTTGCCATTACTGATGTTTTTTTTGTATCCGTTATTGTCCCAAAAGCAGCTTGTTCCCTGGATCGCTGAAGTTGATTGTTTTAAACCTCAATGTCTACAATCGCCAGAATGGCATCTTATTTTATTGTGCACCGAGTATCGATGAGTACTCCCAAATCTTTCTCCATAGAGGATTTCCCATATATGCAGCTAATGAATGTATAATTAGCATGCTTGTTTTTATCCCCATGTGCACAATTTTACATAGTTCTGTAGCGATACATCTGCATTTTCCTACTTCCTACTCACCTCTGTTGTCTAAATCAATCAGCAGAGAGATGGCATGCAGTTATGGTTGAACCCCTTCAGTCCCCTATGGACGTACCGGGACATCCATAAAACGCATCTCAAGAAACCCTTATCTAAAAGGTGTAATGCCCCGCTTCACAACCCCCAAACCTGTTAAGTAATAATTATAAAAAATACTACTTTATAGGGTACCATATGAAAGAGATGGATCTGGCCCTCTAGAAAGAAAAAAACTAAGGATGTGGAATATTTCCGTAATCAGGAGATGCAGTGTAACAGTTTTGGCCGGGTTTCTCTGCCATAACACATACCCTGTGCAAAAAGAAAGTGCTGGTGGGACAAAAGCACAGGAAATGATTTCTGCAGCCACCTTTGACAGTGATTGGTGGCCAAATAGCTGCATGAAGAATGCCCAAATACCCCTGATAACGATAGTCTGGGTTGTCAGCTTTACAGAAATATATATTATTGTCATACCTGGGAACTCTCCGGGTGAGCGCTTGTTCTCCGGGTCAAGAGCCAAATCCTCCGGGTCGCAGGAGCGGGGTCTTGACACGCCCCGCTCCCCGGCCATTTTTTCTTTAAATGGGCGTGTTTCCCGCTGCCGTCAGCCGTCCTGCAAGGAAACCATTTGCAATCCCATCATACCTAATGTCAAAATTCTACGGCTTTGTAAAGAATAATGTACACCTTATAGTATGCTCCCTATAAGTGCTGGAAAAGTATGGAAATTCTATATAAATTAGATATTTCAGAAATCAGGACACCTGAATCGATAAACTTGGGGATTTTCCATCACTTTACCTAATTTTGTGAGGATTCAGAGGGGAAATACATAAAACATTTGGTGTTTTTATTTTTTTATTTTTTTTTTTATTTTCACTGGTTTTTACTAAATTTCTTATCCTAAATTTTCAGCTATTCATCTAACTATGGTATCAAAAGAGAGCCCTCTCTCTCTCTCCTTGAAAAAAGCAATATATAGTATTAGAATAGTATATAATAGTACACTATTCGCAGGAAAGGGGAATAATCACTGAACAGACATACCGCAAAAATTGCGAAATTGCTCCAGGACTGAAGGGGTTAATTACCTTACATAATTAAGTGTTTTCAAATATTAAGCCTTCCCTTTGTGTCCTTTTCTAGATCATAGATTGATAAATGTAACCCCTTAAGGAGAGAGGGTGTAATAATACGCAAACTATCATTTAAGGCCTCTGCTACTTTTACAGATCATGGCTAATCACCGCCGTGATATTTGTCAGGACCGCTGCTCCTGGCTGCCCGGAGTCTATTCTCAATTGTTAAACATTGCCTTTGGCAGCAATCTGTCATTTTTTTAGATTTGTAATTTTAGCTGGTTAAACCCTTTTATGTTAGCAGTATTTGTACAAATGCCTGATTTTATTTTTATATTTATTGTTTAACACTTTGGGTTGGGAGGGTTAGAGTGATTGCAGATCCTTAAGTTTAGGGTAAAAGTTAAAAAAGAAAAAAGGGGATGTACTTGATGCAATATTAACTTGGCCAGATATAGCATATATATATGCTTTCTTTTTCACATGAGTATGTGTGTATATATATATATATGTATATATATATGTATATGTAGATATATATATATATATGTAGATATATATGTATATGTATGTATATATATATATACACACTCGTGTGAAAAAGAAAGTACACCCTCCTTGAATTCTATGATTTTACATATCAGGACATAATAATCTGTCCCTTAACCCTTTAATGACAAGACTGTTTCTTTCTCGTAGTACATTTTAGGACAAAGGCTATTTAAACATTTTTCAGTGTTGCTGTTTAGCTGTAATGTTCTTCTTTCTCATTTTGTCCACACACACACACACACACATGCACACATTATATATATTGGGGGTTTTTTTCAGGACAAACAGGGCTTTCTTTAGACACCATTATTTTTATCTAATTTACTATAAATAAAAAAAAAGATAAAATATAGAGATTTTTTGTTTGTAGTGTGATTGACAGACCAGTGATTTGAATCACGTTGTCGTTTAACCCACCTATTGCCCACTGGTTTGTCCTTTAACTCACGGCGATCAGGAGGTTGTGAAGCCACCTCAGGGGCATTGCAGGCTTGCCTCAATGAAGAGGCATCCTGGAATGCCCTTCACCAGATTTGCATCTGGCTCGGGAGCATGTTTAACAGACTGGTGATTTGCATCACTGGTCTGTTGTTTAAACCACTGATTACCGTGAATCACGGCGATCGGAAGGTCAGAAAAACTTTTATTTTTGTTTGCCTGGATAGCCTCACAGGGATCGTCCACAGGGGCCCTGCTGCTTACCTGTGCGTCTATTGTTCCGCCCAGGGGAAGCAGGAACCCAACGGAGTCACGTGAATTCACGTCACATTACATGACTCTGCTCCGTTCCAGCTTCCCCTGGGCGCTACAAGAGAAGTTGTTTGCACAGAGTGCGAGCAAGGCAGAGGGAAGCAGCAAGGCCCCTGTGGAAGTCTGCGAGCGACACTGAGATCTGCAGTTCAGGTAAGAGGGTGGGGTGGTATGAAGGAGTGATTGAGGGAGTGAATGAGTATATGAATGAGTAAATTAATGAATGTGTATGTGATAGCATGGATAAGGGGGCGGGAGCATGGCACAGGGAAGCTGTAAGTGATGTGCAGACCCCATACTGCTGGCAGCATCAATGCACAAGGGGGGCAGCTAGCCAGGTTTCAGCATGTATTGGCTGCCTGTGCATGATAGGAGTCTCATTGTTGTATTAAATATACCGTATTTGCTCAATTATAAGACGACCCCCCAAATCTGAATATTAATTTAGGAAAAAAAGAAAAAGCCTGAATATGAGACGACCCTATAGGAAAAAAGTTTTACCAGTAAATGTTAATTCATCTAAACTATTTTTTTTTTAATAAAAACTATGATTGAGAAAAATATTATGGTTTTATTTCCTTCTATTTTCCAACCTGCCCCCCAGTTATGCACATCTGCCCCAGAAATGCCTTATCTGCCACTGTGCCCCATGATATGCCTTTTAACCCTCTAAATGCCACTGTGCCCCATGATATGCCTTTTAACCCTATGTGCCACTGTGCCCCATGATATGCCTTTTGACCCCCTATGTGCCACTCTGCCTCCAGAAATGCCTTATACCCCTATATGCCACTCTGACATTTAGAGGGTTAAAAGGCATATTATGGGAAAGAATGGCATATAGGGAGGTTTAAGCCCCAGCTACACACCGGGGACTCAGAAGTACCGGTAAGTGGGGCGGGGGGGGGGAGAGACAGGAGGATCCAGGTCCCCTGCAGCTGCGGGGGATCTGGATCTTAGTCGTCTCATAGTCAAGACCTATTTGAGGTCTGGTTATAAGACGACCCCGATTTGCTCTGAAAAAAACCTCGTCTTATAATCGTGCAAATACGGTATAAGATTGCTAACAGCAATCACACTCCTATCATGCCCGGGTTAAAGGTTAATTTATATATTAATATATTTTTGTCCAATTTTAATGTGTTACTTTAAGTTTGAGGGTTTTTTTGGTTTGTTTTTGGGGGGTCATTTTCAGTTTCGACCCAGTGAATCCTGAATTTTCGGTTTCGGTCAAGAATTTTCATTTCAGTGCATCCCTATTGGCAACTATCTTAAATGTTTTCCACTTTTGAAAAATCTTTCTGACTGTAGAATGATGGACTTTAAATTGTTTGGAAATGGCCATGTAACCCTTCCCAGATTGATAGGCAGCAACAGTTCCTTCTCTAAGATGATTGATGTTTTTCTTGTTGGCATTGTTTAACACACACATACCCGAATGCTTAAGACCAGCGAACTGCTAAAACTTCGGCTTTTACAGAGGTGATCACACTTGCTGATGATCAGTTAATCAAGGGCATTTGATTAGCAGCACATGTTTGCTACATAGCATTTTAACCCCTTCAGCCCCAGGGGTTTTTGGTACCTCAAGTCCCGGAGCAATTTTGCCATTTTTGTGGTATGTCAGTTCAGTGATTATTCTCCTTTCCTGTGAATAGTATACCCATGTAGAGAGAGCGCTTTCTTTTGATACCATAGTTGGATAATAAGCAATAACTTGAACAAATAAAGCAAAAGTATATATTTCTGTAAAGCAGACAACCCAGACTATCCTATCGGGGGTATTTGGGCACTCTTCATGCTTCATTTGGCCACCAATCATTGTTGAAGGTGGCCGCAGAAATTATTTTCTGTACTTTTTTTTTTTCCCCACCTGTGTTGCTTAGATCTTTTTTTTGCACAGGTATGTGTTACGGCAGAGAAACCCAGCCAAAATTGTTACACTGCATCTCCTGATTATGGAAATACCCCACATCCTTAGTTTTTTTTCCTTTCTAGAGGGCCATATCCATCCCTTACATGTAGTACCCTATGTAGTAGTATTTTTCATACTTACGGCTTAACGGGTTTGGGGGTTGTGAGCGTGGGCAGGGGGTAATACCTTTTAGCTGTTGTGCTAGGGCAATGGGATGTAAGGGTTTTGTATGTATGTATAATACACTGGTGTACATGGTTTCCCAGATTGCAGCGCCTGGTATAGAAGAATTGAACTCAGATGCTTGCAGTCCATACTTTAGGGAGCGAAAATATTCTAATGGACAGGCTAAGCAAAGGGTTACTACCCCAAAGAAGAATGGTCTTTGCATATGAATATTTTGCAAATGATTGTAAGATTAAGATAGGGGCACCAGAAAAAAAGATTCATGGCATCAAGATGGAAGGCAAAAGTGATGAATGAGTAATGGTTCCTTCAAAGAAAATCGCACAGACATTCACCGGCGAGCATAAACAACCTCCGCTGCCGGAGAGTCTGCACGATGTGCTTTAACAATCTCCCTTGCCGGGACTATCCTAACCCTGCTGTCTGCCCGGAACTGCATGTCCCGGACGTCGGGCGATACGAATTGCGCATTCCTGCACTAAACCCCGAATATAGGCTGCACCCCCACTTTAAAGACTTAAAGTGGGGGGGGGCAAGATACGGTATATGTGTGATTACCCTGCCATATGTCGCCTACATGGGCTGCATGTGCAAATTTACATGTATGTGTCTCTACAAACATTTACTAAGGGCGTGTGAGGACCTTTCATAAACTATTTAGTTTTATTTTTTGTTAATGGTCATTAACCCCTTGATGACAATTGCCGGTCCGGGCACGTCACAGAAAATCGTGACGATTATGACAATTGACGTGCCAGGACCGGCACGTCTTTAAACGGGTGAAAAAATCGATCCGTGATCGATTTTTTTCACTCAAACGGTGTTGCTCTAATGCCTCGACATCGAGGCATTGAGCAACACCAAAAAAAACATTCCCGGCCCCCCCCCCGATCACTCCTAGGAGCAAATAAAAAAACATGTTTGAAAGACTGCACGTCTTTCAAACATGGCGGCGCCCGCCGCCGAAAAACGGGTTTTGGAAGCGATCGCGAGTCGCTTCCTTTGCTTAGCTGGTGTTGCTAAGATGCCTCAGTATCGAGGCATCTTTGCAACACCTGTTTAGCAAAGGAAGCGACCCGCGATCGCTTCCTAAATGCTTAACTTACCTTCCCGGTACCGGCGTCTTCAAAACACACGCGGTGTTTCAAGATGGCGGCGCCCATCAAGCCGGGGGCGGAGCCTGCTGTCATCATCGGGGGGGGTGTTGCTGGATGTCATGGACATCCAGTGAATAACACCCCTAGTGGTCATATCACTCATAAGAGTGATCATGATTTGCTAAATCAAAGGCAATGTTTTCTAAACATTGCCTTTGATCAGTATTGGATCTGCCTACCTCCTTCACTTGCTTCTAGTGAGGGAGAGAGACAGATCAGTGTGTTTTCAGGTATTCTCAATAATATATATATATATTGATCCAAAGGCTCTTATAAGAGCCACCCATTTAATATTAACCCCTTCATTGCCATTGATCACTGCATAAACAGTGATCTTGCATAGTGGCAATTGTTTTTGGGGTTCTTTTTTTTTACATTTTTTTTTACTTTTTTTTTTTGTACTTTTTTTTTTTAGGGTTTTTTTAATTTTTTTTATTAGAGCCATTAACCCTTTCCTTCCCCACTATTTTTGCTGCAATTGTTGCCATGCAGCGGTATACGGCTGAGGAGGCATGTTCCAAATTTGGCCCTTTTGCCCCCAAACAATCTGACAAACCCATGCATGTGGGGTATCAATGTACTCAGGAGATGTTGCTGAACACATATCGGGGTGTTGTGTGACAGCAACAACATACCAGGAGCTGTAATTTTACACCTGAAGTACAAAGTATGTTTAAAAAACAGCAAAAACAATTACTATCACAAACTTTGACAAGGGTTGGTGGTAGGATTAGTGCATGGAAAGGGTTAAACTATCAGCATCTAAAATACCCTGGGGTGTCTAGTTTTCAAAAATATATGGTTTGGTGGGGTAAATTTAATTTGCTGGCTTCAAAGATGCCCCAAATACCACATGGAGACAGAATTACCAGATTCAGAGAAAAATGGTTTTGAAATAGCAAAACGCTACTTGTACTTATTGCCCCATAACGTGTAGAAGAAAGCAAAAAAACATAAAAACATTGGGTATTTCTAAACTCGGGACAAATAGTAGAATCTATTTAGCAGGTTTTTTCAGTAGTTTTTTATGATGAATAAAAGATTTTTCAAATAAAAGTGAGAATTTTTTTTTTTTTTTCAATTTTTCGTCATATTTTATTATTTTTATTATAGAAAATTACATCATATATAAAAAATTATGGTGTCTGAAGAAAGCCCTTCTTGTCCTGAAAAAAACAATATATAACTTGTGTGGGTTTAGTAAATGGGTTAAGAGAAAATTACAGCTAAACACAAACACCGCAGAAACGATAAAACAGCCATTGTCACGAAGGGTACAAAAAATAGAATCAGCCTTTGTCACGAAGGGGTTAATGGGGAAACTGCTTTCTGTTTGTCTTTCCACATATTTACCATTTATATTGTGGGGTGTGATGTGTTATTTGTAGGACTATACTTGCATACAAAATAGAAAACAAATTGTGGGTGTGCACTTAAAATGGGAAAAGGGGCATCCTGATTAAACAAGCATATAGCAGTGTTTAATAGACTTGTGCGTTTAGATAGTAAATTTGGGGATTGATACAAAGCCACGAAAATGAGGCCAGACCACCAACGAATGAGACAAAATTGAAGCAAAAAGCTGTGTATCTCCACGTTCACTCAAACAATACCGCTCCCACCTTCACATCCCAAAATGCAAGCCCCATCTTGAACTTTAGGTTGCAGGCTGTAGTCCTCGGTCAACAGTAGATATAAAACCAGGATATGACTTCATGACTTCACGCCAACAATGAATGAAACGTTGGGCAACTAGAGGCTTATGCAAAAAAAAAAAAAAGGGTGTTTATTTTCTCTGCATCTCAGCAGACATAACCTGGTGGGAACTTCCGCCAAAACGGCAGCGCTTGTGGTGAAGTCTTCTGTCCCCGTTTGGAGGATCAGGGAGGGGATGTTGCCGCAAGAGCCGCTGTTTTGGCGGAAGTTTCCACTCGGTTATGTCCACGGATATGTGGACTAAAAATGAACATAGCAGATTGGAGATTGAATTGAATGGAGAAGATGAAAGATAGAAGATGAACATGCGGAAGTGGTTGACAGATAAAGTAGGGGGAAGCATTTAGACAATGTGAATGAGAATGACTGTGTGACAGTGAATGTGAGCACACATTTTCGGCCAAAACAAACTGGCAGGGAACAAAATTTGTTGCCTAAAAACAGACCAAAAAATGTATCCAAATAGTTTTTGGCCCATTCGCACATCAAGTGTTTGTGTGTGATGATGGTCAATAAGAATCTGGTTTCAGCACTGTGATTAGATTTTTTTTTCTTTCATCCTTGTATATTTTATAGAAATCATGCGACCATAACTGTAACCATAAATGGTAATGTCTGGACTTGGGTCCAGTTTGACAGTGGTACAAACCATCTTGGAGCTTCTTCTCATATTTCACTACAAAAAACATGCCAGTCTCTGAACTGCTCTGTTTATTTGAGAGGACTCTATAAAATGAACATTCATTGGTGACCGAAGCCAGTTAAATTGTTAAGGAACTACAACCCCATTGATATTTTGCTAGCCATGAGTTATGAGTTGTTTTCATAACAATCCGAGGGCTGCTTGTTGGTAACCCACGCTGTAGAACGTACGAATGCTTATCAATTATAAGATCATTTGAGAGGTATAGCAAGGCCTTTGGGATCATCCCTAATTTGTTTTTTTTCCTGTCCAGGTGAACTTTAATGAGCCACTCTCCATGCTCCAGCGTTTGACAGAGGACCTGGAGTATCATACCCTGCTGGATCGGGGAGCTCAGTGTGAGAGTGCTCTTGAACAGCTTTGTCTAGTTGCTGCTTTTACAGTTTCTTCTTACTCCACCACAGTCTTCCGCACCAGCAAGCCCTTCAACCCACTCCTAGGAGAAACCTTTGAACTGGACCGGATGGAGGATAACGGGTATCGCTCCCTCTGTGAGCAGGTCTGTGAAGGGTATAATTCCTGGGCAAATGCATTTGAAAATTATTTTGCACGTACACTTAAAAAGATCATAATTTAACTGTACACATTTGATGCTAAAGTTTATCCATTTTAAGTTAAAATGTTCCCCCCACAGTTAGAATGGTCAAAAAGGTGCAGTAATAAAGCACTGGGCAGGCAGACACTAGCAGATGATAGGCACATGCAGCCATGTGGAGCAGGACTGGATTTCCCCAATATTATAGAATTTTATTTAGAGAAAGAAAAGTCAGAGGTGCAGTAGTGAAGCAGCAGTATTTAAACAGTACAAAGGGCTGATTTACATACAATAGTCACAGCAAACCTTACATAGTTCTCCATCAGGCCCTCCTTTGCACACAGCTCAGTATTTGCGTTCGGCCTGGCTCAGCTCAGTAGGGAGTCACTATTGTAGTTTGTGGGGAATATAGTAAACACAGTCCCTGACTTCTGGCTGAAACCTGCTGCATGTCAGGTCCTGGTGCAAATACTGGCCATGGAGGTCTTTGGTGTGTTACTCTCCACCGGGTGAGGACTTACAGGACACACACAAAACCAACACTCCCAAAATCCAGGTGCTCCAAATCTGTGTCTGAGCTCCACAGTCTTTAGAGTCTCGGGTAATTGGGGAAACATGGCACTCTGTACCAGGGGGTGTAGTTGTCCCAATGGATCCCTTGTACCCAACAGAAGGCAGAGTAAGGTATACTCGTGCTGGAAGAGTAGACCTTCCCTCCTCTTCCTCACTATTTGCTGGGGAAAAAATAGATTTGCTACGTTCATCTGGCAGTGCCATTGCTTGTTGCCCCCTCCGCTCAGTAGAGTGCTGCCAATGCTTACAGCAGTGTGGTGTGGTTGCACTGTTAGTTATTATTATCCTTTATTTATATAGCGCCAACAGTTTACGCAGCGCTTAATACAATACATAAATTCAAGGGATATGACAAGACAAGAATTGACAGACTAAGACAAACCGATACATTTGGTGGAGAGAGCCCTGCTCGCAAGCTTACAATCTAGAGGGAAATGGGGTGACAAACATAAGGCATAGAGAAAGGGTGACAGGTGGTTTTATCCCATGCTTCATCATAAAGTAGCTTGCATGGCATCTTCGCCCTGGATCCTGACCCTGTAGTAAGTCCTTGGTTGTAATTGTGACTATAACCATGCCTTACTTTGGTAGGTGTGGTTGGACAACATTTTAGCACTAGTAGTAGATTCAGGATGTTTGTCGGTACTGCTGCGGCCGCTGCAAGCGATTCGTGGTCTGGTAGTTCAACTTCTGACTCCGTGCAAGAAGGCTTCTATCTACCTGGGACTCGTATACCAGTGCTCACCTCACTGCTACTTTATCGTACACGCTTGCTGCCAGCTCTGCCCAACCCATGAACACAGTTACACTCTGTGCTAACCCAGTAAAATGACTGGTTTTGGCTAAAATATTTATCAGTGAAGATCAATTGATATGATAGAAAGGTAATTGTGACGGAAACGACCTGTACCCGGACTGGGTACGCCCGCCAGACATTACTTCCTTCTGCCCATGGTCACCAGGAATAGAAGGCTTGGTTCCTTAAGTGGAAATAGCGTTGACGACACCAGGAATTAGAGCCTCTCGGCTTACCCCAATAACAAGATGGAACTCGTTTTAAGGTAAAACAGGAACTACTTTATTTGAACCAAACACACGAACTATATATACAAGTAAGAAAGGGTCAAGACAAATGTCACAGGATCGAATTACAAGAGAATTAATTACATTAATTGGGGAGGTAGACATAGAATGATTACAGACATATAATTTAATTGAAATAAACAATGGCTAGGACACAGAGCTAACAGGATTAACAGCTACTGGCTGTCTATTTAGTTATTATATACACAGCAGTAGGGGGTACACAAAAGACAGTGAATGGCAGTGCTAACACCTAGCACCTAACACATTAATACATTTCTTCACAACCCAGATAATCAGCTGCCTTCTTACACCAGGATGTCCCGCTGGCATTTACAGTTCTGAGTCTCTGTGTAGGAAATATGGTAAAACATACAATAGGGGAAATCAGTAGAAAGTGGGTCCCTGTACCCACTTCCCCAAGAACAGAACCCCTTCTAATGTCAAGGCCCATTGTCTGCAGGCAGGAAGCTAGCCATCAGTCCCCTCCGAAAGCCCCAGTGGCGGAAGATTCCGTCACAGTAATAAAAATTATTAACTTCGCAAATTACAGGTTTGGCTGGTAGCATAAATGGGCAATTGTCTACCAACTAAACTACTCGAGAACAGGGGAACAAAATATCTGCTGCAGTAGTCATCGCATCTTCTCCAGCTCACCCCTGTCACGCACGTACTGGCACGCAGGGTCGGCGCCTGCTTTCTCCCGGATCCCTGGTGCCGGCATCGTCTCGGTCGGCTGCTTCTTCACTCCCCGCGTCCATGCGGGGAGCTGGGGAAGATGGAGACGGAGCGGTGTCGGGTGCCAAGAGAGGGGCGGCGCTTCTGCACGCCGCTCTGGCACCTCCTTCTTCTGCCGTCTGTGTAGAAGGAGGCTATTACTAGAGGGGCGGCGTTTCCAACCCCGTCTCCCTCTAGAGACTGTGTGAGGGGCGGTACTAGGGCTGGATCTACAGGCTTGATGTCATACGTCACACCTGTGATCCCTATAAATGCCCCAAGCTCCTTCTCAGCAGTGCTCAGATATTCTGAGACGCTCTGTGTGCTACATAGCGTCCCAAGTGCTGTGCTCCTTGCCCTATTTTAAACCTGTGCCTGAACCTGTATCGTTACCTGTACCGGTACCTGCACCTGTACTGTTACCTGCACCTGTGCCTACCTGTGCTTGATCCTGACCCTGGACTGTTACCTACTAAAGTGAGTCCGAACTTTACCAGTTTTGCTTCTCTGTTCCTCTGGTCGTCCTGCATATTGGGCTCCTTCTCTTAACGGAACACAGACACCTAGTGGTGTCTGACACTACCCATCAGTCAATATGTACCCTCCTACACACAGTCCCTCCTACTTAACCTCATCGACCACTTAAACTGCTTTTCATGGCGCCATGTTTCGTCAGAGATCGCTCTTGATTCGAAACAGGCAATTATCGTTAAAAATATGAAAATGAATGCACAAGTCTACCATCAGTACAACAGATTTTCAACTCAAATTTGCTAAAATTGATACCCCCTAAACATTGTGTGGATTCTAAATATACAATATTTGTTCTTTCTACATTCATAGAGTAGACATGTCATATCGATCCCCTTTTAGTTACAGCTGAAACATATCCTCTTTAAGTGTGTGTATATATATGTATGTATGTATGTATTTACTTAGAGCTAAAAGATGGACTCTGTGCTCCACACTTTAAAATATAAGGGGTAGGTACAACAAAAACATTCATATAGTAATTACTGTAGTCATATAGACATTTTGATTGGGTACAGTACGTATGGAAACATTAACTCAAAATTAGTATATGCGTAGGCACACAGGATCTGTTAGGATCACTCTTAGACCACACACAACTTATACCATACAAATAAATAACTCATACCAACCTCCTCCTTAGTTATAATAAATATATGTGCAAAACAATATGAGTGTTTTGGTGTTAGTGTGTCTATCAGCGTGTGGTGTTGGAGTGTCAGGGGCCTAGGTTTAGTGGCACTTGGGAGAGGAAGAGCAGTAGAAATAGTGTGTGTCTGTATTTAAGTGTGTGGTGGTAGAGTGAGTGGGTGTTTGTGTTAGTGTGTATGCGTGTTAGTTAAAGAGGGACCTTGAAGAATACTTAACTCAGACGCCACTAACCCTAGACTTGCCCCTGTTCTCATAAGGTGGGTTTTTGGGAGGATCTTAAGGCAGAGCAATGGGTGGGATGGGCATGGGGTTTTCTGATAGGAGCTGAATTGGGGTCCAGGTGTTAAGAATGTTGTGGGCCTCAAGATTTTTGATGTCGGAACTGAGGATTATAGTCCACGGTGGGTGTCCTAGATGTTGGCTAAAAGAATTGATAAGAGAACCTCGATAAAGAAACAATCCAAGATTTTAACTGTGTTAAAACTGTGTGTGTTCTCCAGGAGGGTTCTGTACACTTGCCTTTGTGTGCAATGTATCATAACATAGCTTTTTCCCCCCTTGTGTCGTCTAGTTTACAAACACCCAGTTTTGATTTACCCTTAGGTCAGTCATCACCCCCCTGCGGCTGCACACCATGCAGAGTCTCGTCATGGCTGGACCTTGCGGCAAGAGATAAAAATTACTAGCAAATTTAGAGGAAAATACCTTTCTATCATGCCGTTGGGTAAGCTCAATATTTCCATTGATGAAGGAAAGACAAGTGGGCGTGAATAAATGTCAAACTCTGTTACTATGTGTCTGTTAAATTTTCCTAGGTACCATACACTGTATATTTAATAATTCTGGGAATCATTACACGTGGAAGAAAGTGACCACCACTGTTCACAACATAATTGTTGGGAAACTGTGGATTGACCAGGTAAAATAATAACCCTTATTTCTGGCATTGACTTCCACCTAATCTGTCTCATGAAGTTTTATATTTTTACC